>OX451738.1:540899144-541499144 GCA_948472305.1 Vicia faba
CTCCTCCTCCTTCTTGTTTCTCTCTTCATCGCCACAGGATTCAGATACCAACACCGGCAACGGCTCCGGTGAAGGTAGGCTAGGTGGTGACGGGAGCACCGCAAGTCTCAGGCGCCCTCGCCCTTTCTTCGCCATTCTGAGTAAAATTATTTTATCTTAATAATTTTACAATTATTTTAACTAGAATATATATATATATATATATTATATATATATAATTTATATATATATATATATATATATATATTATATATATATATATATATATATATATATATATATATATATATATATATATATATATATATATATATATTTATATATATATATATATATATATATATATATATATATATATATTGTTAAGGAATTTCATGCAAGGATTTACATAAAATGATGTACTCTATCTTTCTTCAAATTAGGGAATTGATGGTAAAATAAATATAAATATATAAAATAAGTAAAAATAAAATATATGTATATAATAAATTATTTATTATTAATTGGGATGAATACAAAGTTTATATAAAATTAAATTTCACGTTATAATAAGAAAATGAGAATAGAATTTGATAAAATTTTAAGTTTATAATTAATTAATTAACTAATTTGTATAAAAAAATGTTAAAAGTGAGTGAAAAATAATTTTTATTTGATTTAATTTAATACATAAATAAAAAATAATTAATATTTTACAATAAATAAAAAGTATAAAAAAATAATAGATCAAATATTGGTTTAATGGAAAGAAAATATTCTAAAGAAATGACAATAGTAATTATTAAAAGAAGAATACTTAGATACAATTTTATAGGTGGAATTTATACTTTTCTCCAATAAAAATATATATGAAAATATCTTTTAAAGAGTAAAAACATTATATATATATATATATATAATATATATATATATATATATATATATATATATATATTATATATATATATATAATATATATATATATATATATATATATATATATATATATATAAATATATATATATATATATATTATATATATATATTATAATATACTATATATATATATATATATATATATATATATATATATATAAAATTTAACTTCACAGGAAAAAATTAATGTAATGGATCTAAATTATCATTTGTTTATTGAAACATGTAATTTTTAACTAATGTTTACACGATATCTTTGATACAACCACATAGATGATAAATGTTTCATATAAATATCCTACGGATAAATAATAAATCACAAAATAATACATTAGTTCATCCCCTAAAATCAGTAAATATAACATATACTTTTACACTTTAATAAAAAAAAATATTATTCTTTTCGCTCAACCCAAAATTATCTAACTACAATATATTCAAATGACTAAAAATTATTTATAATATATTCAAATAACACTCTTCATTCAAGTCACATCTTGGAGACTTAAATATCGTTAAAGGAAATTTAGATAACCGACAAGTAAAAGATTGGCGACAAAAGAAAAAGAATATTATGTCTATAAATAATATTCATTATCCTATAGTAAATTCATAGTATTAAACATAATTATATTATATTTTTTGAAAGTTTTATTTATTTTTTAAATTGATGATATTGACTATTGAACATGTGTTATATTTGTTATGAAATATCATTAAAAAAACTCTTTACTCTAACATATTCTATTGTATAAGACTAAAAATTAATTCTAAAACTCATTTGATGGTTATATATATATATATATATATATATATATATATATATATATATATATATATATATATATATATATATATATATATATATATATATATATATATATATATATATATATATATATATACTTACTTTGCTGAAAAAAATTTAAATAAAGATGTGTTATGTGATGAAAGTCAACATAAATTTGTAAAAAAGTTTTAAATTATTATACTTTGCTGAAAAAAATTCAATAAAAATGTATATTTTTCTCAAGTCATAATTTTTATTTTTACTTCTCAAACAAACAAACTAGAGAGCAAATTTTTACAATTATACATGTGGATATCATTGTATTAGTTATTGTTCTGGACTGGGTCCAGGTTGGCCCAAGAGCAAGAATAGACCCAATCCAAACGGTTTTACAGGGGGCGCGTCGACTAGAAGTTACGACCGTACCCGCCACTGCCCGCGGACGCAATATCCTCGACCAGATACCATCCAGCTCGAGTTCAGCTCGAGCACCCTCCTCGTAGGGCATATTGTGTGAGGACATAAAGTAATCTTTATTTTGTAGAAAAATTCAATGCATTATAAGTCATTGGTTTTCTATGATGCAGAGAAGATTACGTAGAATCCAATAATAAGTATCTACTTATAATACTATATGAAACTATTATATATAGAGTAATCATATTGTAATTCATAATCATCCTAATCATCCAAGAGTTTGCTACAATTGTGTTTCTTCTTATTCCTACACTCAACTCTCAAATTTTACTTGTGCTATTGTTATTATTATTTCATATTATTCTGATACCCAACAGTGGTATCAAAGCATTTGGTATTGGTCCATATTCCGCTGCAAATATTATTCACGGTGAAATTGTGTAAGCTGGTTTAATTGAAATTATTATGACGGCAAAATTTGAGATTGAGAAGTTCAATGGGAGTAATTTCTCCCTATGGAAACTAAAGATAAAGGCAATCCTGAGAAAGGATAATTGTTTAGCAGCAATTGAAGATAGAGCTGAGGGATTATCTGACGAAAAATGGAATGAGATGGATAGCAACGCTGTTGCCAATTGCACTTAGCATTGGCGGATTCAGTTTTGTCTAGCGTTGCCGAAAAGAAAACTGCAAAGGAGATTTGGGATGTTCTCATCAAATTGTACGAGGTCAAGTCACTTCACAATCGAATTTTCTTAAAGAGGAGACTCTACACTCTTCGAATGAGTGAATCCACATCTGTGACAAATCACATCAACACTCTAAATACAATGTTTGCTCAACTTACATCGGCAAATTTTAGCATAGCAGAAAATGAACGTGCAGAATTACTACTTCAGAGCTTACCAGATTCATATAATCCACTCGTTGTTAACTTAACAAATAATAATGTTACAGATCGTCTATACTTTGATGATGTTGCCGGAGCTATTCTTGAGGAAGAGTCCAGGCGTATAAATAAGGAAGATCGTCAAGAAAACTCAAAACAAGTAGAAGCTTTGACAATGACAAGAGGCAGATCAATGGAACGTGGCCCTAGTGGGAGTCAAAATCATGGTAGATCAAAATCTTGAAGTAAGATGAATTTGAAATGCTACAATTGCGGCAAGAAAGGGCACTTGAAAAGAGATTGTTGGTTTAAGAAGAATGGTGAGAAGTCTTCTGAGGCAAGTTCATCTCAAGGATGTATTGCCAATACCTCTGATGATGGAGAGATTCTATATAGCGGAGCAACAAATAATTGCAAAGGTAGTAAACAACTCACTGATGTTTGGATAATTGATTCAGGAGCAACATGGAACATGACTCCTCGAAGAGATTGGTTTTACACTTATCAACCTATCTCAGAAGGATCCGTGTTCATGGTAAATGATTACGCCTTAAAAATTGCTGGTGTAGGTACTGTCAAAATAAAAATGTATGATGGTACAATTCGCACAATTCAAGAGGTACGACATGTGAAAGGTTTGAAGAAAAATTTATTGTCTATTGGACAGTTAGATGATCTCAGTTGCAAGACCCATGTTGAAGGTGGGATCTTGAAGGTGGTGAGAGGTGCTCTAGTAGTGATGAAGGCAGAGAAGCTATCTGCAAATCTATACATTCTTATGGGAGAGACATTGCAAGAAGGTGATGTGTCAATTGCATCAACTAGTCAAGAAAACTCAACGACAATGTGGCATCGCAGATTAGGCCACATGTCAGAACGAGGCTTGAAAATTCTTGCAGAACGTGATCTCTTACCCGGGCTCAAATCAGTAAGTCTACCTTTCTGTGAGCATTGTGTGGTAAGCAAACAAAATAGGTTGAAGTTTGATAGATCAACTACTAAGAGCAAACACATACTTGACTTGATTCATTCTGATGTGTGGGAGTCACCACAAATGTCCCTAGGAGGAGCAAAATATTTTGTATCATTCATTGATGATTACTCCAGAAGATTGTGGGTATACCCAATCAAGAAGAAGTCAGATGTGTTTTCAATATTCAAGCAATTCAAAGCACTAATTGAGCTTGAAACTGAAAAGAAGATTAAGTGCTTGAGGACAGACAATGGAGGAGAATATACAGACGGTGATTTTTTGTCATTTTGCAAGGAAGAGGGTATAATGAGACAATTTACAGTTGCTCATACGCCTCAGCAGAATGGTGTAGCAGAGCGGATGAATAGAACTCTCCTAGAAAGGACTAGAGCTATGTTACAAACTGCAGAATTAGCCAAGTCATTCTGGGCAGAAGTCGTGAAAACTGCCTGTTATGTGATAAATAGATCGCCATCAAGTGCAATTGGTTTAAAGACTCCGATGGATATGTGGAAAGGAAAGCCAGCTGAGTATTCTACTCTACATGTAGTTGGATGTCCCGTGTACGTGATGTACAACTCCCAAGAAAGAACTAAGCTAGATCCAAAATCTAGGAAATGCATATTCTTGGGCTACGCTGACGGTGTCAAGGGGTATCGCCTGTGGGATCCCACTTCCCATAAGGTTATTGTCAGCAGAGATGTAATCTTTGCAGAGGATGAAATGCAAAGGGAGCAGGAAAATGATAACACTTCTAAAGATAACACTATTGTTCATATAGATGGAAAGTCTATTGAAAATGACTCTTTTGAAGCAGAACCAGAGCACGAGGTACAAGAACTAGATGAACCTGATGGTGTTGAAGTTCGAAGATCAACACGTCAGAAAAGGAAACCAAATTGGCAATCAGACTATGTTATGGCAAGCCATGATGCATATTATCTTCTAACCGAAGATGGAGAACCATCAACCTTTCAAGAGGCTGTGAGTTGCTCAAATGATTCTTTGTGGATGGCAGCAATGCAGGAAGAAATGGAAGCCTTACATAGAAATAAGACATGGGATCTTGTTGTACTTCCTGAAGGTCGGAAAGCCATCGGCAACAAATGGGTCTATAAGATTAAGCGTGATGGTAATGATCAAGTGGAAAGATATCGTGCAATATTAGTGGTTAAAGGGTATGCTCAAAAGGAAGGAATTGATTTCAATGAAATATTGTCTCCGGTGGTTAGACTTACCACTATCAGGGTAGTGTTAGCTATGTGTGCTGTTTATGATTTACATCTTGAACAATTGGATGTAAGGACTGCTTTTCTTCATGGAGAACTTGAAGAAGAAATATATATGCTCCAACCAGAAGGTTTTGAAGAAAAAGGAAAAGAAAACTTGGTTTGCAGGTTGACCAAATCTATGTACGGTTTAAAGCAGGCGCCGAGGTGTTGGTACAAGAGATTTGATTCTTTCATTATTAGCCTTGGATACAACAGGTTGAGCTCATATCATTGTACATATTACAAGAGGTTTGAGGAAAATGCTTTCATCATTTTGTTGTTGTATGTGGATGACATGTTGGTGGTAGGCCCCAACAAAGATCAAGTCCAAGAATTGAAGGCACAATTGGCTAGGGAGTTTGATATGAAGGATTTGGGACCAGCAAACAAGATTTTAGGGATGCAAATTCACCGAGATAGAAAAGATAGGAAGATTTAGCTTTCTCAAAGAAATTATCTACGAAAAGTTTTGCGGAGCTTCAACATGCAAGACTGTAAGTCAATATCTACCCCACTTCCTATCAATTATAAATTATCCTCAAGCATGAATCCTAGCAATGAAGCGGAGAGGATGGAAATGTCTCGAGTACCCTATGCATCAGCGGTGGGAAGCCTTATGTATGCCATGATATGTACAAGGCCAGACATTGCACATGCAGTGGGAGCGGTCAGTCGGTTTATGGCAGATCCTGGTAAAGAGCATTGGAGTGTTGTGAAGAGGATTCTGAGATACATTAAAGGAACCTCAGATGTTGCGTTATGTTTTGGAGGATTGGAGTTTGGTGTCAGAGGATATGTTGATTCAGATTATGCAGGTGATCTTGACAAAAGAAAATCTACTACAGGCTATGTGTTTACAATTGCAGGAGGAGCAGTAAGCTGGTTATCCAAATTGCAGACTGTTGTAGCTCTATCTACTACAGAAGCTGAATATATGGAAGCTACCCAAGCATGCAAGGAAGCTATATGGATTCAAAGGTTATTGGAAGAGCTCGGATACAAACAACCAAAAATTATTGTGTATTGTGACAATCAAAGTGCCTTGCACATTGCAAGAAATCCAGCTTTTCATTCCAAGACAAAGCACATAGGAGTTCAATACCATTTCGTCCGCGAAGTAGAGGAAGGGAGTGTGGACATGCAAAAGATTCACACAAAAGACAACCTAGCAGATGTTATGACAAAGCCGATCAACGCTGACAAGTTTTATTGGTGTAATTCTTCTTATGGCCTATCTAAAACGTAGCAACATGGAATTAAAAAGGGATGTAAATTTTTTTTTTTTGAAAGCAAACTGTTGTACCCCAAAATTTGCCCACCCATATTCTTCAAGTTTGTCAAGAATCATCTTCAAATGGTTCAAGATTGCTCAAAGGTTGCACAGTCCAAATGCCTCCTAAAGCCAGCTAAAATTAGGGTTTTGCTTCTTTCAAGGAATTTGGGGTTTTCAATGGCTCAATCAAGTCCCATAGGCCTCTATACATTGTCAAGCATCTACATGTCAAGTCTCAAGTCTCACAATGCCAGTTTGCACAGTCAAAAGCTTTATTTGGTCCACAATCAACTGCAGGGGCAAAATGGTAATTTTACAGTCAAAAGTCATAATTTTTGGTCAACATCTTATTTTGAGTCCACAATCATCATTTGATCAAGTCTTGATCATGATTCCACAAGCATGTCTCAAAAATCATCAAGATGCAAAAGTTACTATTTTTGGACAGTAGAAAAGTCAACTGTATCTTGACCAAGGCATAACTTTTTCATGATTCATCAGAAAAATCCCATCCAATGCTCATTTTGAAGGGGATGACATTTCCTACAACTCATCTTCACATTCCAAGTCCAAGAAATGCTCCCACAAAAAGTTATCACTTTCTACATTATAGGTCAATTTCAAAAGTCAACAAAAAGGCACTTTAAGTCAAAGACCATAACTTGATATTGGTAAATCCAAATGACATGGGACCAAAGGCATTGGTTAGAGGACTTCACGACCTTTCCAAAATGTCCAAGAACATGTTCATATGATCAAAATTGAGCAAGATATGCATTCGCGAAGTTGGGAAATTTTTTTGAATTTGTAAAAGTCAACTTTGCTCAAAACACCATGTTTTTGCTAATGGGCCTCAAATTTCTTCTTGAAACTTTATCCAAGGCCTATGCACGACCCATTGAGCTTAAATTGATTTATTTTCTTATTTTTATTAATTAATTGGATTTTTAATTGATTTTAATTCATTTAATTAATTTAAAATGTAGGAAATTCAAAAATATGTTTTTTTCAATCTTTTGTGAAGCAAACAAGCTCAAGACAAGCTGGCAAATTCGTGTGCACATCAAGGGGACAAAAATCTCCAAGTTTGGCAAGTTTTCTCAATCAAAAAGATGCAAAAAGATATGATTGAAAATCAAATATTGAAACCATCATTCCATGGATTTCTTGGCCAAGATTTAACCTAAATTCAATCCTCTATATATACACAACCTAAACCTAATGCATGAGAGGTGAAAGCTGCTGCAGAAAGGCCATAACCAATTCCAAAAAATTCAAGAAAACTTGAAAACCGTTTTCCACATTCCAAGCCAATTCAAAGCATTATAGTGATTCAAATACATTGCTGGGAGTGTGAGGAACGATTTGCAATCAAAACCAAGCTTCATAGCTCAAGAAATCGTTGCAAACAGTTTCACGGTTTGAAGCATTTTTCCAAAATCGTATACTTTGATTCATGCATATTTAACATGCTATTGTGATTGTTTTGTGTTAATAGGACTCATACGAAGCTAATGGTGTGGTTTAATTGCATTGAAACGCCCTGAAACAGAAATTGCCATTGATGAATTCTAGGGTTTCCAAGCTTCCAGATTAGGGCTTTGCTATACAGGAAAAATCAGACCTTGAGAGACCCATGGTTGAATTCGTTGAGACAAGACGAATCAAACACCATCCTCGCGAAATATTTATATAGCCCAGGATTCTATTCGCTATTTTTCCTCATGCCAAATTGTGGGGGTTAAAAACCCCCGCTATCTATTTGTTCTTTTTACAGGGAAACGAGGAAGATGAAGATGTGCTGGCTTCTGATTAGTCCATTCAAAATACGCGCGTTTTTTTGTTGTTGTTCAGCATATGCGTTGATTTGTGTATACTATAATTTATTGTCATTATATTATCAGATGCAAGCAACTGGCTTAGTGGAGAGTGCGTTGTCCAAGAACCATTGGGACCTGGGTTCGATTCCCAGGTCCACCCAAATATTTGATATTTATTTTCTTAACGTGATTGCATGCAGGATTCTCAACGTGTTCCACCATGCACTTTCACATCCCAGACGCCATGTGTCTTCACATTCCAATCCAGTGGCCATGAGGTGAGCCTCACCGTGCTCCCAGTCAACCATACGCATAGGCAAGCCAGAAAGTCAAACAGGCTGGACACCTTGGTCTGTACCGATATCCCTTGTGTTGGAACGAGGAGAATATGGGTCTTCTGAGGAGTCATTAAGCACCAACGGACCTTAGAACCTTAAATTGACCCAACTTGGCATAGAACAGTAGCAGTATGCTACACTCATTGAGGCTAAACTCTCGCGATGGTTCCGGCCGCAAGAAAAGATTGCGAAGCTGGAGTTATGACCGATTGAGGGTAGTCAGTGATATTGAGATCCTCTAGAACCCGGTTACTATTTTCTATGACAGGTCTTAACCAACTGAAACTGAAATAGGGTAGTACCTAAACTTCATGTCGGCCTGAAATCTAAGGGCTCTTTGGTGTGACTTGTGTGCCTTCAAACTTGAACTACTTGCACATTCTTGTTATCTGACAACATGAGTTCCTTGCAGGTTTTGTCTACAGTCCCTAATCTGGGCTTATAACAGGGTTTACTTACATCACTCCACGCATAGCATAACATCATACCATCATACCATTGCATACATCTTGCATAAGGACTAACCCATTTCAAGGATCTCGAGGGTTTGTGATGCAGGTCATGATGAACCAACTGTCTAGCAAGGGGCAAAGGGGATTTATTTTCCTCTAGCCAAGGTTGTTTGGAGATCAAAACATGATGACTTGAGTCAGGGGCTATGACCCACTCGATATGGTGAGCCTTGACTCTTGAAGAAGGACTCTCAATAATATGCAGTTCCCTCAATCAAGCTACAAAATTCAAATTCTAACAATTTTCTTGTTTACCCCGCGAGATCCTTGAAAACAGTGCATACATATATCATACATATCATTGCATAACAGGTCATCTGATACAGGTCTCTCACGTTCTCGCTGTTTATTTCAGCAATGGCTCTCCAACAAGACAACCAGGATCTCCATACTCAAGAGGCTCAATTCAGGGAGATCTTCCTAAACCTATCCAAGGGGCAGGAAGAATTGAGAACACTCCTCCTGGGGAATTTGGTCGAGAAAAGTCCTGAAGACAATAGGGACGAACGGCTGAAACATTTGCAAGCAGAGGTAAATGCAATGAGGACCCAGATGCTGGGGCAGATGGCTCTCATCCAAGGCTTAGCTCGGGAGCAAGAAGAGCTGAGAACCATTGTCAACCAGCTTCGTCAAGACAACGACATGAAGCAAACAGTCAAGATTGAGGATCAAGTCACTAATCAACTTCCTAGAAGTCAAAGGTTTGGTTTGATGAAGAATAAACCTCTCCAAGTTGCTACTACCTCACAGGTCCAACCACAACCTCGCCAAGAACAACGGATTGATCAGAGCAAGCCAAACAAACCTAGGAGGAAATTCACCAAGCTCAACGTGTCGCCGTCTCAAGCTTTACAACGCCTGTTGAGACTGAATCTGGTAATGTTAAGGGACCCTCCTAAGAATCCCAACACTTCCTCTTCCAGGTATAACCCGAGTGTGAGATGTGCCTACCATTCTGATAGTCCTGGACATGACATCGACGACTGTTGGGCCTTGAAGAACAAGATCCAAGACTTGATTGATGCCAAGGAGATCAAGTTTGATCACTGATCCTTCACCAAATCATTGAGAATGTATTTTGTTTTATTTGAATTTTCAAGTTGTATTTTCCTTTGCTTATTCAAACAATTATTGTCATGGCAAACTTTTTTGTTTCATTAATGCATCGCATATGTCTGTTTTGAATCAATCCATTCGTATTCACTATGCTTAAAATTGATTTCGTTTGTGATGTTCAACTCTCGATTAAAAATTCCAAACCTTTTGAGGGAGGATGACGAAAACGATACGACGATCTTTACAGTATGCTTTTGAATAGACCCCGCTGATGAGGTACAGGCATTGTTTCAAATCCTAAACAGTGGAGTTATAAGGAAGATAATCCCTAGTCAACCCCTTTGAGCCAAAGAAGTTGGAGTTTTTTCTTTTCGCAAAAAAATTAAAACCCTTAATTATAACCTGGGGCAGGGTAGTTTTCTCAGCTGATCTAGGTGAACCATGAATGGCATCAAATAAGTCCTTCCGAAACAAAAGACAGTGATGGTTCCGAATAATCCTAAAGACAGGCAGTCATTATCTGAATTTTTTTTATTAATAACCATGTATTAAAATAATATTTCGCGAATAACCGGGTTTCAGAAAAAATTACGCAAATAACCATGTTTCGGATGGCTCCACAAAGGAGGAGCCATCTCACTTGGCGCATGCACCTACTTTTTTAAGGGAGGCGCCATCTCACTTGGCGCCTATGTGCTTAGGGCATGCCCTAAGCCAAGTGAGATGGCGCCTAAGTGTAATTTTAGGGCAAAAAAATTTTTTTTTTATTTTTTTTCCTGTGCGTTGCCTATTGGACAGAGATCAACAAAATGGACTTTTTATTAAAAAAAAATAATTACATTCAACTGTATTACATTAAAAGAACAGTAAAAAAAATGGATACAAAAATACTGGGAAAAAAAAGATACATCAGTGATCCCCTGGAACCCGGTAATGACCCCCGGTTCCGCATCCCCGTCCTCGCCTTTCTCTTGCTGGGTGCCGTCGCGTTTCCTGCTGCGGCAAGGTCGATGGCCCAGCGAAGTCAATGCGGTCCGAATCCATAAAATCAGTAAGATCTCCATATCTCGAAGATCCGCTCTAGTACAGTCGGTTACCCATACCCTCAAAGTTTGGTCGTGTTGGTGGTGGGTGGGGTTCCATGGTTGGTCGGTAGCATTGGTCGTCTGAGTATGGGGGGTAGAAAGGAAATGGATCTTGGGGTGTTTGGTATTGTGGATGTTGGGTGGTTTGGTGATATGGTGGGTGATGGTAGGTTTGGTCGGCTTGGTCATAATCTTCCGACATTCCCATATCAGGGCTAAGGCTGGATGTTGAGGGCGTCATATTGGGATATGTGAAAGACTGAAGTTGTGTATGGGGTATGTGGGTGTACTGGTATTGGGGTTGGTATTGTGGTTGGGTTTGAGGCATATCGGGGTATTGGTAGTTTGGTGGTGATTGTGGTTGGTAGTACGGCATTTGATTGTAGTTGTGTTATGGTGGGGAATGTGGTTGGGTGTTTGTGGGTCTGTTTCTTCTTGGGGGTTGGTTGGAGGTTGATGGGTTTTGGGTTTGTTGATGGGGAATCGAGGGTTGTGCCCATTGTGTGCGTGGGTCAACCAAGTACCTCGGATGAGACACGTGCATTTCTGGGTTACTAACCGACCTGTACCACGACATATATTGATCCGTGTGTCGCATGTTACCTTGAGTAAGGAAAACCGGGAATTGCAAGACGTAGCGGTGACGCCTCTGCCACATCTTACACCATTCCGGAGAAAAGTCTTTCCAGTTGGTAAGACCCCACTGGGCGTCGACCCTTTTAAGATGCCATGGAGACAAATCTGTTGGATCACTTGGTATCTCTTGATGCATTCCGAACTGCATCTTCACACCGTCGCTGTGGTGCATCTCCACAATGTTGAACCGAATGAGTGCAGTCTTTGCAGTCCAAGTTGCTGCATCCTCTGGGTTTGGAGCATGGCCCAAACCCAAATATGGTCTCCAGACGAACTGCGATAAAATTTAAATTAGGTTAGCGCAAAAGTAATGTATAAATAATTAAAATGAACAAAAGTTAAAAGCTACGACGTACGTCATCTGGGCCTAAGTGATCCAACAGATTCCGGTAGAGTGCGACATTGAATCTTGGATTCTTGCCGTAATCCATACCCCTCACGCAGTACCTAAAGGAAATGAGAAACATGTTATTTTTAGCATATATTTTGGAAAGAGAAGAATAGTTATAAATGCTATAACTTAATGACTTACTTTGTTGCGTACGGGAAACCAAAAGTGTTGTTGTTGATGGGGTTTAAGGACTCCATCCTCCACCAACCCCAGACTTGTAGTAAAGATGCGCACCCATAAAATTTACATTTTTCCTTGACTGTGTTTTTGCACAAGGAACTGTATAGGTGGGCTAATACTGCAGAACCCCAACTATATTTTCTAGTTTTTTCAAAATTTGTTAGTAAATGTAAGTACATAAAATTTACACTATTTCCCGTACTTTCGGGAAATAAAAATGTACCAAAAAGTATCATAAGATACGTTCTGGCTTTTACTACTCGGTCATTCTCTGAGGAATTTTCATTTAATTCCATACTTGCATAATGACGTTTCAGGTCAGTGAGTAGTATTCCCTGCCCTCTTGCTCCACCACCTTCTACCATATCCCTACCCAACAGTTCTTCACACTGTGAGTTGGGTTGTTGAACCGACCCGTTCGCCGCCTTACCGTCGATAGGGAGGCCCAGTAGCATGTACACATCCTCGAGCGTGATGGTACATTCACCTATTGGTAGGTGAAATGTATGGGTCTCCGGTCTCCACCTTTCCAACATTGCAAGAATGAACTTTGAGTCAATGGTGCAGTTGGAGATCTTTATCACATGTCCAAAACCTACATATTCCAGATAAGGGACGATAAATGGGTCGGGAGCCAGGTAGTTGTGCAAACGGATTCTGAATCTTTTTGTGTCCTGAGATCATAATTTAACAGGTGTAAGATTAATTAAGATGAACAACGCGTTATTTGAAGTATGAAAAATGTATAACCAAAGAAGAGACTTACAAATGCAGCAATGTTTTCCCTTGTGCCTCTGTGAGTATTGCCCATTGTTAGAAGAGCCATTGTTTAGAATGCTTGAGAGTATGAAAGACTTAGGAAGAGATAGAGAGTATGATAGACTTATGAAATATTTCGTAGCAGAGAGTGAGAGTTGTGTGGGTGTGAGAGATGTTTCATATGGTATGTATTTATAGGCAAATAAGTTTGATGTAGTGTTTGCTTGTGCTTGCATGCCTGCGAAGTGTCACATTTGCATGCTTAGGGGGTTACACATATGCATGCATGCATGTACAAAAAATGTAAGGTGTCACTCTTGCAGACTAGGTGGCAGCCCATGCATGTATCACGATTGGACAGTAAGGGAGGCGCCATTGGACTTGGCGAAAGAGTACAAAAATGAATGGTGTCGCCACCCCATTTGGAGAATAAGAGGTGTCATTTGTTACAGCATAGGCTCAGGCTACGTGACAGCCTTTGGGATTCCTTTCTTTATTGCATGCAAGGCCATTGGAGTTGATGGGTGGAGTCTTACAAAAAACATGTATATGTGCAGAATAGGGCCAGGATAGGTGGCAGCCTATGGGGTTTCATAAGCCCATGCATGTATCACGATTGGACAGTAAGGGAGGCGCCATTGGACTTGGCGAAAGAGTACAAAAATGAATGGTGTCGCCACCCCATTTGGCGAATAAGAGGTGTCATTTGTTACAGCATAGGCTCAGGCTACGTGACAGCCTTTGGGATTCCTTTCTTTATTGCATGCAAGGCCATTGGAGTTGATGGGTGGAGTCTTACAAAAAACATGTATATGTGCAGAATAGGGCCAGGATAGGTGGCAGCCTATGGGGTTTCATAAGCCCATGCATGTATCACGATTGGACAGTAAGGGAGGCGCCATTGGACTTGGCGAAAGAGTACAAAAATGAATGGTGTCGCCACCCCATTTGGCGAATAAGAGGTGTCATTTGTTACAGCATAGGCTCAGGCTACGTGACAGCCTTTGGGATTCCTTTCTTTATTGCATGCAAGGCCATTGGAGTTGATGGGTGGAGTCTTACAAAAAACATGTATATGTGCAGAATAGGGCCAGGATAGGTGGCAGCCTATGGGGTTTCATAAGCCCATGCATGTATCACGATTGGACAGTAAGGGAGGCGCCATTGGACTTGGCGAAAGAGTACAAAAATGAATGGTGTCGCCACCCCATTTGGCGAATAAGAGGTGTCATTTGTTACAGCATAGGCTCAGGCTACGTGACAGCCTTTGGGATTCCTTTCTTTATAGCATGCAAGGCCATTGGAGTTGATGGGTGGAGTCTTACAAAAAACATGTATATGTGCAGAATAGGGCCAGGATAGGTGGCAGCCTATGGGGTTTCATAAGCCCATGCATGTATCACGATTGGAAAGTAAGGGAGGCGCCATTGGACTTGGCGAAAGAGTACAAAAATGAATGGTGTCGCCACCCCATTTGGCGAATAAGAGGTGTCATTTGTTACAGCATAGGCTCAGGCTACGTGACAGCCTTTGGGATTCCTTTCTTTATTGCATGCAAGGCCATTGGAGTTGATGGGTGGAGTCTTACAAAAAACATGTATATGTGCAGAATAGGGCCAGGATAGGTGGCAGCCTATGGGGTTTCATAAGCCCATGCATGTAGCACGATTGGACAGTAAGGGAGGCGCCATTGGACTTGGCGAAAGAGTACAAAAATGAATGGTGTCGCCACCCCATTTGGCGAATAAGAGGTGTCATTTGTTACAGCATAGGCTCAGGCTACGTGACAGCCTTTGGGATTCCTTTCTTTATTGCATGCAAGGCCATTGGAGTTGATGGGTGGAGTCTTACAAAAAACATGTATATGTGCAGAATAGGGCCAGGATAGGTGGAAGCCTATGGGGTTTCATAAGCCCATGCATGTATCACGATTGGACAGTAAGGGAGGCGCCATTGGACTTGGCGAAAGAGTACAAAAATGAATGGTGTCGCCACCCCATTTGGCGAATAAGAGGTGTCATTTGTTACAGCATAGGCTCAGGCTACGTGACAGCCTTTGGGATTCCTTTCTTTATTGCATGCAAGGCCATTGGAGTTGATGGGTGGAGTCTTACAAAAAACATGTATATGTGCAGAATAGGGCCAGGATAGGTGGCAGCCTATGGGGTTTCATAAGCCCATGCATGTATCACGATTGGACAGTAAGGGAGGCGCCATTGGACTTGGCGAAAGAGTACAAAAATGAATGGTGTCGCCACCCCATTTGGCGAATAAGAAGTGTCATTTGTTACAGCATAGGCTCAGGCTACGTGACAGCCTTTGGGATTCCTTTCTTTATTGCATGCAAGGCCATTGGAGTTGATGGGTGGAGTCTTACAAAAAACATGTATATGTGCAGAATAGGGCCAGGATAGGTGGCAGCCTATGGGGTTTCATTATTGCATGTAATATTATTGGCAGCCTTGGGGGGTTGCATCCCTTACTTAATTGAAATTTTTAGCCTTACGTTTAACATAACATTGATTCACATAATCTATCAAATCTTCCAACCTTCGAATCAGTCATCAAATTCATACATTCCAACCTTCAAACATTACAGCATTCATACCTTCATACAATCAATAAACCTCAAACATTCCAACCTTCAAACCTTAAAACAATTCTACGCAATGGCCTCTTCACCACAATTTGTCGTCAAAGCACATTTCAACAGTGAGACATACATTTGTCCCACAGTTGGGTTTTTGTTTAGAAACACCGACAACGTTCGATTTCTCTTAAACAGGAAAGCCAATTTCTCGTACTTTAAGAAAAGATTGGAGGCCAAACTTGAACGAGGCCCGGTATCCCAGATATTTTATCAGAATCCAGTTTTTTTTGGAAACAACCAAGTAATTTTTTATAAGGTTGAAGTTCAAGATGACGAGGATCTCCAGAATATGATTTCCAGCCATGTCTATTCTGGATATGACTCTATTTAGTTGTACGTTTTGCTTCAAGAGCCTCTGGTGACACAGGAGGTAGAGCCTCCGGTGACACAGGAGGTTGATCCTTTGGAGAATGAACAAGATGAGGTAGATGCAGTTGATGATGAAGAAGAAGATAACGAGTTAGAGTTTGATGAAACGGTGAACGATGATTCTGACGATGATGGCATCCCTAGTATTCCTACAGACAAAATCTACACACCACCTCCGCACATGACAAACTTCAACATGGGCGGAGATAAACCTTCTACTGACTTATTTTTCAAACCGTATATGCAGTCGGATGAAAATTTAAAAGAGAAGGACAAGTTTCGTAACATAGAGGAATGCATCAGGGCCATTAAAAAATTTCACATGCTCAACTCGGTTGATTTTAAGGTGGATCGTGTCAACCCGGAAAGGTACAAGATCAAGTGTGTCCACCCTGACTGTATGTTCAAGCTGACCGCATCATACAGATTAAGGGGTGACTGCTGGGTCATAGGTTCCATGACTACCCACACTTGTGTAAGTTCCACTCAATCACAGGACCACCGAAAACTCAACCATGATCTAATCTGTCAAGAAATCCTACCCCTGGTCAGCAACGACCCATCTTTGAAGGTGAAAACAATCATCTCCCACATCACCACGGTTTTTAACTACACTCCGTCTTACCGTAAGGCGTGGTTCGCAAAGACTAAGGCGATTGAAAGGGTGTACGGAAACTGGGAGGAGTCATACCGAGAACTTCCCCGCTACCTGAATGCACTCAAGACGTATTCTCCAGGTAGTGTTTATGTTCTGGAAACATTGCCAGCGTACGCCCAAGATGGTAGTCTACTGCATGGCAACGGAATATTCAGTCGCGTGTTTTGGGCATTTCAACCATGCATCACAGGGTTTGCATCATGCAAACCAATTCTACAAATTGACGGGACTTGGTTGTATGGGAAGTACAAAGGCACGCTATTGATGGCAGTTGCACAAGATGGCAACAACAACATTTTCCCCGTTGCGTTTGCCCTTGTCGAGGGGGAGACCGGTGGTGCTTGGAGCTTTTTCCTGAAAAATCTTCGGACACACGTGGCTCCTCAACCAGATCTCTATTTGATCTCAGACAGACATGCCTCCATTGAAAGTGCCTACAATAATCCAGCAAATGGTTGGCATGACCCTCCTTCTACGCATGTCTATTGCGTCAGGCATATCGTCTAGAATTTCTCGAGGGAGGTCAAGGACAAAACATTGAGGAAAGCGGTTATGAATGCGGGATATGCATTGACACAACCCACATTCAAATATTACCGCAACGAGATCCGTTTGTCTAATCCAGAAGCCAGTAGGTGGATCGACAATATTCCGGTGGAAAAGTGGACTAGGTCATACGACAATGGCCAAAGATGGGGGCATATGACAACGAATCTTATTGAATCAATGAATGGGGTATTCAAGGGCATATGAAACCTCCCAATCACTGCCTTGGTAAAATCTACGTATTTTAGGATGGCTGCATTATTTGCCAAAAGAGGTGAAATGTGGAATGCGGTGTTGCAATCAGGACAACTATGGAGTGAAAGCTACATGAAATACATTAAGGCTGAAAGTGCTAAAGCCAACACTCACATGGTTACACGGTTTGACCGACACAGCCACAACTTCATTGTGAAAGAGACAATCGACCACAATGAAGGCCTGCCAAGACAAGAATACAGGGTCATTTTACCTTCTCAATGGTGCGATTGTGGCAGGTTTCAAGCATTTCGTATGCCTTGCTCTCATGTCATTGCCGCTTGTGCTCATACCCATCAAGACGCGCTTCAACTGCTGTCAAACGTTTACAAATCTGAAACGTTGCTCACTGTTTACAACAACAACTTTCCTTTGGTGGCAAAACCGGATTATTGGCCTGAATACAACGGCGATATAGTTTGGCACAATGACCAAATGCGAAGGAACAAGAAGGGTCGTCCCAAAAGTAGGCGCATAACAACAGAAATGGACGATCTTGACAGGTTGGAAAGAAAGTGTGGTTTATGCTGTCAGGTCGGACACAATCGCAAAAATTGTCCGAATCGGGCGTCTGGCTCGACCACATAAATATTGTAATACAATAAATATTTTCAATATTTGTGTTGTAAACATTAGGGTTTTCCGTTAACAGATTTTGCTACAGTTAATAAAACGCGTACAACAATAATTAACGATATTCAATCTAGGAAATTACAACTGTTAACACAATTTCATCTGACCCATGCATCATCAGCATTACATCACTGTCTGTTTTAACTTCCTCCAACCACACATTAGGTCTTCCTGTCGCATGTGAGGTTGTTGTTCGTTTTCGCTGGATCCTTCGAATTTTTCCCCCTCCGCGATGTCTCCATCTAGCCACCGCATCAACTCCCGCTTCAGACGCTACATGGAGTGAATGTGCCAGAATTTCATTTTCATTGCAGGTTTTGTGGCGGAGAATATAACGTAACCATCTCTGCTAAAAATCATAGGCGACGTCATTACGCAAATAACGGAGTACAAAATAAAAATACAGTGCGAGAAAGTATGAGAAATTTCGAAGAAACGAACGAATTATTTATAAAACCCTAGTTTTTCCCTAGGCGCCAAGTGAGATGGCGCCTCCTCTCATTTTTAAGGAGCATGCGCCATCTCACTTGGCTAAAAGCCAAGGGAGGCGCCAAGTGAGATGGCGCCTAGGGCAAAACCCTAGGTGGAGGCGCCAAGTGAGATGGCTCCTCCTTTGTGGAGCCATCTGAAACATGGTTATTTGCATAATTTTTTCTGAAACCCGGTTATTTGCGAAATATTATTTTAATACATGGTTATTAATAAAAAAAATTCTCATTATCTTTCCAAATAAAATAAAAAAGAGCCCAATGAGTCAAAACCTATGAAGGAGACTTACAAAAAACTGGGCCATCCCGCTGACTGTAATCACAAAAGAAACAGTTCAGGCAAAAAGACAGGGATAATAAAATAAAAAAGAAAGAGGTCCTACTAACCCTCGACAAAAAAAGAAATGACTGCCTGTTCAAAATAAACTGTCAGCATCTGAACCATCACCGGTATATCAGAGCGAAGATTCAAACGAGATCTAATGCACGATTAGCTGAGTTTAGGATCGAAGAACATCACGAAGAACGGGTGGGTACAAATAAATTTGAGCCTTTATCCTTTGTTTCTTAAACCGTAAACCAGGCCACGTTATAACCCTTAAAAGTCCTAGCTGAAGCATGGGTTAGTTCGAAAGCATACTGTTACAAAAGGTATCCTGACTCCTTAAGGCTCGCTATAAAATCTTGAGTTGACATCACATTTTACAAAATTTGCTTGTTTTACTGAAAAAGGCATTTTCAAAAACTTCAAGACAGACATAAGCTTTGCATTCTTAAAATAACATTGTTTGCATATGACTATTTGTTCAAACAGCATAGAAGTTCGCACGAAGAATATTTAATGGACAAAAGCACTTCCAATCAAGGGGCAGACGTGATCATTGTCCATCATCTGGGGCAGTTAAGTCAAGATTCAGAGAATCTCTCAAAATTCCAAAGAGCCAGGGGAAGATCTCCATCAGAATCACTTGGGGCATTGGGCATGAATCCCAGCTACAAATCTTGCATGATCAAACATCTTCTGGTAGTATGGCGACACAACACTACTGACAGTGACAACTCCCTGCACTCTGAGAGCACGAACATAGTCGAAAAAATACTACGCATAATCAAAGACCTGCTAGGTTGACACACCTAGGCAAAAATAAGGGCTTCCCGGCGAACCAAAAGGGTTCGGGCAAAATAAGGGACGAAAATGAAAAAATCTGTACACCCGGCAAGTCGAAAACCTGAAAAGGCAGCTTGGGCAAAAAAGGGTATCCCGATGGACTGAAAACCCGAAAGGGCGGTCCAGGCAAAATTTAGGGATCACAGCGTAAGACTATGTCCCGACATCTCGTCACTTGCCTACTAGAAGAAGATTTGTCAAACGGCAGTTATCAAGCACCTCCACAGGTACCTTCTCCCGCAGAAACTGGGGCAATAAGAATTGTCTAAGCGATCTGGTTGCTCTATCCACCGAGGTACCAAGGTAAGTTCAGCTGAAGAACCTGACCAAGTTACCTCCACTCCCCAAGACTAAGACAAGATTCAACAAATACTCCACCCAAGCATAGTTGGTCTCCCGTCAGCCCTAACAAGGCACAGTATCTCTAGCAAGTCAGCAATACTCTCCCCCGAGCAGAGTCAGGCTACTGTCAGCCCTAAGGAAGTTGGGTATCCCCAGAAGAGCTCAATATTCCCCAGCGGAGTATATAGATGTTCCTAAGCAAGCATCCCCGGCAGTCTTAATATTCTTCGACGAAAATACAAGATTGTTCCCCGGCGGAATACCAGACACCCCAGTGGAGCCATTCCCCAGTGCAGTCCAAAAAGTCTCCCCAGGAGAGTTGAATCATCCTCCCCAGTAGATTCTGGAAGCTTATCCCCAGTAGATCCTGGAAGCTTGTCTCCCACAGAGTACAAATATCTCTCCCGGCCATATTCAGAGGTTATTCCCCACCAGAGTCTAACTGGGTTATCCTCAGCAAATTACAACGAAAAGATTGTCCTCGGCGAAGTTCTTCCTATCCCCAGCGGAGTTCATCAAACCCCTCAACAAAATTTATCAACATGAATCCCCAGCGGAGTTATCATCAAAATCTCAGCGAAGTATCTCTCCCCACAGAGCAATTCCTCGCAGAGTAATCTCTTCAACAAGTTTATTCCCCAACGGAGCCATCTTCTCCTACCGGTTTATTCTTGCAATCATCATCCCCAGCGGAAGCGAAGAACTCTACTCTTCAAACATCAGCCCAGGATTCAACGAACTTCCCAGCGTTCGTCAAGGATTTATTTTCCCAGACGAAAATACATTCATAAACATTTCACATTTCATATCTCCTATTGTCATACATGATAAAGTGCATACGACACGATCTCATTTTGAGAGCATCATGACATCATGCATTTCATACGTCATGACATTGCATACAACTAATGTTTTGCCTTTTCAGGAAAAAGTCAATCAAAAGATGATTACCATCAACCTTTTGAAGTTCCAGATTCGATACCTGTATCTAGCCAGGGCATATCTGTGAGCGATTGATTGTAGATTCGATACCTGTATCTAGCCAGGGCATATCTGCATGAAGAGTTTGAAGATCAACACCTGTATCCAGCCAAGAAAGCTATCTCGACCAACCTTTTGAAGTTCCAGATTCGATACCTGTATCTAGCCAGGGCATATCTGTGAGCGATTGATTGTAGATCTATACCTGAAACCAGACAGGAAAGTTATCTACATTGAAGAGATTTCAGAGATAGCTTAGAAATGCTCCAGATATGGATGCTATTCTTTTGCTTATTCAGAGATAGCTTAGAGATGCTCCAGATCCGGATTCTATTCTTTTTCTTATTCAAAGTTTCTTCTCAAAGATAGCTTAGAGATGCTCCAGACCCGGATGTTATTCTATTGCTTATTCAGAGTTTCCTTTCAGAGATAGCTTAGAGATGCTCCAGATTCGGATGTTATTCTATTGCTTATTCAGAGTTTCCTTTCAGAGATAGATTAGAGATGCTCCAGATTCAGATGTTATTCTATTGCTTATTCAGAGTTTCCTTTCAGAGATAGCTTAGAGATGCTCCAGATTCGGATGTTATTCTATTTCTTATTCAGAGTTTCCTTTCAGAGATAGCTTAGAGATGCTCCAGATCCGGATGTTATTCTATTGCTTATTCAGAGTTTTCTTTCAGAGATAGCTTAGAGATGCTCCAGATCCGGATGCTATTCTATTGCTTATTTAGAGTTTCCTTTCAGAGATAGCTTAGAGATGCTCCAGATTCGGATGTTATTCTATTGCTTATTCAGAGTTTCCTTTCAGAGATAGCTTAGAGATGCTCCAGATCCGGATGCTATTCTATTGCTTATTCAGAGTTTCCTTTCAGAGATATCTTAGAGATGCTCCAGATCTGGATGCTATTATATTGCTTATTCAGAGTTTCCTTTCAGAGATAGCTTAGAGATGCTCCAGATTCGGATGTTATTCTATTACTTATTCAGAGTTTCCTTTCAGAGATAGCTTAGAGATGCTCCAGATCCGGATGCTATTCTATTGCTTATTCAGAGTTTCCTTTCAGAGATAGCTTAGAGATGCTCCAGATCCGGATTCTATTCTATTGCTTATTCAGAGTTTCCTTTCAGAGATAGCTTAGGGATGCTCCAGATCCGGATGCTATTCTTTTTCTTATTCAGAGTTTCTTTTCAGAGATAGCTTAGAGATGCTCCAGATTCGGATGTTATTCTATCGCTTATTCAGATTTCCTTTCAGAGATAGCTTAGAGATGCTCCTGACCCGGACGCTATTCTATTGCTTATTCAGATTCAAACTCCTAAAAGACAACTTAGAGATGCTCCAGACACAGATGCTATTCTATTACTTATTCCAGATTCATTCAAAAGACAGTCCAAATACGATCCAGATTCGGGTGTCATTTTGTCACTCATTCAGATACAGTATGGATATACCCCAGACACGGCGGTCATTCTACTACTTATTCATATGTCATCAATTAGATACAGACTAGATATGCTCCAGACACGGAATCCATTCTATTTCGCATTCAGATTCAACTATCAACTTCAAGTGCAGATATACTCCAGATACAGAAGTCATTCTGTCACTTATCCAGATCCCAGATACAGTTCAGATACGATCCAGATTCAGATATCATTTTGTCGTTCTCTCAAACTACCTATCAACAATCTCCATATGGCATCTATAAGCCCATCCCCCGACAAGATTCTGTCACATCTCCAGATGGCATCTATAAGCCCATCCTCCTATCCATCATCTCTCTAAATGGCATCTTTAAGTCCATTCCCGACATCACATTGCTGATACTACACCATGCGAGTGCAAATTTCTGGGCACTCTAGTGTTCAATCATCTTCCACCTTTGGATCACGAAAGGCATGCAAGCCAATCTACATCCTCAGGTCTAAGAAGATTGAACAGGGGCAACTGTTGTACCCCAAAATTTGCCCTCCCATATTCTTCAAGTTTGTCAAGAATCATCTTCAAATGGTTCAAGATTGCTCAAAGGTTGCACAGTCCAAATGCCTCCTAAAGCCAGCTAAAATTAGGGTTTTGCTTCTTTCAAGGAATTTGGGGTTTTCAATGGCTCAATAAAGTCCCATAGGCCTCTATACATTGTCAAGAATCTACATGTCAAGTCTCAAGTCTCACAATGCCAGTTTGCATAGTCAAAAGCTTTATTTGGTCCACAATCAACTGCAGGGGCAAAATGGTCATTTTACAGTCAAAAGTCATAATTTTTGGTCAACATCTTATTTTGAGTCCACAATCATCATTTGATCAAGTATTGATCATGATTCCACAAGCATGGCTCAAAAATCATCAAGATGCAAAAGTTACTATTTTTGGACAGCAAAAAAGTCAACTGTATCTTGACCAAGGCATAACTTTTTCATGGTTCATCAGAAAAATCCCATCCAATGATCATTTTTAAGGGGATGACATTTCCTACAACTCATCTTCACATTCCAAGTCCAAGAAATTCTCCCACAAAAAGTTATCAATTTCTACATTATAGGTCAATTTCAAAAGTCAACAAAAAGGCACTTTAAGTCAAAGACCATAACTTGAGATTGGTAAATCCAAATGACATGGGACCAAAGGCATTGGTTAGAGGACTTCAAGACCTTTCCAAAATATCCAAGAACATGTTCATATGATCAAAATTGAGCAAGATATGCATTGGAGAAGTTGGGAAATTTTTGTGAATTTGCAAAAGTCAACTTTGCTCAAAACACCATGTTTTTGCTAATGGGCCTCAAATTTCTTCTTGAAACTTTATCCAAGGCCTATGCACGACCCATTGAGCTTAAATTGATTTATTTTCTTATTTTTATTAATTAATTGGATTTTTAATTGATTTTAATTCATTTAATTAATTTAAAATGTAGGAAATTCAAAAATATGTTTTTTTTCAATCTTTTGTGAAGCAAACAAGCTCAAGACAAGCTGGCAAATTCGTGTGCACATCAAGGGGACAAAAATCTCCAAGTTTGGCAAGTTTTCTCAATCAAAAAGATGAAAAAAGATATGATTAAAAATCAAATATTGAAACCATCATTCCATGGATTTCTTGGCCAAGATTTAACCTAATTTAATCCTCTATATATACACAACCTAAACCTAATGCATGAGAGGTGAAAGCTGCTGCAGAAAGGCCATAACCAATTCCAAAAAATTCAAGAAAACTTGAAAATCGTTTTCCACATTCCAAGCCAATTCAAAGCATTATAGTGATTCAAATACACTGTTGGGAGTGTGAGGAACGATTTGCAATCAAAACCAAGCTTCATAGCTCAAGAAATCGTTGCAAAAAGTTTCACGGTTTGAAGCATTTTTCCAAAATCGTATACTTTGATTCATGCATATTTAACATGCTATTATGATTGTTTTGTGTTAATAGGACTCATACGAAGCTAATGGTGTGGTTTAATTGCATTGAAACACCCTAAAACAGAAATTGCCATTGATGAATTCTAGGGTTTCCAAGCTTCCAGATTAGGGCTTTGCTGTACAGGAAAAATCGGACCTTGAGAGACCCATGGTTGAATTCGTTGAGACAAGACGAATCAAACACCATCCTCGCAAAATATTTATATAGCCCAGGATTCTATTCGCTATTTTTCCTCATGCCAAATTGTGGGGGTTAAAAACCCCCGCTATCTATTTGTTCTTTTTACAGGGAAACGAGGAAGATGAAGACGTGCTGGCTTCTGATTAGTCCATTCAAAATACGCGCGTTTTTTTGTTGTTGTTCAGCATATGTGTTGATTTGTGTATACTATAATTTATTGTCATTATATTATCAGATGCAAGCAACTGGCCTAGTGGAGAGTGCGTTGTCCAAGAACCATTGGGACCTGGGTTTGATTCCCAGGTCCACCCAAATATTTGATATTTATTTTCTTAACGTGATTGCATGCAGGATTCCCAACGTGTTCCACCATGCACTTTCACATCCCAGGCGCCATGTATCTTCACATTCCAATCCAGTGGCCATGAGATGAGCCTCACCATGCTCTCAGTCAACCATACGCATAGGCAAGCCAGAAAGTCAAACAGGCTGGAGATCTTCATGGGCTTGAATTTGCTAGCATACCTCCATATTGGGCCCAACACCCCCAGGGTTTTGTTTCTCATTTTTTCTCTTTTCTATTTAATTCTTTTTTATTAACTATTATTATTATTATTATTTAATTACCTCATAAATTAACTATTTTCATAATAAATTCATAAACCTAAAATATTGTTTATTTTTATTATTTATTAACTTCACTATTAATTATTATTTTGTAAATAAATACTAATATAACTAATTTAGTTTAATTAGGTTTAAATTTTAACTTTTTTACAATAAATAAAATCAATCTAGAATTAGGGTTTTTCTTTTGACAATTTTAATCCTTTTTATTCTATTTTCATTAAGACATAAAAAAACATAAAAAATACTTTTTTCTTTTAATTAATTAAATAATTAGTTTTAGGTTTAATATTTAATTAAATTGCAAAAAAGGACAAATTTCTTTCGTTTCTCAAAAAGGGTCAAAACCCTAAGGACGTCCTGATTCAATTTCTTTGTGCGCACTTTATTATTTTGATCATATTTATGTATCTGCTCCGAGAATGTAATAGATAATTAGGATTTTTATCGCTTTCTTTATTTTCTCGTATTTATTTTTAAGGGTTACGTTTTTGGCGATGTAAATACCCGACGCCTTGTAATAGCGTAGATTCACTTTCCGCAATTTACTTTCCGCACAATTATTAACTGTTAATTATGCATGACAAGACTTGTATGAAAAATAAAATCAACCTGTAGCTCACCAATAACATGTACAAGATAATTTAACATGAACCTGACACACTCGCACATGCCACTCCTAGGGTACGCCTCACTTGGTTGCCTCGAGGTGGTCATCAAGTATAGGGTGTTTTAGAGGTCGCCCTCCTGTCTAAAGATCCAGTTGCCTCGAAACGGTTGCCTCGGATAAAAAGGATCTAAGACATTAGGGTTACCGCTAAGGCGTCCTACTATTGCTTTGGTGACCACATGTCCCATATAATCGAATTGACCCGAATAACTCCAACGACGGTGCTACCTATTTCTCAATAGTGGGATAACACTGTCTAAAGGACATTTACACAGCTTAATTCCTTAGAGTAGGTAGATTTCTCCTGGGTACTTGCTCTTTCAAAAACAAAAACAACTTTTCGCACTTACACTTTCAAAAAGTTTTCAAACAAATACTTCATACACTCTTGAGGACTGATACAAGAGTTACCTAGAAGTTTTCAAACTAAACTTTTTTCAAAACCCACAAACACAAGAAAAGCAAACATCTTTTGAAAACATAGTGAGCAAGTACCTAAGAGCCCGTGGATAACCACGGATAGAAAGGGTGCTAACACCTTCCCTTTCTATAATCTACCTCCCGAACCGAGAGACATCTCGAAAAGGAATTTTGCTGTGCTTTTGTCCTTTCCTTGTTGGAGAACATAAAAGACGGTGGCGACTCTTGCTTACCGTGACATTTCGCGAACCAGCATTTCAAAACAGTCAGTTTTATTTCCACCGATCACACAAACAAAATTACTTTAAGTGGGAGATTGTGAGGACATAAAGTAATCTTTATTTTGTAGAAAAATTCAATGCATTATAAGTCATTGGTTTTCTATGATGCAGAGAAGATTATGTAGAATCCAATAATAAGTATCTACTTATAATAGTATATGAAACTATTATATATAGAGTAATCATATTGTAATTCATAATCATCCTAATCATCCAAGAGTTTGCTACAATTGTGTTTCTTCTTATTCCTACACTCAACTCTCAAATTTTACTTGTGCTATTGTTATTATTATTTCATATTATTCTGATACCCAACATATTGTAACCGTTACACCCTCACCTGAAATCTGAAAAGACCGCGTCCTCGTCCGTCTGTACTTCCTGCAGAGCACCCAGGAAGGAGACCACGTGTGGGTCCCCACTACACACGTAGAACCTGGCAGTTCCTTTATTGGGCCAATCCTGGTCGGCCCAATGAAGGGACCTTGGCCCAGCGCTGGGGGCTATAAATACCCTCTGTTCCAAGAGGGTCAGGTATTCATTCTCTTACCATTCACACACCATTTTGCCTGCTCGTACTGCCACTTACTTTAGCATCGGAGTTCCTTGCAGGTACCCCCCTCATCTCGTTCAACTTCAGCTCGGAGCCAGTCGTGACGGTCCAAGTCTGATCAGGTAAGATCAGTGGCGCCGTCTGTGGGAAACTAGCTTCCCCGTCTTGCAAAAACTCAAAGACCGAAGCTCAACTCAAACCATCACCGTCATGGCTGACCAAGCTCGTGATGAACAAAATGTCTGCATCGTCGACACCAACAACGGCCTCGCAGATAAAAACGGACACCTTGATAACGCCGGTAACCCCGGTCATAACACCATCCCTATGTCAACTACCCCCGGACCCTCAATCCACCACAACGGAGTTACCGCTTCATCCTCCTCGGTACCTCCGCCACTCAAAGAAGACGATGCAGCTCTCACGAACTATCAAGCTGCTCAGTTTCAGGAAGTCCCTGTCCCCGCCGTGGAGGATGCCACAACCCAAGCGCTGTTCGCAGCGATCAATCAGACGAATTACCTCATCTTCGCCCAAGGGGAAAGATTGAGGGCACTTGAAGACGATCGAAGACCCCCGAGGAGGCATCGGAGGCCCCAGACTCCACCTCCTCGAGTAACTGAGGTCCATTTCCCGTCTCCCCCGCGGAGACACTACAGAGATACCTCTCGAAGCCCGTCACCCCGACCATCGGGGAAACGGCCCCCTTTGGAGAGGCAACCCATCATCGAAGCCGGGGGACGCGGCCGCGCCCCTACAAGACAAGAAAGAAGACACTCCGGAGACGGACACGGAAGAATCAACCAACGGGCACCGCGCTCGAGAGACGTCCAGCACGAGCAGGACCGTCGTGCCCGACATTATTACAGGTCCCCATCCCTGTCCCCGAAAAGAAGCGATGAAGACGACCCCCGCGGTCCCCTGTCGCAGGCCATCATGGAGGCGCCCATTCCCCCGGGCATGGAGAAGCCTCCACATCTGAAGGAATACGATAGAGTCGCGGACCCGGTCGACCATATAGACGGGTTCGAGGCTATGCTGCACTATCACAATGTCGGGGGACCCATCAAATGCCGGCTGTTCCCCACGACCCTCAGAAAGGCAGCAATGGACTGGTATAAAGGCCTCGCCCCGGGATCAATCACCTCGTGGCGAAACCTGAAGAACCAATTCATCAGTTCGTTCACAGCGTCTCGTCGACACCCAAAGACTGAGGCGGCTCTCGAGGCAATCGTCCAGAGACAAGATGAAACCTTAAGAGAGTTTATCAATCGCTTCAACCGTGAAGCTATACAGGTCCCCTGTGCGGACCACATGAAAAGATATATGCTGGAGAGGGGGCTCCTCCCCGGCACGGAATTCAGAAAGGCCGTAGGCATCGAGCCACCTAGAACATTCGATGCCCTCCTCGAGAAGGCCCAGGCGTACATGGATTACGAGGAAAGAGAGGCGGCCAACAGAGCCCGAGACCCCAGGACTCGCGGGTCCAGCAGCAACCCGCGCCAGGAAGCTACTCCTCCTCGACGAACCGGGGAGAAAAGAAAAGAAGACAGACCCTGGGAAGTCCGAGAGCAAAGGGGACCCTCGGGGCGTTTTACCGAGTACACTCCGCTCACAGCTTCCCGCGAGTGCATTTTGGCGGAGTGTGCCAGCACGGACTTCAAGGACGGCGGCGTCAAACGTCCCCGACCTGCTCCCGCCAAACCCAGAGCAGACAAGAACAAGTATTGTCAGTACCATAGGAGCCATGGCCATCTGACTGAAGATTGCGTCCATCTCAAGGACGCCATCGAAACTCTCATCAAGGGAGGAAGGCTCGCACAATACCGGCGAAACGACGCTCCTCGTCGTGACGCCCGGGAAACAAGGGAGTCGGAGGAAGACGCCCGACCATCTGACGAGTCGGTCCCCGTCCAGACCGCCTTCTCCGTGACCAGACCCGAGGACTTCGACGTCCCCGAACACCTGCAGGAGCCGCTCACAACACACAACAGGTGGGAATATTTCCCCTCCGCCATGGTCATCAACGACGGAGGATTCAACGACTTGACCATTAATTCGGCTAAGAGGAAGTTGGATGAGCTGGTCGACGCGGCACCCCCGCAAACAGTGACATTTGAAAGGGTAAAGGGCAGGTCAGATCCCATCACCTTCTACCTGGAAGAGCTCCCCGGGGGAACCCCCAACACGGTCATCCCCTTGCTGATAAGGGCAAGAATGGCCAACTTCGATGTGCATCGCATCCTCGTCGACGAAGGAAGTTCCATCGATGTAATGTACAGCCAGTTGTTTTGAACTCTGCAGCTGGACGACTCACATCTCTCGCCATATGTAGGGTCGGACTTACAGGGCTTCAACGGCTCGACCTCCAAACCTTGGGGATATGTCGAGCTCATGGTTACCTTCGGCGAAGGCACAGCGACGAGGCAGGTTAAAATACGCTTCCTTGTCATCGACTGCCCATCTCTCTACAACTGCATTCTGGGGAGACCAACACTGGCAGAACTGACGGCGGTGCCCTCCACCGTCCACCTGAAGATGAAATTCTACACCAAAAGGGCACGGGTAGCTACCATCCAGGGAGACCTAGCCGCTGCTTAGAGGTGTTTCAACGCTGCATCTAAGGGGCGCGACATTGTCGACGTCGGGACAAGGCCCGCCAAAAGACCAGCAACGACACGACAGGAGCTTGACAAGCCAGAGTCTGCCAAGGAAGAAGTCCAGAAACCTCCACCAAAAATCGACTTTATAGCCCTGGATGCTCGTTTCGATAAGGACGAACCTCCCAATGGCGAGCAAGTTCCACTCCGACCAATACTGGACGGGGATTTTGAGCTCTTCCCCCTCGGCACAGACCCGAGCAAAGGAGTAAAGATTGGCAAGGACCTCCCTGACCTAGCAAGGAAGCAAATCAAAGCCTGCTTGCGCGAGAATGCTGACCTGTTCGCCTGGAGCGCCTCGGAGATGCCTGGACTCGACCCTGAGGTTGCCTGTCACCACCTCGCCATAGATCCTGCCGCTAAGGTCGTAGTACAACATAGGCGTAGGCAGTCTCCAGAGAAAACGGAGGCTGCTGAAAAAGCTGTAAAAGACCTCCTAGAGGCGAATTTTATTTCCGAAGCCCGATATTCAACCTGGTTGTCGAACGTTGTACTTGTTAAAAAGAATAATGGAAAATGGAGGATGTGTGTTGACTATACCAATCTCAACCGGGCTTGCCCGAAAGATGCTTTCCCTTTACCGAACATAGACACACTGGTCGACAACTCAGCCAGCTACAAGACGTTGTCGTTCATGCATGCTTACTCGGGCTATAATCAAATCCCAATGGCCGTGGGCGACAAACACTACACGACTTTCATGACCAGCTCAGGCAATTATTACTATAACGTAATGCCCTTTGGACTAAAAAACGCTGGGGCAACTTACCAACGTATGATGAACAGGGTTTTCCACAAGCAGATTAGGGACACGCTCGAGGTTTACATGGACGACATGATCGTCAAATCCCGAGCAGACACTGACCATGCAGCACACCTCAAAGCAGTCTTCGACCAAGCAAGACGATGTAAAATAAGATTCAACCCCGAAAAATGCACGTTCGGGGTCAAGGCAGCGAAATTCCTCAGATTCTACCTAATAGAACGAGGAATTGAAGCCAACCCCGACAAATGTCGAGCATTCTCCGATCTTCCGACTCCGACGTCAAAGAAATCAATACAAGTCATGAACGACATGCTCACGTCGTTATCCCGCTTCGTCGCGAGGTCCGCTCAGCACGCCCTCCCCTTCTTCAGACTCCTTCGCAAGGAAGCAGCCTTCGAATGGACCGAAGAGTGTGAACGGGCACTGCGCCACCTGAAGCAAAGTCTATCTCGACCGGCCGACGGGGAGCCATTATTTCTATACTTGGCCGTCTCAAACGAAGTCGTCAGCGCGGCTCTCATCCGCGAAACCGCCGACGGGCAGAAGCCCATTTATTTCACGAGCAAGGCCCTGCAAGGACCCGAGAGCAGGTACCAACAGATAGAAAAAGTAGCTCTAGCCCTCGTCAATGCAACGAGGAGACTAAGACACTATTTTCTGGCCCACACAGTCATCGTACGCACCGACCAACCAGTGAGACAGCTCTTAGGTCGACCGGACATGGCGGGCCGAATGCTGAAATGGTCCTTAGAACTCTCTGAATTCGACATTCAATACGAGAGCAGGAAAGCTCTGAAAGCACAAGCCCTGGCCGACTTTGTCGCGGAAATGACCGCTCATGACCAACCCTCCAGGAAGGAACACAAATGGACCATCTTCGTTGACGGAGCCTCCAGCTCGTCCGGAAGTGGCGCGGGGATCCTCCTGGAGAACGAGGAAGGCGTAGTGATCGAACATTCGCTAGCCCTCTCCTTCTCGACGTCGAATAACCAAGCGGAGTACGAGGCCCTGCTCGCAGGGCTGAGGCTAGCCGAAGACCTGGGAGCCCGCGAGATACAAATCTTCACAGACTCGCAACTCGTTGCCTCCCAGGTCCAAGGGAGTTACCAAGCCAAAAACGACAGCCTCGTCGAATACCTAAGCTTAGTAAAAAAATACATGACAAAGTTTGAGCGAGCAGAAATATCACATGTCCCACGCGAGCAAAACACAAGGGCAGACATATTGTCCAAACTCGCGAGCACGAGAAAGAAAGGCGGGAACAAATCCGTCATACAAGAATCCCTGTCACGCCCGAGCATCGAAAGGTACTCGACACTAGTCGAAGTTCACGCCATAGGAGATGCCTCGTCCTGGATGACCCCTGTGTACAATTTTCTGACAAAGGGAGAACTCCCCGCGAACCAGGAAGATGCAACCATCACGAAACGACGAGCATGCTCCTACGTGGTGCTCGAGCACAAACTATACCGCAGGGGATTCTCCATCCCCCTCTTGAAATGCATCGACGAGTCCGCGGTCCCCGAGGTGTTGTGGGAGATACACGAAGGGATTAACGCCCAGCACATGGGCGGTAAGTCTTTAGCGAGGAAAGCCCTGCGAGCGGGGTATTACTGGCCGACAATGCAACAGGACACCAAGGAACACGTTAAGAAGTGTGACAAGTGCCAGAGACACGGCGACATGCACCTCTCCTCCCCTCACGAGCTGAGCATACTATCGTCCCTGTGGCCCTTCGCGTGGTGGGGGATGGATATCCTCGGACCTTTCGCGCAAGGAACCTACCAAAACAAATTCCTCATCGTGGCCGTGGACTACTTCACGAAATGGATAGAAGCCGAGACTCTCGCGAAGATCACCTCGCACAACATCCTTCGTTTCTACAAAAGAAACATCCTCGCTAGATTCGGGATCCCGAGAGCAGTGGTGACCGACAACGGCACCCAATTCACCGACCACGGATTCCAAGACTTTGTCACCAAACTGGGAACAAAGCAACACTTCACCTCAGTCAAGCACCCTCAAACCAACGGGCAGGCCGAAGCGGCAAACAGGGTCATCCTTCGGGGACTCAAACGTAGGCTCGGTGAAGCAAAATGAGGATGGGTCGAGGAGCTGCACAGTTTCTTGTGGGCATACCGCACCACACCCCATTCAACGACGGGCGAGACCCCCTTTCGACTAACGTACGGCACCGAGGCCGTCATCCTAGTGGAAATCCGGGAACCCTCCAGGCGGACAGAGAATCCCCTCGACGAAGAAATGAACGACAAGGCACTCAGGGACGAACTCGACTTAGTCGAGGAAATCCGATCGGGGGCGGCCCTACGCGAAGCCACCCTAAAACAACGAGTGGCTCTGCGCCACAATGACAAGGTCATTAAACGCGAGTTCGAAATCGGAAGCCTGGTGTTACGAAGGAACCAGAAAGACTCCCACGAAGGGAAATTGGCCGCGAACTGGGAAGGGCCTTATCGCGTCCACGGCACCACTGGTACCGGGGCATACTACCTCGAGCAACTGGACGGAGAACCACTACCACGACCTTGGAACGCTGATAAACTAAAGCAATACTACAGTTAAAAACCCCTAACACCGAGGACTCTCGCTGTCGACACCCACGTCCGTTCAACAAGGAAAAACGTCCGAGCCCATAGAAAGGCCAAGGTACATGCCCAACCTACGCCCAAACGGCATAACGTCGTTCAGCAGACAAGCATGAACGATAGTGCCCGATGTGGACACCTTAATCGAGCTCCACCATCGAAGTACCTGTAGGGCAGAACACCCAGCTCGCGATGGGCAGTTCACGCCACGGGTGAGCAACCCCGATCCGGGTCATACGCCCGAACAAGCGACTTCGCTCCGCACGGCCGACGAATCTCGAAGAACGTCGGACCATCCAAAGGGTCGAAAAAGAATCTCTCCTCGAGGTCGTAACTTAGGCGAAATTCGCTACCAAATAGAAAGCCGAGCACAAGCATGTCCCGAACAAAATACTTAGGCAAATTTGCCAACAAAGTCACAGCCACACACGGGCGAGACTCGGGGCCATAACTTAGGCAAATTCTATCGCAAAATATCAAAACATAAACACGGGAAAATGATCAAAGTCGAAACAAACATTCAGACAAAAGCTCATAAATAACAGATAGAAATAAACCGACCAAGAAGGCCGACGATGTTCAGGAATTACAAAGAACGGGCACGCAGGCCCAAAAAGTAAAATATGCACGGGCACGCAGGCCCCAAAAGCAACCATCAATAAAAAAAGGCGCGCAGGCCCAACTAGAATCTCACAGCTAGACTTCCCCGGGGCCACCACCGTCGATAACAGGAGACTCGGGCGGAGGCACGATCTGGCCGTCGATAATCTGAGACATGTAACCCACTCCTTCAGTATTCAGATCGGGATTCAACAGAGTGAGCTGGCTAACCGCGGATTCAAAGCCATCTGCCAAGGCGCCAACACAGTCCGCCTCAAGGAGTTGAATACGGGCGACCAGTTTCGACCGACTCCGCAAAGGAGCTGTCTCCTCCGACTCATCTTCGGCAGGGAGCATGGCGGCCTTCAGTTCCTCGACCTCTTTGGCGAGACGCCCATTGTCGATTTCCAAGCGTTCCCGATCCTCACGAAAGTAGTCCCTCTCCTCAGCAACCTTCCCGGAGTTCTCTTTCTCTGCGGCCAGCAACTCGACTTGCTCGCAGAACATCTCCTCAGAGCGCTCCAGGGCAGCCTTCAACTTTCGTGAACTCGCAGTAAGGGCAGCTTTCTCATGTTCCAGCTCTTTGATGCGATCAGAATCTGCCCCCTCCTCGGCCAGGACAACGGCCATCTCGGCCATTTTCACCATCCCGACCATATTGGCGGCCAGATGCTTTCTCCGATTTTCCTTACTTAGCCTCCTAATGGTATCAGCTTCGTCGGTGCTTACGGACAAGGGAAACCCCTCGAAGAAACCCTCCTCTTTAAAACAGGGGGGAAACCCGAAGGACCTCACCGCACCAGATTCCTCGCCGACCTCCGGCTGGCTCTCTGCCCGGTTCCTCTTCCTCGGTATCAGGCCAGTATGTGGCTCAACATCCTGAGCGTCCGGAGATCCTCCAGAAGCATCGCCCGAGCTAGTTGACGGGCCCATCCTCGTCGCCTGAGGAGCTCGCACCACTCTCTTGTTGACTTTCTTATCTTGTGTCAGCTTCAGGAGCCTCTCCTTTCGACCAGCCATGAGACCTGCATAAAAGAATCTCGGGTTAGTCACGAGCAAATAACAAACGAAGAAATTCAAACAAGACAAAAAATAACCTAGCAGGTTCGCGGCCTGCCCGTAGGACTGGCACTCCACGAGCGCCTTCGTATCGATAGGTCGGGCCTCAAAGGTCGGGTAACCATCTTCGTCGAGAATATCCTTTCCCTCCCTCGTGGCCCACCGGGCAGGGAAGAAACTATCGACATATCTGCAGAGGGTACCATAGGCCTCCTCATCTTCGGTGCTCATCCCACCCGCAGACGTATGGTAGTGCCCGGTGCCATGCTCGTAGTGGCGCAAGGTCCAATGCAAAGGAAACTTAGCTACACGCCCCAACATCGGGCGGCCCTCATCGTTCAGAAGAGCCTCCCCGTGATCGTCGGTCACCACAGTTTCTTCCTCGTATACAGACTCTAGACCAGTTTTTGTAATCGGCCGCACGATGTACCATTTGTCCTTGAACCCTCGGACAAAATCCATATAAATCCTGAACAGTCTCTTCGACTGTTTCAGGGAAACCCAACTGTGCCTACCTCCCCGAGACTGGCGCTGCAAATGGAAGACTCTGAAGAAAAGAGGTATGGTCTCCCCAATCCTTAGAAAGCGACACGTCAGTTCGAATGCCCGGAGAAAAGCAATCGAGTTGGGGTGAAGCTGCGACGGGGCCAACTCCAGATGACTAAAGACCCCGACCTGAAAATCACTAAAGGGGAGCTTTAGTCCAAGGTCCTTAAAAGCGATCTCATACATAGGAAACCCGTACTCGGGGAACTCCGAGCAGATCTGCGCGTTAAGAGACGGTCTGGTGACGACAAAATTTTTCTGAAAACCGGGCTGACTACCACCCTGCTCGATGATGGTATACGCGCTCCGGCTGCACCGACTATAAGCAGAAGCAATCCCTCTGGGCTCGGCGCCCACCCACTCTAGCAAAGGATCGTCAATGGTATCGATCAAATTCACATTCTCCTCGGTGCATTGGTCGTCCACCTCGTCGCGCCCCGAGGAACACGGTTCATCAGCCATCGTCACCTGCAAAGCACAGGAAACCGGTCAATTGGGGAGCAAATCCATACGCTCGCCATAACTGACGGGAAGAAGGGCATGACAAGCCAAGTCACAACCCACACACGAATAAAACGTTGAAGATCCGAACAAAAGTCTGGAGTCACCTCCCCGACGCTAAGATACCACGACAAGTCGTCCTACGAATTGCCTAAATGGGCCAACATCCCGGCCAGTCACGAATATGTCGACCTAGGCTATGAACGTGACGAACAACATCATAAATCCTAAACCTAGAACTATGAAATTACCGGGAACTACCACGAGTTAGGCGCCCTGAATCCTGAAGATCCCGGGCAGCATTGCAAGTCACATACCTAAACTATGCATCTACCGGGCACAAACATGCGTTTGTCGGGCATAAACATGGATATGCCAGGCAAACGCATATATATACCAGGGCTAATCCCAGACGCAGATTCTCCAACATACAAAATAATGGAAAAAATCATCTACCACAGAGAAAAAACATGAAGGATGAGACGCTTACTTGAAATCAGGAAAGAGGTACGGCGGCAGAGAAGGGAATCGACGGCGGCAAGCACGACGGTCCTATGAAAACCTGGAAAAAACAGCAGCAGCTAAGGCAAGGGAAGGAGGAGAAGCGCGAAGAGGAAAACATATTATGGGACCCAAGGACCCTATTTATAGTGATGATGTGGAAGACGAAACGTCACCCCGGGGAACCACGAACTTCCCCTCATCGACACATAGCCCCCTAGGCAATGATGGCTCTATCTCCAATAGGGTGGCGTCACGCTCCCATGTCAAACCTTCATTGGCTGGTCCACCCCATAACACCTTCACTAAGGTAATATCCTTACCTCGCAATTGCTTCACTTCACGACCTTCTATTCTCAATGGTAATGCTTCAACAGCCAGGTTATCTCTCACATATACGTCATCCATCTGAATCACATGTGAATGATCCGGAATGTACCTCCTCAGTTGAGATACATGAAACACATGATGAAGATTCACAAGTGACGGTGGTAAAGTAATTGGTAGGCTACCTCACCTATCTTCTCAGATATCTGATATGGACCAATGAAACATAGCGTAAGTTTCCTCGATTTCAGGTCTCTACCAACACCAGTTATCGGAGTAACTCTCAAGAACACGTGATCATCTTTATGAAATTCCAATGCCTTCCTTATCTTATCATGATAGCTTTTCTACTGACTCTGAGAAGCTTTCATCCTCTCTTGGATCATCTTAATCTTTTCAGTTGTCTCTCGCACAATCTCGGGTGCGATTACAACACTCTCGCCCGACTCATACCAACACAATGGAGTTCTACACCTCCTACCATACAATGCTTCGTACGGTGCCATCCCAATACTTGAATGGAAACTATTATTGTATGTAAATTCAATCAATGGAAATTGACTATCCCAAGATCCTCCTTGTTCTAGCACACAAGCCCTCAGCAAATCCACCAAAGCCTGGATAGTCCTCTCTGTTTGACCGTCCGTCTGCAGATGATATGCGAAACTCAACTTCAACTTGGTACCAAAAGCATTCTGCAAACCTGTCCAGAATTTCGATGTAAACCTCGGGTCTCTATCCGATACGATACTCAAAGGTATCGCATGCAACTTTACAATCTCTTCAACGTACATCTTAGCCAGCCTTTCTATAGGATGATTGATCTTCATCAGCAAGAAATGAGCCGACTTATTCAACCTATCCACTATTACCCAAATTGAATCATCACCTTTAGCAGTCCTTGGTAACCCCGACACGAAATCCATAGAAACACTGTCCAATTTCCACTCTAGAATACTCAAAGGTTGCATAAGACCTGTATGCTTCTGATGTTCAATCTCCGCCTCCTGACAAGTCAAGCAAGCATACACAAACTTAACAATTTCTTCCTTCATACCTGGCCACCAAAACATTTTCTTCAAATCCTAATACATTTTCGTAGCACCTGGACGATACTCAAATCGCTTCAATGCCCTTCTTCAAGAATTCTCTTCTTAAGTTCTAGAATATCAGGAACACATACCCTATTACCAAGTTTCATCAAACCACTTTCGTCCACTCGGAATTCACCTCCTTTGCCTTGGTTAATCAACATTAGTCGATCCACCAAACTCAAATAAGACTTCTGACCTTCTCGGATCTCTTCAAGAATCCCACTCGTCGGTCTCAACATTTCCATCTTCACACTGTTGGATGTCTCTTCGCATACCAAGCTCATGTCTCTAAACTGTTCGATCATCTCTAACTCTCGAACCATAAGCATTGACATATGCAAAGGTTTCCTACTCAAAGCACCACTTACTACATTTGCTTTACCAGGATGGTAACTCAAATCAAAATCATAATCCTTTAGCAACTCGAGCCATCTTCCCTGCCTCATGTTTAACTCCTTCTGATCAAACAAGTATTTTAAACTCCTATGATCACTGGACACTTCAAATTTAGAGCCAAAAAGATAATGTCTCCAAATTTTCAACACAAACACCACAGGCGCCAATTCTAAGTCGTGTGTAGGATAATTCCTCTCATGAACTTTTAATTGTCTGGAAGCATAAGCAACAACTTGTACATTTTAGATTAGCACACCACCAAGATCCATATTATAAGCATCACAATAAACTACAAAGGATTCATCCGGATTTGGCAAAATCAATACCGGAGCAGTCGTCAATCTCTTTTTTAGCTCCACAAAACTTTTTTCACACGCAACATCCCACACATAAGCTTGCCCCTTTCGAGTCAACTGAGTCAATGGTAATTCCAACTTAGAAAATCTCTCGATGAATCTTCGATAGTAACCCGCTAATCCAAGAAAACTTCAAATCTCAGTTGCAGACTTCAGAGTTTCCCACTGTAACACTGCATCAACTTTAGAAGGATCTACCGTAATTCCACCATTAGAAATCACATGGCCAAGGAAACTCACTTCCTTCAACCAAAACTCACACTTTGACAATTTCGCATATAATTCCTTCTCTTTCAATATTTGCAACACAGATCGCAAATGCTCAGCAAGTTCTTCTTCTGACTTTGAATAAATCAAAATGTTGCCGATGAAGACCACTACAAACTTGTCCAAGTACTTCTGAAAGATACGGTTCATGTATTCTATGAAAACACATGGTGCATTTGACACACCAAACGACATCACAATATATTCATAGTGGCCATACCTTGTTCTAAAGCTGTCTCCAAGATATCATCTGGCTTGACTCGAATCTGATGATAACCTGACCTCAAATCGATCTTGCTAAAGACACTCGTGCCCACCAACTGATCCATCAAATCATCGATCCTCGAAAGTGGATACTTATTCTTAATAGTTACTTTATTCAACTCTCTGTAGTTCATGCATAACCTCATACTACCGTCTTTATTTTTAACCAACAACATCGGAGCACCCCATGGAGAGACGCTCGGACGAACAAACTTCTTCTCTAACAATTCTTCTAATTGTTTCTTCTATTCATTCAACTCTGAAGCTGACGTCCTATAAGAAGCCATCGACACTGGACTTGTACCAGGTATTAAGTCCACAACAAATTCAACTTCTTGCTCTGGAGGCAGTTCACTAACATCATTCGGAAATACTTCTGGAAACTAACAAACAACAGGTAACTCCACACTTGCAGTTTCACAATCAACTTCTAACGATGCGAACAATGCAAACATCAAAGCTTCATCTGCCAAAAGCTCATCTACTTGTTTAACAGACAAAAACATCAACTCTCCACTATCACCAAACTTGGGGAATCTTACCATCTTATTATAACAATTAATATGAACATAATTGAATTCCAACCAGTTCATTCCCAGAATAACATCAATTTGGTGTAAGGGTAGACACACCAAATCCATCACAAAATTCTTGCCATAGATAGATAAATGACACTCCAAACAAACAAGAGTAGTAGTAACGAAACCTTTAGCCGGAAGCCCCACTACCATTCCTCCATTCATATTAGACAATTTTAATCCCAACATAGTAGCACGGTCAAGTGAAATAAATGAATGAGTAGCACCAGTATCTATAATAGCAATTAACTCAGTATTGTTAATAAAACAAGTACCTTTGATTAGATTGTCTTTCTTGTCAACCTCAACACCATTTAAAGAAAACACTCTGCCACTAGTCGGAGCAGTTACATCTTTCTTGGATTTCTGACACTGGATACTGATGTGACCTTACTCACCAGTATTGCGATGACCAACCTTGTCACACTTGTAACATCAAAAAAAATTAAAATTTTTTAAAATCTTGGTACCCAATATTTTGACCGACTTATAATTCAAAGGAAATATGTTTAATCGAGAGCAAAGCTCTGTATAGACTTAGCCCAATATATAAATTGTTTGCACATAGTAAAATTTGAACCTGAAACCTTGAGAGAAACATACTCTCAAAATTCAAGTTTTTATCACTAATTTTTTCCAGTTATTTGTTCGGGCTTGGTTGATTTTATAAATGTTCAATTCTTAAGATTCCTTTGCCCCATTCCATATGTTTGTGTTAGGATTGTGAATATTAATAATATTATAATAATTCATAATTTAACTTATCTTTATTATTATATAAGTTTATATGTCGGTAGTTATATCTTAATTTGGTATATTTTTATACTTATTTTATCATAAAAAGATCTTAATTTATATAATTTTTATTATTAAAGTTTAGATGTTTCTATAATTTATATTTATTTTATCTTAATAATTTTACAATTATTTTAACTAGAATAATTATATATATATATATATATATATATATATATATATATATATATATATATATATATATATATATATATATATATATATATATATATATATATATATATATATATATATATATATATATATATATATAATGTGGATAAAATTAATTTTTTAATCATTTTTAAAAGTAAATTTGTGTTGCGCCCTAAAAATAATACCAAATTTATTTTTTATTAGTAAATTATAACTTTTTTGATTTTTATATAGATTAAACTTCATCTATTTTTATTTAGCAAATAAGTTTATAAATAATTGAAATTATATCTTATTATTTTTAATAAACAAAGAAAATAAAAGAAAGAGTATTGTTAAGGAATTTCATGCAAGGATTTACATAAAATGATGTACTCTATCTTTCTTCAAATTAGGGAATTGATGGTAAAATAAATATAAATATATAAAATAAGTAAAAATAAAATATATGTATATAATAAATTATTTATTATTTATTGGGATGAATACAAAATTTATATCAAATTAAATTTCACATTATAATAAGAAAATGACAATAGAATTTGATAAAACTTTAAGTTTATAATTAACTAATTAACTAATTAACTAATTTGTATAAAAAAATGTCAAAGTGAGTGAAAATGATTTTTATTTGATTTAATTTAATATATAAATAAAAAAAATTAATATTTTACAATAAATAAAAAGTATAAAAATATAATAGATCAAATATTGGTGTAATGAAAACAAAATATTCTAAAGAAATGACAATAGTAATTATTATAAAAAATTATACGTGTATATGAGAAATTATATATTTATCATATTTACATTAGAAAAAAAATATAAAACACATTTAAGGAAATACATTTAAGTTTTTCCTTATTAAAAAGTAAGGAATTATCAAAGCGGATTTTATTTTATTATAAACAACACATCTACATTTATTTTGTCTCTAGTTTTGGGCATTAGAAAAGTATATGTAAAAAATAGGTTAAATTTCTTTTTATAGATTCAAATTCTTTTGAGTAAGTCTTGGTCTAGTTCTCTCACTCTTTTTATATATCAATCTTTTTTTTAATATATTTTGATTTTATTAAAAAAAATAGATATTAATTAAAATTTTGCGCTAATATAGTGTCTAAATGGAAGATTGTATGAAAAATAGTAGTTCAAAGATGAGTGTCATTAAAAAATAATAATTTTAAATTTTTTGGAAAATAACAACTAATAAAAATGTAACTAAATTATTTATTAATTTAAATATTTTATTAATATAATGAGAGATTATATAATTGTAGTTAAGAGTTGGAATATGTCAAATTGATTAATAGAGACTTACGACCTAGTCTTTATAAATTTAGGTCAAGCTTTTTTTAAATAGAAAAGGTCTAAATTTATTTTATAAATCTATATTTAATTAAAAAGGTTATGCAATAGGCTATGACTAAAACTTTTTAAATCTATCAGATCGACCTATTTAAATAAATATGAATAAATTTATTATTATTATTATTATTATTATTATTATTATTATTATATTTTATTTTACTTTGAATTAAAATATATAAATAAATCTTAGTTATCTTGAAGAAATTATCAAAATAAACTTAAAAAACATAATGAACAATGTCATAAGTTATTTTCATAAGTTCTCTCAAATAAAATAATATCACAAAACATATATTAATAGGTAAATTTGAATAAGTCAATGCAAATAAGTATCTAGTCACGTTGATCTTTTAAATTGTAAGTTTATTTAAACATTAGTTGAATTGCTTAATTACAAACGTTCAAATAAAATAGGTTTTTATGTAAGTTAATAGACCACACATGCCTTCGAAAAGGTTCAGACATAAAATTAAATCTATGATAGATCACTGGTCAAACTCAAACTTTAAATTTTTTAGAAAGTCGAACTCAAATTTGACAAAGTGTAGTTTGGCTCAGCCTAATCTCACCCCTAATTATAGTTTAATTATATTAAGAAATGTGAATATATATATATATATATATATATATATATATATATATATATATATATATATATATATATATATATATATATATATATATATATATATATATATATAATGTGGATAAAATTAGTTTTTTAATCATTTTTAAAAGTAAATTTGTGTTGCGCCCTAAAAATTATACCAATTTTTTTTTGATTAGTAAATTATAACTTTTTTTATTTTTATATAGATTAAACTTCATCTATTTTTATTTAGCAAATAAGTTTATAAATAATTGAAATTATATCTTATTATTTTTAATAAACAAAGAAAATAAAAGAAAGAGTATCGTTAAGGAATTTCATGCAAGGATTTACATAAAATGATGTACTCTATCTTTCTTCAAATTAGGGAATTGATGGTAAAATAAATATAAATATATAAAATAAGTAAAAATAAAATATATGTATATAATAAATTATTTATTATTAATTGAGATGAATACAAAATTTATATCAAATTAAATTTCACATTATAATAAGAAAATGACAATAGAATTTGATAAAATTTTAAGTTTATAATTAACTAATTAACTAATTTGTATAAAAAAATGTCAAAGTGAGTGAAAAATGATTTTTATTTGATTTAATTTAATATATATAAATAAAAAGAATAATTTTTACAATAAATAAAAAGTATAAAAAAATAATAGATGAAATATTGGTGTAATGGAAAGAAAATATTCTAAAGGAATGACAATAGTAATTATTAAAACAAATTATACGTATATATGAGAAATTATATATTTATCATATTTACATTAAAAAAAATATAAAACATATTTAAGGAAATGCATTTAAGTTTTTTTCTTATTAAAAATAAGAAATTATCAAAGTGGATTTTATTTTAATATAAACAACACATCTACATTTATTTTGTCTCTACTTTTGGGCATTAGAAAAGTATACGTAAAAAATAGGTTAAGTTTGCTTTTTTATAGATTCAAATTCTTTTGAGTAAGTCTTGGTCTAGTTCTCTCACTCTTTTTATATATCAATTTTTTTTTAATATATTTTGATTTTATTAAAAAAAAAAGAGATTAATTAAAATTTTGCGCTAATATAGTGTCTAAATAGAAGATTGTAGTTAAAGAGAGAAAATTAAAGAATATGAAAAATAGTAGTTCAAAGATGAGTGTAATTAAAAAATAATAATTTTAAAATTTTTGGAAAATAACAACTAATAAAAATGTAACTAAATTTTTTATTAATTTAAATATTTTATTAATATAATGAGAGATTATATAATTGTAGTTAAGAGTTGGAATATGCCGAATCGATTAATAGAGACTTACGACCTAGTCTATATAAATTTAGGTCAAGCTTTTTTTAAATAGAAAAGATCTAAGTTTTTTTTATAAATCTATATTTAATTAAAAAGATTAAGCAACAATCTATGACTAAAAATTTTTAAATTTATCAGATCGATCTATTTAAATAAATATGAATAAATTTATTATTATTATTATTATTATTATTATTATATTGTATTTTATTTTGAATTAAAATATATAAATAAATCTTAATTATCTTGAAGAATATATCAAAATAAATTGAAAAAACATAATTAACAATGTCATAAGTTATTTTCATAAGTTCTCTTAAATAAATAGTATCACAAAACTTATATTAATATTCATTATCTTTTAATAAATTCATAGTATTAAACATATTTATATTATATTTTTTGAAAGTTTTATTTATTTTTTAAATTGATGATATTGACTATTGAACATGTGTTATATTTGTTATGAAATAACATTAAAAAAACTCTTCACTCTAACATATTCTATTGTATAAGACTAAAAATTAATTCTAAAACTCAGTTGATGCTTATTGTAAAAAGATATTTGATCTCTATAAATTTTTTATTTAATTAAAGTTTATACTTTTGAATCTATAAATTTTTTTTATACTTTATACATAACTATAAAGTATAAAAAACATCTTTAAATAAAGATGCTTTTTATATTTTACTGAAAATTTTTAAATAAATAAATTTTTTTTTATACTTTATACATAACTATAAAGTATAAAAAGCATCTTTAAATAAAGATGTTTTTTATACTTTGTTGAAAATTTTTTAAATAAAGATGTGTTATGTGATGAAAGTCAACATAAATTTGTAAAAAAGTTTTAAATTACTATACTTTGCTGGAAAAAATTTCAATAAAGATGTATATTTTTCTCAAGTCATAATTTTTATTTTTACTTCTCAAACAAACTAGAAAGCAAATTTTTACAATTATACATGTGGATATCATTGTATTAGTTATAAAAAAATCATCTTCAAACCATATACAATTATTTATCAAAAAATAAATTTTTAAAAACTAAACAAACCAAAATAATTTATTTACCTCTCACAATATTCATATTTATCTAACTTTATATACTTTATTTTTGAAAAAAAAGGTACTGTTTAATTGGGTTACACTTTTGAAATAGTACAATATATTTTATTTTATAAAGTTATTTACCTCTCATAAAAAATTTATTTAAATATATTTGTTATATTTTTATTGGAAAATAGTAAAAATCACTTAAAAAGTTGTATTTAAATTTTCTCTTTAATTTAAATTAATTTATACAAAAACAAAATTAAAGGTGTTTTTTTTTTAATATCAGATTTTATTAATTATATTTCTTTGTAGTACATAAATAATATTTATTAATAAATATGCTCTTTCTCACATCATCAATCTACTGTATAAACCATTTTCTAGTGCATCATTTGTTATATAAACAAAAAGTATTTCATCTTATTGTAGATCAAACTAAGATTTTCATTCACCATGGCAACTAGATGCTTATGCTTTGCAACAATAATGCTTACTGCAAGCATCTTACTGTTAGGAATTTCTGCTCAACTTGAATGTGGTGGTAACCTAATTGGCCTTGAAACGCAATGTATGCCTTTCATTCAAAAGGACGGGAAAACAATTCCACCATCAAAATCTTGTTGTGCAGCATTAAAAGGTGCTGATATCTCATGTTATTGTAAATATCTGGCTCCTATTGAGGGTAAGATCAGCTTTGAAAAAGTTTTGTATGTGGCAAAAACTTGTCAAGCTCAAAATATTCCTACGGATAAGTGTGGAAGTAAGTTAACATCTTTTCATTACCTATCTACAAAAATTATTAATTCTTTATACAAAAATAATATTAATTTCAATCTACATTTTTACTCTTGCAGGTTATACTATTCCCCATCCTCCTCCATCTAAGGCTTGAAGAAGACAACATTGCATACATGCGACTGATGTTCATGAATAAAATAAAATAAAATAGACATGTGATGCGTGTTTTTGGTTATTAGTTTATGTTTTCTCTTCCTTTGATTTGTATTTACATTATATTAATAAAGTCGCGAGGTTTTATTTGGTGCATCATACATGCATTAATTTTATTTCAGTGTTTTTACCATCTTCAATATTTTCTCATATAAGTTAAAATTACATTAATATAAAAATGAATAATTTTGAAGGGATATAGATCTAATCCAGAAAATAGAATAAAGGTAGAAATCAAATAAAAAATTAGATCAATAGACAATACTAAATTATAAGAATTATGATAAAAAATAAATATTAATATTTTAAATATATTATAAAATTACTTATAATTTAGGAGATACTCCCTCCATATACATTAGTTATTCCAACTAATCTAAAAATTTAAAACTTATTTATAATAAAGAATGAATGAATAAATTAGGGGGAATAAAGAATGGAGGAATCGAGGAAGTATATTTTTTTATAAAAAAAATTTATTTTGGGATGGAATTATTAACTCACACTCTTTTTTTTTTAATCATAAATTATATGAATATTAAAATCAATTCTCGTCAATTTTTTAATAAGATAATAAATATATTGTTAATGTCACTAAGAAATATACTTTCCAGCGACGTGATTTAGTGACGTAATTATCATGTCATTAAAATTTAGTAGTTGCGACGTGATAATCACGTCACTACAATATTTTATAAATTAAATAATAAAAGTAATGTATAGTTTGCGCCAATCTATTTTTCTTATATATAAAAGTTGCGACGTGGGAAACACGTCACAACATAAAAAGTTGAATAAAATAATGTTAAAGCTGCAGGCGTTTTGAAGAGAGAAGTTTAAATATTTCAAAAAAATATGTTGTGACGTGTTAAACACGTCGCAACTAATTTAGTGGGAACTTTGACAAGATGTCATTCTGAACCATTCTGAAATGTGCAGATTAAGATTAAAAAAATAACCGTTGGAGGAGTTGCGATGTGGATATCACGTGGCAAGGTTGCGACGTGATATTCACGTCGCTGATTGGTTTATTTTAAAATTATAACGTTGGGGTTGCGACGTGAATATCACGTGGCAAGATTGCGACATGATATTCACGTCGCTGATTGGCTATTATGCTTGCACGCTCTCTTTTCAGAAACCATTGTGTTTCTTCCTTCCTCCACTTTCTTCTTCTTTCTCTCTTCTGTTCTTCTTTCCCTCTTTTCTATTCTTCCATTGTTCCATTATCAAATCTCAATTCCAAATTTATTTTGTAACAAAGGTATAATATTTATTCAATTTATTTTTAATATTTTCGTTTTAGTTTAATTATGTTTTATGATTGACTGAATTTTTTTGGTCAAGAAATTGAAGAGATTAAAAAGAAGATTTAAGGGTTGTACAAGAAGGAAGTCGAAGGAGTTTCAAGAATTGATATTTTTGTTATTTATTTATATTTTGAATTGGAGGATCTAGCACCTCACACCCCATATAGATGCCCTTATTTTTCCAGCAGACTGGAGGATCCAGCACCCCACATTTTACACAGATGCCCTTATCCTTTCAGCAGACTGGAGGATCCAGCACCCCACATCCCACACAGACTGGAGGATCCCGCACCTCACATCTCACACATGTACCTGCATGTGAGGATGATCATGCGCAGCCGGATGATGATAATCATCATCATGTGGATGAGGATAATGGTGTTAGATGGAAATGATCTTCGAGGGAATGATAAAAAATGTGAAATTCATGTCATTGACGGGGGATTTTAAATTTGGCCCGAAGGAAACTCGTAAGTTTCTTATTTATAAATTTTTATTTAAGATAATGCATTTTCATTTTTAATATAAATTTATATTTAATATAACTAATTCAAATTATTGTTGTTTAGTTTCTCACCGAGTCGGACTACTGCCAAGGTTATAAATTATATAATTCAGCAGATGTATAAACAATTTTGGAAGATCTTTAAAGATGTCAAAAATAAAGAAGTTTGATTTAACAAATTTAAGGTATAATTAATTTATTTTTTAGTTATTATTATTTAAATGACTATTTCATTATAATTATCTAACTATTTATTTTAATATCATACAATATTGCAGGAAAAATGTGTGTGGGACCCATTGAACGAGAAGATGATAAAAAAAAATTATTATGGCAGAATCTCAAGACGTCTTTCTGACATAATGCGTCGTGTTAGAGAGTGTTGGGAACTTCAGGGTATCCGTCCCAATTGGATACAGAAAGAGGTTTTGAGGAACTTTAAATATTGGGAGTCACCTGAATTTCAGGCTAAATCTGAAAATTTTAAGAAGATGAGGGCATCTGAAAAAGGGGGTTGCGTTAATGCAGTTGGAAGTATAAGTACCGCAGAGCATGTTCGACGCATGGTAAATATTACCACTTTTTAAGTTATATTTTGATTCATATTTTATTAATTAATGTTAATTTTTTTTTATTATTTAGACCAAGAATTTGGGGAGACCTCCATGATGGTTGAGTTGGTTAAAAGACTCGGACAAAGAAAATCAGGGATTTTATTGACTAACGCACTCTAAAAGCTTTCGTAAGTTATTTAATTTACGTTGTTGTTTATATTTTTTTATTTACTGATAATTTTGTGTCGTGATTTTCACGTGGAAACTGAGAAACTGTGATGGAAAAATCACGTGGCAATTGAGAAGTCGTGGCGTGAAAATCACGTGGCAACTTTTAAATATAATTTAATTTAATTTAATTTAATTTAATTTATAAAATATTTAACTTAATTTTTTTTATTTTTTATTGAATGTATAAGAGGATTATCAGACATTGCTCACAAATTTTGAGTCATAATCCTCAATATACTCCGGGAGAGGGAGAGTCGCTTCATCCAGATGTGGACTTCTATATTTGGGATCAAGTCATTGGTGGAAAAGACCCTAACAGTTGTTTTTTTGGTGGTAGAAATTTGGCGGGCACCTTGAGAAGTGGGGATAGAACTCTATTTTAAAGAGTTGGAGATGGGGAATGGGAGTCACATCAACCAAATTTGACACCAGAACAACTTGAAACCGCAAGACAATTGGCGTTAAATGAGGCGAGACGCGAGTCAGCGCAACGTGAGGCGGCAATGAAAGCCCAAATAGAGGCTCAAATGGAGGCAATGAGGCAAGAGCAACAACGACAAATGGAGATCACGGCGAAGAGGCAAGCTGATATGGAGCAACAAATGAGACAATTTATGCAAGGGTTTGGTGGAAATCCAAACTTTCGCGGTCAAGAGTCGGAGGATGACAGAAGCGAAGATAATTTTGACATTGATAATTATGACGCGTAAACTTTAATTTTTTATTATTTTACTTTCAAATTTGAATTTGTATACCATACTAATTAATTCTTAAATTTATAATTTTAGTTTATTAATTTTATTATATTAAATTCAATATATTGAATTTATTATTTTAATTTATTATATTGAATTTATTAAATTGAATATATAAAAGAACAACAAATTCAGTTATTAAATTAAAAAAAATAATATTAGTGACGTGATTTTCACGTCACGAGTTGTGACGTGAAAATCACGTCGCAACTTACTTTTTTATATAAAAAAAGTGGATGGCAGACATTATTATAAAAAACACATAATTGAAACTATTTAGTGACGTGTTTTTCACGTCACTAATTTGTGATGTGAGAAACACGTCGCAAGTAAAGTAACTTTATACCTGTTACGCTTGCTCTCTTGTAGAGATGGGTTTTCTATAAAACTTTGTTGCGACATGATTTTCACGTCACAACTTTGTGACATAAAAATTACGTCGCAAACTTTTGGCCACCCCCTCCCCAGCCACGTGAACGAACACGTCGTAAGTATTGTGTAGTGACGTGATTCCTCATGTTGTGACGTGAAATTCAAGTCGTAAATGAGTGTTTTTTTTGTAGTGTGTATAAAAAAGATGAATAAATAAAAAGGCATATAAATGTTTAAAATTTTTAAATAAAATTAAATAAGACAACTGGTCAACACTATATTTATATATATTATTTAAATAAAATTAAATAAAATTATATATTATTTAAATAAAATTAAATAAGACAATATATATATATATATATATATATATATATATATATATATATATATATATATATATATATATATATATATATATATATATATATATATATATATATATATATATATATATATATATATATATATATATAATTTTTTTTGTGTGTGTTATAAGTCAACTGGTCAACACTATATTTAATTAATTGCGGAGGAAAAGTGTGATTAATATATGTTTTTCTGAATAGGAGTTATAAAACAGTTTCGACTGGTCACACATGTCTATTTTGTTTTAATTTTTTTTATAGGTATGATAAATTTTAGACCTGCACTCTCTAATATTCATAATTAGAAAAAAAAATTAAATGTCCGGGTTTAGCGTCAGTCACGAATATCGGTGCTATATGTTACATAGTGTCGCAAACCCACGCTAAAGCCATGCTAAAAGTTTTTATTTTATTTTTTAATTTTATATTAATTTTAATGATCAATTAACCATGGCTGGACCGAAGTTAATTATTTTCACATTTTTAATTTATTTTATTTGATCACGTAGCCACGGTCTAACTGACGCTACTGATTTATCGATTTATTTATTTATTCATTTATTAACATGGTAGTGGCGGTTTGGCTCACTCTACATTATTTATCCCAATAATTTTAGCACAAATTGTTTTTATTTTTTTATTTATTATTTTAATATTTGTATCGGTGTGACTGATGCTATGTAGATTTCAATTATTTCTATTTTTCATTTATTATTGTATGTGTTAGTTGTGACTGATGTAACACTCCGATTTTATTTATTAGTTATTTTATTATTTATTTATTTTATTAATTATTATATAATATTGTAATTAATTAAATTGGGTATTTTGTGGATATATAAATTATTTGGATTAATTGTGTGAATTATGTGTATTGGGTTAGTAAGTGTGAGAATAACATTATTAAGTAATTGGGCTTATGTGATGGGTTAATGTGAGAATGAGACATTAAACTTATTAGTGAAATAAGAGGTAGTAAGAGTTTTGTAAAACAAAGAGAAAATATAATTAGAAAGAAAGAAATAAGAGAGGAGAAGAAAGAGGAAAAAAGGAGGAAAAAATAAGAGAAGAAGGGAGAACTCTAGAAGAGGATCTACATCCAAGGTAAGCGTGGATTTTCATTTGATTGTGGGATTATATGAGATATGTAATGGATAGTAAGCATGATTTAAGGATTTATATTTCAATTTCTAGATTTTGACATGTTATGGCTTGAACGAGAAATCATGAAACTGATATTTTTAAATCATGTTTTGATGTTAGTAATTGATGCTACATGATAGAGATATATTATAATGCACCTATTTCATAAAACATGATTGTTTTGGTGGATTTTTGGGGTTGAAATCATGGGAACCCGAGACTGCTTCGTAGCCGAAGTTTTCTGGTTTTTCGCGAGGCCGCTTAGTATCGTCGGTCGCGCTTAGCGCGGTCTGGGATAAAAAGTTTTATATTTTATTTAATTGAAGGGGGTCTTGTATGCTTATGATTTATAAAGGATTTTCATGAATTTTAATAATTTATTCAATGTGTATTTGATAGGTTTTGGATGACCTTTTGATGAAAATGTAATACTTGAAATTATGTATATGCATGTCGTGAATTGATGTTAAATGTAAATAATATGTGTTGGCATTATTTTCTATGTGTTATTATGATGTGTTGAAGTGATGAATTCTATGAGACTATATTGTATGTGATTGATAACATGAGATATGTATGTTTGTGCAATGGTGATGATAGTTCAAATATGATGAATTATGTGATGTGTGCTTGTATGATTAAGATTGAGGGATGATCTTAATTGTATATGATTGTTGAGATTGCACATGCATCATTTGTTGTCAAGAGGCAATGTTTGTTGGTTATTACGAGAGCTAGTGACTTGTCCTAAACCTAGAGGATTGATAGAAAGCTTGAGGGATGGACTTTTTGGTGGTTATCTGTCTGAGGGATAGATGTAGTTTAAACATAAAAACCGTTAAGTATAATAATTGGTACCACATGCATATTGCATTTAGTTGCATTTGAGTCACATGTGTCGATGTGAAATGTTGAATTGATGTGCAATATGTGATATTAGTGTGAATGTTACATTTGTGGTATTTGTGATTGATTATCTTTGAATCATGAATTGTTGAGCAATGTTGTATAAGTAAACATGTGAATTAGATTGGAATATGTTGAATACATGATTATGTGAAGTATAATGAGTTCAATTGATGTATGTATATTATGTATTACCTATATTATATATTCCTATAATGATATGAATTCTCACCCTTCTGTTGGAATGATGTTTTATACGACATCGCTCAGGTATCAAAGATAGTTGTGCTTTTTGCAAGGATTAGTCAGAGGATCTAGTTCTTGTTGTATCTGCTTATTAGGTAGTGATTCATGCTCTGATCATGTAATACAGAGAAACGTAAGAGATGTTTGATATACTCTCTTTTATTTATGTTGTATTTTGAGATTATGTGATAAGTGGTCTTTAATGCGTAATATTTTATTAGATAATTGTCATTATAGAATTTCAATTATTGGTATCATTATGAAAGAGAATTATTTTGTTGTGATATGCAATGTGTTAGTATATGGAACATGATTTTAAATGCATATTATGAACATGACCGATGTATTTGCGTTGTTGTTTTGAAGTACATGAGACGCCTTCTTTGATATGCATGCTAATTTACTCTGATTATGCCATATTATTGTACGGGGGTTTAGAGGGTGTTACAACTGACGCTACAAAAAATACAAAGTAAACATTTTGCGTTAAGCAATGATCAAACTCATGATCTTCACTTGAATTAATACTTTGGTTAATCTCTTTACCCACTACACCACATCAACTTTTATGAATTGTTTTATTAACAAATTTATATATACACAAAATAGTTTATTTAATTTTCACATTCTTCTTTTCATTTTTTCGTTTTCTCTCATGTTTTTGTTTCATTTTGTGATACGGTGGGAGAACTGACTTGAGGTTTTGTGTTTGTGTTCGCAAATGTTTCGGTTTAGCAAGAGTCGCCACCGACTTTTATTTTATCCAAAAGGAAAGGTAAAAAAGCACAGGAAAGACCTTTGAGATGTTTTCTTGAGTTTGGAGGGTAGATTATGAAAAGGGAAGGTGTTAGCACCCTTTTCATCCATGGTTTTCCATGGGCTCTTAGTTACTTTGTTTAGATCACTTGCTTTGCTTTTCCGATTGTTTGAAATGGTGCTTTGTGTTTGGTGTGATTTTGAAAGTATTTTGAAAAGAGGCCATTCGTTTAGGCAATCTTTGTAATGATTCTCGTTCGTAAGAATGTATACAAAGATGTTTGTCTTTTGAAAAATGTTTCAATATTTTGAAAGTTGTTTGGAAATGTGTTGAAATGTGTTGTGTGTGTTTGTTTTGAAAATAGCAAGGATTTGTTTGGAATTGGAGCAAGTAACTTAGATCCATCTACCTAATCAATTGTCTTTCTAGTGCATTTTTATTCCTTTGATGTTGTTGACCTACCATTGTTTTGGTAGGCAACCCTATCTTTGGATGTTAAACGGGACGGACGCGGGTCATCGTATAACCATGATAGCAATGTTGCTAGGTGTCTTGGCATGTTTGAGGGACCAAGATCATTTGTTTTTAGGCAACCTTGTCGAGCGTCATCGAGGGACTATGATCTTTTGTTTTGTTTTGTTCTGCCAAGATACCTTGCATGCATACCATGGCCATTTTTAGGCAACAAAGTGGGTGAAACCCTAGAGGTGCTTGTGTGCAATGTGTTGTTATTTTTCATGAATTTTTGTCTTGTATTAGGTCATGCTATTTGTTTTGATTTTTATCTTATCATACAAACCCTAAATTTACTAAACATGTATATAATACGATAAATTGCGTAAAGTAAATCTAAGCTATTACAATAATATTATGGGAAGGGGGATACAAGTTTTGAATGGGGGGTACTGCTCAAAATAAAACCCTAAAAAATTATTACAACCCAATTGAATTTATTGTACAATAAATAAATAAACAATTATTTAAATATGCAATAAAATGTATGTATGCAAAAATGTTTTTGTATTAATTTTATGTATGTAAAAATAAATTTATTTAAGTCTTAAAAATAAGAAAAATAAAACGATTATTTTTGAAAGGGGTGAAAACCCTAGTTTTTGTTTTAAAAGAAAATTAGGTTTTCTAATATTTATTTGTTCATTTTTTGTACTAGAAATAATAAATAATATTATTAACAAATATTAAAAATTAAAATGTATGTGAAAATAATATTTTATGTGTAAAAAAATAATAAAATAAAAATGTATGGTATTTTTAAATGTATTCACTATTTATTTAAGAAAATAAAGTTCTATTTATTTATAAATTATTTTTCATGCCCAAAAAATAAGATAAAAAAATAAAATAAAATACAAAAAATAAAGAAAATATTTTTCATGATTTTTTGATGTTCAGAAAAAATATTAAAATCAATAAACATAAAAAATATGAGAAAATATAAAAAATAAACAAAATAGGCAAAGGGGGTGCAGATAGGAATATGGGGGGTGTGAAAGATAACAGGCCAAGGCGCCAGGCCCAAGCCAGCCTTCGTCCCTGACCTCTAGCCAACATCAAACGCGCGTTTTGCCTTCAAACCTGTATCTTGCTCTAGCTTGCATAAAATCAAAAACTCATAACACAAAAAATGTAGCTTATGATCTCACGATTCCAGTGATATAAAAAACATAATCTAACACTCAAGGATCATGGAGAATTTCTGTAGCCCTAATTTCTGACCTAAATTTTCACAAACTTCAAGCTTCAAATTCTCACTACTCAATCAATATAAATAACAACTATTCATATGTACAGCTTAAGCAAGTTAAGGACTACATTTTTGCTTCACAAATCAAAGCTTAAGGATGCCTAAATAGAGAGATAGAGTTTTGACAAATACCTTGTTCAGCTGAGTTTGGATATGGCAATGTGGGGACTTTGAGTGAGTCCTGAAAATCGTGTGAGCTTCCTTGAAGTTCCCTCAAGCTTTTCCAATGCTCAGCTTGCCTTGAGGATGCTTGAAACTCCTTGTAGAAGTCAACTTGCAACCTTCAAAAATGAAAATGGTGATGGCTGAAATAGGGCACACAGTTGCAGTGCAATGGCTTGGATAGTTTGGATGTGATGTAGGGAAGATGTTTGAAGTGTTAAAGTGAGAAACGCACGAGCCAATATTGATTTGGCAAGAGCTCTACAGAAGATTCCCTGTTTGGGTAGAAACTTGAGTTTTTTGTGTTTGGGAGAGTTTCAAATGCTATGGATTCGTGTATTGGCTTGTGACAAGTTTCTGAAGATGTTTGAAATGAAGCCAAGCCTTCTCTTTATCAGATGCACAAGTTCCTTGACTTTTGGCCACCTTTCTTGTTTTTGAAGAAAGGTTGAAGTGACAATGCAAAAGGCTTGTACTTGCTAGTTCTAGGGCTGCAAGGAGTTGGTACAAGTTGCCTGATATTTGTGGATATTGTTTGCAACAAAAGACCAGGTCCATGGCTCAAGAAATGCAAAGTTGTAAAAGGCTTGCTTTATCAAAATGGCATAGTGCCCTTTATGCCATTTATGGATTAATCTCTTGTGTAATGCTCCAAAGGTGAAAACAAAGGCTTTAACCACAGAGTTAGCATTAAATTAATGAGTTTAGAAAGGATTAGGACCTGTAATGTAAGGTACAAGCATGCTAGGATCTGATTTGCAACTTGTAACATTGTGAAAATGGCTTGCACAAAAGTGACAAAATGCCATTTTCTCTTCTTCGATTCTCCCTAACCATAAATGATCTTGGAGAGTTCTTGGACATTTTGGAAAGCTTGTAACATGCTCTATAATCCATCTTTAAAATGAAATTTGAGATACCTATTAGAACTAGGTGAAAAGTTTCCATGAAGTTAGGTCAAAAACCTGCCTAAACTAAGGCAAAATTTCACTAAGTTATTTAGTTCATGGACCCTTATTCTCAAAATCATAACTTGAGATCCAAGCATCATCTGGGAAAACTTTGTGAAGAAAAGTTGTAGATTTCATGGAGTACTACAACTTTCATTTTGGAAGTTTTCTTTGAATCCAATTGCATCATGGTGAAAAAGTTGGGAAAAGTTGGGGAAAAAATAAAAAATTTTCAACACTTAGAAAAATTCTAAGTTATGAAAAATTTCAAATTAAAACCCTAATTTTCAAAATTAGGTTTCTTGGTGAACAAGTTTCACATTTTGACATGTTTTGATGAATTATGACCTTTGGCACTTGATTTTGACCAAAAAGTCAAAGTTTGACTTTTTAGTCTACAGTTGATTTTTGATCAGTTGACTAGAAAATTCATCTGTCAATCCTATGTACTTGAGATCTTTTGAACTTTGTGATTAGGTAAAGATGATGCCATTGGATCCTTGATATCATGCTTGAACCCAATTGGTCATTGGCTAGGTTAAAAATCAGAAATTGCCCTTTCTTAGTCAAAACCCTAATTTTGACCATTTTGCCCTTTTGATGATTTGATCAAATTTCTTGAGGAGTTGTGGTCAAAACTTGATCAAATGGTTCATATGAGTCTATAATGTTGATGTGGATAAAAAATTATGAGGTTTGACTGTAAATTGGCCATGGTTGACTTTTCCCCCAATACAACTGATTTTTAGGTCAACTGTCCAATTGACTGGGCAAAAATGTGATTCAAGGCTTGAAACTTGGTATGAGCAATCTTAGGGGTCCAAGATGGTGTATGAAAGTAACATGAAGCATTTATGGTCCAAAAATCCTTGTGCAAACTCAAACCCTAATTTCAGGTTATCAGTGCAAGGGGATGTCTTGAGCTTAGCAAATCCTAATCTTGTCTTGAGTCCAAGAAGTCTTGTGAGGGAAACCTTGATAAAATGAGAGGGAAAATTTTGGGGTACAACAGCTGCCCCTGTTCAATCTTCTTGAACCTGAAGAGTTAGATTGGCGAGCTTTGTCATTCGTGACTCGAAGGTAAAAGATGATTGGACACTAGAGTGCCCGTAAATTTGCACTCGTCAAAGTGTAGTTGAGGGAATGGGCTTAAAGATGCCATTAGAAGAGGTGATAGAATCTTGCTGGAGATGGGTTTGTAGATGCCATCTGTTGTACCCCAAAATTTGCCCTCCCATATTCCTCAAGACATGTCAGGAATAATCTCTAAGTGACTCAAGTTGGCTCAAGAATTGGACAATCAATTCATTTCATAAGGCAGTCAATTCAAAATCAGGGTTTTGTGTTGCATCAAGCTCCTTACATCCAAATGGCCTCAAATTCTCCCCAATGTCCTAACATGGTCTCATGTTCATCCATGTCAAATTTCAAGTCTTCCAGAGAAAGTTTGGTCAGTCAATTACTCAAGAGGCCCAAAAACCGACTGTGCTAGGGCAAAAGTCAACTATGTCCCAAATACAGTCAAACTTCGATATTTTTTGTCAACATTCTAATTTTTAAGAATAGTTAATCATTTGATCAAGGGTTGATCATGATTCATCAAGGATTGCTCAAAATTCATCAAGATTCAAAAGTTGCTAAATTAGGGTTTTGTAGGAAAAGTCAACTCAACTTTTACAAAGCATAAATTTCTCATACTTTATGAGAAATGACCCATCCAAAGCTAATTTTTGAGAGGATGCAATTTCCTACAATACAACTTCACACCCCAAGATCAAGAAATGCACTCACAAGAAGTTACAAATTTGGACATTATAGGTCATTTTTGAAAGTCAACAAAAACACCTTTTTTTCCAAAGCTTATAACTTGATAATGGAATATCAAAATGATATGAGACCAAAAGTTTTTGTTAGATGACATCTCAAGGTTTATAAAAAGTCCAAGAACACTTCCCAAAGTTCAAAATTGAAGAAGTTATGCATTGTTGAAGTCAGGCATTTTTCTAAAATTGCCAAAAGTCAATCATCCCCAAAACTTCAATTTTTGCCAAATAGGCCCACTTTTTTCCACTTCATTTGATCTTGTCACACCACACACGTGTCCTATCTTCAGTTTCATGTCCATTCATTAATTTTTCTATTTTATTTAATTTTTATTGAATTAATTCATTTTAAATCAATATTAATTCAAATAAAATCCAAAAATTGATGGAATAAGATCTTTTTGATCATTACAGCTTTCAATTAACATGATACACCCAATCAAATTCGTATCAAGCTTTATTATGCACAAAATATTTGATTTGAGACATTTTTGGAAGTTTGTTAATGGAAGATCATATCAAATCTTGATTCATCAATTCCCATGGATTTAAGCCCAGATTTTTAACCTAATTGCTTCTAATATACATGTACAAGGCAAAGGCATCGAGGACAGGACCTAAAAGCTGCAGAAACGGCCAAACCAAAACTGAAAAAAGCTTGGAAAAAGTGGAGATTGAAATCTTGCTTAGAGACTAATTCAAGGGAAAAGCTCAACGATATCTTCTTGCTAGCCATTCACTGAAGCTAAATCAATCACTCACGAGCCCTGAATCATCTCCAAATGCACTATAAGTCGTCCTGAACATGGCTCTGAACATGGAATCATGATCTCTTATTCTTGCATCCTTTTGCCAATATCTTTGCATAATCATGTTTATAATGCCATTTAGAACGTTTCTACATTATTTAATTTTGTTTTGGTAGCCTGTACAGCCATGCTCGAAGCTAGGGTTTTGGTTCTTGTTTTTTAGGCGTTTGCTATGCAGGAAAAATTGGGACAAATAATTGGCATAGGTGAACTCAGGAGGAAGATACGATCATATCCATGTTCTTGGATGGTATTTTTATGGCCTAGAACGAGTTTTAGAAGCAAGCCACGGATCTTGTTGCGGATAAAAATCCGCAGGTAAGAAAACTAGAGATTTGTGAAGAAGACGACCACGCGTCCTCTCCCAATTGGCCAGTTCAAATAGCGCGCCATAATTTTTTTATTTTCAGGCATAGTTGTTTGTTTCAAATATATTATTGCTTGTTTATTATCCTAACAACTATCAAGCGTTGGTGGAGTGGTTGGTGCGTTGGCCAATGAGCAATGGGACCTGGGTTTGAATCCTAGGTCCCCCAATATATTTGTCTTATTTTTCTCCAAGTAATCGCATGTGGTTTCAGCAAGCGTGGACTATCATGCTCCTCTTGATCTCAAATGCCAGATGGCCCCCAGGCCAAATCTAAAGGCCCGGATTGGAGGTACACCATACACTCAAGTCAATAGGCGCGCGTGGGATTCCAGAAAGTCAAACAAGGCTGGAATAAGTGGGCCTCTGGATTGCTGATTTTCACCTCCTTTCCAGGCCCCCCCCCCCCCCCCATTTGGTCAATTTCTTTTCTTTTCATATTTCTTTCTTTATTTAATTGTTTTTTATTATTATTATTATTTACACTAACCAATTTATTTTTCTTAATAAAACCAGAGAACATAAAAAATATCATTTTTACTAATTTCATTATTTTATTTTTGTAAATAAATAATTTAATTGACTTAGTTTTTTAATTAGGTATAATTTTAACATTTTTGCAATAAATTAAAATTAATTAGAATATTAGGTTTTTAACAATTTTAACTATTTTATTTTTATTTCCTTAAATATTCAAAACCCCAAAAAGATTTTCATTAATTAATTAATTTAATTATTAACTTAGATTTAATTTTTTAGTTCAAAAATAAGCAAAAATCTTTTCTTTAATAAAAAGGGTCAAAACCCTAAAAATGCGCCGTCTTAATTTCTTACACGTGATCCAATTTTATTCCAATATTGTAATTGCTTCCGGTATGTAATAGCTTTTAATTAGGAATTTAATTATTTATCGCTTTATTTTACTTCCCGCAATTTAAATTAAAGGGTTTGTTTTTTGGCGATGTAAATACCCGACGCCTTGTAATAGTTTAGATTTAATTTCCGCAACTATACACTGTTAGATGTTTGATAATAGGGAATGCATGACAAGATCCAATATATGAATTTAAAATCAACATAGATAACCCATGTACAAAGATAAATAACTAAAAAACAATACACTCGCACATGCACACTCTTAGGGTACACCTCACTTGGTTGCCTTCGAAAGTGGTCATTAAGTATAGGAAGTTTTAGAGGTCGTCCTCTTGTCCAAAGATCATAAGTTGCCTCGAAACAGTTGCCTCGGAAAAATGATCTAAGACATTAGGGTTACCACTAAGGCGTCCTAACATTGCTTTAGTGACCACACGTCCCTTAATCGAATTGACCCGAAAACTCCAACGACGATGCTACCTACTCCTCAATAGTGGGATAGCATTGTCTAAAGGACATCTACACAGTTTAATTCCCTTTTAGAGTAGGTAGATGGTTCTTAAGTACTTGCTCCTTTTAAAGCAAAACAAAACTTTTCGCACTTACACTCCTTTCAAACAAAAACTCTTTTCAAACCCACAAACACAAAGAAAAGCAAACTTTTGAAAACACAATGAGCAAGTACCTAAGAGCCCATGGATAACCATGGATAGAAAGGGTGCTAACACCTTCCCTTTCTATAATCTACCTCCCGAACCCGAGAAACATCTCGAAAAAGGAATTTTTCTGTGCTTTTGTCCTTTCCTTGTTGGATAAAATAAAAGACGGTGGCGACTCTTGCTCACCGCGACATTTTGCGAAAACAAACGCAAAACGCGAACCAGCATTCCAAAAACAGTCAGTTCTCATTCCCACCGATCACAGAACTGGCGACTCTGCTGGGGATTCTTATAAGTGAGGTGTACCTTAGGATTAGATCATTGTGTTTTCAATTGTATGTTTTGTATGATTTATATCTGTGGGCTTGTATCGGAGTTTCTATAGATCCTAACCCGGATCTGGAGATACCCTTTAGGTAAGTAGCAATAAACTGTGAGGGAACTGTCTGGCGTAGACCGACACGGTTGAAGCAGTAGCTACATTGGTGTGGCACTTTAGTCTGTACCGATATCCCTTGTGTTGGAACGATGAGAATATGGGTCTTCTAAGGGGTAATTAAGCACCAACTGACCTTAGAACCTTAAATTGACTAACTTGGCCATAGAACAGTAGCAGTATGCTACACTCATTGAGACTAAACTCTCGCGATGATTCTGGCCGCAAGAAAAGGTTGCTAAACTGGAATTATGACCGATTGAGGGTAGTCAGTGATATTGAGATCCTCTAGAACCCGGTTACTATTTTTAGGACAGGTTTAAACCAACTGAACTGAAAGAGGGTAGTACCTAAGCTCCACGCCAGCCTGAAATCTAAGGGCTCTTCAGTTTGACTTGTGTGCCTTTACCATGTTTGCTTTTTGTGGATACTTGTGGTGTGCTTACTATCATGACATCATGACATCATAACATTGCATACATCTTGCATAAGGACTAACCTATTTCAAAGACAGGAGGGATTCATCTTTGTTCTGTTTTGTAGGTCATCATGATGCCCATGCGTAAGAATACCATCCGGATCAACTTTGCCCAGGTTCCCACCTTGCTCAAAGATCTGATTGCAAAGATGCCTGATACTACTTCCTTCATCAGGAGGTATGGTTCCCTTATCAGTTTGGTCACCTCTAAATTGGACGAGCAGATGATGAGTGTTTTGGTCCAGTTCTATGATCCGTTGTACCATTGTTTTACTTTCCAGGACTTCCAGCTGGTCCCTACCCTAGAAGAGTTCTCTGAGTTGCTCGGTATCTCTGTTCTGGAGCAGACCCTGTTTACTGGTTGGGAGAAGACCCTTAGGCCCGCATAAATTGCTGCAGCCCTTCATTTGACTAAAGAGGAAGTAATGGCTAATTGGGAGACTAGAAGTGGAGCAAAGGGCTTTCTGACTAAGTTTTTGGTTGGCAAGGCTAACTATTTCTAGGATGGTTTAGACTTCAAGGCCTTCGAGGATATTCTGGCTCTTCTGATTTATGGCTTGGTATTGTTTCCGAATCCTGACACTTTTGTTGATGTGAATGCGATAAAGATCTTCATCTCTCAGAATCATGTACCCACTCTCTTGGGTGACATTCTTCATCAGCTTTATGCTCGTACTGCCCGAAAGCAGGGAACCTTGATGTGTTGTGCTCCTTTATTGTCGAGGTGGTTTATTTCGCACCTCCCTAAGTCAGTACTGAAGAACAAAGAAGGAATGGGCTGGGCTTATAGGGTGATGTCTCTTTCTCATAATGACATTATCTGGACTCTCAAGGGTATGGATGAGGTGACTATCATTGATCGCTGTGGGGAGTATCCCAATGTTCCACTGTTAGGAACCCATGGAGGAATTTCTTACAACCCATGCTTAGCTCTCCGTCAATTTGGAAGAGCCAGAAGAGAAGGACCTAATGAGATGCTAATGCCTCATATCATCTTTGATTTTCAAGGGGATAGCTACGAGCAGCGTCGCATATTCATAAGGGCTTGGGATAGAGTTCACCAATCTGATCCACATGAGCTGGGCCCAAAGACTTCTCTGCCAATGGAGCCATATCTCAGATGGGTCCGCATCCGTGCCCAGAAGCTAGGTATGCCATATGAAGCCGTCCGGCCTGTCACTCTTGAAGTTGCTAATGAAGAAGGGGTTCTTCCAACCATCCTTCATCCTTATATGCCCACTTACATTGGGGCACTGAAGAGATCTTGGATGCAACTGCAGGAAGAACGGGATTCTTATCGGGAGAAGTTCAATGAGCAGGAGCAGAAGATCCAGAGGTTGACTAGGCAGTTAGAGAATGAGCGGATTCTCAACGATTATGTCCGCACTGATAAGAAGAGGCCATGGGAGCATTGATGGACTCTTGATGATTTCCTTTCCAGTTTTTATTTACTTTTCAGTATTTCCATTTTTTTGTAACGCCCTGAGGGCATCAGTTGAACAATTTAAAATTTTGAAGTTTAAATCTAATAAAGTGTATTTCCTTTCTTGTTTACAAATTTGAATCCTGATTGTCTTTGAAATCATAAATCATACGCATTTCATCCCATGCACTTCATAAACAGGCACCCTTTTACAGGTCTCTTATCTTCTTCGCTGTTTATTTCAGCACTCACTCATCATGTCTACTGAACTTTCAACTGAGCAAGCTATCAAGGCCCTCCAGGCCCAGAATGCCCAATTTCAAGAGCCGTTCATGAATCTAGCCAAGGGTCAGCAGGACCTGAAGACCTTGATTCTGAAAGAGAAGAAGAAGAAGAAGAAGAGGACCATCCTGTTTATCACAGGGCACAGGTTTGGAAACAGGCTGCAGAATTAAGTTGATATGACCACCTCATCTGGAGGGAAAGATAGTCCACAAGAAAGGAGGGCTCCTAGCCCTGTGGTCTCCGACAACGAGACGGACTACGATGAAGAACAATATCCTCCGGCTGAGGATAGATACAAGCAACTGGAGGACCGGTTGAGTGCTATGGAGGTTCAAAAGGTACCTGGTCTAGACTTCGGAGATCTAGGTCTATCATCTGGGGTAGTGATTCCCCACAAATTCAAGGCACCAGCCTTTGCTAAGTATGATGGAGTTTCTTGTCCGAAGTTGCACCTCCAGTCATATGTGAGGAAGATCTAGCCTTACACTGCTGATAAGAACCTATGGATCCATTTCTTTCAAGACAGTCTCTCAGGGACTCAGCTTGAGTGGTTCTATCAGTTGGACGGAGCCAGTATCCGCAGCTGGGAAGATTTGGCTACTGCATTCTACAGGCAGTATTAGTACAACTCCGACCTCGCTCCTACGTGTACCCAACTCCAGGGTATGTCAATGGGAACGGGTGAAGGATTTAAATATTATGCTCAGAAGTGGAGGGACCTCGCCGGAAGAGTACAACCACCCTTAACTGACCGGGAACTTGTTGATATGTTTATGGGGACCCTGTTTGGTCCATTTTTCAACCACTTGATTGGAAGCTCTTCATCTGGGTTTACAGATCTTATTTTGACTGGTGAGAGGATTGAAGCTGGTATTAAGGCTGGTAAGATACAGAAGGGTGCCTCATCAAGTACCGAGAAGAAGCCGTTTAAGAAAGAGTCCAGTGATGTCTACAGTTCAAGAAAACAAAATAGACCTAAACACCGCCAAGCTGTCAATGCGGTTGTTATTTCAAAACCTGTTGGTGCTCCTCAGCACAACAATCAACAGAAGGACGAGAGACCTCGAAGGCGATTCACTCGTCTCAGCATGACTTTGTCTCAGATTTTGCCACAGTTGCTGAAGACTAATCTGGTGGTTCTAAAGGAAGCCCCGAAGAGTTCAAATACCACATCACCGAGGTATAACCCTAATGCCCGCTGTGCTTTTCACTCTAATAGCCCGGGGCATAATACAGATGATTGTTGGGTTTTGAAGAACAAGGTACAAGACCTAATTGATGCGAAGGAGATTGAGTTTGAGGCGCCCGAGAGGCCTAATGTTGTGACTGCTCCTATGCCCAAGCATGGAGTAAATGCTCTAGAATAAGACTTGTTTGTAGTTTCCGTGGATGATATTGTTACCCCTTTGATGACTGTAAATAAGAACCTTTTGCTAGCCGATTTATTTCCGGGCTGTGACGAAGGTTGCCATATGTGTTCTGTTTCACCTACCGATTGCCCATTCTTGAAGTCATGTATCCAAAACCTGATGGATAGTAAAAAGATCCTGTTTGAGAAGACTGTTGTTCCCTCAGTTCATTCTGAAGAAGTTGCCATTATTACCATTTTCGACAATTCTCCCAAGGCTCCCTTGAGGAAGCCTGTTAGAATTACATCTATTCCGAGTATCACACCTGTGATCATCACTGTTCCGGGGCCCATCCCCTACACCTCTGATAAAGCTGTCCCTTGGCACTATGGGGCTGATGTTTATTTTCATGGAGTTAAGCAAGAGTTGGATGCTGATACTGGCATCAGCAACATTACTGGACCTGCTAAAGTCACCCGCAGCGGAAGACTTTTCTCACCTGATATTGCTCCACCAACAGCCCAAAGACCTGTTGTTATTACACCTGCAAGTGTACCTACTACCGTTCTTGATCAAGTTCCTATTCTTACCCCTGTCGCCGAGTCATCTGACGCTCGGGGCAAAGGGATCACCACTGATGTGCCTGCCCAGACGGAGGCACCGAAGACAATTACTGTTGAAGCTTCCAAACAGGAGATGGAAGAGATTCTGAAGATTATTAAGAAGAGTGATTATAATGTAGTCGAACAGCTGGGGCAAACCCCATCCAAGATTTCTATGTTGTCACTGTTGTTATGCTCAGAGGCCCATTCCAAGGCCCTGATTACCTTCTTGAAGACTGCCCACGTGCCACAGAAGACATCAGTTGATCAGTTTACAGATTGTGTGGCAAATTTGACTGCTGATAATGGGTTGGGATTCTCTGACGCCGACTTGACAGCTAAGGGGAAGAATCACAATGATGCCCTGCATGTCTCCATTGAATGCAGGGGCACTACTCTTGCACATGTATTGGTGGATACTGGTTCCTCATTGAACGTATTGCCCAAGAAAGTTCTAGACCGGTTAGATTGTGAAGGTTTGGAGCTGAAACCAAGCAACATTGTCGTCAGGGCCTTTGATGGTTCTAAAAGAATGGTGCATGAAGAGGTTGATATCCCGATCAAAGTTGGTTCTCAGGTCTTCAATTCTATATTCTATGTGATGAACATTCGGCCATCTTATTCTTGTTTGCTGGGTCGTCCATGGATCCACAAAGCTGGGGCCGTAACCTCAACGCTCCACCAGAAGTTGAAGTACCCGGTCAAAGGGAAGATTGTGACAATACAAGGGGAGGAAGAGTATATGGTCAGCCACCTCAACTCGTTCTGATATGTAGAAATGGATGGGGAGTTCATCGATACCCCGTTCCATCATTTTGAAGAGGTTCCCCAGACACTGGCATCAGCTGAGATTGTGGTTGAAGATGCTCCTATGAAAATGGCTTCCTTAAAAGATGCTCGGGCTGTTATTGAGAAGGGTGAGTGTTAAAATTGGGGCTGACTTCCTGATTTTACACAGAAGACTAACAAGTTTGGTTTGGGTTTCACTGCAGAAGCTCAAAGGGCTGTTCGGAATGCACGAATCGGAAGACCTCCCGTGTTCATCAGCAACTCGGGAGTGAATGCCATTGAAGATGATGTGGAGGAGTCTGAATTCGACAGCTGGATCTATCCTACGACTGAAGGTGGACCAAGCAACTGGACAGCAAAGGACTTCATCCCTATTACTTTTGTTACCCAGTAATGAAACTTTTTGTTTTGAATATGTAACAGACAATGTTTTAAACTTTATGGCCCGGTATCTTACCCGGGGCATCGTGGTTTCATTTGTGAGGGCTTTTGTGTGTCATTTTCATATATCATTAATAAAAACATTGGACGTTCTTGCATTTCAAATTTTGCGCTCCTTGTTTTTCTTTATTATATATTGCAAAACAGCTATTTACACACACTCACATATACAGGTCCACATCCACTCTGGATCTCACTGGTAACGACTCTGCTACTGCCATTTATGACTTTGAAAATCCGATCAACTTAGCTGAAGATGAAGGTGAAGATGATTGCGAAGTGCCTGGTGAACTTGCAAGACTGCTACTCCAGGAAGAGAGGGCTATTCAGCCACATGAAGAGCCGGTAGAATCAATGAATCTGGGTACGGAGACAGATAAGAAGGAAGTCAAGATCGGTGCAAATCTGGAGCTTAGTGTGAAACAGCGGTTGATTCAGATGTTGTGTGACTACGTTGAGATCTTTTCCTGGTCTTACAAAGATATGCCTGGTTTGGATACTGATATTGTGGTTCATCGCCTGCCTACAAAGGAAGACTGCCCTCCAGTAAAACAAAAGGTTCGCCGAATGCGCCCAGAGATGTCTGAGAAAATCAAGGTTGAAGTTATGAAACAGTTTGACGCCAGTTTTCTAGCAGTTACTTCCTACCCTCAGTGGGTGGCCAATGTGGTTCCTGTGCCGAAGAAGGATGGTAAGGTCCGAATGTGTGTTGATTACAGGGATTTGAATAGGGCGAGCCCCAAGGATGATTTCCCTCTACCTCATATCGACGTTCTGGTTGACAACACTGCTCAGTACAAGGTATTCTCCTTTATGGATGGGTTCTCCCGTTATAATCATATCAAAATGGCTCCCGAAGACATGGAGAAGACCACCTTTGTTACTCAGTGGGGCACCTTTTGCCACAAGGTCATGCCTTTTGGATTGAAAAATGCTGGGGCAACATATCAGTGTGCCATGGTTGCTTTGTTTCATGACATGATCCATCATGAGATTGAAGTATACGTCAACGATATGATTGCAAGGTCCCAGACTGAGGAGGAACACCTTGACCATCTGCATAAACTACTTGACAGGTTGAAGTTGTACAAACTAAGGTTAAACCCGAACAAGTGCACCTTTGGGGTGAGGTCTGGTAAACTACTAGGTTTCGTCGTGAGCGACAAAGGTATTCAAGTGGATCCAGCCAAATTGAAAGCTATACAAGAGATGCCAGCTCCCAGAACAGAGAAAGAAGTCAGAGGCTTTCTGGGACGACTGAACTACATTGCCCGATTCATCTCACACCTAACTGCTACTTGTGAGCCAATCTTTAAGCTACTGAAGAAAGATCAAGTGGTATGTTGGAATGATGAATTCCAGGCCGCTTTCGAGAGGATCAAAGAGTATCTCCAAGAGCCACCCATCCTGATGCCACCAGTTGAAGGGAGACCTTTGATCTTATACTTGACAATGCTCGATAACTCAATTGCGTGTGTGCTGGGGCAGCATGACGAGTCTGGCCGAAAAGAGCATGCAATTTACTACCTTAGCAAAAAGTTTACCGACTGTGAGACCCGATACTCACTGCTCGAGAAAACTTGTTGCGCTTTGGCATGGGCTGTGTTAGAACATAGTTTGATTCTACAACCCTCAATTAGAGTTTTGATGATAACAAAATACAAGAATAAATAAATTGTAAGATTTATATATAAGACATATATGCTACTTAAAATTATGTTGTGTATTTACAGAAGTTCTGATGGAATCAGCATCAGAAGATCAGTATCAACATCAGCATCAGAAGATATGTCAGCATCAGAAGATCAATAACATGTGCTACACGCTGAAACCACCAGATCATACGCTGAAGCTTGATGAACAGAATCTACGCATAAAATACTCTGACTCTGATCAAGATCCTTACCAAGTCATCAGCACTCAGAAGCGTCAGCATAAGCTAAAGCAAAGAACACTCTGATTATCATAAAGAACACTCTGAAGCGTTACTAAGCATTTAAGACAGATTAATTACCAACAACTTTATTCAAGACAAGATCTTCTCAAAAAGGAAAGAACGTTATTAACATTGAAAGTGCTTTATGGACAACAACGTATCTTTGCCTTGGCTATTTAAACAAGTCTGTGTGAGAAAAGAAAAGGGTTAATAATCAACATGCACGCACTCGTACATTTTGCTAAGCCTTCAAACCACGCCTACGCAAAAGCATTATCAATTCAGTTTTTATTCCAAGCTTAAATTTGTGTATTATCACAGTTGTGATATATAGTTTTGTTAGAAAACATTAACGCACATCATTGTTCAATTATCTGTAAAGAAATTCCCTTGAGATAAACCGGGTTGTGGTTATACTCAAGAAGGCTTTAACAGTTGTTAAACTGGTTGTTGTATCCCTTTGAATATAGTGGATTAAGACCTCGTTGGAGAGAGGCGAAATCTGTTAGAACAATGTTTGAATCTACTACCCTATATTTAAGTTTTGATGATAACAAAGTGAAAAGATATAGTATTTATAAGTTTCATGTTTGAACTATCTGCTGCCTAAATTATTATGTTCTGACTTGCAGATACTCTGATTGATATAAGCAAGATCACGTCTATTCAGCATCAGAACTTTATTTCAGACACCAGCATCAGAAGTTGCTACATCAGAACGTATAAATCAGATGATCAACTCACGTACATGCTGAAGCCTGATGAACAAGACTGCGCTCAACACTCTGATACAGAAACACAATAGTTCATCAGCAGCGAAGCAGAATCAGAATGAGCCAAGCCAGAACTTGCATTAAGTAAGCAACGGTACTGTGCATTGAAAGCTAATCAATTCCAACGGCCTCATTCCAGACAAGATCTGCTAAAAAAGGAAAGCTTGTTATTAGCATTGAATCAAGAATATTGCATTCAACGTTCATCATCTCAAGTGCTATATAAACCAGGCTTTGAAGATTATAATGGCTAATGCTCTCCAAATCTCTACACGCACAAAAGCTGAACCATAATCTTCGTTCTACCAGTTTTGCTAAACTACATACTCTGATACTCCATTACTGTTTAGCAATCTAGTTTCTAAGCTTCATTTTGTGTATACATCACAGTTGTGATAAAGTTTTGTAGAAAACATCCACACACATTGTTTTATCCTTGTAAGAAATTGTTACCTTGACAAACCGGGTTGTGGTTTGAATCAAGAAGGCTTTAGCAGTTGTTAAAGCAGTCTGTAATATTCAGTTGAATATAGTGGATTAAGACCTCGTTGGAGAGAGGCGAAATCACCTTGACGGGTGGACTGGAGTAGTTTGAGATCAAACGAACCAGGATAAAAATATCTTGTCAATTGCTTTAGATTTCAGTTTTACAATTCAACCCCCCCTTCTTGTGTTTTTCACCACTTCAATTGGCATCAGAGCGCCTGGTTCTGAGCTAAAACACTTAACCGTGTCAGTACAAGATCCAGCGTCAGAAAAACACAATGGCAGGAAACAATTCTCACATCAGCAATTACAACAATGAGGACAGAGACAGATTCAGTGGCAAACCTCCAGTCTTTGATGGAGAAAACTTTGATTACTGGAAAGACAGAATTGAAAGCTTCTTTCTAGCACATGATGCTGATCTGTGGGATATGGTGACAGATGGATACACGCACCCTGTGAATGCAAGTGGTCAGAAGATTGATAGAAAATCAATGTCTGATCAACAAAAGCGTGACTTCAAGAATCACCATAAGGCCAGAACCATCCTCCTCAGTGCCATCTCCTATACTGAGTATGAAAAGATCTCCAACAGAGACACAGCAAAGAATATCTTTGATTCTCTCAGAATGACGCATGAGGGCAACGTTCAGGTCAAAGAAACAAAAGCTCTGGCGCTCATTCAGAAGTATGAGGCGTTCAAAATGGAAGAATCTGAATCCATTGAAACTATGTTCTCTAGATTCCAGATTCTGGTAGCTGGTCTCAAAGTTCTGGACAAAGGATACTCTACTGCTGACCATGTCAAGAAAATAATCAGAAGTTTACCCAAGCAGTGGAGGCCTATGGTTACTGCTCTGAAGCTAGCTAAAGATCTCAACAAAATCACTCTGGAGGAACTTATAAGCTCCCTCAGAAGTCATGAGATAGAGCTAGAAGCTGATGAGCCTCAGAAGCAAGGTAAGCCTTTAGCATTAAAATCTAACAGAAAATTTGAGTCTAAAGTTTTGCAGGCAGTTGAAGAAACATCTGATGGATCCTCATCAGAAGAAGACGAACTTTCCCTTCTCTCCAGAAGAGTAAATCAACTGTGGAAGCAAAGACAAAGGAAGTTCAGGAATCCTAGAAGATCTGATCAGAACGAGTCTTCTTCCAGATACAGAAGGACAGATTCTTCCTCTGGATACAGAAGATCTGAAGGCTCCTCCAGTAGCAAGAAGCCAAACACCAAAGACATCATCTGCTATGAGTGCAATGAGCAAGGACACTACAAGAGTGACTGCCCAAAGCTTCAGAGGGAAAAGCCCAAAAAGAAGTTTGGAAGAGAGAAGAAGAAAAGTCTCATGGCCACATGGGATGACTCTGACTCGTCTGAAGCTGACTCAGAATCAGATGATGAAAGGGCAAACATAGCTCTCATGGCTAACATTTCAGAAGATAGTGAAGCTTCTGAATCAGACTCAGAATCAGACACAGAAGAGGTATTTCCTAACTTCGCTGTTAACTTTACAAAGGCTGAACTTGCTGAAAGCCTCAATGAGATTCTGGAACGTTATCAGCAAATTAGAGCTAAATTCAGAGACCTGAAAAGGAATCTTGAATCTGACTCTAATAAGTCTGAGAGTCTCAAATTGGAAAACTCTGAGCTGAGAGATAAGATTTCAAAATTAGAAAACACTTTACAAAACTCTCAGAAGGAACCAATTTCTGAAACTCCCAGCAACGCTGATGAGATCATCAAGGAGTATGATCACAGTTTCCAGAAGTTCCTAGCTAAAAGCATAGATAGAAGCAGAATGGCTTCAATGATCTATGGAGTTAGCAGAAACGGCAGGAAAGGAATAGGATACCAAGGTAAGGTTCCTACACCAAAGAATGTCATGGACTTAACCATTAAACACACTCCTCTAAATTCACACTTTGTATATGGTCACACACATGATATCAAATATACTAGCAGTAAGCACTCTGTGAAACCAAAATTCAACCAGAGTTTTGGTAAAACTAACAAATCAGGACCCAAGAAAATCTGGGTACCTAAGGATAAAATAATACATGTTGCAGATATCTTTAGCAGCAAGTCAGAAACACCAGTCATGGTACCTGGACTCTGGCTGCTCATGACACATGACGGGAAGAAGGCATATGTTCCAAAGCCTGGAACTTAAGCCTGGAGGCCACATTGGCTTTGGAGGCAATCAGAGGGGAAAGATAATTGGCTCTGGAACTGTAGGTAATGGAAATCTTCCCTCTATTAATAATGTTCTGCTAGTAGATGGATTGATGCATAATCTGTTATCCATAAGTCAATTAAGTGATAACGGTTATGATATAATCTTTAATCAAAAATCATGTAAAGCTGTTAGTCAGAAAGATGGGACTATCCTGTTTAATGGAAAGAGGAAAAACAACATTTACAAAATCAAACTTTCTGAACTAAAGAGTCAGAATGTAAAATGTCTTCTGTCTGTTAACAACGAGCAGTGGATCTGGCACAGAAGATTGGGGCATGTTAGTATGAGAAGAATATCTCAGATTAACAAACTCAATCTGGTCAGAGGACTTCCAAATTTGAAGTTCAATTCAGATGCTCTGTGTGAAGCATGTCAGAAAGGCAAATTTGCAAAACCTTCTTTTAAATCCAAAAATGTTGTTTCCACCTCTAAGCCATTAGAACTTCTGCACATTGACTTATTTGGACCAGTTAAAACTGCTTCAGTCAGTGGTAAGAAGTATGGGTTAGTAATCGTAGATGACTATAGCAGATGGACATGGGTAAAGTTATTAAGACACAAGGACGAGTCACACTCTGTGTTTGTTACCTTCTGTAACCAAGTTCAGAATGAAAAACATCTTAGAATCGTTAAAGTCAGAAGTGATCATGGTGGAGAATTTGAAAATAAAGATTTTGAGTCATTCTTTAATGACAGAGGCATTCTGCATGATTTCTCTTGTCCTAGAACTCCCCAACAAAATGGAGTTGTAGAACGAAAGAACAGAACATTGCAAGAAATGGCCAGAACCATGATCAATGAGACAAACGTTGCTAAGACTTTCTGGGCAGAGGCAATAAACACAGCGTGCTACATTCAGAATAGAATCTCAATAAGACCTATTCTGGAAAAGACTCCATATGAATTGTGGAAGAACAGAAAGCCCAACATTTCATATTTTCATCCATTTGGATGTACTTGCTTTATATTAAATACAAAGAATTATTTGAACAAGTTTGACTCTAAGGCACAGAAGTGTATTATGTTAGGATACTCTGAACGCTCAAGAGGGTACAGAGTATACAATACAGAAACACAGATTGTGGAAGAATCAATCAGTGTTTGTTTTGATGATAAGCTTGACTCTGAAAAGTCAAAGCAGAATGAAATTTTTGCAGGTATAGAAATTGAATTTGTAGGTTCTGAAGACAAGTCATCAGAAGCTCTCAACACAGACAGTCCTTCAACATCTGAAAGGAGCACTGCTAGAAACCCTACAACAGCTGCTGATCAACCTCAGAAGAGATTACCCAGAAGTAGCCTGGATCACTCAGAAGAGACTATCCTAGGAAGAAAGGAAGATCCAATCAGAACAAGAGAAAGCTTCAGAAACTCTGAAGAAACTCTTATGGGACTGGTGTCTCTGATTGAACCTTCTTCTATTGATGAAGCACTTCTGGATAATGACTGGATTCTGGCAATGCAAGAAGAGCTGAATCAATTCACCAGAAACGACGTACGGGATCTCGTTCCCAGACCAAAAGGATTCAACGTCATTGGAACAAGATGGGTGTTCAGAAACAAGCTAAATGAACAAGGTGAAGTCATCAGAAACAAGGCACGACTGGTTGCACAAGGTTATAGTCAGCAAGAGGGGATAGACTATACATAAACCTTTGCCCCAGTCGCCAGGTTAGAATCTATCAGACTTTTAATTTCATTTGCTGTTAATAGAGGCATCACTCTGTATCAGATGGATGTCAAAAGTGCATTCTTAAATGGTTATATAGAAGAAGAAGTTTATGTTCACCAACCCCCAGGTTTTGAAAATACAAAACATCCAGAACATGTTTTCAAACTAAAGAAGTCACTGTATGGTCTGAAACAAGCTCCCAGAGCTTGGTATGAAAGGCTAAGTAACTTTCTGCTTGAAAATGAATTCACCAGAGGGAAAGTGGACACTACTCTATTCTGTAAAACAGTTAAGAGTGACATCTTAGTCTGTCAAATTTATGTTGATGATATCATTTTTGGTTCTACTAATCCTTCTCTTGGAAGAAAATTTGCTAAGTGTATGCAGGCAGAATTTGAGATGAGCCTCATGGGGGAACTGAAATTCTTTCTAGGAATTCAGATCAATCAAACTCCAGAAGGAACTTACATTCATCAGAGCAAATACATCAGAGATCTTCTGAAGAAATTTGACCTCTCAGAATGTAAGCCATCAAAGATTCCAATGCATCCCACGTGCATTCTGGAAAGAGAAGAGGTAAGCAAAAGTGTAGAACAGAAAGTCTACAGAGGTATGATTGGTTCTCTCCTCTATCTGACTGCTTCAAGACCTGACATATTATCCAGTGTTTCCATCTGTGCTAGATTCCAATCAGATCCTAGAGAATCTCACTTAACAGCTGTTAAGCGAATTTTCAAGTATCTGAAAGGTACTACTAATCTGGGTTTGTTTTATAGAAAATCTAGTGATTACAGCTTAGTAGGCTACTGTGATGCTGATTTTGCTGGAGACAGAGTGGAACGAAAAAGTACTTCTGGAAGCTGCCAGTTTCTGGGAGAAAATCTGATCTCTTGGTCCAGCAAAAGGCAATCAACAATTGCTCTGTCAACAGCAGAAGCTGAGTACATAGCAGCAGCAGGATGTAGCACACAAATGCTCTGGATGAAAAGTCAGCTTGAAGACTTCCAGATTTTTGAGAGTAACATTCCTATACTTTGTGATAATACTTCTGCTATTTGCTTAAGTAAGAATCCTATTTTACATTCTAGAGCTAAGCATATAGAAATAAAACATCACTTCATTAGGGACTATATTCAGAAAGGTATTTTGAACTTAAAATTTATAGATACAGACCATCAATGGGCTGATATCTTTACTAAACCCCTTTCAGAAGATAAGTTTAATTTCATTCTGAAACATCTCAGCATGAAAGTGTGTCAAGAGTGAAAATGTTTTAATTCCATATATTTACTTTCAGAATGTAATTATTTTACTGTGAACTTCTGATCAATCTCCTTTCAGAAAGATAGAACATGCAGATTGTATCAGATGCAAGTCTAAAGATCTGAGAGTCTAATCTCAAAGACAGACGTGCTGATCACTACATCAAACAAGTGTCATCCAATCATCAGCATATCTCTGAAGCAGAACGCGTTCACGCTTCTGAGAAGGCAAAGCGCTGATTGGGTGCATTGAGACACATGTCTGGTAACCGTTTTTAAGTATCTTTCTCAAATCCCCCAAAATCAGCAAGCATTTAATGAAAAGTAATCATGCTTTTAAATGGCAATCATGATTTTTCTCTCTCTTAAAAACGTTTATATTTTCAAAATAATTTTGAAAAACTCTATTTAAGCACATTAATCTCTCATTCTTATTCTTTACGCTTTCTCACTATCACTCAAGCATTTTCTGCATATTTCTGAGTTCATCTCTTGCAAACCTTTTTCTTCAATTCATTCTCAAAACCCTTTTTAGTGTGAACAATGGCATCCTCCAGTAGCGTTTCTGCAGGTAATCAGAAGAAAGCAACTTCTGAGCAATATCAAGTGCCACTCAGAACTCTCCTCACTCCGGTGAAGAACCTTGAAGTGCTTTCTGATTTAATCATTGACTTTGAAAGCTTGAAGGAAAATGGTTTTGACCTAACTGAAGAAATTAGGGCTCAAAAGTGGGAGAGGTATTTCGATAGGTTGGTTGGACCAACATTCCCAGCGCTGGTCAAGGAATTTTGGATTCACGCCAAGGTTTCAAAACATCTAGTCATCTCCTCTGTCATGGGGAAGAAGATTGTGATTTCTGAAGATCTCATTGCAAGGCTAATCGGTCAAAGTGGTGGTGGCATCCGTTGTGTGGACATGGCTGAAAGGTGTGCTGATATAGGTGTGGTAGCTAACAGGATTTTCACTCTTGGGATGCCCAGCAGCAAGATTAAGGATCTGAAGGATCATTGCAGAGTATGGGCTAAGATTGTTCTGGGGTGCTTCAACCACAGGAAACCAACAAGTTCTCCTGATTATATAAATGTGGATCAGCAGTTTCTGATCTACTTTATTGATCAGAAGATAAAGATCAATCTGGCTCACTTCTTGTTCAACCATCTCAAAACCAGTGTGAAAGAAACAAGGGAAGAAGAAAGAACCAAGAGGGACTGGATATCGTTTGGAAGGCTAATATCAGATATTCTGACAGAGAATAGGCTGATTGAACATCTGATAGAAGCTCAGGAGCTGAGCACTATTGAACCAACAATTGGGAAACCTCTGAACGCAAAGAATCTGAAAAAGATGAAGCTGATAGATAATATTCAGAAGGAACCCAGAGCTACTTCCACTGCTGATATCTCCAGCAGAAGAGTGCCTCTGAGTGACTTTCCAGTATTTTCTGAAATGGAATCCAAACCAGAGATGTTTCTCAGGTACCCAGATGCGTACAAGGCAGATGATACAGATCCAAAGCTGAATATCAGAGATCTGCGTCAAACCCAACCAGAAGTGACTTTGAAGAAGACAAAGAAGAGGAAAGCGCCATCAGAAGGATCATCTCAGCAGACTCCAAAGAAAAGAGGTATTTCATCTGCTGCCCCTATTTCAAATTCTTTTACTATTCCAGCATCTATCCCTCCTCAAACCTCTCATAGAATATCAATTCCCATCCCTACCATTGATGAAACCATACAAGAAGAAGACCCTTCTGAGGCATTAAAACTCAGAAGACCTAGAACCAAACAACCCAAACAACCAACAATTTCAACAACAACAGCACTTGACCAAGTGCTGGCTGATATTGAGCGTCAACATGCCTCTGCTCAACCAAACTCTGAACCACAAAATGTTCCTCCTCCACAACCAGAACAACAAAAACAACCAGAACCAGAACCACAACAACAACAACCACTCTCAGAAGAACCTCTGATCCCTGAGCAATCAGAGATTCCACCTCCCTCCATCCAACCAGAAATTAATCCACCTTCACCACAAACAGAGTTTCACCACTCTGAAACTCCTTCTCCTCATCAATCTGACCCTCACTCACCTCAACCTTCACCGCTGGCAATCCAGTTGCCATGTGGAACCACTATTGTCATGCCCCAATTACCATCCTCATCAGAATCGACACCTCCAAAGACTCCCAAAACACCACCCACTCCAATCGAAATATCTGACTCTGATACCCCTTCTCCAAAACAAACAGCCTCTCAGAAAACCTCTGAAAACCCCAGCAGGACTTTCATTGACTTAACCAGTCTTGACCGTCTTGCTGAGCTAAAACACAAAATTGCCATCCCAAAACCAAAGCAACCAGATGTTGGCTCTGGTATTTTGAATTTTGAAATAGGTGTGCTGCAATGGATTGCTTCTTTGAAGCAAGTCTGTCCTGGGATGATTGACCCAGCTGCTTCTGATCAGCTCTGGTCACAGTTCAGACGTTGGGTACGTGCTGAAGCCCTCAAGTTGCAGGATATCAACTATGAGCAGGCACAACACAATTTCAGCAAGCTTCTGAATGAAGCTGAAAGTGTGCTTCTGAAAAAGGACGTGCTCCCTCTGGACAGTGAACCTTGGTCTGAGAAACAGCAAGCTGCAAAGGTGCAACCATCAGAAGAAGACAAGACCATTCAGGATGAAAGTCAAGCAGCGGATGTTGCTGAAAGTTCTGAGAAGCCTCCTCCTTCTGATGCTTCTCAAGCTGCCTTGGACAGGCAGACTCTGGAAGAACTAAGGCTGAATGACATGCGTCTGCAGCAGCGGATGGATGAAAATGATCAGAAGATGAAAGCAAGAATGGATGTGCAGGACAGCAAGATTGACACTGTTGTCAGCATGGTTCATAAACAAAATGAAACTTCTGAAAAGATTCAAGCCATGCTGGAGAGCCTGTTCACACGCTTGCCTCCTCAACCTTAAATCTTTTTTCATGCATGACCTTTTTCATGTTTTCTTGATTTTCTGATGTACTGTTTTGATTATGTTTTGTAATATTTTCTTGCTCTGATTCTGAACTATCTTAATATAATTAGTTTTTCTGATCTTAATTGTTTTAGCACATCACCAACACTTTTTGATTGCTGACGAAAAGGGGGAGAACAAGAATGATATTTAAATCAATAACGGCTAACTAGACAGAAATTCTCAAACATTCTAACTCTATTACTTGAAATGTTTTTCTGTTTTGTTTAAAGTCTACAGGCACAAGGAAGCTCCTGGACACTCTGAAGACTAGAAGCTCTGATCAATGTTGCTCTGATCAATATGAAGTTCTGATCGTCCTAATACTCTGATCCAAAGCAAAGCTCTGACAAGAAAAGCTCTGAAGCTCTGCTCTCTGATAAGTCAAAAACTCTGATAAGTCAAAAACTCTGATAATCTGATGTTCAAAGAAAGAAAAAGATCTGATCCTGAAGAACACGTATAATCAAAGGGAAGTAATAAACTCAGGGGGAGTATCTCTTAACTCTGACTTCTCCGTACTTCTTAACTCTGATACATTTTCCAGATACCTTTTCACGTTATTTTTCATTTAAAATATCTAGTTTTTGTCATCATCAAAAAGGGGGAGATTGTTAGAACAATGTTTGAATCTACTACCCTATATTTAAGTTTTGATGATAACAAAGTGAAAAGATATAGTATTTATAAGTTTCATGTTTGAACTATCTGCTGCCTAAATTATTATGTTCTGACTTGCAGATACTCTGATTGATATAAGCAAGATCACGTCTATTCAGCATCAGAACTTTATTTCAGACACCAGCATCAGAAGTTGCTACATCAGAACGTATAAATCAGATGATCAACTCACGTACATGCTGAAGCCTGATGAACAAGACTGCGCTCAACACTCTGATACAGAAACACAATAGTTCATCAGCAGCGAAGCAGAATCAGAATGAGCCAAGCCAGAACTTGCATTAAGTAAGCAACGGTACTGTGCATTGAAAGCTAATCAATTCCAACGGCCTCATTCCAGACAAGATCTGCTAAAAAAGGAAAGCTTGTTATTAGCATTGAATCAAGAATATTGCATTCAACGTTCATCATCTCAAGTGCTATATAAACCAGGCTTTGAAGATTATAATGGCTAATGCTCTCCAAATCTCTACACGCACAAAAGCTGAACCATAATCTTCGTTCTACCAGTTTTGCTAAACTACATACTCTGATACTCCATTACTGTTTAGCAATCTAGTTTCTAAGCTTCATTTTGTGTATACATCACAGTTGTGATAAAGTTTTGTAGAAAACATCCACACACATTGTTTTATCCTTGTAAGAAATTGTTACCTTGACAAACCGGGTTGTGGTTTGAATCAAGAAGGCTTTAGCAGTTGTTAAAGCAGTCTGTAATATTCAGTTGAATATAGTGGATTAAGACCTCGTTGGAGAGAGGCGAAATCACCTTGACGGGTGGACTGGAGTAGTTTGAGATCAAACGAACCAGGATAAAAATATCTTGTCAATTGCTTTAGATTTCAGTTTTACAATTCAACCCCCCCTTCTTGTGTTTTTCACCACTTCAAAATCACCTTGACGGGTGGACTGGAGTAGTTTGAGATCAAACAAACCAGGATAAAAATATAGTGTTGTTTAAGCATTTGATTTAACTTTTACAATTCAACCCCCCTTCTTGTGTTTTTCACATCTTCAATTGGTATCAGAGCGCCTGGTTCTGAGCTTATAACACTTAACCGTGTCAGTACAAGATCCAGCGTCAGAAAAACACAATGGCAGGACCACATCAAAACATCAGCAATGACAACAATGAAGAAAGAGACAGATTCAGTGGCAAACCTCCAGTCTTTGATGGAGAGAACTTTGACTACTGGAAAGACAGAATTGAAAGTTTCTTTCTGGCCCATGATGCTGATCTATGGGACATGGTGACTGATGGATACACACACCCAGTGGATGGAAGTGGTCAGAAGATTGACAGGAAAGCAATGTCTGATCAGCAAAAGCGTGATTTCGGAAATCATCACAAGGCCAGAACAATTCTTCTCAGTGCCATCTCTTATTCAGAATATGAAAAGATATCAAACAGAGACACTACAAAGAATATGTTTGACTCTCTGAGAATGACGCATGAAGGCAACATTCAAGTCAAAGAAACCAAAGCCCTTGCACTCATTCAGAAGTATGAGGCATTCAAGATGGAAGAGAGTGAATCAATAGAAACTATGTTCTCAAGATTTCAAATTCTAGTTGCTGGTCTCAAAGTTCTTGACAAAGGGTATTCTACTGCTGATCATGTTAAGAAGATCATCAGAAGCTTGCCAAAACAATGGAGGCCAATGGTCACAGCGCTTAAGCTAGCCAAGGATCTCAACAAAATCTCTCTGGAGGAACTTGTCAGCTCCCTCAGAAGTCACGAGATAGAGCTAGAAGCAGATGAACCTCAAAAGCAAGGTAAGCCATTAGCTTTAAAATCTAACAGAAAATCTGACTCCAAAGTTTTGCAGGCTGTAGAAGAAACCTCTGATGGGTCTTCATCAGAAGAAGATGAACTATCTCTCCTCTCCAGAAGGGTGAACCAATTATAGAAGCAGAGGCAAAGGAAGTTCAGGAATCCCAGAAGATCAGAGAATCAGAATGAATCTTTCTCCAAATACAGAAGGTCAGAATCCTCCTCTGGACACAGAAGATCTGAAGGTTCTTCAGGAAACAGAAAGCCAAACAACAAAGACATCATCTGCTATGAATGTAACGAGCAAGGGCACTAAAAAAGTGATTGCCCAAAGCTTAAGAAGGAAAAGCCCAAAAAGAAGTTTGGCAAGGAAAAGAAGAAAAGTCTCATGGCTACATGGGATGATTCTGACACATCTGAAGCTGACTCAGACTCAGATGATGAAAGAGCAAACATAGCTCTCATGGTAAACATAACAGAAGACAGTGAAGCTTCTGAGTCAGACTCTGAATCAGATACAGAAGAGGTATTCCCTGACTTTGCTATAAACTTTACTAAGGCTGAACTAGCTGAAAGCCTTAATGAAATTCTGGAAAGATATCAGCAGATTAGAGTCAAATTCAGAAACCTGAAAAAGAATCTTGCTTCTGACTCTGATAAGACTGAGAGTCTCAAATTGGAGAATTCTGAGTTAAAAGATAAAATTTCAAAATTAGAAAATCTTTTGCAAAACTCTCAGAAGGAAAAATCCCTGAAACTCCCAGCAGTGTTGATGAGATCATCAAGGAGTATGATCACAGCTTTCAGAAGTTTCTAGCTAAAAACATAGATAGAAGCAAAATGGCTTCAATGATCTATGGAGTTAGCAGAAATGGAAGAAAAGGGATAGGATACCAGGGTAAGGTACCTACACCAAAAAATGCCATGGATTTAGTTATAAAACGTACTCCACTTGATTCACACTTTATATATGGGCACACACATGACATAAAATATACTAGTAGTGATTACTCTGTCAAACCAGAATTCAACCAGAGTTTTGGTAAAACTAACAAATCAAGACCCAAGAAAATATGGGTACCTAAGGATAAAATAATACATGTGGCAGATATCTTTAGCAGCAAAGCAGAAACACCAATCATGGTACCTGGACTCTGGCTGCTCACGACACATGACAGGAAGAAGGCATATGTTCCAAAGCCTGGAACTCAAGCCTGGAGGCCACGTAGGTTTTGGAGGCAATCAGAGAGGAAAGATCATTGGCTCTGGAACAGTAGGTAACGGAAATATTCCCTCTATAAGTAATGTTTTATTAGTAGATGGATTAATGCATAACCTGTTATCCATAAGTCAATTAAGTGATAACGGTTATGATATAATCTTTAATCAAAATTCATGCAAAGCTGTTAGTCAGAAAGATGGGACTATCCTATTTAATGGAAAGAGGAGAAACAACATTTATAAAATAAAACTTTCTGAACTAAAAAGTCAGAATGTAAAGTGTCTTCTGTCTGTTAACAACGAGCAATGGATCTGGCACAGAAGATTGGGACATGATAGTATGAGAAGAATATCTCAGATTAACAAACTCAATCTGGTCAGAGGACTTCCTAACCTGAAGTTCAATTCAGATGCTCTGTGTGAAGCATGTCAGAAAGGCAAGTTTGCAAAACCAGCTTTCAAATCCAAAAATGTTGTTTCCACCTCTAAGCCATTAGAACTTCTGCATATTGACTTATTTGGACCAGTTAAAACTTCTTCAGTCAGTGGCAAGAAGTATGGGTTAGTAATCGTAGATGACTATAGCAAATGGACATGGGTAAAGTTCTTAAGACACAAGGACAAGTCACACTCTGTGTTTGTCACCTTCTGCAACCAAGTTCAGAATGAAAAGGATCTTAGAATCGTCAAAGTCAGAAGTGATCATGGTGGAGAATTTGAAAACAAAGATTTTGAGTCATTCTTTAATGACAAAGGCATTCTGCATGATTTCTCTTGTCCTAGAACTCCCCAGCAAAATGGAGTTGTAGAACGAAAGAACAGAACATTGCAAGAAATGGCCAGAACCATGATCAACGAGACTAACGTTGCTAAGATCTTCTGGGTAGAGGCAATAAACACAGCGTGTTACATTCATAATAGAATCTCCATAAGACCTATTCTGGAAAAGACTCCATATGAATTGTGGAAGAACAGAAAGCCCAACATTTCTTATACGTTGAGCACCAGACAGTTCCTAGATCTTGATGAAGATGTTTCCCTACGTCATTGTATGGACGAGTGCTATAACCTCAACAGTATACTATGTTGAGCACTAGTCAGTTCCTAGATCTTGATGTTTTCCTGTCATAGTGTGGACGAGTTCTCTAATTTCAACGGTATACTACGTTGAAGACCAGACAGTTCCTAGATCTTGATGAAGATGTTTCCCTATGTCATAGTATGGACAAGTGCTATAACCTCAACGGTATACTACGTTGAGCACTAGTCAGTTCCTAGATCTTGATGTTTTCCTCCGTCATAGTGTGGACGAGTTCTCTAATTTCAACGGTATACTACGTTGAAGACCAGACAGTTTCTAGATCTTGATGAAGATGTTTCCCTACGTCATGGTATGGAAGAGTGCTATAACCTCAACGGTATACTACGTTGAGCACTAGTCAGTTCCTAGATCTTGATGTTTTCCTCCGTCAAAGTGTGGATGAGTTCTACAATCTCAACGGTATACTACGTTGAATACTAGACAGTTCCTAGATCTTGATGAAGATGTTTCCCCCCAATCGAGTTATGGACAGGTTCTTAAGACTCAACCGAGGCATTCTCTCAGTTGAAGTACAGGCAAGTTCCTAAATCTCAACAAAAGTTAGATTTCCCCAGCGGAATCTTCTACAACAACAGGTATGCAAGTTCTCGCTAAGGAATCTCTTATGCGACCGACACTCCTGCAGATGGCATCTGTAAGCCCATCCTCCTACCAACAATCTCCAAATGGAATCTATAAGCCCATTCCCGACATCACAATGCTGATACTACACCATGCGAGTGCAAATTTCTAGGCACTCTAGTGTTCAATTATCTTCCACCTTCGTATCACGAAAGGCTCGAAAGCCAATCTATATCCTCAGGTTTAAGAAAATTGAATAGGGGAAACTGTTGTACCCCAAAATTTTCCCTCCCATATTCCTCAAGACATGTCAAGAATAATCTCCAAGTGACTCAAGTTGGCTCAAGAATTGGACAATCAAATCATCTCCTAAGGCAGTCAATTCAAAATTAGGGTTTTGTGTTGCATCAAGGTCCTTACATCCAAATGGCCTCAAATTCTCCCCAATGTCCTAACATGGTCTCAAGTTCATCCATGTCAAATTTCAAGCCTTGCAGAAAAAGTTTGGTCAGTCAATTGCTCAAGAGGCCCAAAAATCGACTATGTTAGGGCAAAAGTCAACTATGTCCCAAATACAGTCAAACTTCAAGATTTTTTGTCAACATTCTCATTTTGAATAATATTTCATCATTTGATCAAGGGTTGATCATGATTCATCAAGGATTGCTCAAAATTCATCAAGATTCAAAAGTTGCTAAATTAGGGTTTTGTAGGAAAAGTCAACTCAACTTTGACCAAGCATAACTTTCTCATACTTTATGAGAAATGACCCATTCAAAGCTCATTTTGAATAGGATGCAATTTCCTACAATCCATATTCACACCCCAAGATCAAGAAATTCACTCACAAGAAGTTACAAATTTGGACATTATAGGTCATTTTTGAAAGTAAACAAAAACACCTTTTTTTTTCCAAAGCTTATAACTTGAGCATGGAATATCAAAATGAGATGATACCAAAAGGGTTTGTTATAGGACATCTCAAGGTTTCTAAAAAGTCAAAGAACACTTCCAAAAGTTCAAAATTGAAAATGTTATGCATTGTTGAAGTTGGGCATTTTTCCAAAATTGCCAAAAGTCAATTATCCCCAAAACTTCAAATTTTGCCAAATGGGCCCACTTTTTTCCACTTGATTTGATCTTGTCACACCACACACGTGTCCTATCTTCAGTTTCATTTCCATTCATTAATGTTTCTATTTTATTTAATTTTTATTAAATTAATTCATTTTAAATCAATATTAATTCAAATAAAATCCAAAAATTGATGGAATAAGATCTTTTTGATCATTACAGTCTTCAATTAACATGATACACCCAATCAAATTCGTATAAAGCTTTATTATGCACAAAATATTTGATTTGAGACATTTTTGGAAGTTTGTTAATGGAAGATCATATCAAATCTTGATTCATCAATTCCCATGGATTCAAGCCCAAGTTTTTAACCTAATTGCTTCTAATATACATGTACAAGGCAAAGGCATCGAGGAAAGGACCTAAAAGCTGCAGAAACAACCAAACCAAAACTGAAAAAAGCTTGGAAAAAGTGGAGATTGAAATCTTGCTTAGAGACTAATTCAAGGCAAAAGCTCAACGTTATCTTCTTGCTAGCCATTCACTGAAGCTAAATCAATCACTCATGAGCCTTGAATCATCTCCAAACGCACTATAAGTCGTCCTGAACGTGGCTCTGAACATGGAATCATGATCTCTTATTCTTGTATACGTTTGCCAATATCTTTGCATAATCATGTTTATCATGCCATTTAGAACGTTTCTACATTATTTAATTTTTTTTTGGTAGCCTGTACAGCCATGCCCGAAGCTAGGGTTTTGGTTCTTGTTTTTTAGGCGTTTGCTATGCAGGAAAAATTGGGACAAATAATTGGCATAGGTGAACTCAGGAGGAAGATACGATCATATCCATGTTCTTGAATGGTATTTTTATGGCCTAGAACGAGTTTTAGAAGCAAGCCACGGATCTTGCTGCGGATAAAAATCCACAGGTAAGAAAACCAGAGATTTGTGAAGAAGACGACCACGCGTCCTCTCCCAATTGGCCATTTCAAACAGCGCGCCATAATTTTTTTATTTTCAGGCATAGTTGTTTATTTCAAATATATTATTGTTTGTTTATTATCCTAACAACTATCAAGCGTTGGTGGAGTGGTTGGTGCGTTGGCCAATGAGCAATGGGACTTGGGTTCGAATCCCAAGTCCCCCAATATATTTGTCTTATTTTTCTCCAGGTGATCGCATGTGGTTTCATCAAGCGTGGACCATCATGCTCCTCCTGATCTCAAATGCCAGATGGCCCCCAGGCCAAATCTAAAGGCCCGGATTGGAGGTACACCATACACTCAAGTTAACAAGCGCGCGTGGGATTCCAGAAAGTCAAACAAGGATGGCATAAGTGGGCCTCTGGATTGCTGATTTTCACCTCCTTTCCAGGCCCAAACCCCCCCATTTGGTCAATTTCTTTTCTTTTCATATTTCTTTCTTTATTTAATTGTTTTTAATTATTATTATTATTTACACTAACCAATTTATTTTTCTTAATAAAACCAGAGAACATAAAAAATATCATTTTTACTAATTTCATTATTTTTATTTTTGTAAATAAATAATTTAATTGACTTAGTTTTTTAATTAGGTATAATTTTAACATTTTTGCAATAAATTAAAATTAATTCGAATACTAGGTTTTTAACAATTTTAACCATTTTATTTTTATTTCCTTAAATATTTAAAACCCCAAAAATATTTTCATTAATTAATTAATTTAATTATTAACTTAGATTTAATTTTTTAGTTCAAAAATAAGCAAAAATCTTTTCTTTAATAAAAAGGGTCAAAACCCTAAAAATGCGCCGTCTTAATTTCTTGCACGCGATCCAATTTTATTCCAATATTGTAATTGCTTCCGGTATGTAATAGCTTTTAATTAGGACTTTAATTATTTATCGCTTTATTTTACTTCCCGCAATTTAAATTAAAGGGTTTGTTTTTTGGCGATGTAAATACCCGACGCCTTGTAATAGTTTAGATTTAATTTCCGCAACTATACACTGTTAGATGTTTGATAATAGGGAATGCATGACAAGATCCAATGCATGAATTTAAAATCAACATAGATAACCCATGTACAAAGATAATTAACTGAAAAAGAATACACTCGCACATGCGCACTCTTAGGGTACACCTCACTTGGTTGCCTTCGAAAGTGGTCATTAAGTATAAGAAGTTTTAGAGGTCGTCCTCTTGTCCAAAGATCATAAGTTGCCTCGAAACAGTTGCCTCGGAAAAATGATCTAAGACATTAGGGTTACCACTAAGGCGTCCTAACATTGCTTTAGTGACCACACGTCCCTTAATCGAATTGACCCGAAAAATCCAATGACGATGCTACCTACTCCTCAATAGTGGGATAACGTTGTCTAAAGGACATCTGCACAGTTTAATTCCCTTTTCGAGTAGGTAGATGGTTCTTAAGTACTTGCTCCTTTTAAAACAAAACAAAACTTTTTGCACTTACACTCCTTTCAAACAAAAACTCTTTTCAAACCCACAAACACAAAGAAAAGCAAACTTTTGAAAACATAATGAGCAAGTACCTAAGAGCCCGTGGATAACCACGGATAGAAAGGGTGCTAACACCTTCCCTTTCTATAATCTACCTCCCGAACCCGAGAAACATCTCGAAAAAGGAATTTTTATGTGCTTTTGTCCTTTCCTTGTTGGATAAAATAAAAGACGGTGGCGACTCTTGCTCACTGCGACATTTTGAGAAAACAAACGCAAAACGCGAACCAGCATTCCAAAAACAGTCATTTCTCATTCCCACCGATCACACCATCCAAGAATGTTTGTTATAAGTCAAGAGGATGAGTATCATAATGGTGTCCGTATCTGGAACGTATCTGAACTGTATCTGGAGACTGAATCTGTATGAGCAAGGGAATAACAGTCGTGTCTGGAGCGTATCCGAGCTGTAACTATACTTGAATCTGAATGAATAACAGAATGACTTCCATGTCTGGAGTGTATCTGTATTGTATCTGAGTCTGAAATTTGAATAAGCGACAAAATGGCATCCGCGTCTGGAGCGTCTCTGGGCTGGGGAAAAAGTCAGAATAAGTGACAGAATGGCAACCGTGTCTAGAGCGTATCTGCACTGTATCTTGAATTGAGATCTGAATAAGTGACAAAATGGCTTCCGTGTCTAGAGCGTATCTGGACTTTATCTTGACTTTGAATTCTGAATGAGTAATAGAATGACTTCCTTGTATGGAGTGTATCTTTATTGTATCTGAAGTTGAAATATGAATGAGTACCAGGATGGCATCCATGTCTGGGGCGTATCTGAACTGTATCTTGACTTGAAATCTGAATGAGTAATAGAATGACTTCCGTGTCTGGAGTGTATCTTTACTGTATCTGAAATCTTTGAATATTGTTAATGATAGTTGTTAATCTTATCCTGAAAAGGATAAAATGTTAGCTGAAACATAGAGTTATGTTGCATGACATGTATGATGCAATAAGTGTGTTTTATCAATTTTTATGATATATGAATGTGATGTATGTGCATGTAAGCTGATTTGCTGTATTGTTGAGGAAAATAAATCCTTGACAGCTGGGGATGATAAAATCTTTGACTACTGCCGGGAAAATAAATCTTTGACCGCTGCTGGAGATAAGAAATCATGGGCGACTGTTGGAGATTAAAATCCTTGATGACTTTCCTGGGGATATAGGGATCCTTCAAATATTGAAGTATTCACAAAAGTATGCTTGGGAGAGTAATCCCATGTACTTCCTGGGTAATCCGCTTAGGGAATCCAGAGAACTTTAATGACATCTACTGGGGATTACACAAAGGGAATCCTTGTTCTGCTAGGGAATAGAGAAAACTCTGATGACTTCTGTGGGGAATTAAGAATGAGAATCTTCACTCTGGAGACCTCACTAGGGAATAATGAAACTCTGTGGGGGAAGAAGGCTTACTGTTGGGGAGTAAGTTAAGGAATTTGGGTGTATGCCACTCTACTGGGGAATTATCCCAAGTTGGGGAAAAACAAAAGTTAATTGTTATCTGGTTGCTTTTCAGACTTCAAGATAGCTTGCTAGGGAATATGGAGAAACTGGATAGTTTCCGCTGGGGATTGATAGTTGGAAATTTTGGCTCCGCTGGGGAATGAAGGTTTCAGCTCCGCTGGGGATCTGTGGTTCAAAGTTTTGGCTTCGCTGGAGATTGGGAGTTTGAAGTTTTAACTCTGGTGGTGATTAAAGGTTTGAAAATTTAGCTCCGCTGGAGGTCTGAATGATGTACTGTAGGGATTGCTCATGGAACAGCCTAAAGACGTTTCCCTATTCTTTCAACCTGTCAGTAATTATTCTTTTCCATTCCTGTTTATTTGTAAACAGTAATTATGTTCAAATGCATATGTTCACTAATGAATCATTGGACGTTTTTGCAAATGAAACACAAGTGTAAAAGAAAAATAAAAATGGTCTTCGACACTTTAAAGAGATATATTTGTATTTACTTTGAATAAGTATTTATGTACAAAGGAGACAGCTATCCTAGTAAGAGGATGGTGTCATAAAAATTGAGAAAAAATTATACAAAGAAAGATAACTATGTGTAAAAAATCCCATGGGGTTCCCATTCTGCTATAGCCTTCATATCTCTGAATATCTTGTCCATTCGTTGTTTCGTCCAAAGATAATTGGATTGATCAGAAGCTCCAGGTTTGTCAGTGAAGAGGTTGTCCTTAAAATGATCCGAAGCGACATAGTCATATGCTTTAATTCCCTAAATTTTTCCTGGACCGTCCTTTCGGGTTTTCGATCCACCGGGAAACCCTTTTTTGCCCAAGTCGCTCTTTCGGGTTTTCAACTTGTTGGGTGTACAATTTTTTTAAATATTTATCCCTAACTTTTGCCTGAACCGCCCTTTCTAGTTTTCGATTCACCGGGATGCCCTTGTTTTGCCTAGGTGTGTCAACCTAGCGGGTCATTTATGTGTAGTATCTTTTGACTATGTCTGCGTTTGCAGGGTGCGGTAGGTCGTCGCTGTCCATGGTGGTTAAAATCATTGCCCCACCAGAAAAGATGTTCTTGATTATAAATGGTCCTTCATAGGTAGGAGTCCATTTTCCCATGGGATCACTTTGCGGCAAGATGATGCGCTTGATTACAAGATCTCCGACTTGATATGTTTGGCGTCTGACTTTCTTGTTGAAAGCCTTGATCATCCGTTTTTGATATGTCTGACCATGGAAAACAGCAGTAGGTCTCTTCTCATCAATTAAGTTCAACTGATCAAGTCGGGTTTGAATCCAATCATCTTCACTCAAACCGGTATCCTTCATGATTTTCAAAGAGGGGATCTGAACCTCAATGGGTAAAATAGCCTCCATGCCATAAACTAAAGAATAGGGTGTTGCCCCAGTTGATGTACGAGCCGTGGTACAGTACCCGTGGAGAGCAAACGATAGCATCTCATGCCAGTCCATGTAGGTGACTGTCATCTTTTGTATGATCTTTTTGATATTTTTGTTCGCAGCTTCGACAACACCGTTCATCTTTGGCCGATAGGGAGATGAATTGTGATGTTGAATCTTGAAATGTTCGCACAAAGCGGTGATCATAGTATTGTTAAGGTTTGTACCATTGTCAGTGATGATCCTTTCAGGGATACCGTACCGGCAAATGAGATTCTGTTTGATGAAGCAGGCAACAACATTCTTAGTAACGGATGCGAAGGAAGCTTCTTCGACCCACTTTGTGAAATAATCAATGGCCACTAAAATGAAGCGGTGTCTATTGGAGGTTGTAGGCTTTATCTCCCCAATCATGTCGATTCCCCACATAGCGAATGGCCAAGGATCTGTTAAGACATTTAAAGGAACCGGGGGCACGTGTACCTTGTCTGCATAGATTTGACATTTATGACAAGTACGGGAGTGTTGATAGCAGTCAGCTTCCATGGTAGACCAGTAATAGCCTGCCCTCAGAATCTTCTTAACCATCGTATGCCCGCTAGAGTGAGTGCCAAAGGTACCTTCATGCAATTCAGCCATAATCCTTCCAGCTTCAAGCTTGTCCACACAACGGAGCAGAATAGAATCATGATTGTGCTTGTACAGGATACCATTACTTAGGAAGAACTTAGCTGAGAATCTCCTTAAGAACTTTTTGTCATTGACTGTAGCTCCTTCAGGGTATTCTTGAGTCTCGAGATACCTTTTGACTTCATGAAACCATGGCTGGTCCACCACTTCTTCGGTATTAATCTCGTGACAGTGTGCAGGTTCGTCCATCCGTTCAATTGTGATTTGGGGAGCCTCATTATCCCAGTTAAGTTTAAACTTGGATGACATTGTAGCTAGAGCATCTTCTAGCTGATTTTCTTCTCCCGGGAAGTGCTCGAAGGTAATCTACTCGAAATGTGGTAGCAATGTCAAGACATGTTCTTTGTAAGGGATAAGGTTTGGACGCTTAGTATCCCACTCTCCTTTGATTTGACAGATGACCAAAGCTGAGTCCCCAAACACAATCAGAGATTTGATTCCCAAGTCTATGGCAGCCTTGAGTCCAAAGATGCAAGCTTCATACTCTGCCATGTTATTTGTACAGTTGAAGCAAAGTCTGGCGGTGAAAGGAGTATGGCAACCTTCTGGGGAGATGAGTACCGCTCCGATACCGTTGCCGAGTGCATTGGAGGTCCCATCAAGTACAGGGTCCATCGGGATCCTTGTTCAGGTCCGTCATATGGTCTGAAACCTTCAATGTTGTCCAATGTCATGATGTCTTCGTCAGGGAAGTCGAACTTCATGGATTGGTAATCTTCGACAGCTTGATGAGCTAGATGGTCAGCTAGCACACTCCCCTTTATAGCCTTTTGGGTCGTGTACTGTATATCATATTCTGTGAGGATCATTTGCCATCTAGCTATTCTTCCAGACAAAGCAGGTTTTTCGAAGATGTATTTGATTAGATCCATCTTAGATATCAGCAAAGTGGTATGAGTCAGCATATACTGCCTTAGCCGGCGAGCAGCCCATACCAAAGCGCATCAAGTTTTCTCGAGCAGTGAATATCTGGTTTCACAGTCAGTAAACTTTTTGCTAAGGTAATAAATGGCATGCTCTTTTCGGCCAGACTCGTCATGTTGCCCCAATATGCACCCCATTGAATTCTCTAGGACGGTCAGATACATGATTAGCGGTCTTCCTTCGACGGGCGGCATCAAGATAGGAGGTTCTTGTAAATACTCCTTCATTTTATCAAAAGCAATTTGACAGTCATCATTCCATTTAGCTACCCGATCTTTCTTCAACAGCTTGAAGATTGGCTCACAAGTAGATGTTAGGTGAGAAATGAACCTAACAATGTAGTTTAGGCGTCCCAAGAAACCCCTGACCTCCTTCTCAGTGCGAGGAGCATGCATTTCTTGTATAGCTTTGACTTTGGCAGGATCAACCTCGATGACTTTGTTGTTGACAATGAAACCCAAGAGTTTACCGGACCGGACTCCGAATGTGCACTTGTTAGGGTTCAGTCTTAGCTTGTACTCCTTCAAACTGACAAACAGCTTTTGCAGATGGTAGAGGTGTTCTTCTTCAGTTTGTGATTGGGCTATCATGTCATCTACGTAGACCTCTATCTCATGATGTATCATATCATGAAACAAAGCTACCATGGCGCGTTAATAGGTTGCCCCGACATTCTTCAGTCTGAATGGCATCACTTTGTAGCAGAACGTACCCCACTGTGTAACAAAAGTAGTTTTCTCCATGTCTTCAGGTGCCATTTTAATCTGGTTGTAACCTGAAAATCCGTCCATGAAAGAAAATACTTTGTGTTGAGCTGTGTTGTCAACCAGGATGTCAATGTCCGGAAGTGGAAAATCATATTTAGGGCTGGCCCTGTTTAAGTCTCTGTAATCCACACACATTCTGACTTTGCCGTCCTTTTTAGGCATGGGCACAATGTTAGTAACCCATTATGGATAGGAAGTAACAGCCAGAAATCCAGCATTGAACTGCTTCATAACTTCTGCTTTGATCTTTTCGGACATATCGGGCCTCATGCGGCGGACTTTTTGTTTAACTGGTGGACAGTCTTCTCGTGTGGGTAGACGGTGAACCACAATATCTGTATCGAGTCCCGATATGTCTTCGTATGACCAGGCAAAGATCTTAACATATTCATGTAACAGCTGAATTAGGCGCTCTTTGACACTTGGCTTTAGGTTGGCACCCACTCTGACTTCTTTTTTGTCTTCCTCAGTACCCAAGTTGATTGTCTCTAACAGCTCCTCATGAGGCAGAATTGCTCTTTCTTCTTGCTGTAACAATCTAGCCAATTCCCCTGGCACCTCACAATCTTCCTCACCTTCGTATTCGGCTTTGTTGATCAGATCTTCAGAGTCACTGAAGGCTATAGCAGTATCGTTACCCATGGGTTCTGGAGTGGAAGGGTACCTGCATTTGTGAGTGTGGGTGTGTGTAAGGGCATAGCCATCTTAAAACAAAAAATGTAAAAGAAAGACAATGAGCACAAAAGTTTTAAATATGAAAAGCGTCCATGATTCATTAAAATGACATATGAAAATGAAATAAGAACCCTTACAAATGGACCTATGTGCCTCGGGTAAGACACATGGTTGAAAAAGTACGAATTATTTGTGAATTATTACAGATCCAACAAAAATGGAAAAGATAAATTATTGCAGTATGAAAGTAATCGGAACAAAGTCTTTCGCTTCCCAGTTGCACAGTCCTCCACCAACAGTAGGAAAAATCCAGTCTTCCAAGCTGCCCTCTTCTTCACTATCCTCTAGTGCATTAACCCCTTGGTGGCTGATCTTCACAGGTGGCCCTCCGGCACGGGAGTGGCGCACGGCCTTCTGAGCAGTCGAGGTGAATCCCAGGACAAATTTGTCTGATTTGAAAGGAAAGTCTAGAAGCTGACCCCAGATAATGGATCCTCCTTCTTCCACTACTGCCCTTGCATCTTTTAGAGAAGACATCTGAGGTACAGGTCTTGTGATCACCGGAGTTGAGGATACTGCTTTGGTCGCTGCTATTTCCTGAGCTACCTCTTCAAAATGCTGGAAAGGGGTTTCGATGAATTCACCATCCAATTCTACATAGCGGAAAGAATTTAGATGACTGATCATGTATTCCTCTTCACCATGAACAGTTATGATTTTCCCTTGGATAGGGTATTTTAGCATCTGGTGCAAAGTCGAGGTGGCAGCACCGACATTGTGGATCCAGGGGCATCCCAACAGGAAAGAGTAGGAAGGACGGATTTCCATCACGTAGAATGTTGAATTGAACGTCTGGGTACCCACCTTGATCGGGATGTCCACCTCTCCATGGACCATCCTTTTAGAGCCGGCAAATGCTCTCACCATGATATTGCTGGGATTCAGGGTTAGGCCTTCACAATCTAACCTATCCAGGGCTTTCTTTGGCAAGATGTTTAGAGATGGTCCAGTATCAACCAAAACATGAGCTAGGGTGGTCCCCCTACACTCCACCGAGACATGTAGTGCATCGTTATGTTTTCTCCCCTTGGAGGTCAAGTCAGCATCAGAGAAACCCAGGCCATTGTCAACTGTCAGACTGGATACACACTCTTGGAATTGATCATCCTAAGTCTCTTGTGGTACGTGCGCTGTCTTCAAAAACTTGACCAAAGCTTTAGCATGTGCCTCAGAGCACAACAGCAGGGCTAACATAGAGATTTTGGAGGGGGTCTGCCCCAGTTGTTCTACCACATCATAATCACTTTTCTTAATGATCCTCAGGAGTTCTTCCATCTCCCTCTTGGATGTCTTAGGAATAACTAGTGACTGAGCCTTCGTCAAGACAAGCTCCTCTTGAACATTCTTTCCTTTATTCTCAGCGGCGGAAATAGGAATAGGAATTGCATTGTCATTGTTGGCGGGTACACTTGCAGGTGTAATCACTGGTACAACTGTAATATTTGGAACGAAAACGGGTCCAGAGACTTCCTTTGGTGGCGCAATCTCTAGAGATAAAATTCTTCCACTTCGAGTAATTTTGCTTGTTCCAGCAATGTTACTGATGTCAGAATTGTCTTCTTCAGAGCTCTCGTCTTCGGCAGTTTGTTCAATCTGTTTGATACCATGGTAGTAGATTTCTCCACCATAGTTCCATGGTACCATTTTATCTGATTTGTATGGGGCAGGTCCGGGAATTGTTATCTTCAATGGAGTAGTCATAGGAGCGGATGTAATCCTAACGGGTTTTTTAGGAACCCTGGAAGGATTGGCGTATATGGTTATTATTGAAACTTCTGGAACTGGAATGGGTGAAACAAGAGCTTTCTCAAACAAAATTTCTTTGTTATCAATCAATTGCTGGATTCTTTTCTTCAACAGAGGACAGTCAAATGGGGAGGATAGGCAAGCATGGAAATCTTGGTCACAACCTGGGAACACCCCAGCTTTCATCAAATTTAACTTGATGGTTAGGAGAGGAGTTAATAGTTCATCCACAGTAGAAACAAACAGATCTTCTTCCACAACACTGGAATTGTGTCCATGCCTAGGCATTGGAGCGGAGATAACATTCGACTTTTCAAGAGCTTCAAATTCAACTTCCTTTGCATCAATCAGATCTTGAATCTTGTTCTTCAGGGCCCAACAGTTGTTGGTGTCGTGCCCTGGACTTTCTGAATGGTAAGCGCACCTGGCATTCGGATGGTAGTGCGGAGAAGTAGTATTAGGATTTTTTGGGGCCTCTTTTAGCATGGCCAGGTTCAACTTCAAAATATGTGGTAGGACTTGAGCAGGAGTCATATTTATCTTGGTGAATTGCCTTACAAGCCTTTCCACCCTTTGCTGGTTATTTCTCAGCTGATCATTTCTCGGCTGATTGTTTCTTGGATGGTCTGATGCAGACTTTTGAATCATGACGGCCCCCACAGCTGTTCGTCATTTGGTTCTTCCCTGGTTCCTCTGAGCATAGACAGAAGACACTTCCTTCTTTCCTGTGAAGGGCTTTTTGGCAGCAGCAGAGGTAGACGCGTCTTTCTGAATTTTCCCGCTTCTAATACCGGCTTCTATCCTCTCACCAGTTAAAATCAATTCAGTGAAGCCCGCAGAGGAACTTCCAATCAGGTGATTAAAGAAAGGACCTGACAGATTCCCTAAGAACATGTCCACTATCTCCCTTTCAGATAATGGTGGTTGTACCCTTCCGGCTAATTCCCTCCACTTTTGGGCGTAGTCTTTGAAGCCCTCATTGGACACCATGGCCATACTCTGGAGTTTAGTACGGGTTGGTGCCATGTCGGTGTTGTATTGATACTGTTTATAGAAGGCGGCTGCCAAATCTTCCCAATTATGCACATCAGACCTCTCCAACTGGTAGAACCAATCAAGTTGTGTTCCTGACAAACTGTCTTGGAAAAAGTGGACCCACAAATCTTTGTCAGCAGAATGTGGCTGAATTTTCCTGACATAAGATCGTAGGTGCATCTTGGGACACGACAACATATCATACTTGGCAAATAGTGGCACTTTAAACTTAGGATGGATTACTATTCCAGACACCAACCCTAGCTCTTCAAAGTCCAGCCCCGGTACTCTCTGTATCTCCATAGCAGCTAGACGCTCTTCCAGATTTTTATATTTGTCATCGGCCGGAGGGTATTGTTGTTCGGAGTAATCCTCTTCTTCCTCTTCCTCAACTTCAGATTCATATGGTACTGCAGTCTCTTTACCTTTTCTCTCTCCTTCCTCACAGGTGGATGGAAATTCCAAGGTCCGTCTGGCTTGTCCTTCAAACCTTCTGCCCATGATAGCTACACTGGCTCGCTTCTTCTTATTTTTCTCTTTCTCTTTCTCTAGTAGAGTTTTGAGCTCCTCCTGCCCCTTGACCAAGGTCAAGAGTAGCTGTTGAAATTGTGAATTCTGAGCTTGCAAGTCTTTAACCGTTTGTTCAAGATCCATTTTGCTGAAATAAACAGCAGAGGGATGAGGAAACTTCTTGCAAAGTCTTATTTATGCATATGATGAATGATATGTATTCATGTAGTGCTTTCAAGGATTTGAAAATTCAAATTTGTGTTAAACAAAAAGGAACAAACCTTATATTAATAAAGTAGAATTTGTTTACATTAATGCCCCTAGGGCAAAATAGTACAAAACTCTAAGATAAAAAGACGTTGCGCATCCTCTTTGGTGAAATGTAGGTGTTGAGAGTCTGCTCTTCATGAAGTAACCGAGTGATTTCTAAAACCTTCTTCTCTCTTACGTAAAATTGGGCTTCAAAAGTATCACGTTCTCCCTTGAGCTGTATCCAACTCCTTTGCAGATCTTCGAGTGATGTTGGCATGTCAGGATGTAGGAGGGTGTATGGAACCTCTCCTTCCTTAACAGGCTCTATAATCACTGGGAGAATGGAGGGGTAAGGCATCATAAGACTTTGGGCGCGGGTTCGTACCCACTTGAGGTAAGTCTCAAGAGGGATGGAATTCTTTTGTCCCAAGGTCTTACTGTCTACCTTGTTGGGCATCCTCCAAGCTCAGATGAACCTTTGTTGGAGTCCTTGATTGTCGTTGTCGAAGTCAAAAACTAAACCCTTGAACTAGCATATCATGTGGGACATCCCTTCGGGCATAACCAAACTGTCTCAGAGCCAAGCAAGGATTGTAGGTGATGCCTCCCCTAATTCCAAGTAGAGGTACATTAGGGAATTCACCACAACGGTCGATGATGATAACATTCTCCTTGGATCGAGAACACCAATGAATATGTGAATATGTAAGAGTCATCAATCGTTGTGACCACCTCAAACCTTGCTCATTCTTCAAGACTGATTGGGGAAGATGAGAAATAAACCATCTTTCCAGTAGAGGAGTGCAACACATGAGAACACCTCTTTTCCTCATTGTACGAGTGTGAAAAGAGTGCAAGATATCTCCAAGCAATGTAGGCACCAGATTGCGAGCCATGAAAATTTTGACAGCACTTACATCTATGAGTTGGTCAGGGTTAAGGAACAAGACCATCCCATAGATGAGAAGGGCTACAATCTCCTCAAAAGCTTGTAAGTCCAAAGAGTTCCAGCAGCTTTGGGCCTTCTCAAACAAGAACTTTGCCAAGAAGCCTTTGACACCACTTCTAGTTTCCCAATGTGTTGTGACATCAGATGAGTGCAAGTGTAGGGCTTGAGCAATCTCTTCTGGTTTTGGATCTCTTTCTGTACCGTTGAAGGGTAGTTGATTGAGAATAGGAATCCTCAAGAGTTGAGAAAATTCCTCCAAAGTAGGCACAAGTTGGTAATCAGGAAATGTGAAGCAGTGATGTAAAGGGTCAAAGAACTGGAAAATAACTTTCATCATGTCTTCCTCTGTGTTGGAAGTGACTAAGTTGAGAAGACGACCATGCCTCTAGGTAAATGGAGAGTTCTCAAGAATCCTTGAAGCTAGCTCATTGAGTTGCGGAGGAATCCTTACAAGGTTGACTTGGGTCGTTTTCCTGCGAAGTGAATCCATAACCTACAAAACAGGAACAAAGATGAAAATCCAAAATCCTTGAAATGGTTAGTGAATGCATATGATGCTTCATGATGTCCATGATGTTATGCACAAGTATATATGTACAAACAAATCACACAAGTTCCTAGTTTAGGCTTGCATGGGGTTTCATAGGTAAGTACCCTCTTGAAGTTTAGTTGGCTCAACCTGTCCTAGAAATAGTAACTGAGTTCTAAGGAGCTCAATATCACTGGATTGTTTCCTTGTTCATTGTTTCAATTCAGCCTCTTTACTGGCGACCGAAATATTCCAAGGAACCAACCCTCAATAAATGTAGTATCGAGTATCTACCAACTTCGGACTGCACCAAAGTCGGTCATGTCACTACATCCTAAAAGGCCAAGTTGGTCAAGTAAAGATTCTAAAAGTTCGTTAGTGCTTCATGACATCACTCAGCGGCCCCGTATTCTCTTTGATTGACTCAAAGGCTATCGGTACCCACAAATATGTCACACTAACATAGCTATTGCTTAGACCGTGTCGGTATACCCCGCACAGTTTCCACAACGTATTGCTATTTACCTATGAATGTTTCCCAAATCCGGGTAGAGGATTCAAACCCAAACAATAGAACCAAAGTGTAAAGCAAACAAGGCAAACATGGTAAGCAAATAAAGGTGATCTAAACCCTAAGGTAACCCCACTTTTATAATATTTCCTCAGTAGAGTCGCCAGTTCTGTGATACGGTGGGAGAACTGACTTGAGGTTTTGCGTTTGTGTTCGCAAATGTTTCGATTTAGCAAGAGTCGCCACCGACTTTTATTTTATCCAAAAGGAAAGGTAAAAAAGCACAGGAAAGACCTTTGAGATATTTTCTTGAGTTCGGGGGGTAGATTATGAAAAGGGAAGCTGTTAGCACCCTTTTCATCCATGGTTTTCCATGGGCTCTTAGTTAGTTTGTTTAGATCACTTGCTTTGCTTTTCCGATTGTTTGAAATGGTGCTTTGTGTTTGGTGTGATTTTGAAAGTATTTTGAAAAGAGGCCATTAGTTTAGGAAATCTTTGTAATGATTCTCGTTCGTAAGAATGTATACAAAGATGTTTGTCTTTTGAAAAATGTTTCAATGTTTTAAAAGTTGTTTGGAAATGTGTTGAAATATGTTGTGTGTGTTTGTTTTGAAAATAGCAAGGATTTGTTTGGAATTGGAGCAAGTAACTTAGATCCATCTACCTAATCAATTGTCTTTCTAGTGCATTTTTATTCCTTTGATGTTGTTGACCTACCATTGTTTTGGTAGGCAACCCTATCTTTGGATGTTAAACGGGACGGGCGCGGGTCATCATATAACCATGATAGCAATGTTGCTAGGTATCTTGGCATGTTTGAGGGACCAAGATCATTTGTTTTTAGGCAACCTTGTCAAGCGTCATCGAGGGACTATGATCTTTTGTTTTGCCAAGATACCTTGCATGCATACCATGGCCATTTTTAGGCAACAAAGTGGGTGAAACCCTAGAGGTGCTTGTGTGTAATGTGTTGTTATTTTTCATGCATTTTTGTCTTGTATTAGGTCATGCTATTTGTTTTGATTTTTGTCTTATCATACAAACCCTAAATTTACTAAACATGTATATAATGCGATAAATTGCGTAAAGTAAATCTAAGCTATTACAACAATATTATGGGAAGGGGGATACAAGTTTTGAATGGGGGGTATTGCTCAAAATAAAACCCTAAAAAATTATTACAACCCAATTGAATTTATTGTACAATAAATAAATAAATAAGCAATTATTTAAATATGCAATAAAATGTATGTATGCAAAAATGTTTTTGTATTAATTTTATGTATGTAAAAATAAATTTATTTAAGTCTTAAAAATATGAAAAATAAAATGATTATTTTTGAAAGGGGTGAAAACCCTAGTTTTTGTTTTAAAAGAAAATTAGGTTTTCTAATATTTATTTGTTCATTTTTTGTACTAGAAATAATAAATAATATTATTAACAAATATTAAAAATTAAAATGTATGTGAAAATAATATTTTATGTGTAAAAAAATAATAAAATAAAAATGTATGGTATTTTTAAATGTATTCACTATTTATTTAAGAAAATAAAGTTCTATTTATTTATAAATTATTTTTCATGCCCAAAAAATAAGATAAAAAAATAAAATAAAATACAAAAAATAAAGAAAATATTTTTCATGATTTTTTGATGTTCAGAAAAAATATTAAAATCAATAAACATAAAAAATATGAGAAAATATAAAAAATAAACAAAATAGGCAAAGGGGGTGCAAATAGGAATATGGGGGTGTGAAAGACAACAGGCCCAAGCCAGCCTTCGTCCCTGACCTCCAGCCAACATCAAACACATGTTTTGCCTTCAAACCTGTATCTTGCTCTATCTTGCATAAAATCAAAAACTCATAACACAAAAAATGTAGCTTATGATCTCACGATTCCAGTGATATAAAAAACATAATCTAACACTCAAGGATCATGGAGAATTTCTGTAGCCCTAATTTCTGACCTAAATTTTCACGAACTTCAAGCTTCAAATTCTCACTACTCAATCAATATAAATAACAACTATTCATATGTACAGCTTAAGCAAGTTAAGGACTACATTTTTGCTTCACAAATCAAAGCTTAAGGATGCCTAAATAGAGAGATAGAGTTTTGACAAATACCTTGTTCAGCTGAGTTTGGATATGGTAATGTGGGGACTTTGAGTGAGGTCTGAAAATCGTGTGAGCTTCCTTGAAGTTCCCTCAAGCTTTTCCAATGCTCAGCTTGCCTTGAGGATGCTTGAAACTCCTTGTAGAAGTAAAATTGCAACCTCAAAAAATGAAAATGGTGATGGCTGAAACAGGGCACACAGTTGCAGTGCAATGGCTTGGATAGTTTGGATGTGATGTAGGGAAGATGTTTGAAGTGTTAAAGTGAGAAACACACAAGCCAATATTGATTTGGCAAGAGTTCTGCAGAAGATGCCCTATTTGGGCATAAACTTGAGTTTTTTGTGTTTGGGAGAGTTTCAAATGCTATGGATTCGTGTATTGGCTTATGACAAGTTTCTGAAGATGTTTGAAATGAAGCCAAGCCTTCTCTTTATCAGATGCACAAGTTCCTTGACTTTTGGCCACCTTTCTTGTTTTTGAAGAAAGGTTGAAGTGACAATGCAAAAGGCTTTTACTTGCTAGTTCTATGGCTGCAAGGAGTTGGTACAAGTTACCTGATATTTGTGGATATTGTTTGCAACAAAAGATCAGGTCCATGGCTCAAGAAATGCAAAGTTGTAAAAGGCTTGCTTTATCAAAATGGCATAGTGCTCTTTATGCCATTTATGGATTAATCTCTTGTGTAATGCTCCAAAGGTGAAAAAAAAGGCTTTAACCACTGAGTTAGCATTAAATTAATGAGTGTAGAAAGGATTAGGACCTGTAATGTAAGGTACTAGCATGCTAGGATCTGATTTGCAACTTGTAACATTGTGAAAATGGCTTGCACAAAAGTGACAAAATGCCATTTTCTCTTCTTCGATTCTCCCTAACTATAAATGATCTTGGAGAGTTCTTGGACATTTTTTAAAGCTTGTAACATGCTCTACAATCCATATTTGAAATGTAACTTGAGATACCTCTTGGAACTAGTTGAAAAGTTTCCATGAAGTTAGGTCAAAAACCTGCCTAAACTAAGGCAAAATTTCACTAAGTTATTTAGTTCATGGTCCCTTATTCTCAAAATCATAACTTGAGATCCAAGCATCATTTGGGAAAACTTTTTGAAGAAAAGTTGTAGATTTCATGGAGGACTACAACTTTCATGTTGGAAGTTTTCTTTGAATCCAATTGCATCATGGTGAAAACATTGGGAAAAGTTGGGGAAAAAATAAAAAAATTTCAACACTTAGAAAAATTCTAAGTTATGAAAATTTTCAAATTAAAACCCTAATTTTCAAAATTAGGTTTCTTGGTGAAAAAGTTTCACATTTTGACATGTTTTGATGAATTATGACCTTTGGCACTTGATTTTGACCAAAAAGTCAAAGTTTGACTTTTTAGTGTATAGTTGATTTTTGATCAGTTAACTGGGAAATTCATCTGTCAATCCTATGTACTTGAGATCTTTTGAACCTTGTGATTAGGTAAATATGATGCCATTGGATCCTTGAAATCATGATTGAACCTAATTGGTCATTGGCTAGGTTAAAAATCATAAATTGCCCTTTCTCAGTCAAAACCCTAATTTTGACCATTTGCCCTTTTGATGATTTGATCAAATTTCTTGAGGAGTTGTGGTCCAAACTTGATCAAATGGTTCATATGAGTCTATAATGTTGATATGGATAAAAAATTATGAGGTTTGTCTGTAAATTGGCCATGGTTGACTTTTTCCCCAATACGGCTGATTTTTAGGTCAACTGTCCAATTGACTGGGCAAAAATGTGATTCAAGGCTTGAAACTTGGTATGAGCAATATTAGGGGTCCAAGATGGTGTATGAAAGTCACATGAAGCATTGATGGTCCAAAAATCCTTGTGCAAACTGAAACCTTAATTTCAGGTTATCAGTGCAAGGGGATGTCTTAAGCTGAGCAAATCTTAATCTTGTCTTGAGTCCAAGAAGTCTTGTGAGGGAAATATTGATAAAATGAGAGGGAAAATTTTGGGGTACAACACATTCCATCTTCGATTTCATTTATGTTATTTCTCTTTCAGTTTCACAAACCAAATGCAAATCGAACAAGCCTCCACGAACCCTAACCCCTCCATGAACACTGAACATGCCTCCATGAACCATAACCCCTCCATGAACCCTAACTGGACAAGTCTCTACCATTTTCACACTACAAGCTTCTGAATCCTTTCTTGTGTAATCTTTTTAACGTTCCTAACTGAAGAAGTGAAAAACACAAGAAGGGGGGTTGAATTGTTAAAACTTGAAATCAAATGCAGACAACACGTTATTTTTATCCTGGTTCGTTTGATCTCAAACTACTCCAGTCCACCCGTCAAGGTGATTTCGCCTCTCTCCAATGAGGTCTTAATCCACTATATTCAACTGAATACAAAACTGCTTTAACAACTGCTAAAGCCTTCTTGAGTCTAACCACAGACCGGTTTCTCAAGGAAATTCTTTTACAGATAAATGAACAATATGTGTGTTTGATGTTTCTAGAGAAACTATATATCACAACTGTGATAATACAAAAAATGAAGCTTATATGAAACTAGAATGCTAGAACTATAGAGTAAGCAGTTGAGAGCTTTAGCAAACTGAATGAGTGAGGACGAAGATGATTGGCTTATGCGTGTAGGAGAATTGTAGAGTATTAGCCATTTCCTTTCTCACTGATTTGTTTAAATACTTCTTGGAATAGATACGTTGCAGTCCATAATTCCATTTCAATGCTCATAACGTTCTTTCCTTTTTGAGAAGATCTTTGTCTTGGAATAAAGCTGTTGGTAATTAATCTGCCTTGAATGCAGTACCGTTGACACTTCAGAATGTTCTGCTTTATTAAGATCAGAGTGTGTTGGCTTCAGCTTATTCTGAATGCTTCTGAGTGCTGATGACATGGTTGAGATCTTGATCAGAGTCAGAGTATGTTAAGCGCAGATTCTGTTCATCAGACTTCAGCGTAGCACATGTATTGATCTTCTGATGCTGATGTTCTGATGCTGATTCCATCAGAGTTTCCTGTAAATACACAACATAATTTTAGGTAGCATCTATGTCTTATATAAAACTCATAATTCATTTAATCTTGTATTTTGTTATCATCAAAACTCTAACTGAGGGTTGTAGAATCAAACTATGTTCTAACACTAACTTCTTAATCATTTTCACTTTTCCAGCTTCTGAATCAATTTCACGTTTCCAGCCCCCGCTAAACATGATTTGTTGACTTTTAAAGTATGACTTTAGTGTGGGTTAGGCCCACGCTAATATTTTTTGTTGACTTTTGGAAGTTATTTTTCTTAGCATTGGCTTCAGATTAGCCTCGGCCTTGCCGTGGCTAACATAGACACAACTCTTTTTGACCAACGCAAACGATCACCTCTGAACCATTTAGACTGTCCCATATTGACACTAGTCCGATACTAAAGTTGGTGTAGCATCGATTTTCCTACTTATAGCATCAGGAAAGGGCTGACGCTATATCCTATTTTTCTACTATTGATTTCCGTCCTGTCTCACCTTATTTATTTTTAGGCTTTAACATATTTTTCTTGTAAGTTCTAGGTTAAAAAGGTGCAATGAACGCAAGCCAGCCCTGTTCACTCTCATTTTTTTATGGACCGAGTTAAGGTTTTTAGGCTTACACCTCAACAATGAATGCTACACCCTATTTTCTTACGGGTTTTTGCAGGACGGGTCTAAACGAAACAGACATGTTTGTTTCCCACCCATAGTCATGAAATCCAAAACACTACTACTTAATTAAATATGCTTGAAAAATAGGTTGCACAGGCGATTAAACCATTAGGTTGTATCACTGAAGACAACTATAAACATTTTTAAATAGAAAATAATATGTCATAACATTAATAATGGTAGAGTAAAACACTCTTACAAAATATCATATTCCAATATTAACATAATTAATAAAAATAGTAAACTTCAATGACAATTGAATTTGAATAAATTTTATACATACATACAACTATCAAAGAAAGCCAAAAAAATCAATAATAACAATCAAGCAAACAAGCTAAAACTGGGAAAGAAAAAAGCAGGCTTAACTGATAATACCATTCTTGTATAACTTTTCATTGCCTTTCATTGCAGAATGACTTAATATTGACTGCTTTTTGAGTTGATCTCCTTCATTCAACGCCATAACAAGCCCAGCATTCCAATGCCAAGGTTAAACATGAGGCGAATCACAAAATGAAGATGGATCAAGTATCACATAACCCTAATCTTTAGTACCATTTTTTGCTTGCTTTAATCTTCTCATCACGAACAAATTTCCCAGGTCGTTTTTTTTCTTCTTCATTTCGGATACACTTTTGAGTATTGAAATGCAAAGGAGAAACATCAACATCGCGTCTTCTTCGGGCGATAAATGTTCATCTTTAGAAAAACATCATATATCATTGCTCCTGAATCATCTATGACATGTTCAATCACACATTTCAACAAGTATGGTGCCTGAACTGGTGGCGTTATTGACACAACGAAATTCACATGTTCATTAACTTCTTTTTCCAATGTTAGAAAATCCTCTCTCAATAAATCTTTCTAGCATAAAGAAATGGTATATTTCATGCTACTTCTTTAAAAACAGTTTTGCCACCACGACGACGATGATATTCAAGCATAAATCTCTTAGTTCCAAATTAACAGTAAAGATGTCAGGATTTTTTTCCATGAATCAAAGGGGAAATTGGATATTGATTCATCTAACTTTAGCTCACTATAACACCTAATCATTCAAAGGCGTATGGACTCACATAATCATGCAATCTTAATGATTTCTAAAACCCCCAAAGTCCTAACTAAGGACTCACCTTTGAAAATTTTGATTTTGATGATGAGAAGAGATGGTAATTAGAGCTAAGTTGATAAAGGGTCTTCAAGGATTTAAGACTTGATTACACATCAAAGAGGTTGATGATGAACTTGGACCCAAGACTCCTCATTCCTTCTCCATTTCACATGTTCTCTCTATTTCCCCAAGCTTTCTACAAAATATGAATTTTTTTAAAGTAAAGTGGGAGAATTCCACTTAATTAAAGATTGTGCAAAAATGACCATTTTGTCCCTGCAGCTTGGTCAAATCACTCGATGACACTCTTGTTTAGAAGAGTTAATTAGAATTACTAAAATTCCATTAATCATACTAAAATCCCTTTAGTATCATGATTAGTTGGTGTTAGAAGACCATGGTGTTACATCCGTTATACCATTAAAGAAAAAATTAACTAAAAATAATATTCACACGCGCATATATATATATATATATATATATATATATATATATATATATATATATATATATATATATATATATATATATATATATATATATATATATATATATATATATATATATATATATATATATATATATATATATATATATATATATATATATATATGTATATATATATATACTAAAAACTTATTTAAAATCTATATTTAATAATTACATATATTTTATATTTAATTTTTTGAGTGTGAAGTGAGAATTTTTTTTAGAATAACTAGGTATTAAAAAAATTCGCAAATAACCATGTTTCAGAAAACCCCATAAATGAGGAGCCAACCCAGTTGGCGCATGCACCTTATTTTAAAGGGGAGGCGCCATCTCACTTGGTGCCTATGTGTAAAAGGCTTGACCTAAGCCAAGTGAGATGGCACCTTAGTGCAAATGGCAGAGAATTTTTTGCATTTTTTATTTTAAATGCGGTACGTTACGTAAACGATATAGGATCAAGAAAATTGAATTTTTATTTACACAATATGATTACACACATAACGATTACATAAAAAATATAGATTAATCAGTGGTCCCCCAGAACCCGGTAATGACCATCAGTTCCGCATCCCCGTCCTCGCCTTTCCCGTTTTGGGTTTCGTCGCGTTTCCTGTTGTGCCAGGGTCGATGGCCAAATGAAGTTAATGCATTCTGGATCCATGAAATCTGTCAGATCTCCATATCTAGAAGATTCACTTTGGTACAGTCGGTTACCCATACCCTCAAAGTTTGATTGTGTTGGTGGTGGGTGGGGTTCCATGGTTGGTCTGTAGCACTGGTCGTCTGATTACATGAGGTAGAAAGGAAATAGATCTTGGGGTATTTGGTATTGGGAATATTGGGTGCTTTGGTGATATGGTGGTTGATGGTATGTTGAGTCGATTGGTTCATAATATTCGGAAAATCCCAGATCAGGACTAAGGTTATATGTTGAGGGGCCCATATTGGGATATGTAGAAGACTGGAATTGTGTGTGGGGCATGCGGTTGTATTGGTATTGTGATTGAAATTGTGGTTGGGTGTGAGGCATATGGGAGTATTGGTATTGAGGTTGTGATTGTGGTTGGTTGTGGGGCATGTGGGTGTAATCATATTGTGGTGGTGATTGTGGTTAGGTGTTTGTGGTTCTATTTTGTCGGGGAGGTTGGTGGGAGGTTGATGTGTGTTGGGTTTGTTGTTGGGGAAATGAGGGTTGTGCCATTGTGTTTGTGGGTCAACCAAATACCTTGGATGAGACACGTGCATTTCTAGGATACTAACCGATATGTACCAAGCTAAATACTGATTCGTGTGTCACATATTACCATGGTTGAGGAAAACTGGGAATTGCATGACATGTCGGTGACGCCTCTGCCACATCTTACACCATTCTGGAGCAAAATATTTCCAGTTAGTAAGACCCCATTGGGCGTCGACCCTTTTGAGATGCCATGGGGACAAACAAGTTGGATCGCAGGGTATCTCTTGATGCATTCCAAATTGCATCTTGACACGGTCGCTGTGGTGCATCTCCATAATATTGAACCGTATGATTGCAGTCTTTGCGCTCTAAATTGTTGCATCCTCGGAGTTTGGTTCATGGTCCAAACTCAAATATGATCTCCAGACAAACTGCGGATAAAATTAAATCAGCTTAATGAAAATGTAATAAATAAATAATTTAAAAGTAGAAAAGTTGAAAGGTATGACGTACATCATTCGGGCCAAGGTGATCTGATAGATTGCGATATAGAGCGATATTGAATCTTAGATTCTTGTCGTAATCCATACCCCTCACGCAGTACCTAAAGGAATTGAAAAATATTTTATTTTTATCATATATTTGGTGAAGAGATGAATAATAATAAATGATATAAGTTAATGACTTACTTTGTTGCGTATGGGAAAACGAATGTGTTATTTTTGACGGGGTTTAGGGACTCCATTCTCCACCAACCCCAGGCTTGAAGTAAAAAAGTGCAGCCATAAAATGTATATTTTTCCTTGATTGCATTAGTACACAAGGAATTGTATAGATGGGCTAAAACCGCATAACCCCAACTATACTTTCTAGTTTTTTCAAAGTCTCTAAGTAAATTTAAATACATAAAATTTACACTATTTCCCGTACTTTCGGGAAATAAAAATGTTCCAAATAGTATCATTATATAATTTCTAGATTTTATTACCTTAGCTAGCTCGGAGGAATTTTCGTTCAATTCCAGAGTCGCATAATGATTTTTGAGCTTAGTAAGTAGTATACCCTGACCTCTCGCACCACCACCTTCAACCATATCCCTGCCCAACAATTCTTCACACAGAATTGGGTTGTTGAACTGACCCGTTAACCGCCTTACCATCGACAGGGAGACCCAATAGCATGCATGTCCTCTAGTGTGACGGTACATTCACCTATTGGTAGATGAAATGTATGGGTCTCTGGTCTCCATCTTTCCAACATTGCAAGTATGAACTTTGAATCAATCGTGCAGTTGGAGATCTTTATAACGTTTCTGAAACCTGCATATTCGAGATATGGTACGATTAATGGCTCGGGAGCAAGGTAGTTGTGTGACTGGATTATGAATCTTTTAGTATCCTAAGTTAAGAATGTAAAAAGTGTAAGTGTCGATAAGATGAATAAAGAATTAATAGAAGTATGAAAAATGTATAAGTATACAAGAAACTTACAAAGGCTGCAATGTTGTCCGTTGTGCCTCAATGAGAATCGCCCATTGTGAGAAGAGCCATTGTTGAAATTGTCTGAGATTATGAAAGATTTTGAAATTGTCTGAGATTATGAAAGAGTTTGTATCAGAGAGTGAGACAATTGTGGATGCAATAGAAGTATGTGAGGCTCTATATTTATAGGCAAACTTTTATCACAGAGTAAGTGAGGTGGTTGGTGGGTGCATGCATGCATGATAAATCTCACTCTTGCAGTGTAGGTGCAGGCTAGATGGAAGCCTTGGGGAAAGCATCTCTGCATGCATGTAACACGATTGGACGTGAAAGGAGGCGCCATTGGACATGGCGAATGAGTACAAAAATGAAAGGTATCACCACCCCTGTTAGCGAATGAGAGGTGGCATGGGTTGCAGTGTAGGTGCAGGCTAGGTGACAGCCTTGGGGAAGGCATCTCTGCATGCATGTAACACAATTAGACGTGAAGAGAGGCGCCATTGAACTTGGCGAATGAGTACAAAAATGAAAGGTGTTTACATCCCTGTTAGGGAATAAGAGGTGGCATAGGTTGCAGTGTAGGTGCAGACTAGGTGACAGTCTTGGGGAAGGCATCTCTACATGCATGTAACACAATTGGACGTGAGGGGAGGCGCCATTGGACATGGCGAATGAGTACAAAAATGAAAGGTGTCACCATCCCTGTTGGCGAATAAGAGGTGGCATGGGTTACAGTGTAGGTGCAGGCTAGGTGACAGCCTTGGGGAAGGCATCTCTGCATGCATGTAATACGATTGGACTTGTAGGGAGGTGAATTAGAGGTTGCTTACTGTTGGTTTATTCAAATTCAGTACAACATATTTAATCCTACATTTATCCAAACACTTCTACACTTAATCACTCAAACACTAGAACATTAAAAAATTCAAGCAATTAACTCAAATACTCAAACAATCAAACACTTAAACCTTCAAACCTTCAAACCTTCAAACCTTCAAACCTTCAAACCTTCAAGCAGTCATACACAATGGACTATGCACCCCAATATATGATCAATGTACATTTCAACAGTGATACATACATTTGTCCCACCTATGGGTTTTTGTTTAGAGACACTGGGAACATCCTATTTTGTTTAAACAAGAAAGCAAATTTCTTGTATTCCAAAAAACGATTGGAGGCCAAACTTGGACGAGGTTCCGTGACACAAATCTTTTATCAGAATCCGGTTTTTTTGGTAACAACTGTTGTACCCCAAAATTTTCCCACTCATTTCTCAAGTAATCTCTCACAAGATCTCCTTTGGTTCAAGACTGCACAAGGGTTGATCAGCTCAAGACATCTCCTCAAGCACTGATAACTGAAAATTAGGGTTTGAGTTTGCACAAGGACAAATGGACTTTTAATGCCCCATATGACTTTAATGGATCATTTTGGACCCTCAAGATTTCTCATGTCAAGTTTCAAGTCTTGGATCACATTTTTGCTCAGTTAATTGATCAGTTGACCTAAAATCAACTATATTGGAGAAAAAGTCAACTGTGGTCAATTTATAGTCAGACTTCATAATTTTTGGTCCATATCAACATTATGAACTCATATATGTCATTTTATCAAGTTTGGATCATAATTCCTCAATAAATTTGATCATATCATCAAAAGGACAAAATGGTCAAAATTAGGGTTTTGACTGAGAAGGTGCAATTTCTGATTTTTGACCTAGCAAACTATTGATTGGTTTAAGTTATGATATCAAGGTTTCAAATAATTCATTTTGACCTAATGGAATGGCTCAAAACATCTCTCAATATTAATTGATTGACAGATGAATTTCAGTCAACTGATGAAAAGTCAACTGTACACTAAAAAGTCAAACTTTGACTTTTTGGTCAAAATCAGGTTCCAAAGATCACAATTCATCAAGACATGTCAAAATATGAAACTTGTTCATCAAGAAATCAAAAATTAAAGATTTCATTTTGAAAAGTCAAAATTTCTAAACTTAGAAATTTTTCTGTTGGAAAATTCATATTTTTCATAACTTTGAGCCAAATTTTCACCATGATGCAAGATGATTCAAAGGAAACTTATAACATGAAAGTTGTATATCTCAATGAGATCTAAAACATTGTATAACACAACTTCTTCTATAAATGCATGTATTTCAAGTTATGATTTTAAGAAGACATGTTCATGAAACTTGAAAAACTTAGTGAAATTTTTCCCTAGTTTAGGCAGGATTTTGACCTAACTTCATGGAAATTTTTCACATAGTTCCAAGATGAGTTTTCAAAAATGTCAAACATATAGGTTGTAGAGGATGTTACAAACTTTCCAAAATGTCAAAGAACTCATTGAGATCATACTTGAGCAAGGAGAATCGAAGGTGAGAAGTTAGGGTTTTCAAACTTGAATTACAAGTCATTTCTTGATGAACACATAATTCAATTTCAATGTTAGGCTGCATAATCTTGCTTTGCAACTTGTGTATATATCCATCATTAAAGGATTACACAAACTTTTGATCTATAATCCAAGTGGTTTAAGCTTTATCCAATTCAAATTGCCGTTTTTTGAAGAAAGTGAAGAATGTCATTCTTGAAAAGCAAGCTTTATGCACAAAGTCAATTCTTGAGCCTCTAACTTGTTCCCTCTGATCACACTCCATCTACAAAGTCAGAAACAAGTTTTTTTAAAGCATAACCACTCTACATTAGTGTTGTACTTCAAAATTTTCCCTCTCATTTCATCAACATTTTCTCACCACAAGACCTTTGGAGCTCAAGATCAAGTTAGGGTTTACTCTACTCAAGACCCCTCCTTGCACTGTTGATCCAAATTAGGGTTTGAGTTTGCACAAAGATGTTTTGACCTAAAATGCCCAAAATGACTTTCATGCTTCATATTGGACTCACAAGTTTATCCATGCCAAGTTTCAAGCCTTGATTCCAATCTTTGCCCAGTCAACTGGACAGTTGACCTAGAAATCAACTGTATTGGGGAAAAAGTCAACTATGGCCAATTGACAGTCAAACTTCATAATTATTGACCCACATCAACATATTAAACTCATATGGACCATTTGATCAAGTTTGGATCACAACTCCACAAGAAATTTGATCAGATCACCAAAAGGGCAAACTGGTCATTTTTAGGGTTTTGACTGCACAAAGGCAATTTTTGACTGTTTGACCTAGCCAATGGCAAACCAAGCTCACATATGGACTCAAGGACTCAATGACATGGTCTTGACACATTCAACAAGTTCAAAAGATCCCAAATGCACAAGATTGACAGATGAATTTTCCAATCAACTAATCAAATTTGACTGTATACTGAAAAGTCAAACTTTGACTTTTTGGTCAAAATCAAGTGCCAAGGTTTATTTTTCATCAAGACATGTCAAATTATGAAACTTGTTCATTAAGAAACCAAAAATTACAAATTAGGGTTTAAAATGAAGAAATTTCATAACTTAGAAAATTTTCTAAGTTATGAAATTCCCTTATTTTTTCCTAACTTTGTCCCATCTTTTCATCAAGATATAGTTGGATTCAAACAAAACTCAAAACATGAAAGTTGTAGTCCATTGCAAAACCTACAACTTTTATTCATAAAGTTTTCTCAAAAGAAGCTTGTAACTCAAGTTATGATTTTTGGAATAGGGTTGCAAAACATTCTTAACTTAGAAATTTTTTGACCTATTTTAGGCAGGATTTTTGCCCAACTTCATGGCCACTTTTCACATGCTTCCATTTGGAATTTCAACTTTCATTACAAAGATGGATTGTAGTACACATTCCAAGCTTTCCAAATTGTCCAAGAACTTCTCAAACACCCTTGTGGTTAGGGAGAATCGAATTTGTGAAGATGGGCAAAAGTCACTTTGTTCATAAGCCAATTACATGTTCATAACATTGCCATTTTCAAGTCAGCATGTTCCAAGCTAGGTTACAGGCCTCTAATCCCATTAACACTCAATAATTTAATGCATATCCTTTGTTCTCATGTCTTGTTTTGTGTATTTAACCATTACATACAAGATTAAGCCATATTTGGAAAAAGCATTTTAGCCATTTTTGAAAAGATTCACTTTATGTCAAAACACAAATCAAAGAGGTACAAGCCAGATATTTTGGGCACAAGATTATGGACATATCCCACTGATCAAGAAGGAAGTTTGCAGCATGCTTGAGGGGCCTGTAGGAGCCTATAACCCAACTTGACAACTTTTGCTTAAGGGAGGAGAAAGCTTGCATTTTGTACCACAACACACATTCCTGCAAGCAAGAACTCAAGCAAACTTTGTCCACACATTGCATACTCCCTAACCAACCTAGAACACGAGCCCTTAACCCTCAATACCTCCTCATCCATAAAAGCACATTTTTTCTGCAAAACAGAGTCCCTGTTTCAGATTGACTTGGCCAGCATCATTCCATCGTGCGTTTTCATCCAAACCACCTCAAACACATTCCATAACATTCATACAAACTATCCCAAGCCTTGGAGACATACTGTAACAGCCATAGACAACTGTGCCATTTTCATTTTTCATCTGTGCAGGTTGAGTTACATAGCTTGATTCAGTTAGTTTCAAAGCAAGCTAGAGGTTGGAAGAGCATCCTTGGACCTCAGGCAAGCTGTGCAAATCCTCAAATTCCATTGAAAGCACCTCCATTGTTGTACACGATTCAAGCTGAACAGGTAAAAGTTTGAACTTCTATCTCTCTATCCAAGCATATCTAGGCTTAGGTTTGTGAAGAAATTATGTCCTACTCATGGCCCTGAAGCTACCCATATCCTCACTTTTCATTTATGTTGTGTGTGTTGCACGAATTTTGGACGTGAACATTTGAAAAAAGCTAGGTCAGGAATTGGGGGAGGAGAAATTCTCTCTCATTCCTGAGAGTTAGAACAACTTCTTTATATGTTTAGAATCGTGACATGATGCTCTATAACATTGATGTTGTGAGTTTTGGCTGAAAATCAAAGAATCAGGATATTTGAATCAAGCAAGGAAACGCGCGTTTTGTTGTTCAAGGTTGCTGGAGGTTGAAGACAACCTTCTTTGGGCTGGGCCTGATTTGTTTTTTCTGTTTACACCACCTTCTTACACATACACCCCCTTGGCCCATTGTGTGTTTTTTTAATTATTTTTGACTTTTTATTTTTTCTTCTGACTTATTATTTTGTCAAAACATAAAAAATATTAAAAACATTTTTTCAACCATTTTTGCATTTTATTTGGATTTTATTTGCTTTATTTAAACTTATACATTATAAATAAACATAATACCTTTTATTTAAAATACTAAAATATAATACAAAATATATTTATTTTCAGTTATTATTTTACTTTATCCTTTGAAAACATTTTCTTAAAATATACTTTTTTTGATAAATAATAAATATTTTATTTTCATATATATTTAATATATTTAATACATAATATAAATACTTATATATTTATTATAATATTTAGGATAAAAATATAAAAATAATACATTTTTATTCTTATTAATATTTGACCTCAAAAATTACTCTTTTACAATATACTTCTCTTTTATTTATTTTTTGTATATAATTAATAAATATTGTATATGATATAAATAATAAATACCACTTATTTACAAAATTAGGGTTTTGCCCTAAACCTTGAAAAAATCCAAAAACAAATAAATACTTAATTTTTTTCATTAAGTTAAATATTCCACACTTGTAAATAATTACATGTACTTACACAAATACAATACACATTTGCTTATCTTTTATTCTTGTACATTTGATACATTTTACATTTGAGATCGCAATTCGATTTGGTTGTAAATTATTTGGACACTACTCTCCTAATAAGTCTCATCCCCATTTGTAAATATTTGTACCCCCATTCCCGGACACTTATTTGTAATAGCGTAGACTTTAAATTCTCGCAATTTATCGCTTTTCAAATATACCATGGTTAGACCTAGGGTTTGTATGTAAATAAAATCAAATGCTAGATAACCTAAACACAAAGATAAATGCATGACAATCAATACACAATTCACACTTGCACCCCTAGGGTAATCCCGCTTGTTGCCTTCCAAAATGGGCCATGCTTGCACGTTGAGTTTCTTTGGCAAAACAATTCAAATGATCATAGTCCCTCGATGACGCTTTCGAAAGTTGCCTAAAAATGATCAAGTCCCTTCAAACAAATTGCCAAAGACACTTGGCACCATTGCATTCATGGTCCATACGATAACCCGCGCCTGTCCCGTTAACATCCTAACGCAAGATTGCCCACCAAATACAATGGTGGAACAAAATTGTTAAAAGGGTTAAAACATGAGAAAAACCTTTGAGTAAATTTAGGGGTAGACAACTCTTAGTTACTTGATCAAACTTGCAAAACACACTTGCCTACTTTTCAAAACCACACTCCACAAACACAACTTTCAAAACAAACTTTCAAAAACATTTGAAACATCTTTTCGAAAAGATACACACCTTTGTATATACTCAAACACGAGTCATTACAATGGTTGCCGAAACAAAGGCATATTTTTCAAAACATTTTCAAACACACACACACACCACAATTTCAAGCAATTGAAAATCAAAGGCAAATGATCTAAAAACAAGTAACTAAGAGCCCATGGATAACCATGGATGAAAAGAGTGCTAATACCTTCCCTTCTCATAATCTACCCCCCAAACCCACGAAACATCTCAAAAGGTTTTTCCTGTGCTTTTTTAACCTTTCCTTTAGGATAAAGTAAAAAGTCGGTGGCGACTCTTGCTAAACCGAACAAGTGTGAATACAAAACGCAAAACCCAAGTCAGTTCTCCCACCGTATCACAGAACTGGCGACTCTGCTGGGGATTCTGAATTTTAATTGTGGGGTTACCTTAGGGTTTTTTAGATCACCCATACATGCTTGCTTTGATTGCCTTGATTGCTTTATCTTTTGGGTCCTTGTTTGGGTTTGTTGTAAATCCTACACCCGGATTTGGGGCACCTTCTTAGGTAAATAGAAATAAAACTGCGAGGGAACTGTGCGGGGTATACCGACATGGTTGAAGCAGTAAGCTATGTTAGTCTGACATGTTTGTGAGTACCGGTAACCCTTGAGTTCAATCAAGGAGAGTACGGGGCCGCTGAGTGATGTCATGAAGCACTAACAAACTCTTAGAACCTTAATTGACCATCCTAGCCTTTTTAGGGGTAGTGAGATGACCGACTTTGGTGCAGTCCGAAGTTGGTAGATACTCGATACTACACTCATTGAGGGTTGTTTTCTTGGAATATTTTGGTCGCCAGTTAAGTGGCTAAACCAAAACAATGAACACAGAAAACAATCCAATGATATTGAGCTCCTTAGAACCCGGTTTCTATTTTAGGACAGGATGAGCCAACTAACTTCAAGAGGGTACTTACCTACAAACCCCATGCAAGCCTAAACCTAAGGACTTGTTTGCTTTGTGTGAATATGATTTCATGTATATACACTTACTTGCTTTTTCATACATGTACATAACATCATAACATCATACCATAGCATTTTCAATAACCATTTCAAGGATCTCGAGGTTCTTTTAATGCAGGGTACATTGAACCAGACGTCTACCAAAGGGCAAGAGGTTTCTCCTCTAAGCAAATGCCATCAAAGATCAAGTACAACAACTTGAATCAGGGGCTATGACCCACTTGACATGGTGAGCTTGATTCTCGTGGAAGGACATCCACCGGTGCAAAGTTCTCCAATCAAAGATCAAGTACAACAACTTGAATCAGGGGCTATGACCCACTTGACATGGTGAGCTTGATTCTCGTGGAAAGACATCCACCGGTGCAAAGTTCTCCAATCAAAGATCGAAGTTCAACCTCTAACATTCTCTTGTGTTTACCCCAAGAGATCCTTGAAAACATTGCATATATATCACACATATCATTGCATAACAGGTTTCTCCCATACAGGTCTCCTTATCTTCCTACTGTTTATTTCAGTAAGATGGATATGGAACAAACGGTAAAGGATCTCCAGGCTCAAAATGCTCAATTCCAACAAATGCTGCTGGCTATGGGTAAAGGGCAAGAGGATCTGACAGATCTTCTTCTCAAAGACAAGAAGAAGAAGTCCAAGAAGGCAGCCCGCATCCTGAACTTGAGGAGAAGACCTAAGACCCTGGACCTTTCAACTCCATCCAACATAGGGGATAGTCTTGAAGAAGACCACAATGTGGAGATTGTTGAAGAGGAAGCTGACTACTCCGAAGAGCAATATCCTCTCGCTGATGACAAGTACAAAGAGTTGGAGGATCGCCTCAATGCCATGGAGGTCCAACAAATACCTGACTTGGATTTAGGAGACATGGGTTTAGTTCCTAAATTGGTCATCCCGCCAAAGTTCAAGGTCCCTACCTTTTCCATGTACGACGGAGTTTCTTGCCCTAAGATGCACCTAACTTCTTATGTCCGCAAGATTCAACCATACGCAACTGATCCAAATCTTTGGATCCATTTCTTCCATGAAAGTCTGGTAGGGGCTCAACTTGAGTGGTTCTATCAATTGAAGAGTTCTCGCATCCACACCTGGAAGGACTTAGCTTTTGCTTTCTATGAGCAGTATCAGTACAATGCTGATCTTGCACCAACTCGTGTGCAATTGCAGAGCATGACCATGGGTTCCGACGAGAGCTTCAAGGGATATGCTCAAAAGTGGAGAGATCTGGCTGGTAGAGTGCAACCTCCTTTAACTGACAGAGAGCTGATTGACATCTTTATGGGGACTTTGACAGGGCCTTTCTTCAATCACTTAATTGGAAGCTCCTCAGCCGGGTTCACCGAGCTAATACTGACCGGCGAGAGGGTCGAAGCTGGCATCAAGAGTGGAAAGATCCAAGGAACTACATCCTCGGATACTCAAATAATTCCCTACAATGGAAAGAAAGAGTCCAATGTTGCGAACAGTCAAAACGTCATGACCAACACGTAGGGTCAATCTTGATCTCTAATCCTACGCCTGCTCAACAAAGACAGGGGCATCAGCATAAGAAGGTCGCGCCTAAGAGACAGTTCACCAAGATCAACATGTCACTGTCTCAAGCACTGCAACACTTGTTGAAGAAGGATATGATTACATTGAGGGCTCCCCTCCGGAACCCAAATACTTCTGCTCCTACCTATCATCCCAATGAAAGGTGTGCATACCACTCTGACAGTCCGGGGCATGACACCAACAACTGTTGGCCTCTGAAGAACAAGATCCAAGACATGATTGATGCCAAGGAGATCGAGTTTGACCCTCCAGAGACTCCAGCATGATCACTGCTCCTATGCCAGCTCATTGAGATTGTGTTTGTTTCATTTTGAATTTTCAAAGTTGTAATCTTTTGTTATTTAAACAATTAACTGCTAATGTCAAACTCTGTTTCATTAATGCATTGCATATATTTGTCTTGAATTCATCCATTTGTTTTCACTATTCTTAAACTATGCTTTCTACTTTATTTATGATATTTAACTCTTGATAAAAAGCTGCAAGCCTTTAGAGGGAGGATGACGAAACAATACCATAATCTCATACAACATGCTTTTGAACAGACCTTGCTGATAATGTACAGGTATTTCTTTCAATTCCCAAACACTGGAGTTATAAGGAAGATAATCCCTAGTCAACCCCTTCAAGCCAAAGAAGTAGGAGTTTTCTGTTATAAACAATCAAAACCTTTGATATAAACCTGGGGCAGGGTAGTATCTCAGTTAATTCAAAAGAAAATGCGCATTGAAGTCGCAAACTCTCAGTTCGTAACACAACGATGACAAAGAAAAGCATTCCTTTGGAATCAAAAGACCGTGATGGTTCCCTATCACCTAGACAGTCAATCTCTCAAAAAAAGAAAAGCCCACTGAGCCAAAACCTATAAAGGAGGCTTAAGAAAGCTGGGGCATCCCGCTGACTGTAATCTCGAAAACATGAACAGTCAGGCAAAAGTTAGGGATAACAAATCAAAATCAAAATAAAGAGGTCATTACAAATCCTCAACAACATGAAAAATGTTGCAAAAGAAAAAGGAGATGATGACTGTCTTCCAAAATTCAACTGGTGAACCATCACCCAAAAGGTCGTTCCAAACTCAAATAGAGTGCGACGCACAAATTAACTGAGCTTAGGGTTGAAGAACATCACGAAGAGCGGGTGGGTACAAATATACTTTGAGCCTTTATCCTTTGTTTCTTAAACCGTGAACCAAGCCACGTTACAACCTTTCAAAAGTCCTAATTGAAGCATGGGTTAGTTCGAAAGCATACTGTTACAAAAGGTATCCTGACTCCTGTAAGGCTTTGCTCAAAATCTTGTGTTGATTTGTCTTATAAAAAGTTTTCTGCTAAAAAACGCATTTTTCAAAACTTCAAGACAAACATAAACTTTGCATTGCTTGAATATCACTGTTTGCATTTGACTATTTGTTTGGCAGCGAAGAAATTCATACAGCGAATGTTCGGAGGAACGAAAACTCTCTCAGTGAACAAAAATCACTTCAAAAGGGATGACACTTCCATTAACAAATCTCCTATCAACAAAGGGGCATGAAATGTCACTGTCCAGCACACCTGGGGCAGTCCGGTCAAGGTTTCAACAGATCTTTCAAAGTTCAGTTAACCTGGGGCAGTCCAGTCAAGATTTCAAGAAATCTCTCAATTCGCAGAGTAATCTGATTCAAGACTCCTTCATCATCACTTGGGGCATTCGAATGTCAAAAGTGTTCAACAATTCCTTCATCACCTGCTGGAAGTTACAACCACCAACAAGATAACATACAACTAAAAAATCTGTTTCTCTCAAGAGTGAAGACTCTCATCCTCAAAAACCTCATAAGATTGGTATACTCCCAATTTCTGACCCTTAACAAAATCAAGATCTAGAAATAGTTCAAGATGTGACCCAAGATTTGGCGACATTCCGTAACTTATTCCAGATTTGCTTCTAGAGATAGTTCAGATGTGACCCAGATTCTGCGACATTCCGTAACTTATTCAAGATTTCCTTCTAGATATAGTTCAGATGTGACCCAAGATTTGGCGATATTCCGTAACTTATTCAAGATTTCCTTCCAGAAATAGTTCAGATGTGACCCTGATTCGGCGACATTCCGTAACTTATTCAAGATTTCCTTCTAGATATAGTTCAGATGTGACCCAAGATTTGGCGACATTCTGTAACTTATTCAAGATTTCCTTCTAGATATAGTTCAAGATGTGACCCTGATTCGGCGACATTCCGTAACTTATTCAAGATTTCCTTCCAGAAATAGTTCAGATGTGACCCAAGATTTGGCGACATTCCGTAACTTATTCAAGATTTCCTTCCAGAAATAGTTCAGATGTGACCCAAGATTTGGCGACATTCCGTAACTTATTCAGATTTCCTTCCAGAAATAGTTCAGATGTGACCCAAGATTTGGTGACATTCCGTAACTTATTCAAGATTTCCTTCCAGAAATAGTTCAGATGTGACCCAAGATTTGGCGACATTCCGTAACTTATTCAAGATTTCCTTCCAGAAATAGTTCAGATGTGACCCAAGATTTGGCGACATTCCGTAACTTATTCAAGATTTCCTTCCAGAAATAGTTCAGATGTGACCCAAGATTTGGCGACATTCCGTAACTTATTCAAGATTTCCTTCTAGATATAGTTCAAGATGTGACCCTGATTCGGCGACATTCCGTAACTTATTCAAGATTTCCTTCCAGAAATAGTTTAGATGTGACCCAAGATTTGGCGACATTCCGTAACTTATTCAAGATTTCCTTCCAGAAATAGTTCAGATGTGACCCAAGATTTGGCGACATTCCGTAACTTATTCAAGATTTCCTTCCAGAAATAGTTCAGATGTGACCCAAGATTTGGCGACATTCTGTAACTTATTCAAGATTTCCTTCCAGAAATAGTTCAGATGTGACCCAAGATTTGGCGACATTCCGTAACTTATTCAGATTTCCTTCCAGAAATAATTCATATGTGACCCCATATTTGGCGACATTCCGATACTCATTCCAGATTTGCTTCTAGAGATAGTTCAAGATGTGACCCAAAGATGGCGACATTCCGTAACTTATTCCAGATCAACACCTGCAGCAATCAAAAGATTCTTGCAATCCCCAGCCAGCGAGCCTTCCAGAATCTAATTCCCCTCAGAATCAAGTTTCAAGATCCCCAGCGGAGCTAAAACTTCCAACTATCAATCCCCAAGCAGAGTGAAGACTCTCATTCTCAGTTCCTCATAGAGTATTTGAATATTCTCCAGTGAAGACCTCCTCAAAACAGGAATTCCCCAGTAGATTGGCATACAACCCAAGCTCCTGCTTCCCCAACAGTGGTCCCGGGACTTCTCATCCACAACAATCAAAAGATTCTTGCCCTCCCCAGCAGCAGCCAAGGAATTATTTTCCCCGGCAGCAGTCAAGATTCTTTTGTCTCCAGCCATCCAGGATTCATCTATCCTCAGCAAGACAGCTCATCAGCTTACATGCGCATTCATCACATTCATATCATAAACATTGATATAACATACATTGCATCATGCATCATGACATTGTATACAACTAACTCTTTACCTTTTCAGGTAAGATCAGTTGACAGACAAAGATCATCATCTTCTGAGAGTCTTTCTAAGAAATAGTTCAGATGTGACCCGGACATGGCGACATTTTGATACTTATTCCAGATTCACCCAGAGATAGTTCAGATGTGACCCAGACACAGCGACATTTTGGTACTTATTCCAGATTCATCCAGATGCAGTTTTTCGCGGACTCATCATCAGGAAACCCTACACCGGTTCCTCCTCCACTTCAAGACTTCTGGAAACAGTTTACGGGTTCTCCAGTAACGGATGTTAACCTATCGATTGTTCAGATTCTTCTCAACTTTTGAAAACAGTTTACGGACGCTTCCCCATCAACGAATGCTGCTCTATTGCTTATTCAACTTCAAGACTTCTGAAAACAGTTTACGGATTCTTCAAACATGGATGTCAATCTATCGCTTATTCAGAACCCCAGTTCAGAGATGTTCCAAAACATGGATGCCTTTCTGATACTCGTCCACTCACCAAGGACATGCAGTTCAACATTTCCAGATGGCATCTTTAAGCCTATCCTCCTACCAGCAACTTCTAAATGGAATCTTTAAGCCCATTTCCAGATGGCATCTCTAAGCCCATCCCCCGACAAGATTCTGTCACATCTCCAGATGGCATCTTTAAGCCCATCACCAAATGGCATCTTTAAGCCCATTCCCTCTACCATCACATCACCGAGTGCAAATTATTGGGCACTCTAGTGTCCAATCTCCTTTTACCTTCGAGTCGCGAACGACAAACTTACCAATCTAACTCTTCAGGTTCAAGAAGATTGAACAGGGGCAACTGTTGTACCCCAAAATTTTCCCTCTCATTTCATAATTATTGACCCACATCAACATATTAAACTCATATGGACCATTTGATCAAGTTTGGATCACAACTCCACAAGAAATTTGATCAGATCACCAAAAGGGCAAAATGATCATTTTTAGGGTTTTGACTGCACAAAGGCAATTTTTGATTGTTTGACCTAGCCAATGGCAAACCAAGCTCACATATGGACTCAAGGACTCAATGACATGGTCTTGACACATTCAACAAGTTCAAAAGATCCCAAATGCACAAGATTGACAGATGAATTTTCCAATCAACTAATCAAATTTGACTATATACTGAAAAGTCAAACTTTGACTTTTTGGTCAAAATCAAGTGCCAAGGTTTATTTTTCATCAAGACATGTCAAATTATGAAACTTGTTCATCAAGAAACCAAAAATTACAAATTAGGGTTTAAAATGAAGAAATTTCATAACTTAGAAAATTTTCTAAGTTATTAAATTCCCTTATTTTTTCCTAACTTTGTCCCATCTTTTCATCAAGATATATTTGGATTCAAACAAAACTCAAAACATGAAAGTTGTAGTCCATTGCAAAATCTATAACTTTGATTCACAAAGTTTTCTCAAAAGAAGCTTGTAACTCAAGTTATGATTTTTGGAATAGGGTTGCAAAACATTCTTAACTTAGAAATTTTTTGACCTATTTTAGGCAGGATTTTTGCCCAACTTCATGGCCACTTTTCACATGCTTCCATTTGGGATTTCAACTTGCATTACAAAGATGGATTGTATTACATATTCCAAGCTTTCCAAATTGTCCAAGAACTTCTCAAACACCCTTGTGGTTAGGGAGAATCGAATTTGTGAAGATGGGCAAAAGTCACTTTGTTCATAAGCCAATTACATGTTCATAACATTGCCATTTTCAAGTCAGCATGTTCCAAGCTAGGTTAAAGGCCTCTAATCCCATTAACACTCAATAATTTAATGCATATCCTTTGTGCTCATGTCTTGTTTTGTGTATTTAACCATTACATACAAGATTAAGCCATATTTGGAAAAAGCATTTTAGCCATTTTTGAAAAGATTCACTTTATGTCAAAACACAAATCAAAGAGGTACAAGCCAGATATTTTGGGCACAAGATTATGGACATATCCCACTGATCAAGAAGGAAATTTGCAGCATGCTTGAGGGGCCTGTAGGAGCCTATAACCCAACTTGACAACTTTTGCTTAAGGGAGGAGAAAGCTTGCATTTTGTACCACAACACACATTCCTGCAAGCAAGAACTCAAGAAAACTTTGTCCACACATTGCATACTCCCTAACCAACCTAGAACACGAGCCCTTAACCCTCAATACCTCCTCATCCATCAAAGCACATTTTTTCTGCAAAACAGAGTCCCTGTTGCAGATTGACTTGGCCAGCATCATTCCATCGTGCGTTTTCATCCAAACCACCTCAAACACATTCCATAACATTCATACAAACTATCCCAAGCCTTGGAGACAGACTGTAACAGCCATAGACAACTGTGCCATTTTCATTTTTCATCTGTGCAGGTTGAGTTACATAGCTTGATTCAGTTAGTTTCAAAGCAAGCTAGAGGTTGGAAGAGCATCCTTGGACCTCAGGAAAGCTGTGCAAATCCTCAAATTCCATTGAAAGCACCTCCATTGTTGTACACGATTCAAGCTGAACAGGTAAAAGTTTGAACTTTATCTCTCTATCCAAGCATATCTAGGCTTAGGTTTGTGAAGAAATTATGTCCTACTCATGGCCCTGAAGCTACCCATATCCTCACTTTTCATTTATGTTGTGTGTGCTGCACGAATTTTGGACATGAACATTTGAAAAAAGCTAGGTCAGGAATTGGGGGAGGAGAAATTCTCTCTCATTTCTGAGAGTTAGAACAACTTCTTTATATGTTTAGAATTGTGACATGATGCTCTATAACATTGATGTTGTGAGTTTTGGCTGAAAATCGAAGAATCAGGATATTTGAATCAAGCAAGGAAACTCGCGTTTTGTTGTTCAAGGTTGCTGGAGGTTGAAGACAACCTTCTTTGGGTTGGGCCTGATTTGTTTTTTCTGTTTACACCACCTTCTTACACATACACCCCGTTGGCCCATTGTGTGTTTTTTTAATTATTTTTGACTTTTTATTTTTTCTTCTGACTTATTATTTTTTGTCAAAACATAAAAAATATTAAAAACATTTTTTCAACCATTTTTGCATTTTATTTGGATTTTATTTTCTTTATTTAAACTTATACATTATAAATAAACATTATACCTTTTATTTAAAATACTAAAATATAATACAAAATATATTTATTTTCAGTTATTATTTTACTTTATCCTTTGAAAACATTTTCTTAAAATATACTTTTTTTGATAAATAATAAATATTTTATTTTTGTATATATTTAATATATTTAATACATAATATAAATACTTATATATTTATTAGAATATTTAGGATAAAAATATAAAAATAATACATTTTTATTCTTATTAATATTTGACCTCAAAAATTACTCTTTTACAATATACTTCTCTTTTATTTATTTTTTGTATATAATTAATAAATATTGTATATGATATAAATAATAAATACCACTTATTTACAAAATTAGGGTTTTGCCCTAAACCATGAAAAAATCCAAAAACAAATAAATACTTAATTTTTTTCATTAAGTTAAATATTCCACACTTGTAAATAATTACATGTACTTACACAAATACAATACACATTTGCTTATCTTTTATTCTTGTACATTTGATACATTTTACATTTGAGATCGCAATTCGATTTGGTTGTAAATTATTTGGACACTACTCTCCTAATAAGTCTCATCCCCATTTGTAAATATTTGTACCCCCACTCCCGGACACTTATTTGTAATAGCGTAGACTTTAAATTCTCGCAATTTATCACTTTTCAAATATACCATGGTTAGACCTAGGGTTTGTATGTAAATAAAATCAAACGCTAGATAACCTAAACACAAAGATAAATGCATGACAATCAATACACAATTCACACTTGCACCCCTAGGGTAATCCCGCTTGTTGCCTTCCAAAATGGGCCATGCTTGCACGTCGAGTTTCTTTGGCAAAACAATTCAAATGATCATAGTCCCTCAATGACGCTTTCGAAAGTTGCCTAAAAATGATCAAGTCCCTTCAAAAAAATTGCCAAAGACACTTGGCACCATTGCATTCATGGTCCATACGATGACCCGCGCCTGTCCCGTTAACATCCTAACGCAAGATTGCCCACCAAATACAATGGTGGAACAAAATTGTTAAAAGGGTTAAAACATGAGAAAAACCTTTGAGTAAATTTAGGGGTAGACAACTCTTAGTTACTTGATCAAACTTGCAAAACACACTTGCCTACTTTTCAAAACCACACTCCACAAACACAACTTTCAAAACAAACTTTCAAAAACATTTGAAACATCTTTTCGAAAAGATACACACCTTTGTATATACTCAAACACGAGTCATTACAATGGTTTCCGAAACAAAGGCATCTTTTTCAAAACATTTTCAAACACACACACACACCACAATTTCAAGCAATTGAAAATCAAAGGCAAGTGATCTAAAAACAAGTAACTAAGAGCCCATGGATAACCATGGATGAAAATGGTGCTAATACCTTCCCTTTTCATAATCTACCCCCCGAACCCACGAAACATCTCAAAAGGTTTTTCCTGTGCTTTTTTAACCTTTCCTTTAGGATAAAATAAAAAGTCGGTGGCGACTCTTGCTAAACCGAACAAGTGTGAATACAAAACGCAAAACCCAAGTCAGTTCTCCCACCGTATCACAATTACCAAGTACACAAGACATTGAAACTTGATTTTCTCAAAAAATCACATGTTAAGCTTAAACATGTGATTTTGAATTCTGATCAAAGACAAGCCTCCAAACTTGTTGCTTATAAATATAGGCACTATTTGTGAGCTAGGACACGAGCATTAACACCTTGAAACACTCCCAAACTCCCTCAATCCAGAAATTATTCAAAAACACCATTGTTGCACAGTTTCTGACTTTGAACTTGTAACTCCCATTTCCCTCGTGTGTTTCTTGGCCTTTTGGTTCCTAAAGCTCCTATACATCAAATATAACCTATCATTGTCCCTGTTACACGACTGTAACACTATTTGTATCAAACTCCATAACCAAAAACAGAGCATTACAAGTTGACTTTTCCAGACCATTCCAGCCATCCATTGCTCAAACTAACCATTGCATTAGCTTCCTGGGAACTTGAGGAAGCTAACCTGATCATCACAACTCCTTGAAAGCAGCTCAAACTCATTTCAATATTTCCAGTTTTGAGGTACATTTTTTGAACTTTTATCTTCTCATTTAGGCATTGTTAGGTTTGCATTTGTGAAGATAAAATGTAGACAGTATTGCCCTGAAACTGTACATGTCCATAAATTTCATTTATATTGATTGAGCTTAGAGAATTTTAGGTTTGAATCTCTGAAAATAATTAGGTCAGAATTTGGTACTTTTAGAAATTATCATTTATCTTTGATTTATAGCTTATGATATTTGTATGGTTGGATTCGTATGGAAAAATGGAGCAACTTTCATGTTTGCATATTTCATTTTTATTGAGAAATGATGAAGTTACAAATGTTCAGCCTGGAGGTTGAAGATGAAGTTATATTTAGGACAGGATTTGTGTTATGTATTTATTATTTTGTTTATTTTACCGGATGTACAACCACCCCAGTGGCAAAGGTAGCGCGCTTGTATGTATGAGGTAAGGGGTTCAACACCCAGCGCTACCTTTTGTGCATTTTTCTCACATTTTCTCTCTTTTTTTGTCATACAGCCAGCGCATGGGCCTCATCAATGTGTGTGATCGGTGGAAATAGAACTGACTGTTTTTTTAAGCTGGTTCGCGAAATGTCGCGGAAGCAAGAGTCGCCACCGTCTTTTATTTTCTCCAACATGGAAAGGACAAAAGCACAGCAAAATTCCTTATGAGATTGTTTTCTCGGTTCGGGAGGTAGATTTATAGAAAGGGAAGGTGTTAGCACCCTTTCTATCCATGGTTATCCATGCGCTCTTAGATACTTGCTCTTATGTTTTCAAAATGTGAGTGGGTTTGAAAAAGTTTCTTTGAAAGATTTCTGAATAACTCTTGTATATGTCCTCAAGAGTGTTTGAAAAATTTGTTTTGAAAGCTTTTGAAAGTGTAAGGTGTGAAAAGTATTTTGTTTTGTTTTTGAAAAGAGCAAGTATCCATGAGTCATCTACCTACCCTAAGGAATTAAGCTGTGTAAGTGTCCTTTAGATAGTGCTATCCCACCATTGAGAGGTAGGTAGCACCATCGTTGGAGGTGTTCGGGTCAATTTGATTGTAGGGACAGTGTGGTCACCGAAGCAACAGTAGGACACCTTAGAAGCTACCCTTATGTCCTTGATCCTTTTTTAATCCGAGGCAACCGTTTCGAGGAAACTGTTTCGAGGCAACTGTATCATGGACATAAGGACCGCTAAAACGTCCTATACTTGACGACCACGTTTCGAAGGCAACGAGTGAGGCGTACCCTAGAAGTGGTGTGTGCATTGTGTGTTATATTCAGTTAATGTTTGTCTTTGTAATTAGTGAGCTACGAGTTGTTTTTATTTACATACATTCTTTCATGCAAGTTTAACAGTTAAGGGGGTGCGGAAAGTAAATTGCGGAAACATAAATCCTACGCTATTACAAGGCGCGGGTCTATACATCGCCAAAAATTACAAAGACCCGGTTTTGGTAAATAAGTACGGAAAGTAAATAAAACAGTAAACCTAATTAACTATTACATGTCTTGGATGCAATTACATAATAATAAACTAAGCGCGAATAAAAATGAAATCGGAAATGTTCTAAGGGTGTTGACCCTTTTAAGAAAAGAAATTGATTTTTTTTTGTCTTTTTTGTAATTAAAATGAAATTAAAGCTAATTAATGACTAATTAATTAATTTAATTAAAAGAAAATATTTTTTTGTTTTTATGTTTTTATGAAATAAAAGAAATGAAATAAAATTAAAAGTTAACTTTACCTAATTCTAGATCTATTTTAATTATTTAAGAAAAGGAATTAAAATTGCCTAATTAAACTATTTTAGTTAATGTTTATTTACAAAATAAAATAATAATAATAATAATGTTAATTCTATTTTTTTTTGGTTTTTTTTATGAAAATGTGTTAATTATGCTAATTATTAAAAAAAAAAATAAGGCAAATAAATAAAAGAAAAGAAAATGACAAAACAAAATAAAATAAGAAAAAAGTAAATAAACCCAAGGGGGGTGAGATGGCCTTCATGGAGGTTTTCTGAAGTAATTCTGGCCCAACAACAAGAAGCCTTATTTGACTTCTTTCGGTTGCCTACGCATGCGCTGACTCCAGAGTATAGTACTCTTGCGTTCTGGGCCTTTAGATCTGCCTCCTATGACACTTGGCTTGTTGGATGGGTGAGGCTTATGGTGGAAACTACTTGAGAAACTGCACAAGAACGCGTTAACAAAAATGATATGAGAATTATGGGGGACCTGGGAAGAACTTACAGCGCGGTATGAGCCTCAGGACTTGGCAAAGGTTGCTTTAGCTTCAGGGTGTGGCAAGGAATAGAACCACGTGCTTGTTTTGATCTGAAGATGCTCGCAACTATGTTTTAGAACTCTCACTTTTTGAATAATTTTTGGTTTTGCTCTTGGCCGTTTCTGCACACACTATTTCTTGAATGAGGTTGGGAAGGCTTGTATATATAGTAATGAATGAGAATCAATCAAAATTATGGTCATTAAGCTTATGCAATTATGTTCTTGATTTCCTCCATAACCAACATTGAACCATTTGCCATATTTGTGAAAATTTGAATTTTTATGCCCATAATTGGCCTTGCACGAATTTGGAAAGTATTTCAAGGTGTATCAAAGCTAATCAATACAAAATATATCCCTCCATTAATTTTTTTATTTTTATTTGAATTTTAAAGATTTAAAGTGAATTAAATCATATAAAATTAAATAAAAATGAAAAAATTAATTTTAAATCTTGAAATAAATTGTGGGACACGTGGGAAGCATGGCCAAGCTGAATCAAGTGGAAAAAAGTGGGCCCCTTTTGTCAAAAATGAAGTTTCAAGGATAATTGACTTTGGCCACTTCACAAAAATTTCCCAACTTATCCAATGCATATCTTGCTCAATTTTGAAGATATGAACATGTTCTTGGACATTTTGGAAAGGTCTTGAAGTCCTCTAACCAATGTATTTGGTCCCATGTCATTTTGATTTACCAATCTAAAGTTATGGTCTTGGACTTAAAGTGCCTTTTTGTTGACTTTTGAAAATGACCTATAATGTTGAAATTGATAACTTTTTGTGAGAGCATTTCTTGGACTTGGAATGTGAAGATGAATTGTAGGAAATGTTTTCCCATTCAAGATGAGCATTGGATGGGATTTTTCTGATGAACCATAAAAAAGTTATGTCTTGGTCAACTTACAGTTGACTTTTCAACTGTCCAAAAATAGAAACTTTTGCATCTTGAGACTTTTTAAGCCATGCTTGAGGAATCATGATCAAGAATTGATCAAATGATGATTGTGGCTTCAAAATAAGATGTTGACCAAAAATTTTGACTTTTGACTGCCAAATGACCATTTTGCCCCTAGAGTTGACTGTTGAGCAATTAGGGTTTTTGATTGTGCAACTTGACCTTGTGAGCCTTGAAACTTGACATGTAGGTGCTTGACAATGTTTATGAGCATATGGGACTTGATTGAGCCCTTGAAAACTTCAACTTCTTTGCAAGAACCAAAACCCTAGTTTGACTGGCTTAGGAGGATGGTTGACTGGGCAACCCTTGAGTAGACTTGAGCAGATGCTTGTCAAAAACTTTGAAGAATATGGGAGGGAAAATTTTAGGGTACAACAGTTGCCCCTGTTCAATCTTCTTAGACCTGAGGATGTAGATTGGCTTGTGTGCCTTTCGTGATCCGAGGGTGGAAGATGATTGAACACTAGAGTGCCCAGAAATTTGCACTCACATAGTAGAGTATCAGCAGTGTGATGGCGGGAATGGGCTTACAGATGCCATTTGGAGAGATGGTGGATAGGTGAATCTGAATAAGAAATAGAATAGCTTCCGTGTCTGGAGCATATCTAGTCTGTGTCTAATTGCTGACGTCTGAATAAATGGTAGAATGACCGCCGTGTCTGGGGTATATCCATACTGCATGAGTAACAGAATGTCATCCGAATCTGGATCGTATCTGGACTGAACAATAGAAGAGCATCCGGGATGGAGCATCTCTAAGTTGTCTTTTAGAAGTTTGAATCTGAATAAGCAATAGAACGGCGTCCGGATCTGGAGCATCTCTAGGCTATATCTGAAAGGGAATCTGAATAAGTATCAGAACGTCACCATGCCTGGGTCACATCTGAACTATCTCTAGAAGGAGTCTTGAATAAGCAAAGGAACAACATCCATATCTGGAGCATTTCCAAGCTATCTCTGAAAGGAAATCTGGAATAAGTATCAGAATGTCGCCATGCCTGGGTCACATCTGAACTATATCTAGAAGGGGTCTTGAATAAGAAAAAGAATAGCATCCATATCTGGAGCATTTCCAAGCTATCTCTGAAAGGAAATCTAGAATAAGTATCAGAACATCGCCATGCTTGGGTCACATCTGAACTATATCTAGAAGGGGTCTTGAATAAGCAAAAGAACAACATCCATATCTGGAGCATTTCCAAGCTATCTCTGAAAGGAAATCTGGAATAAGTATCAGAACGTCGCCATGCCTGGGTCACATCTGAACTATATCTAGAAGGAGTCTCTGAATAAACAATAGAATAGCATCCGTGGTTGGAGCATCTCTAAGCTATCTCTGAAAGGAAATCTGGAATAAGTATCAGAACGTCGCCATGCCTGGGTCACATCTGAACTATATCTAGAAGGAGTCTCTAAATAAATAATAGAATAGCATCCGTGGTTGGAGCATCTCTAAGCTATCTCTGAAAGGAAATCTGGAATAAGTATCAGAACATCGCCATGCCTGAGTCACATCTGAACTATATCTAGAAGGAGTCTCTGAATAAACAATAGAATAGCATCCGTGGTTGGAGCATCTCTAAGCTATCTCTGAAAGGAAATCTGGAATAAGTATCAGAACTTCGCCATGCCTGGGTCACATCTGAACTATATCTAGAAGGAGTCTCTGAATAAACAATAGAATAGCATCCGTGGTTGGAGCATCTCTAAGTTATCTCTGAAAAGAAGCCCTGAATAAGCAACCGAATAGCGTCCATCTGGAGCATCTCTGAACTATTTCTGAACAAGCAACTCTGAATAAGCAACAGAATAGCGTCCATCTCTGGAGCATTTCTAAGCCATCTCTGAAGAGAAAATCTGAATAAGCAAAAGAACAGCATCCATATCTGGAGCATTTCCCAGCTATCTCTTTAATCTCTTTAAGGTAGATATGCCCTGGCTAGATACAGGTATCGAATCCACAATCAATCGCTCACAGATATGCCCTGGCTAGATGCAGGTATCGAATCTGGAATTGCAACAGTTGATAGTAATCGTATTTGGATTGACCTTTGTCCTGAAAAGACAAAACGTTAGTTGTATGTGATTTCATGATGTATGAAATGCGCGATGTTCTTAGAATAAATGAGATTGTATGTTCATGATGCGTATGTGCATGCTATAATGTATGAAGATGTGATGTTTATGAGTGCATTTTTGTCTAGGAAAGTAAATCCTTGACGAATGTCGGGAACTTGAATCCTGGGCTGGTGTTTGAAGAGGAGAGCTTTTTGTTTCCGTTGGGGATGGTAGTTGCAAGAATACTGGTGGGAGAAGATGACTCCGTTGGGGAATAAACTTTGCTGGAGAGATTACTCTGCGGGGAATGCTCTGTGGGGAGAGAAATACTTTGCTGAGGTTGATGATAACTCCGCCGGGGATACCATTGTTGCGCTCTGTTGGAAGATTTGATGAACTCCGCTGGGGATAGGAAGACTTCATCGAGGACGATCTTTCCGTGGCAATTGGCTGAGGATAACCCAGTTATATCCTGGTGGGGAAATAACCTTTGGATAAAGTCCGGGGAGACGCGTTCGTGCTCTGCAGGGGTAAGCTTCCAGAATCTACTGGGGATAAGCTTCCTACTGGGGAGATGGATTCAACTCTCCTGGGGAGACTTTTTGAGACTGTACTGGGGAAGTGGCTCCACTGAAGTGTCTGTATTCCGTCGGGGAACAATCTTATATTAAGACTGCTGGGGATGCTTGCTGAGGAATAATCTGTATACTCCGCTGGGGATTATTGATATTTTCTGGAGATACCCAACTTCCTTAAGGCTGACTGTAGGCTAACTCTGCTTGGGGAGAGTGTTGCTGATTTGCTGGAGATGTTGTGCCTTTTCAGGGTTGATGGGAGACCAACTATGCTCGGGGAGAGTTGTTGAATCTTGTCTTACTTAACGGGGAGTGAAGGTATCCTGGTTACATTCTTCAGCCGAACCTACCTTGGTACCTTGGTAGACAGAGCAACTAGATCGCTTAGACAACTCATTAATGCCCCTGTTTCTGTGGGAGAAAATACCTGTAGAGGTGCTTGATGACTGTCGGTCGACAATTCTTCTTCTGGTAGGCGAGTGACGAGATGACGGGACATAGTCGTACGCTTTTGATCCCTAATTTTTTCCTGGACCACCCTTTCGGGTTTTTAGTCCACCGGGATACCCATTTTTGCCCAAGCCGCCTTTTCAGGTTTTCGACTTGCCGGGTGTACAGATTTTTTTCATTTCATCCCTTATTTTTGCCTAGGTGTGTCAACCTAGCGGGTCTTTGCTTATGTGTAGTGTTTTTTTCGACTATGTCCGTGCTCTCAGGATGTAGGGGGGGCCCTGTTGTTGTGTTGCCATGCCACCAGAAGATCTTCGTTTGATCGTCCAATGCCCCAAGTGACTCAGATGGAGATTTGCCCCGAGTTGGTTGGCCTTTTGAGAGATTCTCCGAATCTTGACTTAACTGCCCCAGATGATGGACAATGATCATGCCATGCCCCTTGGTTGGGAGTGCTTTTGTTCATCAGATATTCTTCGTGCGAATTTCTATGATGTTCAAACAAATAGTCACATGCAAGCAATGTTATATTAAAAATGCAAAGCTTATGTCTGTCTTGAATTTTTGAAAAATGAAGTTTTCAATAAAACAAGTAAATTTTGTGAAATGTGATGTCAACTCGTTATTTTACCGCAAGCCTTAAGGAGTCAGGATACCTTTGGTAACAGTATGCTTTCGAACCAACCCATGCTTCAGCTAGGACTTTTAAGGGTTATAACGTGGCCTGGTTCACGGTTTAAGAAACAAAGGATAAAGGCTCAAATTTATCTGTACCCACCCGCTCTTCGTGATGTTCTTCAAACCTAAGCTCAGTTGATCGTGCGTTAGACCTTGTTTGAGTCTTTGCTCTGATATTCCGGTGATGGTTCGGATGTTGACAATTTATTTTGAATAGGCAGTCATCTTTTGTTTAGGGTTTGTAGAACCTCTTTCTTTTTTGATTTTATTATCCCTGTTTTTTGCCTGAACTGTTTCCTCTTTTGGAATTACAATCAGCGGGATGCCCCAGTTTTGTAAGTCTCCTTCATAGGTTTTGACTTAATGGGCTTTTATTTTGGGAGATAATGACTGTTGTCTTTATGATTATTCGGAACCATCACTGTCTTTTGTTTTTGGAAGGACTCATTTTTGATGTCATTCGTTATGCACCTGGATCAGCTGAGAGAACTACCCTGCCCCAGGTTATGATTAAGGGTTTAATTTTTTTGTGAAAAGAAAAACTCCTACTTCTTTGGATCAAAGGGGTTGACGAGGGATTATCATCCTTATAACTCCAGTGTTTAGGAATTGAAACAATGCCTGTACCTCATCAGCGGGGTTCGTTCAAAAGCATACTGTAAATTGTGGTGTCGTTTTCGTCATCCTCCCTCAAGAGGCTTAGAATTTTCAATCGAGAGTTGAACATCAAAATAAAAGCAATTTTGAATATAGCGAATGCGAATATATTGATTCAAAACAGACATATGATGCATTGATAAAGTAATAAAGTTTGCTATGACAATAATTGTTTGAATAATCAAAAGAAAATTACAACTTGAAAAATCTAATGAACAAAAGTCTTCTAATTTGAACTAGTCACTTCAAGTGATGAATCTTGCAGGGATAGTAGAAGAACTCAGCCTGGCCATCTTGGGTGAATTCCACTGCTCCTTCATCAATCAGATCCTGGATCTTGTTCTTCAGAGACCAGCAGTCGTTTGTGGCATGCCCCGGGCTGTCCGAATGATAAGCGCAGTGGGCGTTGGGGTTATACCTTGAAGGTGTCTTGTTGGGGTTCTTAGGAGGGTCCCTTAGAGTTACCAAATTCAACCTCAACAGATGTTGTAAAGCTTGAGACAGCGACGTGTTGAGCTTGGTAAATTGCCTCCTAGGCTTGTCTGGCTTGCTCTGATCAACCTGTTGCTATGGGCGAGGTTGTGGTTGGACCTTTGAAGTGGTAGTAATTTGGAGAGGTCTAATCTTCACCATGCCAGACTCTTGTCCTCTCGAAAGCTGATCAATGACCTGGTCCCTGACTTGGACTGTTTGCTTCATGTTGTGTCTGTCTTGATGAAGCTGACTGATCATGGTCCTCAACTCTTCTTGCTCCTGAGCTAAGCCTTGGATGAGAGCCATTTGCCCCAGCATCTGGGTTCTCATTGTATCTACCTCAGCTTGCAGACGTTTCATCCGTTCGTCCTTATCATCTTCGGGACTTTTCTTGGCCAAATTCCCCATGAGGAGTGTCCTCAACTCTTCTTGCCCCTTGGATAGGCTTAGAAAGATCTCCCTGAACTGAGTCTCTTGAGCATGAAGACCCTGGTTATCTTGTTGGGAAGCCATTGCTGAAATAAACAGCGAAGAAGGTAAGTGACCTGTAACAAGGATACCTGTAATGCCATGATATGTATGATATTCATGCAATGTTTTCAAGGATCTCGCGGGGTAAACAAGAAAATTGTTAGAGTTGGAATCCAGTAGCTTGATTGAAGGAACTGCATATTGTAGAGAGTCCTTCTTCAAGAGTCAAGGCTCACCATATCGAGTGGGTCATAGCCCCTGACTCAAGCTGTTAACCTTGGACAGAGGAAAATAAATCCCCTTTGCCCCTTGCTAGACATTTGATTCATCATGACCTGCATCACAAGCCCTTGAGATCCTTGAAATGGGTTAGTCCTTATGCAGGATGTATGCAATGGTATGATGTTATGCTATGCATGGAGTGATGTAAGTAGGCCCTGTAATGAGTCCCAATTAAGGACTGTAAACAAAACCTGCAAGAAACTCAAGCGTCAGATAACAAGTATGCAAGTAGTCAAGTTTTGAAGGCACACAAGTCACACAAAGAGCCCTTAGAGTTTAGGCCAGCATGAAGTTTGGGGTACTACCCTCTTTGAAGTTGGTGGGCTCAAACCTGTCCTATCAAAGTAACCGGGTTCTAAGGAGCTCAATATCATTGGATTGTTTTCTGTGTTCATCGTTTCGATTTAGCCACTGAACTGGCGATCAAAATATTCCAAGAAAACAACCCTCAATAAGTGTAGTATCGAGTATCAACCAACTTCAGACGACACCAAAGTAGTTATCTCACTACCCCTAAAGAGGCCAAGATGGTTCAATTAAGGTTCCTAAGGTCAGTTGATGCTTCACGACACCACGCGGCGGCCCCGTACTCTCCTTGACTTGACTCAAGGGTTACTGGTACTCACCAAAGTGCCACATCAACGTAGCAGACTGCTTCAACCGTGTCGGTATACCCTGCACAGTTCCCTCACAGTCTTGTTGCTACTTTCTAAGAAGGTATCCCCCAGATCCGGGTTAGGATCTATGAAACTCCAAGACAATGCCCACAATAATAAAGCAAACAAATCAAAGCAATTGAAAACATAAGTGATCTTAGTCCTAAGGTACACCTCACTTTTATAATTTCCCCAGCAGAGTCGCCAGTTCTGCGATCGGTGGAAATAGAACTGACTGTTTTTTTAAGCTGGTTCGCGAAATGTCGCGGAAGCAAGAGTCGCCACCGTCTTTTATTTTCTCCAACATGGAAAGGACAAAAGCACAGCAAAATTCCTTATGAGATTGTTTTCTCGGTTCGGGAGGTAAATTTATAGAAAGGGAAGGTGTTAGCACCCTTTCTATCCATGGTTATCCATGGGCTCTTAGATACTTGCTCTGATGTTTTCAAAATGTTTTCTTTTCAAAATGTGAGTGGGTTTGAAAAAGTTTCTTTGAAAGATTTCTGAATAACTCTTGTATATGTCCTCAAGAGTGTTTGAAAAATTTATTTTGAAAGCTTTTGAAAGTGTAAGGTGTGAAAAGTATTTTGTTTTGTTTTTGAAAAGAGAAAGTATCTATGAGTCATCTACCTACCCTAAGGAATTAAGCTGTGTAAGTGTCCTTTAGATAGTGTTATCCCACCATTGAGAGGTAGGTAGCACCATCGTTGGAGGTGTTCGGGTCAATTTGATTGTAGGGACAGTGTGGTCACCGAAGCAACAGTAGGACACCTTAGAAGCTACCCTTATGTCCTTGATCCTTTTTTAATCCGAGGCAACCGTTTCGAGGCAACTGTTTCGAGGCAACTGTATCATGGACATAAGGACCGCTAAAACGTCCTATACTTAACGACCACGTTTCGAAGGCAACGAGTGAGGCGTACCCTAGAAGTGGTGTGTGCATTGTGTGTTATATGCAGTTAATGTTTGTCTTTGTAATTAGTGAGCTACGAGTTGTTTTTATTTACATACATTCTTTCATGCAAGTTTAACAGTTAAGGGGGTGCGGAAAGTAAATTGCGGAAACATAAATCCTACGCTATTACAAGGCGCGGGTCTATACATCGCCAAAAATTACAAAGACCCGTTTTTGGTAAATAAGTACGGAAAGTAAATAAAACAGTAAACCTAATTAACTATTACATGTCTTGGAAGCAATTACATAATAATAAACTAAGCGCGAATAAAAATTAAATCGGAAATGTTCTAAGGGTGTTGACCCTTTTAAGAAAAGAAATTGATTTTTTTTTTGGTCTTTTTTGTAATTAAAATGAAATTAAAGCTAATTAATGACTAATTAATTAATTTAATTAAAAGAAAATATTTTTTTTTATGTTTTTATGAAATAAAAGAAATGAAATAAAATTAAAAGTTAACTTTACCTAATTCTAGATCTATTTTAATTATTTAAGAAAAGGAATTAAAATTGCCTAATTAAACTATTTTAGTTAATGTTTATTTACAAAATAAAATAATAATAATAATAATGTTAATTCTATTTTTTTTTGGTTTTTTTATGAAAATGTGTTAATTATGCTAATTATTAAAAAAAAAATAAGGCAAATAAATAAAAGAAAAGAAAATGACAAAACAAAATAAAATAAGAAAAAAGTAAATAAACCCAAGGGGGGTGAGATGACCTTCATGGAGGTTTTCTGAAGTAATTCTGGCCCAACAACAAGAAGCCTTATTTGACTTTTTTCGGTTGCCTACGCATGCGCTGACTCCAGAGCATAGTACTCTTGCGTTCTAGGCCGTTAGATCTGCCTCCAATGACACTTGGTTTGTTGGATGGGTGAGGCTTATGGTGGAAACTACTTGAGAAACTGCACAAGAACGCGTTAACAAAAATGATATGAGAATTATGGGGGACCTGGGAAGAACTTACAGCGCGGTATGAGCCTCAGGACTTGGCAAAGGTTGCTTTAGCTTCAGGGTGTGGCAAGGAATAGAACCACGTGCTTGTTTTGATCTGAAGATGCTCGCAACTATGTTTTAGAACTCTCACTTTTTGAATAATTTTTGGTTTTGCTCTTGGCCGTTTCTGCACACACTATTTCTTGAATGAGGTTGGGAAGGCTTGTATATATAGTAATGAATGAGAATCAATCAAAATTATGGTCATTAAGCTTATGCAATTATGTTCTTGATTTCCTCCATAACCAACATTGAACCATTTGCCATTTTTGTGAAAATTTGAATTTTTATGCCCATAATTAGCCTTGCACGAATTTGGAAGGTATTTTCAAGGTGTATCAAAGCTAATCAACACAAAATATATCCCTCCATTAATTTCTTTGATTTTTATTTGAATTTTAAAGATTTAAAATGAATTAAATCAAATAAAATTAAATAAAAATGAAAAAATTAATTTTAAATCTTGAAATAAATTGTGGGACACGTGGGAAGCATGGCCAAGCTGAATCAAGTGGAAAAAAGTGGGCCCCTTTTGTCAAAAATGAAGTTTCAAGGATAATTGACTTTGGCCATTTCACAAAAATTTCCCAACTTCTCCAATGCATATCTTGCTCAATTTTGAAGCTATGAACATGTTCTTGGACATTTTGGAAAGGTCTTGAAGTCCTCTAACCAATTTCTTTGGTCCCATGTCATTTTGATTTACCAATATCAAGTTATGCTCTTGGACTTAAAGTGCCTTTTTGTTGACTTTTGAAAATGACCTATAATGTTGAAATTGATAACTTTCTGTGAGAGCATTTCTTGGACTTGGAATGTGAAGATGAATTGTAGGAAATGTTTTCCCCTTCAAGATGAGCATTGGATGGGATTTTTCTGATGAACCATGAAAAAGTTATGTCTTGGTCAAGTTACAGTTGACTTTTTAGATGTCCAAAAATAGAAACTTTTGCATCTTGAGACTTTTTGAGCCATGCTTGAGGAATCATGATCAAGAATTGATCAAATGATGATTGTGGCTTCAAAATAAGATGTTGACCAAAAATTTTGACTTTTGACTGCCAAATGACCATTTTGCCCCTACAGTTGACTGTTGAGCAATTAGGGTTTTTGATTGTGCAACTTGACCTTGTGAGCCTTGAAACTTGACATGTAGGTGCTTGACAGTGTTTATGAGCATATGGGACTTGATTGAGCCCTTGAAAACTTCAACTTCTTTGCAAGAACCAAAACCCTAGTTTGACTGGCTTAGGAGGATGGTTGACTGGGCAACCCTTGAGTAGACTTGAGCAGATGCTTGTCAAAAACTTTGAAGAATATGGGAGGGCAAATTTTAGGGTACAACAATGTGCCTTCCATTTTTTGATTCTTCTAACCCCCTGCCTTACTTTTACACACCTGGCCCTACCTTTTTTTTATTATTTCATTTTTATATTTTCCTTTCTTATTTTATTTTATTTTCAGTTTTCTTTTATTATTTTTTATTATTACTATTATTTTTATTATTATTATTATTATTATTATTATTATTATTATTAAAAAATATAAAAATATTTTTATTTATTATTTACACTTATATATTTTTTATTTTCCTTATAAAACAAAAAGAACAAAAAATATTTTCTTAAACAAGTTAATTTCTTTTTTTTAAATAAATAAATATTTAGATTTAGGTTTAATTTTTATTTTCTTTTAAATTAAAATTAACTTAGAATTTAGGTTTTTTTTAATTATTTAATTTTCATATTATTATCATTTAACTTAAAACCTTTCATAAAAAACCTTAAAAATATTTTTTAACTTAATTTCTTTCTTAAATTAGTTTAAATTTAATTTTGTTTATTTTTAACTAATCATTTCATTAGGTTAAAACCCTTAACAAAAGCCAAACAAAATCATTTCTTTTTCCATTTGCATTTGTATATTATATTTATCAATTCTTGTACATTATTCAATATGGTTGTAATAGTTAATTAGGTTTAATTTTCTTGCAATCCCCATTTGTAAATTTGTACACCCTATCCCCTAATGATGTAATAGCGTAGTAATTTTACTTTTCGCAATTTATCGCTTTATATAAATGCTAGTAAATTAGGATTTGTATGGCAAGATTAAAAGCAACAAGTAGTAAACCCTAATTCAAGATAAACAAGACATGTAAATCAAAAACATTTGCCCACTTACACCCTTAGGATGATTCCACTTTGTTGCCTTACCAAAATGTCCATGTTATGCATGTGAGATGTCTTAGCAAAAAGCAATTAAAAATACAAGATTGCAGTCCCTCGATGACGCTATCAATGTTGCCTTTCAAAATGATCTTAGTCCCTCAAAGAGAAATGTTAAGATATCTCACAACATTGCTATCATGGCTATACGATGACCCACGCCCGTCCCTTTACAACTAAAGATAAGGCTTCTTACCAAATCAATGGTAAGATAGCAATATCAAAGGAAAGGAAGAAATGAACAAAGACTTTTGAGTAGGTAGATTATTCCTAGTTGCTTTCTCATTTTCAAATTAAACATCCTTGCTTATTTTCAAAAATAAACACCAACACTTTCAAAACCTTTTCCAAACATGAAATATTTTCAAAAGCTCAACACTTTGTATATGTTCTTACGAACGAGAACTATTAGAAAGTTTGCCTAAATGAAGGCACCTTTTCAAAATACTTTCAAAAACCACACAAAGTATATTTTCAAACAAAAGCAAGTGATCTAACAAGCAACTAAGAGCCCATAGATAACTATGGATAAAAAGGGTGCTAACACCTTCTCTTTTCATAATCTACCCCCCGAACTCAAGAAACAATCTCAAAGTTCTTTCATGTTCTTTTCAGCCTTTCCTTTTGGATAAAAGAAAAGTCGGTGGTGACTCTTGCTAACCGTAACATTTGAGACCAATCGCAAAACACCCAAGTCAGTTCTCCCACCGTATCATAACAATCAAATAATATTTTATAAGATTGAGGTTCAAGATGACGAGGACCTTCAGAATATGTTTTCCAATCATGAGTATTCTGGGTATGACTCTATTGAGTTGTACATTATGCTGCGAGATCCTCAACTGTCACAAGTGGTTGATCCTCTGGAGACAGAACAAGCAGAAGTAGATGTCATTGACGAAGAAGAAGAAGATGACGAGTTAGATTTTGACGACATGGTCAACGCTGATTCCAAAGAAGATGGGATACCTGGTATACCTTCAAACGAGATCTACACACCACCTCCGTACATGACAAACTTCAACATGGGCAGAGATGAATCACCATCTGATTTATTTTTCAATTCGTATATACAGTAAGATGAAAACTTAAAAGAGAAAGACAAATTTCGTAATAGAGAAGAATGTATCCGAGCCATAAAAAAATTTCACATGCTCAACTAGGTCGATTTTAAGGTAGACCGTGTAAATCCAGAAAGGTACAAGATCAAATGTATCCACTCGGATTGTATGTTCAAGTTCAATGCATCATAGAGATTAAGAGGTGATTGTTGGGTCATAGGTTCTATGTCCACCCACACATGTGTCAGTTCTACTCAATCACAGGATCATCGGAAACTAAATTATGATCTTATATGTCAATAAATCCTACCCCTCGTCAGCAACGATCCATCATTGAAGGTGAAAACCATAATCTCCCACATCACTATGATATTTAACTATACTCCGTCTTACCGAAAGGCGTGGTTAGCAAAGACCAAGGCGATTGAAAAGGTATATGGAAACTGGGAGGAGTCATACAAATAACTTCCTCGCTACATGAATGCACTTCAAACTTATTCTCAGGGTACTGTTTACATTCTGGAAACACTGCCATCATATGCCCCAGATGGTAGTCAACTCACCAGAAATGGAATATTCAGTCGAGTGTTTTGGTCTTTTCAACCTTGCATCATAGGGTTTGCGTCATGCAAACCAATTATTTAAATTGGTGGTACTTGGTTGTATGGGAAATACAAAGGCACGCTACTGATGGCAGTTGCACAAGATGGAAACAACAACATTTTCCCAATTGCCTTTGCCCTAGTCGAGGGAGAGACTGGTGGTGCTTGGAGCTTCTTTCTCAAGAATCTCTGAACACACGTGACTCCTCAACCAGATCTCTGTTTGATCTCTAATAGATATGCATCTATTGAGAGTGCATATAACAATCCTGCAAACGGTTAGCATGACCCTCCTTCTACGCATGTCTATTACATTAGACATATCGTCTAAAATTTCACGAGGGAGATCAAAGACAAAGCTCTTAGGAAAGCGGTTATGAATGCAAGATATGCATTAACACAAACTACGTTCAAATATCATCACAACGAGATCCGATTGTCAAATTCAGATGCTGGTAGGTGGATCGATAACATTCTGGTAGAAAAATGGACTAGGTCATTGTTTATTGTGGAAAATGGTAAACATAGTCCTCCCAGAGTCCTAAAACTGAGGGTAACTTGCGAGATCGACCAGTTGATCTCAAGACGCGTGCTAATAGTTTTTTGTTATCACATCTATTTTGTCGAAATATCAATCAAGGGAAACGACTTTCTTTTGACTGGAGAAACGGGTGCAATGGTTTTCCACACTATGGTTTAATCGACTGCCTGGTAACTCGTGACCGATAGAATATATTCGTACAAAACCGAGACTCGCTAAACTAACTGACAGGTGACTTGTGACCCACAAATAATGTCGAATTGTTCATGCAAAATAGAAGATAACGTATAGATCTTGCTCGACTAAAAAGAGAAAACATGTAAAACACTCAAGAGATATAACTGAAAAATAAAAGATTTACATTGAAATAAATATGGTGATTCACGTGCATCAAGCACTCTTCACTCTTGATTTCCTGACGCTTGGAATGGGAGAGTTTGCCAAGTGATTTGAGAGTACAAGTGAACACACCTAAACTACACAAAATCTGCCTATTTAGAGTTTTTAAAAAGTAACTACCTAGATAAAATCTACGGCTAATATTAACATCTTGAGGTAACTGCTTCACTAGATACTGCCACCTCTTTGGCGCTCAAATACGTCGTGGATTGCCAGTAACTGCTCATAATTTTGAAGTTCCACTTGTTTGGCGCTTGAACACATCGTGGGTTGTTGGTAACTGCACACGTTTCCTCTAAGCTTCTTGAACATAAACCGCCTCTTCCTTTCTTCGACGCTTTCTTTTTGGCAATGAATAATCACACTTTCTCTAAGTCCAAGATACCCTTGTTTGTCGAATAATACCATCTTCTACCAAGTCCTTCTCTTTTACCCTTTTGGTCGATGTTGCACCCCAAAATTTGCCCTCTCATGTTTCCCAGAGCCTTCCCCTTGCATGGTTGATCATAAACTCTTGCCTAAGGAAAAGGAAATTTTTTGAGTGATGCTTCGATTTGCATTCTGAAGAAGCACTTCGATTGGCATTCTGAAGGAGAATTTCGATTGGTATTCTGAAGGAGCATTTCGATTGGCACTCTGAAGAAGCATTTCGATTGGCACTCTGAAGAAGCATTTCGATTGGCACTCTGAAGAAGCATTTCGATTGGCATTCAGAAGGAGCACTTCGATTGGCATTCTGAAAGACCCTTCGATTGGCATTCTGAAGGAGAATTTCGATTAGCACTATGAAGAAACATTTCGATTGGCATTTTGAAGGAACACTTCGATTGGCATTCTGAAGGGGCATTTCGATTGGCACTCTGAAGAAGCATTTCGCTTGGCATTAAGGACAAGTACTTCGATTGGAATTCCAAAAAGTTCCATTCGAAGAAGCATTCAAAGGGTCCATTCGAAGAAGCTTTCGAAAGAGCATTCGAAGGAGGTTATCAGCCCATTCAAAAGGGAGCATTCGAAAGAAGCCATCAGCCCATTCGAAGGGGAGCATTCGAAATCCAGCTGCTTGTCATTCAAAATTCAAAAAGGGACAGAATCCCATGTGTTTATCCAACGTTACAAACTCTCATTCATGGCTTTCAAACACACAATTAACGTTACGAATCCTCCTTCATGGTTGTCAAAACACATAATCAAGGTCATTTAAACCTTTGTCTTCCTGTCCCTTTCACCCCCTCTATATAAAGAATTCACAAATGCTGCAAAAAGGGAGAGGAAAAAGATACAGAAAAATAGAGAACTTGGAGAGACGTTGCCCAGAATTCTCCAAGCCAAAGCTGCCACCCAGCGAACGCCTCCCCCTTCAGAACTACAGGTCGAAGCACCTCTGTTTGGTAAAAGAAAAAAAATCTAATCTCAAGCTCACTCTCAAATTCATTTCGATTGCATATTCATATTTTTATTTCTGTTTGTGAATGATTTAATGTGCTTCATGTGAGCTACAGTGCAGAGTTGAGATTGTGCCATTGCTTGGGCACAATCTGATTTTATCCTTCGAATCCCAGGATAAAACAAACCCAGACCCAGGTTCAGCAGATGCGAATAAGAGGAGATTCGAACCAGGGGGTTAAGTCCCCCCTGGACTTTTAATATGTGTTTCGTTTTCCAGTTCGAAGGATGACATGTCCAGGTCAAACCCCCTCAGAGTGCAGCCCCTCATGCACCTTCGATCCAGCCTCTTCACTGGGTCGAAAGACAGCCTGCCTCTCTTTCGATCCAGGCCTCCAGAATCATTTTTTTCCTTATTTTGCTGCCTGGCCCATTTGTACTCTGTTTATTTTGTTTCCGTTTATTCCTTTTAGTTTCAGTTCTAATTAAAAATTATAAAAAATAAACAACTTAGAATTAGGATTTAATTTAATTAATCATTTTAACTTATTTTCTCCAATTTTAAAATCGGTAGACTTAGGTTTTATTCAAATTCAATCTTTTTCATAAACAAAAATACAAAAAATATTAGGTTTGTTTTAGAATAAATTTTAATCATTACTTTTTTTAATTAATTAAATTTGACTTAACTGAATATTTAGCATTTTCTCAAAAAAAAAAAAAACAACAAAAAGATTATATGCTAGGTTTTTTAAGTTTCATGCGCGTTTATTTTATCGTAACTGCTTATTATTCCCCCAATTTTGGAAATGTAAATAATCCCCTCCCTGAAGCCTTGTAATAGTGTAGTATTTACAGTTTCTGCACTTTAAATTCCTGTACATATATTAACTGCTTAGATGTATGCTAACTAGGATTGTATGACAAGATCTAAAAACAAATGGTAGAACACCTAAAAAAACAAAGATAATATAAACTGAAAATTGACACACTTGCACATGCCACTCCTAGGGTACACCTCATTTGGTTGCCTCAAATGTGGTCATTAAGTATAGGATGTTTTAGAGGTCGTCCTTTTTGTCCCAAGATCATAAGTTGCCTCGAAATGGTTGCCTCGATAAAAATGGTCTAAGACATTAGGATTACCACTAAAGTGTCCTAACGTTGCTTTAGTGACCACAAGTCCCTTAAATCGAATTGACCCGAAAAACTCCAACGACGGTGCTACCTACTCCTCAATAGTGGGATAACACTGTCTAAAGGACAGTTGCACAGTTTAATTCCTTTTCGAGTAGGTAGATGTTCTAAAGTACTTGCTCTCTTTTAAAACAAAACAAAAACTTTTCGCACTTACACTTTCATAAAAAACAAAACTCTTTTCAAAACTCACAATCACAAAGAAAAGCAAACCTTTTGAAAACATAGTGAGCAAGTACCTAAGAGCCCGTGGATAACCACGGATAGAAAGGGTGCTAACACCTTCCCTTTCTATAATCTACCTCCCGAACCTGAGAAACATTCTCGAAAAGGAATTTTTTCTGTGCTTTTGTCCTTCCCTTGTTGGATAAAATAAAAGACGGTGGCGACTCTTGCTTACCGCGACACTTTGTGAAAACAAACGCAAACGCGAACCAGCATATTAAAAAACAGTCAGTTCTCGTTCCCACCGATCACAGAACTGGCGAATCTGCTGGGGAAATATTAATAAGTGAGGTGTACCTTAGGACTAGATCACTTGTGTTTTCATTTGTATTGCTTTGTATGCTTTTAATTTTGTGGGCTTGTATCAGAGATCTATAAATCCTCCACCCGGATTTTGGGAAACATTCATAGATAGCAATACGTTGTGGAAATTGTGCGGGGTATACCGACACGGTTGAAGCAATAGCTATATTAGTGCGACATATTTGTGAGTACCGGTAGCCTTTGAGTCAATCAAAGAGAATACGGGGCCGCTGAGTGATGTCACTAAGCACTAATGACATAGAACCTTACTTGACCATCTTGGCCTTTTTAGGGGTAGTGAGATGACCGACTTTGGTGCAGTCCGAAGTTGGTAGATACTCGATACTACACTCATTGAGGATTGTTTTCTCGGAATATTTTGGTCGCCAGTTAAGTGGCTAAACCGAAACGATGAACATAGAAAACAATCCAATGATATTGAGCTCCTTAGAACCCGGTTACTATTTATAGGACAGGTTTTTGAGCCAACTACACTCAAGAGGGTACTTACCTATGAAACTCCATGCCAACATAAACTTAAGGCTGTTTTTGTGACTTGTGTGCCTTCAAACTTGAACTAATTGCACATTCTTGTTATTTGACAACATGAGTTCATTGCAGGTTTTGTTTACAGTCCTTATCCAATAATTTGGACTCATTGCAGGGTTTACTTACATCACCTCATGCATTTGCTTAAACGCATAGCATATACATCATAACATCATACCTTAACATTTCCTTAACCATTTCAAGGATCTCAAGGGTCTGTTATGCAGGTTATGGTACATCAAAAGTCTAGCAAGGGGCAAAGGGGATTTATTTTCCTCTAGCCAAGGTTGTCTAGAAATCAAAACACGATAAACTTAAGTCAGGGGCTATGACCCACTTGATATGGTGAGCTTGACTCTTGAAGAAGGACTCTCAGCAACATGAAGTTCCTTCAATCAAGCTACCAAATTCAGATTCTAACAAGTTTCTTGTTTACCCTGCGAGATCCTTGAAAACATTTCATACATATATCATACATATCATTGCATAACAGGTCTTCCAGTACAAATCTCTCATGTTCTCGTTGTTTATATCAGCAATGGCTTTCCAACCAGACAACCAAGATCTTCATACTCAAGAGACTCAATTCAGGGAAATCTTCCTAAACCTATCCAAGGGGTAGGAAGAGTTGAGAACACTCCTCATGGGGAAGTTGGTCAAGAAAAGTCCTGAAGACAATAAGGACGAACGGCTGAAACATCTGCAAGCTGAGGTAGATGCAATGAGAACCCAAATGCTAGGGCAGATGGCTCTTATCCAAGGCTTAGCTCGGGAACAAGAAGAGTTGAGAACCATGATCCACCAGCTTCATCAAGACAGATACAACAACATGAAGCAAACAGTCAAGGCTGGGGATCAAATCATTAATCAGCCTCCAAGAAGACAAGAGTTTGGTATGGTGAAGAATGGACCTCTCCAAGTTTCTACTACCTCAAGGGTCCAACAACAACCTCGCCAAGAACAACGGGTTGATCAGAGTAAGCCCAGAAGGCAATTTACCAAGCTCAACGTGTCGCTGTATCAAGCTTTACAACACCTATTGAGGTTGAATCTGGTGACGTTAAGGGACCCTCCTAAGAATCCCAACATAACCTCCCTAAAGTACAATCCTGATGCGAGGTATGCATACCATTCCAACAGCCCGGGGCATGATACTGATGGTTGTTGGGCATTGAAAAACAAAGTTCAAGACCTGATTAACGAAGGAGCTTTGGAATTCACACAAGATGGTCAGGCTGAGTTCTTCTACCATCCCTCCAAGGTTCACCATTTGAAGTGACAAGTACTGAGACGAGAAGACTTTTGTTCATTTGAATTTTCAAGTTGTAATCTCTTTGTTATTCAAACAATTATCTATTAATGCCAAACTTTGTTTCATTAATGCATTGCATATGTTTGTCTTGATTTGATCCAATCATTTTCATCACATTTAAACTATGTTTTTTACTCACTTTATGACATTCAACTCTTGCTAAAAGTTACAAGCCTTTAGAGGGAGGATGACGAAACAATGCCATAATCTCATACAGTATGCTTTTGGACAGACCTTGCTAACGATGTACAGGCATTTCTTTCAAATCCTAAACATTGGAGTTATAAGGAAGATAATCCCTAGTCAACCCCTTCGAGCCAAAGAAGTAGGAGTTTTCTATTTTTAAACAAATTGAAACCTTTGATTTAAACCTGGGGCAGGGTAATCTCTCAGTTAATTCAAAAGATACGCATTGAAGTCGCAAAACTCCCAGTTCATAATACAACGAACGACATCAAAAGCATTCCTCTGGAATCAAAAGACAGTGGTGGTTCCTTATCTCACATGTAGTCAATCTCTCAAAAGAAAAAAGCCCACTGAGCCAGAACCTATAAAGGAGGCTTAAGAAAGTTAGGGCATCCCGCTGACTGTAATCTCGAAAACAGGAACAGTCAGGCAAAAATTAGGGATAACAAATCAAAAGAACGAGGTCATTACAAATCCTCGACAACATGAAAAATGTTGCAAAAATGACTGCCTTCAAAAATTCAACTTGTGTGAACCATCACCAAAAACGTCGTTCCAGACTCATTTGGAGTTCAAATGCACAATTAACTGAATTTAGGATTGAAGAACATCACGAAGAGTGGGTGGGTACAAATATACTTTGAGCCTTTATCCTTTGTTTCTTAAATCGTGAACCAAGCCACGTTAAAACCCTTCAAAAGTCCTAACTGAAGCATGGGTTAGTTCGAAAGCATACTGTTACAAAAGGTATCCTGACTCCTGTAAGGCTTTTCCCTAAATCTTGTGTTGAATTTGTCTTATAAAGAGTTTTCTGCTAAAAAACGCATTTTTCAAAAACTTCGAGACAGGCATAAACTTTGCATTATCTGAATATCACTGTTTGCATTTGGCTATTTGTTTGACAGCGGAGAAATTCACACAACGAATATCCGATGAACGAAAGCCCTCTCAGTGAAAAAAATCACTTCAAAAAGGATGACGCTTCCATTGGCAAATCTCCTATAAACAAGGGGGCATGACACGTCACTATCCAGCACACCTGGGGCAGTCCAGTCAAGATTTCAGGAAATCTCTGAAGAAGTGCAGAGTAACCAGGGGCAAGTCTCCATCTCCGTCACTTGGGGCATTGAACATCAATCTCAGTGGAGGGTTACATACATTAAAACATTTCCAGGCAGTGCCACAAACACCTGCTACTAGGGGCAATGACAAATCTCCCCAGATCCTGCTCATAGGATGACTCCTGGCAAGGGTTTAATCTCTGAAAACCTTTCCCCAGCTGAATCAATCTCAAGAATCCTCGAGGACTTCCCCCAGCGAAGATGTCACCTCCCCAGCGGACTGACGACAGGGTTTATCTCCCCAACAACGCCATGATTCCCCAGCTTGAGTTTTCCTCTCCGACTACTACAAGTTAAAGGACCACAACTCCTCTTCCCCAGTAGACTCTGGAAGCTTGTCCCCTGCATAATACAAATGTATCTCCCCAACCAATTTCAGAAGGTTATCCCCAGCAAGTTGCAACTGAAAAGTCATCCCCAACGAAGTTCTTTCTTTCCCCAAGCAGGACTTTTATCCTCAATAGGCTCAATATCACCAGCAATGGTAATCAATCCCCAGCGGAGTTCATCATCAAAATCCCCAACAGAGCTTATCAACAGAATCCCCAGCGGAGTTTATCGTTAAAATCTCAGCAAAGTATCTCTTCCCCCACAGAGTATTTCCCCTCGGAGTAATCTCTTCATCAAGTTTATTCCCCAACGGAGTTCTTCTCTCCTGCATGTTTATTCTCACAATCATCTTCGTTCATCATCCCCAGCGGAAACGAAGAACTCAACTTTATTCGCCAGCAGCTCCGGGATTTGTTTTCCCCAGCTAAAACATCACATTCCCATACATCATGATACATACATATACGCATCAAACGAATACAATCTCATTTATTTTGAGAACATCATTGCCTGATCCATATCATGCATTGCATATGACTGACCTTTACCTTTCAGGAAAAATGAAGTTAATTTCTCAGCTTAGTCGAAGATCTGACCAGTTCTTAAATCTCAATTGAATTATCATCAGTTGAATTTTCAGATAAGGTTCTCAATCTCGACAGCTTTCCTCCGTCATAGTGTGGAAAAGTTCTATAACCTCAGCGGTTTACTCCATTGAGCACGAGACAGTTCCTAGATCTTGATGAAGATGTTTCCCTACGTCATAGTGTGGACGAGTACTATAACCTCAACGGTATACTCCATTGAGCACGAGTCAGTTCCTAGATCTTGATGTTTTACTCCGTCATAGTATGGACAAGTTCTATAACCTCAGCGGTGTACTCCATTGAGCACGAGACAATTCCTAGATCTTGATGAAGATGTTTCCATACGTCATAGTGTGGACGAGTACTATAACCTCAACGGTATACTCCATTGAGCACGAGTCAGTTCCTAGATCTTGATGTTTTCCTCCGTCATAGTGTGGACAAGTTCTATAACCTCAGCGGTTTACTCCATTGATCACGAGACAGTTCCTAGATCTTGATGAAGATGTTTACCTACGTCATAGTGTGGACGAGTACTATAACCTCAACGGTATACTCCATTGAGCACGAGTCAGTTCCTAGATCTTGATGTTTTCCTCCGTCATAGTGTGGACAAGTTCTATAACCTCGGCGGTTTACTCCTTTGAGCACGAGACAGTTCCTAAATCTTGATGAAGATGTTTCCCTACGTCATAGTATGGAAGAGTACTATAACCTCAACGGTATACTCCATTGAGAACGAGTCAGTTCCTAGATCTTGATGTTTTCCTCCGTCATAGTGTGGACAAGTTCTATAACCTCAGCGGTTTACTCCATTGAGCACGAGATAGTTCCTAGATCTTGATGAAGATGTTTCCCTACGTCATAGTGTGGACGAGTACTATAACCTCAGCAGTTTACTCTATTGAGCACGAGTCAGTTCCTAGATCTTGATGTTTTCCTCCGTCATAGTGTGGACAAGTTCTATAACCTCAGCGGTTTACTCCATTGAGCACGAGACAATTCCTAGATCTTGATGAAGATGTTTCCCTACGTCATAGTGTGGACGAGTACTATAACCTCAACGGTATACACCATTGAGCACGAGTCAGTTCCTAGATCTTGATGTTTTCCTCTGTCATAGTATGGACAAGTTCTATAACCACAACGGTTTACTCCATTGAGCACGAGACAGTTCCTAGATCTTAATGAAGATGTTTCCCTACGTCATAGTGTGGACGGGTACTATAATCTCAGCGGTTTACTCCATTGAGCACGACACAGTTCCTAGATCTTGATGTTTTCCTCCGTCATAGTGTGGACAAGTTATATAACCTCAGCGGTTTACTCCATTGAGCACGAGACAGTTCCTAGATCTTGATGAAGATGTTTACCTACGTCATAGTATGGACGAGTACTTTAACCTCAACGGTATACTCCATTGAGCACGAGTCAGTTCCTAGATCTTGATGTTTTCCTCTGTCATAGTGTGGACAAGTTCTATAACCTCAGCGGTTTACTCCTTTGAGCACGAGACAGTTCCTAGATCTTGATGAAGATGTTTCCCTACGTCATAGTGTGGACGAGTACTATAACCTCAACAGTATACTCCATTGAGCACGAGTCAGTTCCTAGATCTTGATGTTTTCCTCCGTCATAGTGTGGACAAGTTCTATAACCTCAGCGGTTTACTCCATTGAGCACGAGACAGTTCCTGGATCTTGATGAAGATGTTTCCCTACGTCATAGTGTGGACGAGTACTATAACCTCAACGGTATACTCCATTGAGCACGAGTTAGTTCCTAGATCTTGATGTTTTCCTCTGTCATAGTGTGGACAAGTTCTATAACCTCAGCGGTTTACTCCATTGAGCACCAGACAGTTCCTAGATATTGATGAAGATGTTTCCCTACGTCATAGTGTGGACGGGTACTATAACCTCAGCGGTTTACTCCATTGAGCACGAGACAGTTCCTAGATATTGATGTTTTCCTCCGTCATAGTGTGGACAAGTTCTATAACCTCAGCGGTTTACTCCATTGAGCACGAGACAGTTTCTAGATCTTGATGAAGATGTTTCCCTACGTCATAGTGTGGACGAGTACTATAACCTCAACGGTATACTCCATTGAGCACGAGTCAGTTCCTAGATCTTGATGTTTTCCTTCGTCATAGTTTGGACAAGTTCTATAACCTGAGCGGTTTATTTCATTGAGCACGAGACAGTTCCTAGATCTTGATGAAGATGTTTCCCTACGTCATAGTGTGGACGAGTACTATAACCTCAACGGTATACTCCATTGAGCACGAGTCAGTTCCTAGATCTTGATGTTTTCCTCCGTCATAGTATGGACAAGTTCTATAACCTCAGCGGTGTACTCCATTGAGCACGAGACAATTCCTAGATCTTGATGAAGATGTTTCCCTACGTCATAGTGTGGACGAGTACTATAACCTCAATGGTATACTCCATTGAGCACGAGTCAGTTCCTAGATATTGATGTTTTCCTCCGTCATAGGGTGGACAAGTTCTATACCCTCAACGGTTTACTCCATTGATCACGAGACAGTTCCTAGATCTTGATGAAGATGTTTACCTACGTCATAGTGTGGACGAGTACTATAACCTCAACGGTATACTCCATTGAGCACGAGTCAGTTCCTAGATCTTGATGTTTTCCTCCGTCATAGTGTGGACAAGTTCTATAACCTCGGCGGTTTACTCCTTTGAGCACGAGACAGTTCCTAAATCTTGATGAAGATGTTTCCCTACGTCATAGTATGGAAGAGTACTATAACCTCAACGGTATACTCCATTGAGAACGAGTCAGTTCCTAGATCTTGATGTTTTCCTCCGTCATAGTGTGGACAAGTTCTATAACCTCAGCGGTTTACTCCATTGAGCACGAGATAGTTCCTAGATCTTGATGAAGATGTTTCCCTACGTCATAGTGTGGACGAGTACTATAACCTCAGCAGTTTACTCTATTGAGCACGAGTCAGTTCCTAGATCTTGATGTTTTCCTCCGTCATAGTGTGGACAAGTTCTATAACCTCAGCGGTTTACTCCATTGAGCACGAGACAATTCCTAGATCTTGATGAAGATGTTTCCCTACGTCATAGTGTGGACGAGTACTATAACCTCAACGGTATACTCCATTGAGCACGAGTCAGTTCCTAGATCTTGATGTTTTCCTCTGTCATAGTGTGGACAAGTTCTATAACCACAACGGTTTACTCCATTGAGCACGAGACAGTTCCTAGATCTTGATGAAGATGTTTCCCTACGTCATAGTGTGGACGGGTACTATAACCTCAGCGGTTTACTCCATTAAGCATGACACAGTTCCTAGATCTTGATGTTTTCCTCCGTCATAGTGTGGACAAGTTATATAACCTCAGCGGTTTACTCCATTGAGCACGAGACAGTTCCTAGATCTTGATGAAGATGTTTCCCTACGTCATAGTATGGACGAGTACTTTAACCTCAACGGTATACTCCATTGAGCACGAGTCAGTTCCTAGATCTTGATGTTTTCCTCCGTCATAGTGTGGACAAGTTCTATAACCTCAGCGGTTTACTCCTTTGAGCACGAGACAGTTCCTAGATCTTGATGAAGATGTTTCCCTACGTCATAGTGTGGACGAGTACTATAACCTCAACAGTATACTCCATTGAGCACGAGTCAGTTCCTAGATCTTGATGTTTTCCTCCGTCATAGTGTGGACAAGTTCTATAACCTGAGCGGTTTACTCTATTGAGCACGAGACAGTTCCTGGATCTTGATGAAGATGTTTCCCTACGTCATAGTGTGGACGAGTACTATAACCTCAACGGTATACTCCATTGAGCACGAGTTAGTTCCTAGATCTTGATGTTTTCCTCTGTCATAGTGTGGACAAGTTCTATAACCTCAGCGGTTTACTCCATTGAGCACCAGACAGTTCCTAGATATTGATGAAGATGTTTCCCTACGTCATAGTGTGGACGGGTACTATAACCTCAGCGGTTTACTCCATTGAGCACGAGACAGTTCCTAGATATTGATGTTTTCCTCCGTCATAGTGTGGACAAGTTCTATAACCTCAGTGGTGTACTCCATTGAGCACGAGACAGTTTCTAGATCTTGATGAAGATGTTTCCCTACGTCATAGTGTGGACGAGTACTATAACCTCAACGGTATACTCCATTGAGCACGAGTCAGTTCCTAGATCTTGATGTTTTCCTCCGTCATAGTGTGGACAAGTTCTATAACCTCAGCGGTTTACTCCTTTGAGCACGAGACAGTTCCTAGATCTTGATGAAGATGTTTCCCTACGTCATAGTGTGGACGAGTACTATAACCTCAATGGTATACTCCATTGAGCACGAGTCAGTTCCTAGATCTTGATGTTTTCCTTCGTCATAGTTTGGACAAGTTCTATAACCTGAGCGGTTTATTTCATTGAGCACGAGACAGTTCCTAGATCTTGATGAAGATGTTTCCCCCCAATTGAATTATGAACAGGTTCTTAAAACTCAGCTGAGGCATTCTCCCAGTTGAAGTACAGGCAGGTTCCTAAATCTCAACGAAGTTAGACTTCCCCAGTGGAATCTTCTACAACAACAGGTATGCAAGTTTTCGATAAGGAATCTCTTATGCGATCGACACTCCTGCAGATGGCATCTATAAGCCCATCCTCCTACCAACAATCTCCAAATGGCATCTGTAAGCCCATTCCTGACATCACAATGTTGATACTTCACCATGCGAGTGCAAATTTCTGGGCACTCTAGTGTTCAATTATCTTCCACCCTCGGATCACGAAAGGCTCGAAAGCCAATCTATATCCTCAGGTTTAAGAAAAGTGAACAGGGGCAACTGTTGCACCCCAAAATTTTCCCTCTCATGTTTCCCAGAGCCTTCCCCTTGCATGGTTGATCACAAACTCTTGCCTAAGGAAAAGGAAATTTTTTGAGTGATGCTTCGATTTGCATTCTGAATAAGCACTTCGATTGGCATTCTGAAGGAGCATTTCGATTGGTATTCTGAAGGAGCATTTAGATTGGCACTCTTAAGAAGCATTTCGATTGGCACTCTGAAGAAGCATTTCGATTGGAATTCTGAAGGAGCACTTCGATTGGCATCCTGAAAGACCCTTCGATTGGCATTCTGAAGGAGCATTTCGATTAGCACTCTGAAGAAACATTTCGATTGGCATTCTGAAGGAACACTTCGATTGGCACTCTGAAAAACCCTTCGATTGGCATTCTAAAGGAGCATTTCGATTGGCACTCTGAAGAAGCATTTCGATTGGCATTAAGGACAAGTACTTCGATTGGAATTCCAAAAAGGTCCATTCGAAGAAGCATTCAAAGGGTCCATTCGAAGAAGCTTTCGAAAGAGCATTCGAAGGAGGTTATCAGCCCATTCAAAAGGGAGCATTCGAAAGAAGCCATCAGCCCATTCGAAGAGGAGCATTCAAAAGCCAGCTGCTTGTCATTCAAAATTCAAAAAGGGACAGAATCCCATGTGTTTAGCCAACGTTACAAACTCTCATTCATGGATTTCAAACACACAATTAACGTTACGAATCCTCCTTCATGGCTATCAAAACACATAATCAAGGTCATTTAAACCTTTGTCTTCCTGTCCCCTTCACCCCCTCTATATAAAGAATTCACAAATGCTGCAAAAAGGGAGAGGAAAAAGATACAGAAAAATAGAGAACTTGGAGAGACGCTTCCCAGAATTCTCCAAGCCAAAGCTGCCACCCAGTGAACGCCTCCCCCCTCAGAACTACAGGTCGAAGCACCTCTGTTTGGTAAAAGAAAAAAATCTAATCTAAAGCTCACTCTCAAATTCATTTCGATTGCATATTCATATTTTTATTTCTGTTTGTGAATGATTTAATGTGCTTCATGTGAGCTACAGTGCAGAGTTGAGATTGTGCCATTGCTTGGGCACAATCTGAGTTTATCCTTCGAATCCCAAGATAAAACAAACCCAGACACAGGTTCAGCAGGTGCGAATAAGAGGAGATTCGAACCAGGGGGGTTAAGTCCCCCCCTGGACTTTTAATATGTGTTTCGTTTTGCAGGAACCTCATGCTCAGCTTCTTGTTCAGATCTTCGAAGCTCAACAGTTTAGCTTCGAACTGGACCCAGGACTTCCAGTTCGAAGGATGACATGTCCAGATCGAACCCCCTCAGAGTGCAGCCCCTCATGCACCTTCGATCCAGCCTCTTCACTGGGTCGAAAGACAGCCTGCCTCTCTTTCGACCCAGGCCTCCAGAATCATTTTTCTTCTTCTTCTTATTTTGCTGCCTGGCCCATTTGTACTCTGTTTATTTTGTTTCCGTTTATTCCTTTTAGTTTCAGTTCTAATTAAAAATCATAAAAAATAAACAACTTAGAATTAGGATTTAATTTAATTAATCATTTTAACTTATTTTCTCCAATTTTAAAATCGGTAGACTTAGGTTTTATTCAAATTCAATCTTTTTTCATAAACAAAAATACAAAAAATATTAGGTTTGTTTTAGAATAAATTTTAATCCGTATTTTTTTAATTAGTTAAATTTGACTTAACTGAATATTTAGCATTTTCTCAATAAAATAAAATAAAACAACAAAAAGATTATATGCTAGGTTTTTTAAGTTTCATGCGCGTTTATTTTATCGTAACTGCTTATTATTCCCCCAATTTTGGACATGTAAATAATCCCCTCCCCGAAGCCTTGTAATAGTGTAGTATTTACAGTTTCTGCACTTTAAATTCCTGTACATATATTAACTGCTTAGATGTATGCTAACTAGGATTGTATGACAAGATCTAAAAAGAAACGGTAGAACACCTAAAAATACAAAGATAATATAAACTGAAAATTGACACACTTGCACATGCCACTCCTAGGGTACACCTCATTTGGTTGCCTCAAATGTGGTCATTAAGTATAGGATATTTTAGAGGTCGTCTTTTTTGTCCCAAGATCATAAGTTGCCTCGAAATGGTTGCCTCGATAAAAATGATCTAAGACATTAGGATTACCACTAAAGTTTCCTAACGTTGCTTTAGTGACCACAAGTCCCTTAAATCGAATTGACCCAAAAAACTCCAACGACAGTGCTACCTACTCCTCAATAGTGAGATAGCACTGTCTAAAGGATAGTTGCACAGTTTAATTCCTTTTCGAGTAGGTAGATGTTCTTAAGTACTTGCTCTCTTTTAAAACAAAACAAAAACTTTTCGCACTTACACTTTCATCAAAAACAAAACTCTTTTCAAAACTCACAATCACAAAGAAAAGCAAACCTTTTGAAAACATAGTGAGCAAGTACCTAAGAGCCCGTGGATAACCACGAATAGAAAGGGTGCTAACACCTTCTCTTTCTATAATCTACCTCCCGAACCCGAGAAACATTCTCGAAAAGGAATTTTTTCTGTGCTTTTGTCCTTTCCCTTGTTGGATAAAATAAAAGATGGTGGCGACTCTTGCTTACCGCGACACTTTGTGAAAACAAACGCAAACGCGAACCAGCATATTAAAAAACAGTCAGTTCTCGTTCCCACCGATCACAGTCGACTAAACCAATTCGATCCTCCTGACATATTCTATTATTTCTTCCTAGTCGACGTGATCCAATTTTCGACAGTTTCAATATGGCTCTTTCCTAGCATTAACTCTGACTTAATAAAAAAAACTTTTCAGACATTGGCTCCTGTTTCCCAAAAAAACCCTTATTTTGGAGGGTTCCTCTTAACTTATGAGAGTATTTTCATTTATCACATGCACTTGAATTCCTTAAGATTTTCCAAGGTAACAAAATGCCACCCAGAGATACCATTTTTGAATTTCGACTAATATGAGATCATGGCATCTCTAAAGCGTTGGTTTCACCACTCGACCAAATCGTTTCCATTTCTCAAAAAAAGTGAACATTACTGTTCTGTCTTTTCTGTGACGTCACGCAATCATGGTAGCGTCCCACGCCTTTCAGTTTCGAGATGTGCGACATTAATTTCTTTCCATCATTACGCTTTTAGTTGGAAACGTGGCCCACTAACTTGCTTTGGTCTTGTGGCACGCGTCCCACTACCTGACGTGATTTGAACTTTGGGAAATCATAAAATATTTTCCCATTATTTCATCTTTCCTCAGGGTTTATAAATACCCTTATTCCCCATTTTGTATATTTTCCTTCACTTCTTCAATCCCTTGCTCTTTTAGAAAACAAAAAACCAGAAACTACACACCATTGTTGTTCTTCATCTTCATCCTCCTTCAACCTTCAACAATGGAGAATGTGAAAAGTAAAACCTCTTCTCCAGCTGTCGCTCTTCAACTGCGCCTTGTCAACGGCAAAGCCTATGTACTAGAACCTCCATTTGCTAAGGAGAAAACCAAAATCTGGCAATCTCAGGTACTTATCCCTTTTCTCTTGAGGAGAAACCCTTAGCCTTTTTAGGACCGCTTCCAAATGATGCACCCTTTGAAGTCTACCTAGATGATAAAGAGGCATTTTTTCCACTAGCACCGCTACCAGACCTATCATCTCTTATCCAGACCCTATATCACTTAAATATGTTGACAGGAACTTTAGGACCGCACCACCTCTTCGTTGCCCTAAATTTTCTGCTTGGATGGCACGTTTAGAAACTGACAAAGGAGACCAGTGGAAAAAGATGAGTATCTATACCCTGCTGGAACTTTCTCGATGTGGTCAACCCTATTCTAGTGGCATGCTCTTAGCTGCCATATATTTCTGGGATGGATCAACCAACACCTTTCATACTAAATACGGTATGATTACTCCTACCTTGCTCGACGTTGCCGCCATCACTGGGTTGAAACCATCTGACACGGTTTTCAACTATAGAGATGTTGAATCTGTGCCAATAAGGTTTGATGTGGGTGAAGCTGGAAAGCCAACGTATAACAATTTCATCGACCATCATGCTCAAACCTCTGGTCCTGTAATTGATGAAGAGAATGTGGTGTTTCTGACCTTGTGGCTATCTCACTTTGTTTTCTGTTCCAGGTCATTGCAGGTGGCCAAACAATTCTCTTATCTGGCTACCCAGTTGCATATGGGTGAAACGTTGCTTTAGGCCAGTTGATTTTGGCCTCTCTCTATGCAGCTTTGACTGATGCTTCCACCCAAATAAAGCGTTTCGACCCCAATAATCCAAAGAAAAAGAACGTCTTAGTCCATGGTCCTTTATGGCTCTTGCAGATATGGTTGAATGACACTTTCTCTAAGGAGATTAAGCCTTTTAGAAATAGAAAGGTGGCATTTCCTCCATCTCAAAACCATATCTTCTGGAAATGCCTTCTCCCTTTGACTCCTATCGATAAAGGCTCCCCAAATCCTGAAGTTTTCAGGCTGCTGTTCACCATTATACTGATAAGAGTCGACTCACCCCCTCGATGGCCCCTTTTTATGCTAGACAAGATGGCCCAGAATGGTTTACTGGGGCTTTTCCACCCACGAGAGAAGAGGACAAGAAAAATTCTTTAATCCTTTGGAGGAGTTACTTGACTCCTCAATTTTTATCTACTGTGATTGTCGGTGTAAACCCAGGTTTGGTCGCTTACCAACCTAACTTGGTGGCTCGACAATTTGGCCTCTGTCAACTTGTTCCTAAATCATTGTTAAATTTACATGGGCTGCTGGTCGACATCACAACTGACCAACCCTTCGAAATGATCAAGGATGATATATGGAATCTATGGGCACGGAGGCCCACACTCACTCTCACTCCTTTCCAACTGTCTTTTTACTGCACCAAAGAATTTGAAACTTGGTGGAAGACATATTTTGTTACATTCATTGGTGATTCTAATGCTAAGCTGATTGAACTAACCACAACTCTTTCAAACTTGCAGGCAAAGGCGACCAAATGTAAGATTACTCATGTTAAACAAATTCGAGCTTTCTAGAATTACTTCCGAATTGTGTATCGACCTAATGATCTTTGTCAGACCATCTATGAGGTTGCTGTCGAATTAAAGGAGAAGGTAACCGATAGGATCTCAACACTAAAAATTCCTGGTTATGCGAAAGATAAATATCTTTACGCTCTTCATTTTGGAAACATTAAATTTCCTCCTTTGCCATCCAGCCCTTTGGCCTTGGCCTTTGGCCCACCTATTCCTGATTGGTGGTATTGCTCTATACTGGATATGCAAAATGCCTATAGGACAAAGGCCGACAGAATGGTATCGACGAAGTATTACTTACCTAACTATTCGAGACATCTTCATTATGATCTCCGATATGTTAAATTACTTTTGACTACACAAATTGGTAACAATTTCTGGAAAGTTTTACCCCTTGCCTGTTTTACTTTGATTTCTTATCTGATTGTTTTACACTTGTCTTACAGCTATACCAATAGATCAGGCGGGAGCAGTTTCTGTCGGCAAAACAAAACCTTCAACGCGCCAGGTTTAAACTTCAACTTTTTGTCAGCTACCATTCTTGATTTTGGCATATCTGACTCAAATTTATTTTGTAGATCATTCCTGACCACACACCTTCCGACGACGAACCCATTTCTTCTTCACTCAAAAATGCTTCTTTGGTGGGTATATTTATATACTTCTTTTTTCTATGTTGTTTACACCCTAAACTTGTATTAGTATTTCCCTTGTTTGCCAGAGTAAAAAACGCTCAGTGGATTTGGCTGCTCCCTCTGACAAATCCAAAAGGTCCAAGAAGGACAAAAAACATACTCCTGAGCGAGCTGAGGTATATTAGGTTGATTAAAAACTTCCATTATCTACTAACACCATTTCTTTGACTTACATCTTTCTTTGATACTGTAGCCATCACCTGATGTTCAGCCCTCTCAACATTCCCACAAATCCAAAAGTCATAAGAGGAAAAGAGATTCCTCCACCGATGGCGAGGCGGCGAAGAAAAAGAAGAAGACAAAGGCACATATACCCCAAGGTGATGAGGCAAAGGTTGGCTTGAAACTTGTTGATGAAATCAAGGAGCCAGCTGACATCGAAATTCCTCTTATTACAAGGAGGAGACGTAACATGGTTTTGGTCGAAAATCCTAAAGCCACTTCAGATTTGGGCGCTGACACCATCATGGTCGACATAGCTCTGGTTACTCCGACCCGTGCCCCTAGGGTTGATGAAGTTTAAAGCCTAGTGAGAAATCTCACAAACGTTTCAGCTAAGGACGCGTCTGTCGATCTCAATCTGTCGACACAGGTATTAACTGGTTGTTCTCTAGTTTCTTTCCTTATCTGCTTGTTGAATTTGTTTCGGCTAATACCTTTCCTTACTCTCTTTAGGTCAACACCTCTGATCAACAACAACGCGTACCTGACTACACCCCTTTGTCAGAAGCTTCTTCCCCTCACCATCATGAAAATATTGACTTTACTGATGGTGAGTTTATCGACCTGACTATTCCGGCTACTCTTAGTGACTATGATTCAATCACTAGTCCTGCCAAACATAAGGGTTATAGTTCTACTAGTTCTGATTCTATCCTTTCAGATTCCCTACAGGATTCAGAAGCAAATAAAAATGCCACCACTTCCCGAATTTTGCCCCCCTGATAGCACGTAAGGCACGCCTATCATTTCTTCTGGGAGAATAAAGGTCGACTCACCCATTAAGCTAAAACACGTGGGAGTCAAACCTTCCGGTCTAGAGGCAATTTCTAAGTTGTGTCAGCTTTGTGAGCTCTCGCACTCTTTCTTCTGACTCCAACCCATCTCAAGCGCATAATGACAAGATGAGTCCTGAAGCAGTTAAAGCCAAGAATATGATGGCTAAATTTTGGACTCATGCTTTAAATCCTGATTTGCCTCATCTGCTCCATTCTGATCCAACTCTTGGGCCAGAACTCTCAGAAGTTCTTGCTCAAATGAAGGAACTCAATATGTCTGAATCAGCCAGGCTGATGATAATGGAGTTTGAGAAACTTTTCATCCCTCTATGCCAAAATGTTGAAAGAATTCGAGCAAATGAGGCATCGGTTGAGTCGAAGGAAGCCTCTGTGAAAGCAAAGTTGGATGTGGTGGTGCACGTTACTGAAGAAATCAATGGTTTGTTAGCAATGGTTGAAGATAAAAAACGGGAACTGATTCACAAACGAAACAGAGCTGCTGAAATCCATAACCAGATTTCTGTTCTCAACAAGGAATTAGAATTAATCACCAAGCAAGAGGAAGAAATAAACAATGTGATTAATCCCATCCAAGCAAAAGTTGAGCAGATGGTTGTGGATGCCGTGGCGGAAATTGACGCAATTTCTTCTGTTGAAATAGAACTTGAAAGACTTAAGATTCAAGCAGAAGGTTTTGAGTATTAGGCCACTAACCTCCATGGTGAACTGTAGTCGTTTCAAGCTAAATTTAAGCATTTTTAACCATTGTAATAACAATCTTGTAATTTATTCATGGCTCTAAGCCAAATTTTAACGAATCCTTTATTTGTTCATTTTATATGTAATCTCCATATTTTATGCGTGTTTTGAATTTGGTGGTCCCAACAAAATTTTACCAGCTCGTTGGTTCGACGAATATTTATTCCGTCGAGATTTTGATTTCTTGAAGAATGGGCTTATAATTTTGAAGTACTTACCATTTACCCTTAAGATCCGTCGATCTGGGGCTAACTCCTCAAGCTCATACGCATTATTTGAAAAGACTTGTATCACTTTGAAAGGTCCTTCCCAATTTGGGGACCATTTCCCTAAAACCCTATCATTTTTGTCCATAGGCAATATTACTTTCCATACTAGATCATCGACAACAAATATTTTATCCTTTACCTTTTTGTTGTAAGCCCTGGAGAATCTTTCCTTCTGTCCTATTAACGAGTCAAGGGCCAACATCCTTTCTTCATCTATGTCGACAAGCTCGTCTGCCATCATATTCCAGTAATCCTCAGATGGTATTTCATGCTGTCTTTGGATTCTAATTGATTGGACATGTATCTCCACTGGTAATATTGCATCATGTCCATATGCAAGTCGAAATGGAGTAGTTCCTGTGACTTCCTTAAGGGAAGTTCTATAAGCCCATAAGGCTTGATCCAATGTTTTATGCCAATTCCTTGGCTTCTTTCCTACACGCTTCTTAATTAGACTAATTATCACTTTATTGGCAGCTTCGACTTGGCCATTTGCTTGAGCATAGTAGGGGGTATAAGTTAACAACTTAATTCCAGCTTCTTGCGCAAATTCTTGCATTTTTCGTCCAGTAAAGACTGATCCCTGGTAAGTCGTAATTGTTTCTGGAATTCCAAATTGATAGATGATGTGATTTTGTATAAAATTAATAACAACTTCTTGGTCGACGTTAGTTAAAGCTACTGCCTCGACCCATTTTGTAAAGTAATCAATACCGACTAAAATATATCTTTGTTGTTTTGATGATGCTGGTTTTATTTCTCCAATCACATCTAAAGCCCATCCTTTGAATGGCCAGGGCTTTATAACTGCATGCAATTCACTTGCAGGGACATGTTGTATTCCCCCATGCATCTGACATTCTTGGCAACTTTTGGAAAATTCAATACAATCTTTTAGCATTGAAGGACAATAGACGCATGAACGCACCAAAATCCATTTCATTTTATGTCCTACTTGATGTGCACCAAATGCTCCACTATGCACACTTGACACTGCCACGTATGCCTCACTTTCTCCAAGGAATTTTAACAAAACCCCTTCAGCAGTTTTCTTAAATAATTCGTTCTCTATCAAAAAATAATTGAGAGCACGATACTTGATCTTACGATCTGTCGACCTCGCGGGAATGCACAGATAGTCAGCCAATGGCTTTCGCCAATCATTCTCTTGTCCATTGTCAATGGTTAAAATTTGAAAATTTTCGGCGTCTATACCCCCCTAACTTCATGATCGACAAATATGAAGGGGATAATAGCGTTGCTCGAACTTTCTCTCTTACTTGGGTAAGTTCTTCATTTTAATCTTTCCTGTATCCAGAGGCTTCCTGTTCTAAGTTTAGCCTTTGCGTTCTCTCTTCGAGGTATGTGTCGAATACTTACTTGCTCGAATTGTTTTAGTAATCTGATAGTAATCACAAAATACATGATTAAATTTTATTTAACACATTTGTACTCCTTTGATACTTGTTTAATCACTAATTCAGAGTCTCCCATAATTTCGACGTTCCTTGTCCCCAAATCCAGCAGCAGTTCAAGTCCTGTTATTAAGGACTCATATTCTGCTTCATTATTTGTGCACATACCATCGATTTTATACTTGAACTATGTTGGAATTCCACTGGGAGAAATTATAATTACTCATATTCCAACTCCATTCTTATGGATAGAACCACCAAAGTATAGTTTCCATGGCACTAAATCTACATAATTTTGAGGTATGTCAACCATTGAATGGTCGACCAAAAAATCTGCCACTACTTGTCCTTTCATTGCTTTAAAGGGCATGTAAGTCAGAGAATACTCTGTTAATGCTAAAGCCCATTTACCAATTCGACTATGTAAAATTGGTTTGGATAACATGTGCTTAATAATGTCGAAATGAGAAGATACATACACGTCAACATGCTTTATATATTGCTTTAGTTTAATACATGAGAAATACAAGCAAAGGCATAGTTTTTCTATATCACTATACCTGGTCTCAGGATTATTTAGCATTCGACCAAGATAATACACAAGTCTCTCGACACCTCTTTCATCCTGTTGGACAACATACTACCTATAGTCGCATCTGAGGCTACAATATATAACCATATAGGCCTATGTCTAACAGGAGGTGCCAATATTGGAGGCTTTACTAAGTAATCTTTGATTTTGTCGAAAGCCTCTTGATGCTCCTCTTGCCAAACGAAATCTTCATTCTTTAGTCGAGGTAATGGCGAAAACACTTTGGTTTTTTCCACTTAAGTTGGAGATGAACCGCCTTAGGAAATTTATCTTGCCCAACAAAGATTTAAGTTCCTTTTTGGTCGACGGTGGTCTGACATCCATGATGGCTTTGGTCTTACTTTGATTTACTTCTATGCCTTTTTTATGCACCACAAAGCCAAGAAAGTCACCTTCCTGCACACAAAAACCACATTTTAATGGATTCATTTTTAATCCATGTTTTCTCATCCTTTCGAAAGACTTTCGAAGGTGTTGCAAATGAGTCGGTCTACTGTTCGACTTTATTACAATAACATAAATGTAAACTTGCATGAAATCTTCAATAAAATCATGAAATATAGAATTCATTACCCTTTGATATGTCGCTCCGGCATTTTTTAAACCGAATGGCATAACAACCCATTCATAGGTTCCCAGTTCCCCAGGGTAGCGAAACGCCGTCTTCGACACATCTTCATCTGCAATAAAAATTTGGTTACAACCAGAATAACCATCAAGCATACTTAGATATTCAAATCTAGCGGCCGAATCGACCAACATTTCTGCCACAGGCATGGCATACTCGTCTTTTTGGGTAGCAGCATTTAGATCTCTAAAATCTATGCACACCCTTAATTTTCCATTCTTCTTAATTACGGGCACAATGTTTGCCAACCAGTCAACATATCTTGCAGTTCTTATGAATTTGCTTTTGAGGAGTCTTTCTACCTCCTCTTTGATTTTCGACATTATGGCTGGAGTGAAACATCTGGGCGTCTGCTTCACTGGTTTCTTTCCATCTTTTATTGATAATTTTAGTTCTACTAATTTCCTGCTTAAACCTGGCATTTCATTATAGTCTCCAGCAAAACAGTCTTTAAATTCTTTTAATAAAGATATTACCTCAGATTTCAACTTTGGGTCGATGTTGGCGCTGATATAAGTTGGTATTTTATCCCCCTTTTCGCCAAGATCTATCTCTTCTGAAGGGTCTTGTGGCTGCATCTTTTCGGGTGCCATTGGATCCTTTTCGAAGCCTAAAGGTTCTTCATCATATATGCAGTCCAGACGCTGCTTATCGACATTTTCTTCGACCGTCTCTAGTATATCTGGTATCTTTGGCTCCATATCCAAAGTAATTCCTTCATTTAGAACTTATGTTTCATTGGCTTTGACAGCCATATTTTTTTCAGCTTCTAGTGCCGAATTTGTTTTACTTTCGACGATATACGCCAAAATCTTGTTTAAAGCATCTAGCTTAGACATCATCACTAATGTCCCCCAGCCTGTCGATCGGTTAACACAGTATGGATCCTCGAGAGGTTCCACATCCAACATAAAACCATGGGTTTCATGTAACTTCAATGACACAAATGCTTCATCAAGGTTGGCATAAACTTCTTCAGCAGGTTGGCATGGGGAAATATTAGCTAATTTCCTGTCGAACTGCTTCTTTCCGACATTGTTCACATCTGCCATAAAGTACCCTTGATCAGCTTCAATATTCTCGACTATACCGTCTTCCCTCCAGATCACCAAACATTTATTCATAGAGGATAGCGCAGCCCCCACTCCGTGAAGCCATTCTCTTCCTACTAGGATATTGTAACTTGGCTTGCCTTGAATCACCATGAAAATAGTCGGCATGGTAACTGATCCGACAGTGATGTTTACTTGGATTACACCCATGGTATTCCTAGTTCTTCCTTCATATTCTGATAAGACTACGTTATGTGATCTAACATCGGTGTCGTATTTACCGATTTTCCGTAACATGTGGTGTGGCATAATGTTTACCGTAGCACCACAATCTACCAACACTTTGTTGATAGTAACCCCTTCAACTCTAGCCCTTATTAAAATGGGCTTTAAATTGCTTCTCATTGCCATATCTGGTTTCTCGAAGAAAGCATTCTGATTCTCAATGGAACCATTGTTCATGACAAAATAGCATGTTGGCTTGTCTAAAGCCATCTCCTCAGCATCCCGTATGCGGAATCCTCTACTTCTGTCAAGCAGCCGTATTCTGCTGGCAGACTTGATACCACATTGACTAAAATATTCAAACTCTCTTCAGAGTCAGAATCAAAATCGTCAGTGGCTTCTTCAGAACCTTTGGCAGTTGGTTGATTCACGAATTCCTTGATTCGCTCTTTCACGGAGGAATCGACTTTCACCTGGTACTGCCTCTGATTTCCACCTTTGTTCGCAGCAAATTGGCCAGCAATCGCTGGCCTCTCAGCTTTCTTTCGACGTTGGAAGTGTCTCCATTAGGTTCTATTTATTGGATTCTTCCCCATGTATTTTTTAGAGATGTGGCTTTTCTTCTCTGACTTGAATTCATGTCGGTAGTTGATCTCCGATTTCCCCCTGTTTGGTGCCCCCTCAATTGGTGGGCCTTTTCTCCCTTGGGGTTTAATGCAGGTCCCGTTAGGAGCTTTCGCTGAGGGAATATAACTCCTAGGATTAACATGCGAGTTTCCCATATCTCTCCTTGGGTCCCTAATTGTAGGTAACCTTTGATTGTATGGCTTGGTCCTGTTCTTCTCTAACTGTAGCTTCTGGAAATTTTCAGTAGCTATCTTGTCGGTCAAAGCGCCACATGTAGGACACAAGCAAGCTTGTGAACCTTTATTCTTACAGCGGTAAAGGAAGTCCAACAAATCTTCCTCAGGCCTTAGGTACACATCTGCTAGGCCGACATCAGGACTCTCTCCAGTGCCCTATTCGACCATGTTATCTTTAGGGAATTCAGTGATTCTACCATATTGATGCTCACTGGGTCGAGAAATAAGGCTCTTCTTGTCTGAGAGGATCCGTATTGATCTTCATCTTTCTGGCAGCAAACTTCAGCCTTCCCTCTTGCAACGAATTTTGCACGAGATCCATGAAAAGATAACATTGAGAGGTTGTATGACCAAGATAATTATGAAATTTACAAAAACCTCTTTTCCGTCGTTGTTCTAATGGTGGTAATTTAGCACCTGGGGGTACTAAAATTTGACCAACTTTAACCAGTAAATCAAAAATTTCTTCACACTTAGTGACATCAAACGTATAAGTTTTTGCTGGGAATTTTAGGTTATTTTCGACCGTATTCTTCCCCTTAGCGGGAAATAATGATTCACATTCATAGGCTAGCCCTGGCTTCATTTCCGCCAATTCGACCTCTGCCTCTATTGGTGAGGTATAGTCGGCCTCATAAACGAGATTTGTGTCATCATAATCTATGAAGGCTACTTTTTCTTTTCTAGTCTTAGCCTTAGTATGTCTGACTTTTTCTAGTCGCAGACGCTCTAGATGTCGAACTCTATCTGCTAGCTGTGACATACTTTTCACGATGGTTGGATCTATCTTCTTCCTAATGGAATAATCTAAACCTCCAGCAACCATTTGAACAAGCTCGTGTTCTGGAACTTGAGTAAAGCATCTTACTTTTAAAGACCTAAATCTGTTTAGATAATCATCAATGGTTTCAGCAAACCTTCTTTTGATGTTTGATAATTCGACCAAACTAATTTTCGAATGACCCTTATAAAATTGTTCGAGGAAAAGTTTTTCCAACTTCGCCCATGAGTCAATCGAATTTGGGGGTAACGTGGTAAACCATGTGAAATCCGCCTTAGTGAGGGAAGAAGGAAAGTGCTTTATCCTTAAGTTTTCATTATTCGACATATCCCCAGATTCAGTTAGATATCTGGCAATATGTTCCACCATCGACTCTCCAGATTCTCCCCCAAACTTCGTATACTTAGGGATTTTCCAACCTCTAGGGTTTTCAGTCTATAAAATATATTCAGACAAAGGGGAGGAATATGTTGGCCTTTAAAGTGCGGTATTCATGCCATTTATGGACATAATTCTTTCGACAATGGTGGTTAAATTATTTTCAACGACTAAGTTTTCTTGTCGCATTTGCTCGACAATTTGGTCAGCCTCTTGATGTCGATCTAGTAATACCCTGGGTGGATCGACCATCAAATTCCTTGGAGGCACTACCATTTGTCCCTGATGGAAAGTGTCATCCTGTATTGTCCCCATGTCTATTTGACCAGGGGCATCTAGTCGAACAGGTGGTGCCTGTTGAATAGGTGCTGGGGGAGCACCTAAAAAGTTACACAAACGTGTTAATTGGGCAATTACCTGTCGATTTTTTCCAGCGGACTTCCTATTAGTCTCAACCGACTCTTGTACTATGGGATTAAATACATTACCCATCTGGTTAGTTAACATATTAACTAACTCATGGTTGCTATCATCTATTTGTTGCCTTAATACTTCTACTGAAGTATTAGTTAGAGGCGGTACTAAGGGTTGAGGAAGCGCTACCCTATTTTGGTTTCCCCTATTATTTCCTCCTGGCGCAGATCCTTGTAAAGGAGAGTTCAAATTTTGAACATTATCTGACTCCACAGCTGTATTCGATGTCGACCGATATCCTGGCATCATGGAATACAATATTCCATAAGAAGGATCTACATTACCAAAACGAGGCATGTTAGGTATGGTAGTCATAGTCATTACTGGTCTTGGGCTTCCCGGTGGAGCCTGAGACATTTGTATGGAAGTCGCAGTAGTCGACCCTACTGGAGGAAAAAGCACTACTTGTGAAACTAGTGGATCGATAGTGGTTAAAGTTCATGACGTTATTTCATCTATGTTTGGATTATCAGAACTTGTCATTATTGATATTTTCTTCCTCGATAATGGTTTATTATACTCTTTGGTTAACTTCCCATTTCTAACTTGCATTCACTTATAAATACTCAAGACCAATTCTTAGCACCGGGTCCCACCAGATGTGCCAATTTCTTTACCGTGGAAAATGGTAAACAACCGCTGGTCCTCCCAGAGTCCTAAAACTGAGAGTAACTTGCGAGGTCGACCAATTGATCTCAAGATGCGTGCTAAGAGTTTTTTCTTATCACACCTATTCCGTCAAAATATCAGTCAAGGGAAACGACTTTCTTCTGACTGGTGAAACAAGTGTAATGGTTTTCCACACTATGGTTTAATCGACTGTCTTGTAACTCGTGAACGACAAAAGATATTCATATAAAAACGAGACTCGCTAAACTAACTGACAGGTGACTCGTGACCCACAGATAGTGTCGAATTGTTCATGCAAAATAGAAGATAACGTATAGATCTTGCTCGACAGCAAAGAGAAAACATATAAAACACTCAAGAGATATAACTGAAAAATAAAAGATTTGCATTGAAATAAAGATGGTGATTCACATACATCAAGCACTCTTCACTCTTGATTTCCTGACGCTTGGAATGAGAGAGTTTTCCAAGTGATTTGAGAGTACAAGTGAATACACCTAAACTACATAAAATCTGCCTATTTATAGTGTTTACAAAGTAACTACCTAGATAAAATCTACGGTTAATATTAACATCTTGAGGTAACTGCTTCACTAGATGCTGCCACCTCTTTGACGCCCAAACACGTCGTGGATTGCCAGTAACCGCTCATAATTTTGTACTTCCACTTTTTTGGCGCTTGAACACGTCGTGGGTTGTTGGTAACTGCCTACGTTTCCTCTAAGCTTCTTGAACATAAACCGCTTCTGCCTTGCTTCGACGCTTTCTTTCTGGCAAAGAACAATCACGCTTTATCTAAGTCCAAGATACCCTTCTTTGTCGACTAATACCATCTTCGACCAAGTCTTTCTCTTTTTCCCTTTTGGTCGACTAAACCAATTCGATCCTCCTGACATATTCTATTATTTCTTCCTAGTCGACGTGATCCAATTTTCGACAGTTTCAATATGGCTCTTTCCTAGCATTAACTTTGACTTAATAAAAACCAACTTTTCATACATTGGCTCCTGTTTCCAAAAAACCCTTATTTTGGAGGGTGCCTCTTAACTTATGAGAGTATTTTCATTTATCACATGCACTTGAATTCCTTAAGATTTTCCAAGGTAACAGTCATACGACAATGGACAAAGATGGGGCCACATGACAACAAATCTAATTGAATCCATGAACGGGGTATTCAAAGGCATACGAAACCTCCCAGTAACTACTTTGGTTAAATCAACATATTTTAGGATGGCTTCGTTGTTTGCCAAAAGAGGTGAAATATGGAATGTTGTGTTGCAATCTGGACAACTATGGAGTGAAAGCTGCATGAAGTATATTAAGGCAGAAAGTGCCAAAGCCAACATCCATATGGCTATACGGTTCGACCGACACAGCCACAACTTCATTGTCAAAGAGACTATCGACCATAACGAGGGGCCGCCAAGACAAGAGTATAGGGTTTTACTACCTTCTCGTTGGTGCGATTGTTGAAAGTTTCAAGCCTTTCGTATGCCTTGCTCTCATGTCATTGTTGCGTGTGCCTATACTCATCAAAACGCATTACAACTTCTGACTCCCATTTACAAATCTGAAACCTTGCTCAACGTATACAACAACAGCTTCCCTTTGGTAGCAAAACCTGATTATTGGCCTGCATACAATGGCGAAATAGTATGGCACAATGACCAAATGTGAAGGAATAAAAAGGGTCGTCCCAAAATTGAGCGCATCACAACTGAAATGGACTCCCTTGACAAGCTGGAAAGAAAGTGTGGTTTATGTCGTCAGGTCGAACACAATCGCAAAAAGTGTCTGACTCGGGCTACTAGCTCAACCACATAAAAATTGTATTGCAAAACATCTTTACTTTTTTAAGTTGTAAACATTAGAGTTTTTCATTAACATCATTTGTTACAATAAACCTTGCGCGAACAACAAATAAAACACGATAAACCGTCTACGAAATTACAACCGTTAAAACAATTTCATCTGACCCATGCATCATCAATATTATGTCGCTGTCTGTTTTGACTTCCTCCAACCAAAAATTAGGTCTTCCTGTCACAAGTGAGGTGATTGTTCTTCTTCGTTGGATCCTTCTAATTTGTTCCCCATCCTCGATGTCTCCCTCTAGCCATCACATCAACTCCCTCTTCAAACGCTCCATGGAGTGAATGTGCCAGAATTTCATTTTCATCGGAGGTTTTGTGGCCGAGAAAATAACGTAACCATCTCTGGTAAAAATCATGGGCGACGTCATGACGCAAATAACAGAGAAAAAGATAAGAGGACAATGCGAAAAAGTGTGAAGAATGACGGAGAAAGGACGGATTATTTATAAAAAAATGCATTTTTTCCTAGGAGCCAAGTGAGATGGCGCCTCCATTCACTTTTAAAGTGTATGCACCATCTCACTTGACTAAATAAGAGAGCATGCGCCAAGTGAGATGACGCCTAGGGCAAAATGCTAGGTGGATACGCCAACTGGGTTGGCTCCTCCCTTGTGGGATTTTCTGAAACATGATTATTTGTGTAATTTTCTCCGAAACATGATTATTTGTGATTTTTTTTTAATATCTAGTTATTCCAAAAAAAATTCGTGAAATGATTGAACTTAAAATATATAAAAATAATAAAAGTGGAAAATAACACATTTATAGTTATTAAATGTCAAAACTTATTTTAACATTTAATAAAGTAAGATATTATATACTTTGCTGAAAAAGCATTCAATAAAGATATGTTATGGATGAAAGTCAACATAAATTTGTAAACAAGTTTAAAATGTTAAATTATTGAACAAGTAGAAAAAAAATCTCGTTCTTTTAATACTGCGTATAACTATTTCTTCTTCTTTTATTTTAACAGCATACACACCTTTAAACATAAAATAAAAAATTAATTTAGTTATAAAAAAATATGTATATTTTTCTCAAGTCATAATTTTTATTTTTACTTCTCAAACAAACAAGAAAACAAATTTTTACAAATATACATGTGGATATCGATGTTTTAGTTATAAAAAAAATCATCTTCAAACAATATATAATTATTTATCAAATTTTTTTTATAAAAAAACTAAACAAACCAAAATAATTTACTTACCTCTCACAATATTCATTTTCATCTAACTTTATATGTTTTATTTTTGAGAAAAAGTGATTTACTTTTTAGTTGGGTTACACTTTTAAAATAGTACAATATATTTTATTTTAAAGTTATTTATTTCTCACAAAAAATTATTTAAATATATTCTAATGAAACTCATGCAAATTAAGGATTTTTTTACCTAGTACTATTTCAAAACTATTTGATATTCGATCGCAATTTTTTTCAAAACTACTATTTTTTTAAGCTTTTTAAAAATATATGTAAATATTAATTACTAATATATATATATATATATATATATATATATATATATATATATATATATATATATATATATATATATATATATATATATATATATATATATATATATATATATATATATATATATATATATATATATATATATATATATATATATTATTAATTAAAATTATTAATTCTCTTAAAAGAATTTTTTAGAGCTAAAATTAAGGTTAATTTAGTTATTATTAATATATATATATTATTAATTAAAATTATTATTTTCTTTCAAAATGATACTTGAATATATATTTCATTTAGCTGAAACATAATAATAGATGAAATTTCTCAAATATCAGAATGAATAAAATTAATGTTAAATTGTAATCCAGTGTGTCGAAACTATGTGTCAAAAATATTTGATTTATTTTAGATTTAAATAGATTTGATTTAAGTCTAGAATAAATTAGATTTGATTTAGTAACAAAAAGGTATTTTGGGCTTTGGGCTTAGGGTGTAAGCTCAGTTATAAATAGAGGGGGTAACCCCTATTTTTGTAAGCAAGTCAAGCAAGTCATTCACAGTATTTTGCAGTTGCAAAGTGAATAAGAAAGTTTTCACAGTTTGTGAGCAGAGAGAAACTCTGCATAAATTATTTGTCTTGTCTTCTTTTCTTTGTTTGTCTCATAATTAAATTGTCATTGTGGTAGAAATTCATCATAGACTTTGGTGAGTTTCCAACATCTGGTATCAAGAGCTTTGTTTCGATTCAAGGGAAGTGTCAATCAAGAACAATTGAAGAATTCACGATGACAAGTTATGGGAATGCAAATTATCCAACAACCCTACCAATTCTGAAAGTTGACAACTATGAGAATTGGTGCAAACAGATGAAAGTCTTATTCAGGTGTCTAGGTCTTTGGGACCTTGTAAAAGATGAAGTCGAAGCACTTGGAGAAAACGCTTCAGAAGAAGAAAAGAAGAAATACATAGAATATGAGAAACTGAGTTATAAAGCATTATTTATAATTCATCAATGTGTCAGCCCAGACAATTTCGAAAATGTTAGTGATTCAGAATTTGCAAAAGAAGTTTGGGAAATCCTTGAGAAGTCTTTTGGAGGCGCTGAGAAAGTGAAAGAAATGAGGTTACAAACTCACAAAAGGACCTATGAACTACTTCAGATGGAAGACAGTGAAAGCATATCTGATTTCTTCACTAGAGTTACAAAACTAGTAAATCAAATCAAGATATGCGGAGAAGCGTTAACAACAAGAGCTGTTGTGTCGAAGATTTTGAGATCTTTAGCTCCTAAGTTTGACCACATAGTGGTGGCGATAGAAGAGAGGGAAGACTTGTCGAAATTGACAAAGGAAGAGCTTTAAGGGACGCTTGAATCTCATGAACAAAGAATAAACGAAAGAGCTGCAGGAAAATCGAAGAGTGATGTGGCCTTGCAGGCACATTCAGCAAAAGAGACCAAAGGCAAAGGAAAGTGTTTCGACAGAGGTAGAGGTGGCTACAACAAATCGAATGGTAGAGGAAACTAGATTGAAGGAAACGTGTCGAATCAAAGAAGACCATACTAAGGCAACCAAAGAGGTGGTGTTGCAAATAGAGGAAGAGGTGGTGGTCGAAAACCTGATAAGAGTCACATTCAATGTTACAATTGTCAAAAGTATGGTCACTATTCGAGTGATTGTCCAGAAAAACGAAAGAATCAAGAAAGTGATGCAAAGCTTACAAAACATGAAGAAGAAGAAGAAGAAGAGATGATGTTGATGGTCACAACAAGAGATGAAGATAGATTCAAGGACCAATGGTACTTGGATTCAGGATGTTCATCACATATGTCTGGAAGGAAAGACTGGTTCGTCAATATAAAACCCTCAATGAAAAATATGGTAAAATTTGCAAATGACAATACCCTAGCAGCTAAAGGTATTGGTGATGTTATGATCATGAGGAAAGATGGCAAAAGGTCAGTAATCTCTAATGTGTTGTACATACCAGGCATGAAGAGCAATTTGCTCAGTATAGGGCAGTTGGTCGAAAATAATTATAAAGTGTCAATCAAAGATAAAATGATGAGAGTCGTTGATGCAAATGGGAGATTAATCTTGAAGGCTCCTATGTCTCAGAATCGAACCTTCAAGATTGAACTAAATGTGATGGAACACAAGTGCCTTTCGACTGCAGCTAGCAGAGATGAATGGATATGGCATTATAGACTAGGCCATCTCAACTTCAGAGACATCAGAGATTTGAAGAGAAGAAATATGGTTTCAGGATTGCCAGAAATTGACATTGCAAACGAGGTATGTGAGGAATGTGTGCAGGCGAAGCAATACAAGAATAGCTTCAGCAAGGATGCAGGAAGCAGATCGAAGGCTAGTCTTGAAGTCATATACTCTGATGTATGTGGACCAATCCAGGTGGATTCGATTGGAGGTAACAAATACTTTGTTACATTCATAGATGATTTCAGTCAAAAGCTATGGACTTACCTGATCAAGAAGAAAAGTGAAGTGATCGAAGTATTTACCAATTTTAAGTCTATGGTCGAAAGACAAAGTGGTCGAAAGCTCAAAATTTTGAGAACTGATGATGGTGGAGAATATGTGTCGAAAGACTTCGACAGATTATGTGAAAAGGAAGGGATTATGCATGAGGTGGTGCCACCCTATACTCCATAACAAAATGGAATTGCAGAAAGGAAAAATTGAACCATCATGAATATGGTGAGAAGTATGTTGAAAGACAAGAATTTACCTAAAGAGTTTTGGGGTGAAGCTGTTTCGACTGCAACATATATTTTGAACAGATGTCCTACAAAGAAGCTAGAAGGAATTACTCCAGAAGAATGTTGGTCTGGTGTGAAGCCTAGCTTGAGTCATATGAAGGTATTTAGATCTATTGCACATAAACATGTGCCAGATCAGTTGAGAAGAAAACTTGATGATAAGTCAAGTCAAATGATTCTAGTTGGATATCATTCGACAGGAGGCTACAAGTTGTTCGATCCAGTGAAAAAGCAGATTGTGATCAGCAGGAACGTGATCATAGATGAGTTTAAAGAATGAGATTGGACTGAAAATATCAAGAAAGATTCAGTGGGAATCCTTCTTGAAGAGCCAGAAACTCAAGTCGAAAGAGAAGTTCGACAAGAGGAACCAGCAGATATACCAAGTACAATCAGACCTCAAAGAACAAGACGCATGCCTGCAAGATTACAAGATTGTGTTATTACATCAAATGATGTAATAGATAATAAAGGTGAGCTGGTACATTATGCTTTCTATGCATATGTCGAACCTGTTAATGCAGCTGAAGCATTAAAGGATTCGAAGTGGGTGAAAGCAATGAACGAAGAAGTAAAGTCTATCGAAGACAACAATACTTGGTCAGTTGTCAAATTGCCTTAAGGCAAGAAGGCAATTGATGTCAAGTGGGTATACAAAGTGAAAACGAATTCGAAAGGTGAAGTAACTCGACACAAAACAAGACTTGTGGTGAAAGGATTTCTATAGAAAGAAGGAATAGACTTCGACGAAGTTTTTGCACCTGTTGCTAGGATCTAAACAATCAGGTTGGTTGTTGGTCTAGTAGAAATAAACAGTTGGCACATATGTCAGATGGACGTGAAGTGTGCATTCCTAAATGGACCCTTAGATGAAGAAGTCTATGTTAAACAACCAGTTGGGTTTGTGAAACATGACGAAGAAAGAAAGGTGTACAGGCTACATAAAGCCCTGTATGGATTGAAACAAGCTCCAAGGGCTTGAAATAAGAAAATTGATAGTTTTATAAGGGAGAAGGAATTTGTGAAGTGCACAACTGAACATGGAGTATATGTAAGAAGAAGCAAGAGTAAATTTCTTATACTATGTCTCTATGTAGATGATTTGTTGATAACAGGTAGCTGTAAAAGTGAGATCGAAGACTTCAAAGGTGATCTCAGCAAAGAATTCGAAATGTTTGATTTGGGTGAGATTTTATATTTCCTTGGTATTGAATTCTACAAGAGCAATAGAGGTTTGATGATGCATCAAAGAAGATATGCAGGAGAAATTCTCAAGAGGTTTGATATGGAAGAATGCAACTCAACTTCGACACCTGCAGAACCAAGACTGCAACTGTCGAAAGATGCAGATGAAGATGATGTTGATCCAACCCAATACAGAAGACTTATTGGATCATTGAGATACCTTTGTCATACAAGGCCTAACTTAGCATATAGTGTATGTATGGTAAGTAGATTCATGAAGAAGCCAAAGGTATCACATCTAGCAGCAGTGAAGAGGATACTAAGGTATCTCAAAGGAACTTTCGATTATGGCATTTTGTTTCCTGCAGTTGATAAAGGAAAAGAATGCAAGTTAGTGGGATACACTGATTCGAGTTGGTGTAGTGATGCTGAAGATCGAAAGTCAACATCAGGATATGTGTTTATGCTAGATGGTGCACCAGTTGCTTGAAATTCAAGAAAGGAATCAGTAGTGGCATTATCATCATGTGAATCAGAATACATAGCTGCTTCTCTTTGTGCATGTCAAGCAACTTGGATGGTGAACTTGGTCGAAGAGATAACAGAAAAATATTATGGAGCAATTACCATGAAGATCGACAGCATGTCAGCTATCAATTTTGCGAAGAACTCAATAGCACATGGTCGAAGTAAGCACATCGAAACGAGGTTCTATTATCTTCGAGAGCAGGTAGCAGATGAGAAGATGAATTTGGAACACTACAGAACTGAGAATCAGATTGCAGACATCATGACGAAGGGAGTGCAAGTCGAAGTATTCAGAAAGCTAAAAGCCATGATGAACATAGATAGTTTAGACACAATGAATTAGGTGGTGTGTTAAATTGTAATCCAGTGTGTCGAAACTATGTGTCGAAAAGATTTGATTTGTTTTAGATTTAAATAAATTTGATTTAAGTCTAGAATAAATTAGATTTGATTTAGTAACAAAAAGATATTTTGGACTTTGGGCTTAGGGTGTAAGCTCAGTTATAAATAGAGGGAGTAACCCCTATTTTTGTAAGCAAGTCAAGCAAGTCATTCACAGTATTTTACAGTTACAAAGTGAATAAGAAAGTTTTCACAGTTTGTGAGCAGAGAGAAACTCTGCATAAATTATTTGTCTTATCTTCTTTTCTTTGTTTGTCTCATAATTAAATTGTCATTGTGGTAGAAATTTATCATAGACTTTAGTGAATTTCTAAGAGGTTCAATATTTTATCATAATTAAGAAAGAAAATTACACAATAATCTTTAGCTAACAAACATTCACGAAATGAAATTTGCCACGACCAGAAAATTGCCAAAGACTATATATTTTCAAGTCCATCATGCAATATGCAATTAATCTTCATTGTATAGAAAAAATACATGCAATAATTACATAATCTTCTAGATATAGTTTTATAGTACTTCTTAATGCTTTTTATTTTTTAGTTTTTTTAACATTTGAATTTGAATTTTTACTGCAATAATAGACAACCTATGTATTAATAGCAATAGCAATGTCATTAAAAGATAAGAGAAACTATATATATATATATATATATATATATATATATATATATATATATATATATATATATATATATATATATATATATATATATATATATATATATATATATAAAAGTTCATGTTATTTTCTAAAATTATAAAAACTGATTAATTATTCTTAAATTTTTAAATTTTATAACAATTTGTTCATATGTGTTTAAAATACTCTAAAATGTTTCTTTATCAAATTTTAAATTTTTTTTTAAAATGAGATGAATTAAATATGAATTTTTTAAATTTCAAAAGATATCGATGAAAGTAATGAAAATCTCGACATAGAAATCAAGTTTTTAGCTCCTTTTTTTTTTGAGAAAATTTTTCAAAACGTTCGAAACATGTCTGCAAAATAATCATTCAAAAATACACATCAATTTAACAGCAGAGACTAAAATCATCTTGTTTGATATGCTTTTTATATATATATATATATATATATATATATATATATATATATATATATATATATATATATATATATATATATATATATATATATATATATATATATATATATATATATATATATATATATATATATATATATATATATATATATATGAGAGCCTATCACTTAGGAGGATTTTTATAATGAGAGATGAGAGGAGCAAATATGAACCATTAGATTAATCAAAAATTATTTATTAAAATATTAATGTGACTATTAATTTCTCTCTCTTTATTGATCTAATGGTTAATATTTATTCTTTTCATTATAAAATCTTTCTATTTGATAGAGTCAGGATCAAATGACAACAAACTGTCAAACTCATGACAATTTCGATAACTCTTTATCACATATAGAGGTGTGTATGGTTGATTTTTTTTATAACTCTTTATCACATATAGGAGTGTGTGTGGTTGATTCTTTTTATAAACCAAACCATAATCATTTACAAACCATTTAAATAGTTTAGATTTATAATCATAACCACATTTTAATCAAAATTTGTTATAAATTTGGTTATGATTATATAACCTGTTTCTTTTTAAAAATTCTAATTTTTAATAAAAGAAAATATATTAAAAAATAGGCAAGGAATACAAGGTGATCGCAATCGATCCAACCCACAAGAAGACAAAAACCCAAAGTAATTACATCATAAACTCAATCATGTGTTTTTAAAGTCTAATGTTAAACCATCCTCTATAGACAATAGTGTCAATTATCTGATGAAAAATAATTTTCTTGCCCACAACTTGGCCAAAACAATAGGAATTCTGATATCTCCAAACACCATAAATGGTTTCGATAGCACCTAACTTCAAAATAGTAGCTCTCCAGCCTTTACCTTTGCAATTCACAAGAATCCAATGAATCTCATCTCTCCAGATTTTAGGACTATAAGTAATGTGAAGCCACTTTAGAACATCAACTGAGATACCTTTGAGCTCAGGACACTGGAAAAAAAGATCTATTGTCTCCTCTTTAGTACAAAAGCAACAAATAGTATCATTTAGAAAACCAAATATGTTCAACCGATCCTTCGTGGCTAGTTTTCGATGACAACCATCCACATCATCATTACGCCACGCGGTCTAGCAAGATTGTTAAACATAATACTCTTCCAGTGAGAAACGGGCCCAACCATGAGAAGATTATAAACAAGTTTCATCTGAAAATTCCCTTGAGTGAGCATAGAATCCCACTGTTGCTGAATCTGGCCTATAGTATCTCTTTGGAGAAGAATATGATTCATAATCTAGGTTCCATCGTGTTTCACTTTAGCCTCCATAATATCTTGGTTTTTGAAATAGTGGATGTGAATCCATCTAACCCAAAGGTTATCCTTGTTATTGCACAAATTCCACAATAACTTCAACAGCGCAATCGAGTTCCAAATAGAGAGATCAATAATACCATAGCCACTTTGCTTCATAGGTTTTGCAAAAAAAATTCCAAGCTATGGGTCTCTTCCTGCTGGTCCTATCTTTATTGGTCCAAAGAAACGAATGACAAATAGCCTCAATTTTCTTTATCACAATTTTAGGCAACTGGAAGCAAGTCATCCAATAGTTAGAAATGGAAAAAAATAATGCTCTGATAAGCTGTAATTACCAGCAAAACTCAAGAGATGAGAAGACCAATGTTTGTTTATAGCAACCATTTTATCAATGAGCTGAAGATAGTGATTAACAGTTAACTTCTTGGAAGAGAGAGGAACTCCAAGGTAGCGAAAAGGAAGATTAACTTCAGAAAAGGAAGTTAGCTTCAAAATGTTGTCCTTAGAGTCCTTGTCAATATAACCAAAGAAAATTTGACTCTTATCCTTGTTAACATTCATACCAGTAGAATTAGCAAAGTTGTAAAACGACTGAAGCATAAGCTCAACATATTTCTCATCTCCTCTGGAAAAGAGGAGAATGTCATTAGCAAAGGCTAAATTAATAAGGGTCGTCTTTTCAAATTTAGCATGGTGGTTAAAATTTAGGTCAAGTTACATCTGATGGAGATATCTATCCAAATACTCCATAACAATCATAAAAAGGTAAGGGTAGATTGGATCCCTTTTCCAAATGCCTCTAGCAGCTTTCAGACTCTTGGACAGAGAACCATTAATATTGAACCTGTAAGTTACAGTAGACACTGTTACCATGATTCAGTTAATAAATATTTTTGGGGAAACTAAATTCCTGAAGAATATTCTCTAGAGTTGTCCAATCAACCATGTCATACGCTTTCTGCAAATCTAATTGGATCATGCAACGGGGAGTACCACCCTTTCTGGTGTAACCTTTAATAAGCTCGTATGCAAGGAGAACATGGTTGTGAATTTGTTGCCCTGGGATGAAAGCAGCTTGGTTAGGGCTGATAATGCTACCAATGACCTTGCTCAACCTTTTAGTCATAATCCTAGATATAATTTTGTACACAGTAGTGCAAACTGCAATAGGTCTAAACTCTTTGATATTCTTGGCAGAGGAGCTCTTAGGGATGAGGGAAATAGCAGTACAATTGAAGTCCCTAAGAAGAAAATTTGCATTAAAGAATTCATGGATTACCTCAGTCACATCATTTTTAACAATGTTCCAAGTACATTTGAAGAAATAGGAGTTGAAACCATCACACCCAGGGGCAGATTGATCATTAGTATCATTCAAGGCTTCAGCAATCTCTTTATCAATGACAAGACAAATCAGACTGTTCCTTTGAATAATGTTTAATTGCTTACCTCTTCTTATAGCTGGCACATTAATACTAGAAAGGTGAGTTTCCTTCTTACCCATCAGACCTTGGTAATAATTCAGAATAACATCTTCAATCTTAACAGAGTTATTAATCCAACCACCATCACCAGTAACCAAAACCTTCAAGCTATTAGCACTGTGATTAGCTTTAACAGAAGCATGAAAAGGTATTTTTATCACCCCCAAGCTTAAGCCAAGCAATTTTTGATATCCGCTTAAAGATGTCCTCATTAACGGCATTCCAATAAATTAGCTCATCAGTACAAGACTTGACATGATCAATCAGATTACTATTAAATATGCCAGCTTGTAAGTCATACCAGACCTTCTTAAGATTAGCTCTCGCCTCAACAATGTGGTTCTTATCCTCCAGCAAAGGAGAATGAAATTTATGAAAAACAGATTTGAGTATTTTTAATTTTTTTTCCAAAGAACCATCATAGGTCTGCCCTCAATTTTTACATACCAACTATTCTTAACAACATCCAAAAAACCAGGCATTCTAGAAATGGAATTTATAAACTTGATAATTCTAGACTTCCTATAGAAAGAGCTTTGACTAGAAACAACAGTAAAGCATGGTCAGATATGTGGGGAGGGAGAAAATGAAGAGTGTTATTCAAGTTATATTGGAACCAATCAACATTTCCAATTAACATGTTTATCCTTGAGTAAATAGTGTCAGTGGACTGCGTATTTAACCAAGTGTAATGATCACCAATATATTCCATTTCAAATAGATTCTTATTGTCCATCATATCTTGTAAATCAACATACTCAGATTCAGAAACCATATTCCCACCAATTTTATCCAGAGACTTTAAGACATTATTGAAGTCCCCAAGGATACACCAAGGGCCCTGGATCTACAAATTAGAAAGATCTTTACACAAGATTCTCCTCTGCTTCAGCTTTTTCAAAGCATAGATATCAGTCAACCAATGCTTGAAGTTCCCATTAATATCATAAATAGAATAGTGAATCATCTGACTAGTTTGACTGATAACTCTAACATCAATATTCTTATTATTCCATAGAATCCATAATCTACCATTCTCATGAGATAGGTAATTATCAACAAAGTTCCCTCTAGGTTCAACGTATTTCTAACACTAAAGGTTTTACTAGATTTAACTCTAGTTTCAATTAGGATATTAATATCAGCTCTAAGGGATAGGAGACGGGAGCTTATCTCCTTAATCTTAGAGGATTTATTTAACCCCCTAACATTCCAAGATACAATCATTGATCATTATTTTGAAGCTCTAGGAGATCATTCAAAATCCCTAGAGCATCAAACCCGTTATCACAAACTGTGATACGATGGGAGAACTGACTTGAGGTTTTGTGTTTGTGTTCGCAAATGTTTCGGTTTAGCAAGAGTCGCCACTGACTTTTTATTTTATCCAAAGGAAAGGTCAAAAAGCACAGGAAAGACCTTTGAGATGTTTTCTTGGGTTCGGGGGGTAGATTATGAAAAGGGAAGGTGTTAGCACCCTTTTCATCCATGGTTTTCCATGGGCTCTTAGTTACTTGTTTAGATCACTTGCTTTTGCTTTTCAATTGTTTGAAATGGTGCTTTTGTGTGGTTTTGAAAATGTTTTGAAAAGAGGCCTTGTCTAGGCAACCTTTGTAACGGTTCTTGTTTGAATGTTTTACAAAGGGTTTTGTCTTTTGAAAAGATGTTTCAATGTTTGAAAGTTTTGTTTTTGGGAAATTGTTTTGAAATGTGTTATGATGTGTTTTTGAAAATAGCAAGGATGTTTTCAAGTTTTGATCAAGTAACTAGGAGTTATCTACCCTACTCAAAGATCTTTCCTACACATTTTTAACCCTTTGACATTGTTGTTTTACCATTGTATTTGGTAAACAACCTTGTGTTTGGATGTTAAACGGGACAGGCGCGGGTCATCGTATGACCATGATAGCAATTGTGCCAAGTATCTTAGCAGGTTTTTGTGTTTGAGGGACTAGACCATTTTTGTATAGGCAACCAGGATAGCGTCATCGATGGACTATGATCTTTTTGTTTTGATTTTGTTTTGCCAATATACCTAGCATGCATACCATGGGCATTTTAAAGGCAACAAGTGGATGAAACCCTAGGGGTGCTTGTGTGCATGGTGTTGTCATTTTCATGCATTTTTGTCTTGTTTTAGTCAAGCTATTTGTTTGGTTTTTGGATTTTTGCATACAAACCCTAATCTTTCTATCATGCATATTTGAAAGCAATAAAGTGCGTAAAAATAAATCTACAATTATTACAACATGATTATGGGGAGAGGGGTACAAGTTTGAATAGGGGGATATTTGCGAGAAATTAAAACCCTAAGATTATTACAACCATATTAATTCTTTGTACAAATAAATAAATAGACAATGTTTAAATATGCAAATAAATATAAATATGCAAAATGTTTTTGTATTTATTTTTATGTATGTAAATAATCAACTATTTAATGTATCAAAAATAAGAAAATAAGTTTATTTTTATGAAGGGTGGAAACCCTAATTTGTTTTAAGAAAATATATATATTATAATTATTTATTTATGTACAATAAAATATATAAAAATATATACAAATGTTAAAAAATAAAAATATGTGAGAAAATATTATTTAAGTGTATAAATAATAAAAATAAAAATATATAATATTTTTATAATATTTACAAGTTTTTATTTTAAGAAAATAAAAGTATATTATTAAATAATTATTTCTATGTCCAAAAAATAATAAAAATAATAAAATAAAATATGAAAATTTTAGAAAATGTTTTTGGTAATTTTTAATGTTTAGAAAAATAAATAAAAGTCAGGAAATAAAAAGGAAATAGAAAAATATAAAAAAGTAAATTAAATGGGCCAAGGGGGTGCAGAAAGCACAATGGGGGTGCAAACAGCAAGGCCAAGTCAGGCCCCTCCCATTCCATCTTCATCCCCGTCCTCCAGAACGCGCGCGCCATGGCTTTACACACGAATCATGTTCTCTCTTGTTCTTGCCTTAAATAAAAAACTCACAACATAAAAGTTATAGCATTTTCAAACACGATTTCAACCATATAAAGAACTTAATCTAACTCTCAAAGACCAGAGAGAAATTATCTGGCCCTAATTTCTAACCTAACTTTTTCAGAAAGTTCATCAATCAAATTCTCCAAACTCAGTTAACTTAAATGAAATTTATGCATATGTACATCTCAAGGGCAATGAGTACTACATTTTTTATTCACAAACCTAAGCCTAATGTTTCCTAAATAGAGAGATAGAAGTTTGAACTTTACCTGCTTCAGTCAAGCTCGAGTATGGAAATGCAGAGGTTTTCAGTGAGGCCTGAGACACTTGGGAGCTTGCTTGAAGTTCCTTTGACCTTCCTCAATGCTTAGTTTGCTTTGAACTTGTTTGAATCTCTCTATGGAACTCAACCTGCAAAGTCAGAATTCAAAAATGGTGAAGCTTGAAAACAAGGTTACAGTTGCTGGCCAATGGTTGGTATAGCTTAGGTGTGTTGTTTAGAAGGTGTTTGAAGTGGTTGCAAGCAAAACGCACGAGGGGATTTTGCTTTGGATGTCAAACTGCAGAAGTTGCCCTGTTTTGCAAGAAAATGTGATTTTTGGTGTTTTGGAAGGTTTGAGAAGTGGTTAGCTCGTGCTTCTGACTTAATGTGATATGCAAAACTTGTTTGAAATGGTTACAAACTTTGATTTTATCAGATTGCCAAGATATCTGGTTTTTGCAAGTTGACTTGGTTTTGAAGAAAAGTGTGAAATGACAATGCAAAAGCTTGTACCATCTAGCTTAGGGTCTGCTAAGAGTTGGTATACTTTTGCCTAAGTTTGTGGATGTTGTTTTCTGCAAAAGGCTTGGTGTATGGCTCAAGAAATGCAATTTGACATAAAGCATGCTTTATGTAAATGGCATTGTTCACTTTTTTCCAAAAATGGATTAAATCCTTGTGTAATCTTCCATAGATCAGAACAATGCCTCTAACCAATGTGTTTGCATTAAATTTTTGAGTGTGGAAGGGTTTCAGGACCTGTAAACAAGTACAAACAAGGCTGGACAGAAATTGCAACTTGTGTCAACATGAAAAATGCCATGGATCAAAGTGACATTTTTCCAAATTCAAACCTTCGGTTCTCCCTAACCACAAATGATTTTGGAGAGTTCTTGGACATTTTGGAAAGCTTGTAACATGCTCTACAGTCCATCGTTGAAATGCATTTTGAGATTCCAATTGGAACTAGGTGAAAAATTTCCATGAAGATAGGTCAAAATCCTGCCTAAATAGGGCAAAATTTCACTAAGTTAAAAGTTTCATGGACCCTTATTCACAAAATCATAACTTGAGATCCAAGCATCTTTTGGGAAAACTTTGTGAATCAAAGTTGTAGAATTTGTGGAGGACTACAACTTTCATGTTGGAAGTTTTGTTTGAATCCAAATGCATCATGGTGAAAAAGTTGGGAAACATTGGGAAAAAATAAGAAATTTTCATAACTTAGAAAATTTCCAAGTTATGAAAATTTTCCATTTTAAACCCTAATTTGAAAAATTAGGTTTCTTGGTGAACAAGTTTCATGTTTTGACACATCTTGATGAAAAATGACCCTTGGCACTTGATTTTGACCAAAAAGTCAAAGTTTGATTTTTCAGTATACAATTGATTTTTGATCAGTTGACTGAAAAATTCATCTGTCAATCCAATGCAATTGAGATCTTTTGAACTCTGTGATTAGGTCAAGATGATTCCATTGAGTCCTTGAATCCATGCTTGAACCCAATTTTCCATTGGCTAGGTTAAAAATCAGAAATTGCCCTTCTGCAGTTAAAACCCTAAAAATGACCATTTTACCCTTTTGATGATTTGATAAAATTTCTTGAGGAGTTGTGGTCCAAACTTGATCAAATGGTTCATATGAGTCTATAATGTTGATGTGGATCAAAAATTATGAGGTTTGACTGTAAATTGGCCACAATTGACTTTTCTCCAATACAGTTGATTTCTAGGTCAACTGTCCAATTGACTGGGCAAAAATTTGGTTCAAGGCTTAAATCTTAGTGTGAGCAATCTTAGGAATCCAACTTGAAGTATGGAAGTCACTTTGAGCATTGAAAGTCCAAAAATCCTTGTGCAAACTCAAACCCTAATTTCAGGTCAACAGTGCAAGGAGATGTCTTGAGCAGAGCAAACCCTAGCTTGGTCTTGAGTTCAAAGAGTCTTGTGAGGGGAAATCTTGATAAAATGAGAGGGAAAATTTTGGGGTACAACAGCTGCCCCTGTTCAATCTTCTTGAACCTGAAGAGTTAGATTGGCGAGTTTGCCTTTCGTGACTCGAAGGTAAAAGAGGATTGGACACTAGAGTGCCCGTAAATTTGCACTCGTCAAAATATAGTTGAGAGAATGGGCTTAAAGATGCCATTTGGAGGGGTGAATCTTGTTGGAGAGGGGCTTAAAGATGCCATCCAAGAATGTTTGTTGAAAATCAGGAGAATGAGCGCCAGAATGGTATCCGTGTCTGGAACATCTCTGAGCTGGGGATCTGAATGGTATCCACCAGGAAACCCTTTTTTGCCCAAGTCACCCTTTCGGGTTTTCAACTTGCCGAGTGTACCGTTTTTTTTGTTTATCCCTAATTTTTGCCTGAACCTCCCTTTCGGGTTTTCGATTCACCGGGATGCCTTTTTTTTTGCCTAAGTCGCCCTTTCAGGTTTTCAACTTGCCGGGTCGTTTATGCGTAGTATCTTTTGACTATGTCTGCGTTCGTAGGGTGCGGCAGGTCGTCGCCGTCCATGGTGGTCAGGATCATTGCCCCACCAGAAAAGATAGTTTTGATCATAAATGGTCCTTCGTAAGTAGGAGTCCACTTGCCACTGGGATCACTTTGCAGCAAGATGATCCGCTTGATTACAAGATCCCCGACTTGATATACCTGGCGCATGACTTTCTTGTTGAAAGCCTTGATCATCCGTTTTTGATACGTCTGACCATGACAAACAACAGTAAGTCACTTTTCGTCAATCAAGTTAAGTTGATCAAGACGGGTCTGAATCCAATCGTCTTCACTCAAACCAGCATCCTTCATGATTCTCAAGGAGGGAATCTGAACCTCAATAGGCAAAATAGCTTCCATGCCGTATACCAAAGAATAGGGTGTTTCCCCAGTTGATATACGCGCCGTGGTACGGTACCCGTGTAGCGCAAACAGTAATATCTCATGCCAGTCCTTGTAGGTGACTATCATCTTTTGAATGATCTTCTTGATATTTTTGTTCGCAGCTTCGACAACACCGTTCATCTTTTGCCGGTAGGGAGATGAATTATGATGTTGAATCTGGAACTTCTCGCACAAAGCGGTGATCGTAGTATTATTCAGTTTTGTACCGTTGTCAGTGATGATCCTGTCGGGGATACCATACCGGCAAATGAGGTTCTGCTTGATGAAGCGGGCAACCATATTCTTTGTAACTGAGGCGAAGGAAGCTGCTTTGACCCACTTGGTAAAGTATTCAATGGCCACCAGGATGAAGCGGTGTCTATTGGATGTTGTAGGCTTGATCTCTCCAATCATGTCGATTCCCCACATCGCGAATGGCCAAGGAGCTGTTAGGAAATTGAGAGGAACTGGAGGGATATGTACCTTGTCCGCATAGACTTGGCATTTGTGACAAGTACGGGCATGTTGATGGCAGTCAGCTTCCATGGTAGACCAGTAATATCCTGTCCGTAGAATCTTCTTAGCCATCGTATGTCCTCTTGAGTGAGTGCCAAAGGTACCATTATGCAGTTCAACCATAATCTGTTCAGCTTCAACCTTGTCCACACAACGGAGTAGAATGAAATCATGATTGCGCTTGTATAGATACTGTGATACGGTGGGAGAACTGACTTGGGTTTTGCGTTTGTTTTCGCAAATGTTTCAGTTTAGCAAGAGTCGCCACCGACTTTTTATTTTATCCTAAGGAAAGGTTAAAAAGCACAGCAAAAACCTTTGAGATGTTTTCTTGGGTTTGGGGAGTAGATTATAGAAAGGGAATGTATTAGCACCCTTTCTATCCATGGTTATCCATGGGATCTTAGTTACTTGCTTAGATCAATTGCCTTTCATTTTCAATTGTTTGAAATGGTGCTTTGTGTGTGTGTTTTTGAAAATGTTTTGAAAAAGATGCCTTATCTAGGCAACCGTTGTAACAATTCTTTACTCGAATGTTTTACAAAGGTGTTTGTCTTTTTGAAAAGATGTTTCAAGGTTTTGAAAGTTGTTTTGAAATTGTGTTGTGGAGTGTGTTTTGAAAGTAGGCAAGTGTGTTTTGCAAGTTTGGTCAAGTAACTAAGAGTTGTCTACCCCTAAATTTACTCAAAGATTTTTCTCATGTTTTAACCCTTTTAACAGTATTGTTCCACCATTGTATTTGGTGGACAATCTTGTGTTAGGATGATAACGGGACGGGCACGGGTCATCGTATGGACCATGATAGCAATTTTGCAAAGTATCTTAGCATTTTTATAAGGCAACTTTGGATAGCGTCATCGAGGGACTATGATCTTTTGATTTTGTTTGTTTTACCAAGATACTTTGCATGCGTAACATGGCCCATTTTTGAAGGCAACAAGTGGATGTAACCCTAGGGGTGTTTGTGTGCAAGTGCGTTTTATTGCATACAAGAATTTATCTTTGAATTAGGATTTTATATTTCATTGATTTTATCTTGCCATACACATCCTAATTACTAGCATTTATATTTGAAAACGATAAAAAGTAGAAATATAAAATCCTACGCTATTACAGCAATTAGGGGGCGGGGATACATATTTGTACATGGAGTGGTTCAACGAGAAAAATAGATAAGAAAAGAAAGTAACAAAAACAAGATAGAGAGAAAGAGAGAGGGAGCCAGCACGCTGCTGAGAGGTCATCAGAAGTTCTGACTCAGACCCGCTTCCAGATGATCAACCTTTTGGTTAAACTGTATAAGTCAGAACTTCTGACTCTGGCACCTGCAAAACAGAAACCTGTTAGTGGGAAGATCAGAAGTTCTGACCCCCATGCGCTGTAAGACAAAAGTTTGTTAGTGGGGATATCAGAAGTTCTGATCCTGCTGGAAATACAATAATTCTCAGAAGTTCTGATATTATTGACAGCAAAACAGGCTTCAGATGTGCTAACGTCAAAGTCAGCACTTGGCTTCTCCCTGTGCTAGTCAGAACATCTGCAATTTTGTTATTTTTCCACAAAATAGAAAACATGTTTGGAACAGCTTCAGCAAATGTCAAAGTGTTTCAGGGGACAGAACCAACAAGGTCACAGGCAGGTTCTATGCTGACTCAAAACTTTCTGAGGTATGAAAATCCTCAGAACACAAACAACAGCAACATGATGTTTACATCATGTTTATTTGAGCATGCAAAGCTGATGATGCTTAGCAGCGTGATGAAGGTCAGCAGGTGCTTACCTGGCTGTTGGAAAAGTTTGTGAATGAGAGCTAGCTTTTGGCTCTGATGGTGTTCTGGACAGGTTCTTTTTTGAAAGGGGTAGACGAAGGTGTATGTATGGTCAGAGGCTGAAAGGGTGTTCTTTAGTCACAAAGAAAGTTGGGTATTGATGAAGTTTGAAGGTAAGAAGTTCAAAGTTATGAAACACTGGAGATTTTGGCAGAGTTTCACAGTACTTTCTTGCTAAAAATTTCTGTTTCTTTTCTAGCAATTTTTCTGGTTTTTGGACGCCCTTGTGGATTCTTGAACATTAAAGGCGCCAACAGAGGTTGAATTGTTCTTTGAAAGAAGTTCCTGGGAAGTTGTGATAATAGATAGCCTTTCAGCCTAGGCTGGAACAACAGGCATGGATTGGGGAGAAGTGACCTCTTAGGTGGACGGTGGCACGTAGACCCATGCCTAAACCTGCATAAAGGCGTTTACCAAGCCACACGTGAAGATACCCCTTGGATGAATATTCAGGAGTGGTTGGGAGCATTAATGAGCATTAAATAGTGATGAGACTTATCAACACCAAAATTCTGGTAATAGGAGAAAAACTTGAACCAGCAGTTCTGCTTTACCAAAAACAACGTAAACCATGCTCTGGTCTTGGCCTCTTGTTGTCTTAGCAAATTTTGGGGATTCTCCTGACTTTATGACACGTTCCTTGGATTTGCTTCTGGAAATCCTGGACTTAGAGATTCTGTATCAGTGTAACACCCACTCTTTTGACCCTTTCATCTTCTAATTTCAGCATATTCTGAAGGAGCCTTCAGACTTCCTTGCTTATTTTGCATTCCTCTAGCAAACTCTAGCTGAACTTGCGTAACTACTGAAAGAGCCATGCTCTGTTTGAGGCTTACGTGTTGAACCATGTTTACAACTTCTGACTGAGTTGATTTAGCTGCTGAAGAGCCAACTTCTGACTGCGTTGAGCCAAGCTTGTAACTTATGACCGTTGAGCCAAGCTTGTAACTTCTGACCGTTTCTATCTGGAGTTTGGTCCAGAAGTTCTGAAGCGCTATTTTCTTCTTAAACACCCTTTTTTTTAGAAAAAAATTCCAAATGTTTAGAATTTAATTTCTCTCAAGATAAAAGCGTTGCCTTTAGAGCTTGGGTGATCATTTTGGTCTTGTAAATGGTTTGCTTGGGAAGAAATGATAATTCAGGACTTGGATTTGTTTCAGAGGGAATCTGAGAATCCAAGATGATTTCCTGAAGAAAGAGAGGGCGAATTTTGGGGTACAATAGTTGCCCCTGTTCAATCTGCTTGGACCTGAAGAGTTAGATTGACAGATTTGCCTTTCGTGGCTCGAAGGTAAAAGGAGATTGGACACTAGAGTTCCCTTAAATTTGCACTCGTCAAGACATGGATGCAGGAATGGGCTTAAAGATGCCATTTGGAGATAGGCTTAAAGATGCCATCTGGAGAAGTGACAAAATCTTATCGGGGATGGGCTTAAAGATGCCATCTGGAATGAATATCATAAAGGTGTCCATGCTTTGGGACATCTCTGAACTGGGGGTCTGAATAAGCAAACGATTGACATCCGTATCTGGAAGCATCCGTAAACTGTTTTCAGGAGTTGAAGTTGAATAAGCAATAGATCAGCATCCGTTGTTGGGAAGCGTCCGTAAACTGTTTTCAAAAGTTGAGTCTGAACAAGCGATAGATTAACATCCGTTACTGGAGAATCCGTAAACTGTTTTTCAGAGGTTGAAGAATATGAACAAGCGATAGGTTAACATCCGTTACTGGAGAACCCGTGAACTGTTTTCAGAAGTCTTGGAGTTGAATAAGCAATAGAGCAGCATCCGTTGTTGGGAAGCGTCCGTAAACTGTTTTCAAAAGTTGAGAAGAATCTGAACAAGCGATAGATTAACATCCGTTACTGGAGAATCCGTAAACTGTTTTTCAGAGGTTGAAGAATCTGAACAAGCGATAGGTTAACATCCGTTACTGGAGAACCCGTGAACTGTTTTCAGAAGTCTTGGAGTTGAATAAGCAATAGAGCAACATCCGTTGTTGGGAAGCGTCCGTAAACTGTTTTCAAAAGTTGAGAAGAATCTGAACAAGCGATAGGTTAACATCCGTTACTGGAGAACCCGTGAACTATTTTCAGAAGTCTTGAAGTTGAATAAGCAATAGAGCAACATCCGTTGTTGGGAAGCGTCCGTAAACTGTTTTCAAAAGTTGAGTCTGAACAAGCGATAGATTAACATCCGTTACTGGAGAATCTGTACACTATTTTCAGGGGTTGAAGAATCTGAACAAGCGATAGGTTAACATCCGTTACTGGAGAACCCGTGAACTGTTTTCAAAAGTCTTGGAGTTGAATAAGCAATAGAGCAACATCCGTTGTTGGGAAGCGTCCGTAAACTATTTTCAAAAGTTGAGAAGAATCTGAACAAGCGATAGATTAACATCTGTTACTGGAGAATCCGTAAACTATTTTTTAGAGGTTGAAGAATCTGAACAAGCGATAGGTTAACATCTGTTACTGGAGAACCCGTGAACTGTTTTCAGAAGTCTTGGAGTTGAATAAGCAATAGAGCAGCATCCGTTGTTGGGAAGCGTCCGTAAACTGTTTTCAAAAGTTGAGAAGAATCTGAACAAGCGATAGGTTAACATCCGTTACTGGAGAACCCGTGAACTGTTTTCAGAAGTCTTGAAGTTGAATAAGCAATAGAGCATCATCCGTTGTTGGGAAGCGTCCGTAAACTGTTTTCAAAAGTTAAGAAGAAACCGGTGTAGGGTTTCCTGATGATGAGTCCGTGTAAAACTGCATCTGGATGAATCTGGAATAAGTATCAGAATGTCTCCATGTCTGGGTCACATCTGAATTATTTCTAGAAAGACTCTCAGAAGATGATGATCTTTGTCTGTCAACTGATCTTTCCTGAAAAGGTGAAGAGTTAGTTGTATGCAATGTCATGATGCATGATGCGATGTATGTTATATCAATGTTTATGATATGAATGTGATGAATGCGCATGTAAGCTGATGAGCTGTCTTGCTGAGGATAGATGAATCCTGGAGGGCTGGAGATAAAAGAATCTTGACTGCTGCCAGGGAAAGTGAGTCCTTGACTGATGCAGGGGATTGCAAGAATCTTTGATTGCTGAAGATGAGACATCCTTGTTGACTAATGCTGGAGAATCAGGAGCTTGGGTTGTATACCAATCTACTGGGGATTCCTGTCCTGAGGAGATCTTCACTGGGGAACATCTGATTATCCTGTGAGGAACCGAGAATGAGAGTCTTCATTCTGCTTAGGAAATGCAAGATCTTCAATTGTTGAGGGATCTTAGGACCACTGATGGGGATTAGAATTCCTTGGTGACTTGTAGGGCAAGAGAATTCTGATGATCTCTACTGGGGAGTCCAGAATCTGGTAGACTTATGCTGGAGAGGCATGACTGAGAATCTTCAGTTTGGTGGGAAGTATCTCTGTGGGGAGAAAGCTCACTAGTCTAGTTCCGCTGGGGATTGATAGTTGGAATTTTTAGCTCCGCTGGGGATTGGATTTTCAGATTTTTAAGGTTCCACCGGGGATTCTGAAATTTAACTCTGAGGGGAATTGAGTTATGGAATTTGGCCTTGTTGGGGAATTTGGAGTTTAACTCTGCTGAGGATTCCTTCTGAAAGGGCATCAAGATATCTATCTGTACCTTCAACCTATCAGTAATCATCTTTCTTGATTTGTAAGGAAAATGATTACGTTCAAATGCATATGCCTATTTAACAAAACATTGGACGTTTCTCAAATAAAACGTAAGTGTAGAAAAGCAAAAGGAAGACAAAGCAAATTTCTGTATTTGGAAAAGTATTTGTATTAACTTTCTATGAGTATATTTGTACAAAGGAAACAGGCATCCTAGTAAGAGGACGGCGTCGTAAAAATTGAAAAATTTATACAAAAGAAAGATGGCTATGTGAAACGATTCCATGGGATCCCCATTCTGCTATGGCCTTCATAACTCTGAATATCTATCCATTCAATGCTTCGTCTGCCGATGACTGGATTGATCAGAAACTTGGAGCTGGTTGATGAAGAGATTGTCCTTAAAGTGATCCGACGAGACATAGTCATACGCTTTAATTCTCTAACTTTTGCCTGAATCGCCCTTTCGGGTTTTCGATCCACCGGGAAACCCTTTTTTACCCAAGCCGCCCTTTCGGGTTTTCAACTTGCCGGGTGTACAGATTTTTTTTATTTTATCCCTAATTTTTGCCTGAACCGCCCTTTCGGGTTTTCGGTTCACCGGGATGCCCATTTTTGCCCAAGTCGCCCTTTCGGGTTTTCGACTTGTCGGGTTATTTTATGCGTAGTATCTTTTGACTATGTATGCGTTCGCAGGGTGCGGCAAATCGTCGTTGTCCATGGTGGTCAGAATCATTGCACCACCAGAAAATATGCTCTTGATCACAAATGGTCCTTCGTAAGTAGGAGTCCCTTTGCCCCTGGGATCACTTTGCGGCAAGATAATCTGCTTGATTACGAGATCTCCGACTTGATATACTTGACATCTGACTTTCTTGTTGAAAGCCTTGATCATCCGTTTTTGATACGTCTGACCATGGCAAACAGCAGTGAGTCGCTTCTCGTCGATCAAATTGAGTTGATCAAGTCGGGTCTGAATCCAATCATCTTCATTCAAACCTGCGTCCTTCATAATCCTTAAGGAAGGAATCTGAACTTCCATGGGTAGGACAGCTTCCATGCCATATACCAAAGAAAATGGGGTTGCCCCTGTTAAGGTACGTGCCGTGGTACGGTATCCATACAGAGCAAACGGTAACATCTCATGCCAGTCCTTGTAGGTGACTGTCATTTTCTAAATGATCTTCTTGATGTTTTTGTTCGCAGCTTCAACAGCACCGTTCATCTTCGGCCGATAGGGAGATGACTTGTGATGATAAATCTTGAACTGTTCGCATAGAGCGGTGATCATAGTATTATTCAAATTTGTACCGTTGTCTGTGATGATCCTGTCGGGAACACCGTACCAGCATATAAGGTTCTGCTTGATGAAGCGGGCAACCACATTTTTAGTAACATAGGCGAAGGAAGCTGCTTCGACCCATTTGGTGAAATAGTCAATAGCAACCAGGATGAAGCAATGTTCGTTGGATGCCGTGGGCTTGATCTCTCCAATCATGTCAATGCCCCACATTGCAAATGGCCAAGGAGCTGTCAGCATGTTGAGAGGAACCGAAGGAATATGAATCTTGTCAGCGTAGACTTGACATTTGTGGCAAGTACGGGAATATTGATGGCAGTCAGCTTCCATGGTAGACCAGTAATAGCCTGCCCTTAGGATCTTCTTAGCCATTGTATGCCCACTCAAGTGGGTGCCAAATGTACCGCTGTGTTTCTCAGTCATGATTAACTCTGCTTCAGCTTTATCCATACATCGGAGTAAAACACAATCATGGCTGCGTTTATAGAGGATGTCGTTGCTCAGGAAGAACTTGGCAGCAAACTTCCTTAGGAACTTCTTGTCATTTACGGAAGCTCCTTCGGGATATTCTCTAGTCTGGAGATACCTTTTGATTTCGTGAAACCAAGGTTATTCCACTACTTCTTCGGTATTAATCTCATGACAATGTGCAGGTTCATCCATTCGCTCGATGGTGATTTGGGGAGCCTCGTTATCCCAGTTGAGTTTAAACATGGAAGACATTGTAGCTAGAGCATCCGCTAGCTGATTCTCTTATCGCGGGAAATGCTCGAAGGTAATTTGCTCGAAATGAGGCAACAATGTCAGGACATGTTCTTTGTATGGGATAAGATTAGGATGTTTGGTATCCCACTCTCCTTTGATTTTACTGATAACCAAAGCCGAGTCCCCAAATACGATCAAAGATTTGATCCCCAAGTCTATAGCAGCCTTGAGACCAAAGATGCAAGCTTCATATTCAGCCATGTTGTTGGTGCAGCTGAAGCAAAGTCGGGCCGTGAAAGGTGTGTGGCAACCTTCCGGGGAAATGAGTACCGCACCAATACCGTTTCCAAGTGCATTTGAAGCACCATCAAAGTACAGGGTCCATCGGGATCCCTTTTCAGGTCCGTCATACAGTCCGTTACCTTCAATGTTGTCCAAATTCATGATGTCCTCGTCTGGGAAGTTGAATCTCATGGATTGATAATCTTCGATAGCTTGATGAGCTAGATGGTCAGCCAGTACACTCTCTTTTATATCTTTTTGGGTGGTGTACTGGATGTCATACTCATTCAGGATCATTTTCCATCTAGCGATTCTTCCAGATAAAGCAGGCTTCTCGAAGATATACTTGATAGGATCCATTTTGGAAATCAGAAAGGTGGTATGAGTCAGCATATACTGCCTTAGTCGGAGAGCAGCCCATACCAAAGCGCAACAAGTTTTCTCGAGCAGTGAGTAGCGAGTCTCACAGTCGGTAAACTTTTTGCTAAGGTAATAAATAGCATGCTCTTTTCGACCAGACTCGTCATGCTGGCCCAAAACACACCCCATTGAGTTATCTAAGACGGTCAGATACATGATCAACGGTCTTCCTTCGATGGGTGGCATCAGAATAGGAGGTTCTATCAAGTACTCCTTGATCTTATCAAAAGTAGCTTGGCAATCGTCGTTCCATTCGACTACCTGGTCTTTCTTCAGTAGTTTGAAAATTGGCTCACAGGTAGATGTCAGGTGAGAAATGAATCTGGCAATATAATTCAAGCGCCCCAAGAACCCTCTAACTTCCTTTTCAATACGGGGGGCAGGAATTTCTCGTATAGCTTTCACTTTTGCTGGATCAACCTCAATGCCTTTGTTGCTGACAATAAATCCTAGAAGTTTACCAGACCTAACTCCAAAAGTACACTTACTTGGATTCAACCTGAGCTTTTACTCTTTCAACCTGGCAAACAGCTTCTACAAATGCTCAAGGTGTTCCTCCTCTGTTTGTGATCGAGCTATCATGTCGTCTACGTAAACTTCGATCTCATGATGTATCATATCATGAAACAAAGCTACCATGGCGCGTTGATAAGTTGCCCCTGCGTTCTTCAGTCCAAACGGCATCACCTTGTAGCAGAAAGTACCCCATTGTGTAACAAAGGTTGTTTTCTCCATGTCCTCGGGGGCCATTTTGATCTGGTTGTAGCCCGAGAATCCATCCATGAAGGAAAACACCTTGTGCTGAGCTGTGTTGTCAATCAAAATGTCGATGTGCGGTAGCGGAAAATCATCTTTAGGGCTGGCCCTATTCAAATCCCGGTAGTCTACACACATCCTGACCTTGCCGTCTTTTTTAGGTACTGGCACAATGTTAGCAACCCATTGTGGATAGGATGTAACAGCCAGAAAGCCAGCGTTGAATTGTTTCATTACTTCTGCTTTAATCTTCTCAGACATGTCGGGCCTCATTCGACGGACTTTTTGCTTGACCGATGGACAATCCTCTCTTGTGGGGAGACGGTGAACCACGATATCTGTGTCTAAACCTGGCATGTCTTCATAAGACCAGGCGAAGATTTCAACGTATTCATTCAACAGCTGTATCAAGCGCTCCTTGACACTCGGCTCCAGATTGGCACCCACTTGTACTTCTTTCCGGTCTTCCTCTGTTCCTAAGTTGATAGTTTCCAACAACTCTTCGTGAGGCAAGATGGCCCTCTCTTCTTGTTGTAGAAGTCTGGCTAGCTCTCCCGGTACTTCACAATCTGCGTCATCTTCATACTCATCCTGATTGACCAGATCTTCAGAGTTATTGAAGGACATAGAAGAAGAGTCACCCATAGAATCTAGAGTGGATGGGTACCTGCATTTGTGAGTGGGGGTGCGTGTAAGGGATAACCATCCTTAAACAAACAAAAATGCAAGAGGAAAGAAAATGAACACAGCAGTTTATCAATGAAAAACGTCCAATGAATCATTAAACATGGCATATGAATATGAAGATAATCAAAACCCTTACAAATGGACCTACATGCCCCGGGCAAGGCATGAGGTGAAAAAGTAGCGTGCAGATTGTTCAAAAGTAATTATTACAAACCAACAGGAAATGTTTGACAGATAATTACTGATTAATAAAAGTAATGGGGACGAAGTCTTTCGCCTCCCAGTTGCGTAGTCCCCCTTCGATGGTTGGGAAGATCCAATCTTCAATGTTGGCCTCTTCGTCTTCACCTTCCAAAGCATTGATTCCATAAGGAGAAATCTTGATGGGTGTTCTTTCAACTTTTGAACGGCGCATAGCTTTTTGCCCCACGGCGGTAAATCCTAATCCAAACTTGTCTGTTTTGTGAGGAATATCAGGCAACTGCCCCCATGTTGAGCTCTTCCCTTCCTTCATCGCAGCCTTTGCGTCTTTTAGAGATGCCATCCTGGCCATCTGCTTGGGTACCTCAGCTACCGTTTTTGCTACTGCCACCTCAGGAGAGACTTCCTCAAAGTGCTGGAATGGTGTTTCAATGAATTCACCCTCCACCTCTACATACCGAAAGGAGTTCAGGTGGCTGATCATATATTCCTCTTCACCGTGTACGGTTATGATTTTTCCTTTGATAGGGTATTTCAGCATTTGATGTAAGGAGGAAGTGACTGCCCTAGCATTATGTATCCATGGCCTCCCTAGCAAGCAAGAGTATGATGGGCGGATGTCCATCACATAGAAAGTTGAGGGGAACACTTCAGTGCCTACCTTAATGGGAATGTCGACTTCCCCATGTACCATTCTCTTTGACCCGTCAAATGCCCTTACAATGATATTACTTGGCTTCAGCTCCAAGCCTTCACAATCCAATCGGTCAAGAGCCTTCTTAGGCAGCACGTTCAGAGAAGAACCAGTGTCGACCAAAACATGGGCCAGAGTAGTTCCTTGGCATTTTACTGACACATGTAATGTGTCATTATGCTTTCTTCCTTTCGGAGTCAGGTCAGCATCAGAGAAACCTAGGCCGTTGTCTGCGGTAAGGCTGGCCACGTAATCTTGGAATTGATCGGCTGAGGTTTCCTGGGGCACATGGGCTGTCCTTAAAATTTTTATCAATGCTTTGGCGTGCGCCTCTGAGCAAAGTAGTAATGCTAACATGGAGATCTTCGAGGGGGTTTGCCCCAGTTGCTCTACCACGTCATAATCACTCTTCTTAATTATTTTCAGAATCTCCTCCATCTCTTTCTTAGAGGTTTCAGGGATGACCAAAGGTTGAGCCCTCGTCCTGACGAGCTCATCTTGGATCCCTTTTCCCCTTATCAGCAGAAGTAGGAGGGACAACAACAGGAATAACAACTTCTTCAATCAACAGAGTTTTTGCGGAAAGTTTTATCGGTGCAGGAGTAACTTTGGCAGCAGCTGAGGGTCCAAAGATTGCCTTTGGGGGGCAATCTCTGGAGAAAATATTCTCCCACTTCGGGTGATCTTGCTTGTACCGGCAATGTTTCCAATACCGGCATCTTCTTCATCAGAGCTTTCCTCGGTTATCTCAACTTGTTTAACACCATGGTAGTAGATCTCCCCACCATAATTCCATGGTATTGTTTTGTCAGAAATGTAGGGGACAGGCCCTGGCATGGTTATTTTCAAGGGAACAATCTTCGTAGCTGATGTAATCTTAACAGGCTTTTTAGGGACCTTAGAAAGATTGGTGGAAATGGTGATTATTGAAACATCTTCGATAGAGGTTGGAATAGCATGAATCTTTTCGAAAAGAATTTGTTGACTGTCCATCAGGCCTTGGATGCCTTTCTTCAGCAATGGACAGTCGATTGGTAGAGAGGAACAACAGTAGCAGTCTTCTTTGCATCCTGGGAAAATCCCAGCCTTTAACAGATTCAACTTGATCATCGACAGTGGAGTCATCAGGTCATCAACATCAGAAACATACAGATCTTCTTCAATAGCATGGACATTGCGACCATGCTTCGGCATTGGAGCGGATATTACGTTTGGCTTCTCTGGAGCATCGAACTCAACCTCTTTTGCATCTATTAAATCTTGAATTTTATGCTTAAGTGCCCAGCAATCGTTGGTGTCGTGCCCGACGCTGTCAGAATGATAGGCGCATTTAGCATTGGGATGATAATGCGGGGAAGATGTGTTCACATTTTTTGGTGCCTCTTTGATAGTGGCGAGATTTAACTTCAAAAAATGGGGAAGAACTTACGCGGGAGTCATATTGATGCGGGTGAACTGCCGTTGTGGCCGTTCTACCCGTTGCTGATTTGGTCTGGACTGATTATAATGAGGCTGATCATTTGATGGATTTTGGATCATCACGGCCCCCACAGTCGGCCAGCGCTCAGTTCTTCCCGATCTTTTCTGAGAGTATATAATAGCTGCTTCTTTCTTAGCCGGAAATGATTTCTTAACAGTTGTAGATGCAGAGGCATCCTTTTGAATCTTCCCATTCTTAATACTGGCTTCCACCCGTTCGCCAGTCAGAATCAATTCAGTAAACCCTGTAGAAGAGCTCCCGATCAAATGGTTGAAGAACGGGCCAGATAGGGTCCCCAGGAACATATCAACTAGTTCTCTATCAGAAAGAGGTGGCTGCACTCTTCCGGCCAAGTCACGCCACTTCTGGGCGTATTCTTTGAATCCTTCATCTGAGGCCATCCCCATACTCTGTAGCTGAGTACGGGTTGGCGCCAAGTCAGAGTTATATTGATACTGGCGATAAAAGGCAGCTGCCAGGTCTTCCCAGTTATGCACTTCTGACCTCTCGAGCTTGTAAAACCAGTCTAGCTGTGTACCAGACAGGCTATCCTGAAAGAAGTGTACCCAAAGATTTCTATATGATGTGTGAGCTTGAATTCTTCTGACGTACGACCTTAGGTGCATCTTCGGGCAAGACAGCCCGTCATATTTTGCAAAAATTGGCACTTTAAACTTTGGAGGGATCACAATTCCAACAATCAATCCCAAATCTTCGAAATCTAACCTGGGGACCCTTTGCAGCTCCATAGCTGCCAGTCTATCCTCCAGGTTTTTGTATTTGTCGTCCGCTGGCGGGTATTGTTGCTCTGAGTAGTCTTCATCTTCCCCAGCCTCTTCCTCTTCAGCTTCGGACTCGGAAGGTAGTGCAACTCCTTTTCCTTTACTGGTTCCCTCTTTAGATGCGGAGGGAAATTCAAGAACTCTTCTTGCTTCATTCTCAAACCTTCTTCCCAGTGTAGCTACCCCGACTCTTTTCTTCTTCTTTTTCACTTTTTCTTGCTCTTTGTTCCCAAGCAGTGTTTTTAGATCCTCCTGACCCTTTGCTAAGGTCATTAGGAGATGTTGAAACTGTGAGTTTTGCGACTGCAGATCTTTGACCGTCTGTTCGAGATCCATCTTACTGAAATAAACAGCAGAAAGATAAGGAAACCTGGTGTGGAGACCAGCTTATGCATATGATGAATGATATGTTTATTCATGCAATGCATTCAAGGATTTAGAAATTCAGAATTGTTGCAAACAAAAAGAACACACGTCATATTAATAAGAAGAAATTTTGTCAGTACATAAATGCCCCATGGGCCAAATATTACAAAAACTTCTTAAGGTAAAAAGATGTTGCGCATCCTCTTTGGTGCGATGTAAGTGTTGAGGGTCTCCTCCTCGTGAAGTCGGCGGGTAAGCTCCAAAACCTTCTTCTCACTGGCGTAGAAGCTGGCTTCAAAAGTATTCTGTTCTTCCTTGAGTTGGATCCAACTCTTCTGCATTTCCTCCCATGATGTTGGCATGTCAGGATGTAGGATGGTGTAGGGAACCTCTCCTTCCTTAACAGGCTCTTTAATTAAAGGGAGAATGTGGGGGTAAGGCATCATGAGACTCTGGGCTCGGGTCCTTACCCACTTGAGATAAGGCTCAAGAGGGATGGAGTTCTTGTGTCCCAGTGTCTGGCTATCCACCTTGTTAGGCATCCTCCAAGCTCTGATGAATCTTTGGCGAAGTCCTTGCGCATCGTTGTCGAAGTCAAAAACTGGTCAGGAATCAGCATGTCATGAGGGCTATCCCTCCGTGCATATACAAATTGTCTCAAAGCTAGACAAGGGTTGTAGGTAATGCCTCCTCTAATGCCAAGTAATGGGACATTAGGGAACTCACCACAACGATCGACGATGATGACATTTTCTCTGGACCGAGAACACCAATGTACATCAGAGTGTGTGAGGGTCATCAACCGTTGTGACCACCTTAAGCCTTGGTCATTCTTCAAAACAGATTGTGGAAGGTGCGAAATAAACCACCTTGCAAGGAGAGGAGTACAACACATGAGAAAACCCCTCTTTCTCATTGTTCGTGTGTAAAATGAGTGGAGGATGTCCCCAAGCAATGTTGGTATAGGATTCCTGGATAAGAAGATCTTGACGGTGTTGACATCTATAAGTTGGTCCGGATTTGGGAACAAGACCAACCCATAAATGAGGAGTGCCACAATTTCTTCAAAGGCTTGTAGATCCAATGAATTCCAACACTCTTGTGCCTTCTCAAACAAGAATTTTGCCAAGAAGCCTTTGACACCGCTTCTAGTTTCCCAATGCCCCTTGATGTCAGATGGTTGCAAGTGTAGTGCTTGAGCAACATCTTCAGGCTTTGGTTCTTTTTCCGTACCGTTGTATGGTAGTTGATTAAGAATAGGAATTCTCAGGAGTTGAGAAAATTCCTCCAAAGTGGGCACCAATTGGTAGTCGGGGAATGTGAAACAGTGGTGAAGGGGGTCAAAGAACTGGAACAACACCTTCACCATGTCCTCTTCAATGCTGGTGTTGACTAGGCTGAGCAGTCTACCATGTCTTTCACTGTAGAGAGAGCTTTCTGGAATTCTGGATGTGAGCTCCTTGAGTTGAGGAGGGATTCTCACAAGGTTGACTTGGATAGTTTTCCTGCGAAGAATTTCCATGACCTACAAAACAAGAACAAAGATGAAGATCCAAACCTTTGAAATGGTTAGTGGATGCATATGATGCTTTATGATGTTCATGATGTATGCACAAACATATGTACAAGCAAGTCACACAAAACCCTAGTCTCAGGCTTGCATGGGGTTTCATAGATAAGTACCCTCTTGAGTGAAGTTGGCTTAAAAACATGTCCTATAAATAGTAACCGGGTTCTAAGGAGCTCAATATCATTGGATTGTTTTCCATGTTCATTGTTTTGGTTTAGCCACTTAACTAGCGACCAAAATATTCCATGAAAACAACCCTCAATGAGTGTAGTATCGAGTATCTACCAACTTCGGACTGCACCAAAGCCGGTCATCTCACTACCCCTAATGAAAGGCCAAGATGGTCAAGTAAGGTTCTAGGTCATTAGTGCTTAGTGACATCACTCAGCAGCCCCGTACTCTCCTTGATTGAACTCAAGGGTTACCGGTACTCACAAATATGTCGCACTAATATAGCTATTGCTTCAACCGTGTCGGTATACCCCGCACAGTTTCCACAACGTATTTCTATCTATGAATGTTTCCCCAAATCTGGGTGTAGGATTTCAAGCCCAAACAAGAGAACCAAGATGTAAAGCAATCAAAGCAAACAATTAGTCATGCAAAAGGGTGATCTAAGCCCTAAGGTTACTCCACTCTTAAACATCTCCCCAGCAGAGTCGCCAGTTCTATGATACGGTGGGAGAACTGACTTGGGTTTTGCGTTTGTTTTCGCAAATGTTTCAGTTTAGCAAAAGTCGCCACCGACTTTTTATTTTATCCTAAGGAAAGGTTAAAAAGCACAGCAAAAACCTTTGAGATGTTTTCTTGGGTTCGGGGAGTAGATTATAGAAAGGGAAGGTATTAGCACCCTTTCTATCCATGGTTATCCATGGGCTCTTAGTTACTTGCTTAGATCACTTGCCTTGCATTTTCAATTGTTTGAAATGGTGCTTTGTGTGTGTGTTTTTGAAAATGTTTTGAAAAAGATGCATTGTCTAGGCAACCGTTGTAACAATTCTTTACTCGAATGTTTTACAAAGGTGTTTGTCTTTTTGAAAAGATGTTTCAAGGTTTTGAAAGTTGTTTTGAAATTGTGTTGTGGAGTGTGTTTTGAAAGTAGGCAAGTGTGTTTTGCAAGTTTGATCAAGTAACTAAGAGTTGTCTACCCCTAAATTTACTCAAAGATTTTTCTCATGTTTTAACCCTTTTAACAGTATTGTTCCACCATTGTATTTGGTGGACAATCTTGTGTTAGGATGTTAACGGGACGGGCGCGGGTCATCGTATGGACCATGATAGCAATTTTTCAAAGTATCTTAGCATTTTTTTGAGGGACTAAGATCATTTTTATAAGGCAACTTTGGATAGTGTCATCGAGGGACTATGATCTTTTGATTTTGTTTGTTTTACCAAGATACTTTGCGTGCGTAACATGACCCATTTTTGAAGGCAACAAGTGGATGTAACCCTAGGGGTGTTTGTGTGCAAGTGCGTTTTATTGCATACAAGAATTTATCTTTGAATTAGGATTTTCTATTTCATTGATTTTATCTTGCCATACACATCCTAATTACTAGCATTTATATTTGAAAGCGATAAAAAGCAGAAATATAAAATTTTACGCTATTACAGCAATTAGGGGGCGGGGATACATATTTGTACATGGAGTGGTTCAACGAGAAAAATAGATAAGAAAAGAAAGTAACAAAAACAAGATAGAGAGAAAGAGAGAGGGAGCCAGCACGCTGCTGAGAGGTCATCAGAAGTTCTGACTCAGACCCGCTGCCAGATGATCAACCTTTTGGTTAAACTGTATGAGTCAGAACTTCTGACTCTGGCACCTGCAAAACAAAAACCTGTTAGTGGGAAGATCAAAAGTTCTGACCCCCATGCGCTGTAAGACAAAAGTTTGTTAGTGGGGATATCAGAAGTTCTGATCCTGCTGGAAATACAATAATTCTCAGAAGTTCTGATATTATTGACAGCAAAACAGGCTTCAGATGTGCTAACGTCAAAGTCAGCACTTGGCTTCTCTCTGTGCTAGTCAGAACATCTGCAATTTTGTTATTTTTCCATAAAACAGAAAACATGTTTGGAACAGCTTCAGCAAATGTCAAAGTGTTTCAGGGGACAGAACCAACAAGGTCACAGGCAGGTTCTATGCTGACTTAAAACTTTCTAAGGTATGAAAATCCTCAGAACACAAACAACAACAACATGATGTTTACATTATGTTTATTTGAGCATGCAAAGCTGATGATGCTTAGCAGCGTGATGAAGGTCAGCAGGTGCTTACCTGGCTGTTGGAAAAGTTTGTGAATGAGAGCTAGCTTTTAGCTCTGATGGTGTTCTGGACAGGTTCTTTTTTGAAAGGGGTAGACGAAGGTGTATGTATGGTCAGAGGCTGAAAGGGTGTTCTTTAGTCACAAAGAAAGTTGGGTATTGATGAAGTTTGAAGGTAAGAAGTTCAAAGTTATGAAACACTGGAGATTTTAGCAGAGTTTCACAGTACTTTCTTGCTAAAAATTTCTGTTTCTTTTCTAGCAATTTTTCTGGTTTTTGGACGCCCTTTTTTAGTGGACAATGGTGCTCTATTTATAGGCGAAGCTCTTGTGGATTCTTGAACATTAAAGGCTCCAACAGAGGTTGAATTGTTCTTTGAAAGAAGTTCCTGGGAAGTTGTGATAATAGATAGCCTTTCAGCCTAGGCTGGAACAGCAGGCATGGATTGGGGAGAAGTGACCTCTTAGGTGGACGGTGGCGCGTAGACCCATGCCTAAACCTGCATAAAGGCGTTTACCAAGCCACACGTGAAGATACCCCTTGGATGAATATTCAGGAGTGGTTGGGAGCATTAATGAGCATTAAATGGTGATGAGACTTATCAACACCAAAATTCTGGTAATAGGAGAAAAACTTGAACCAACAGTTCTGCTTTACCAAAAACAACGTAAACCATGCTCTGGTCTTGGCCTCTTGTTGTCTTAGCAAATTCTGAGGATTCTCCTGACTTTATGACATGTTCCTTAGATTTGCTTCTGGAAATCCTGGACTTAGAGATTCTGTATCAGTGTAACACCCACTCTTCTGACCCTTTCATCTTCTAATTTCAGCATATTCTGAAGGAGCCTTCAGACTTCCTTGCTTCTTTTGCATTCCTCTAGCAAACTCTGGCTGAACTTGCATAACTGCTGAAAGAGCCATGCTCTGTTTGAGGCTTACGTGTTGAACCACGTTTGCAACTTCTGACTGAGTTGATGTAGCTGCTGAAGAGCCAACTTCTGACTGCGTTGATCTAAGCTTGTAACTTCTGACCGTTGAGCCAAGCTTGTAACTTCTGACCGTTGAGCCAAGCTTGTAACTTCTGACCGTTTCTATCTGGAGTTTGGTCCAGAAGTTCTGAAGCGTTATTTTCTTCTTAAACACCCTTTTTTTTAGAGAAAAATTCCAAATGTTTAGAATTTAATTTTTCTCAAGATAAAAGCGTTGCCTTTAGAGCTTGGGTGATCATTTTGCTCTTGTAAATGGTTTTCTTGGGAAGAAATGATAATTCAGGACTTGGATTTGTTTCAGAGGGAATCTGAGAATCCAAGATGATTTCCTGAAGAAAGAGAGGGCGAATTTTGGGGTACAACAGATACCATTGCTTAGGAAGAACTTGGCAGAGAATATCCTCAAGAACTTATTGTCGTTGACTGAAGCTCCTTCAGGGTATTCTTGTGCCTCGAGATACCTTTTGACTTCGTGAAACCAAGGTTGGTCCACTACTTATTCGGTATTGATCTCGTGACAATGTGCGGGTTCGTCCATCCGTTCGATGGTGATTTGGGGAGCCTCAGTATCCCAGTTCAGTTTAAACATGGAAGACATTGTAGCTAGAGTATCTGCTAGCTGATTTTCTTCTCGCGGGAAGTGCTCGGAGGTAATCTGCTCGAAATGAGGTAACAATGTCAGGACATGTTCTTTGTAAGGGATGAGGTTAGGATGTTTAGTGTCCCACTCTCCTTTGATTTGACTGATAACCAAAGCTGAGTCCCCAAATACAATCAAAGATTTGATTCCCAAGTCAATAGCAGCCTTGAGACCAAAGATACAAGCTTCATACTCGGCCATGTTGTTGGTGCAGTTAAAGCAGAGTCTAGCTGTGAAAGGTGTATGGCAACCTTGTGGGGAAATGAGCACAACACCGATACCGTTCCCAAGTGCGTTGGAGGCACCATCAAAGTACAGGATCCATCGGGATCCTTGTTCAGGTCTGTCATACGGTCTGTTATCTTCAATGTTGTCCAAAGTCATAATGTCTTCTTCGGGGAAGTCAAACTTCATGGATTGGTAATCTTCGACAGCTTGATGAGCTAGATGGTCAGCTAGTACACTCCCCTTTATAGCTTTTTGGGTCGTGTACTGGATATCATACTCAGTCAGGATCATTTTCCATCTAGCTATTCTTCAAGATAAAGCAGGCTTTTCAAAGATATACTTGATCGAATCCATTTTAGATATCAGTAGAGTGGTGTGAGTAAACATATACTGCCTTAGCCGGCGAGCAACCCATACCAAAGCGCAACAAGTTTTCTCGAGTAGTGAGTATCGGGTCTCACAGTCGGTAAACTTTTTGATAAGGTAATAAATGGCATGCTCTTTTCGGCCAGACTCGTCATGTTGGCCCAGTACGCACCCTATTGAATTATCCAAAACAGTCAAATACATGATTAGAGGTCTTCCTTCGACGGGAGGCATCAAGATAGGAGGTTCTAGCAAATACTCCTTGATTTTATCGAAAGCAACTTGACAGTCATCGTTCCATTTAACCACCTGATCTTTCTTCAACAGCTTGAAGATTGGCTCACAGGTAGATGTAAGGCGAGAAATGAACCTTGCAATGTAGTTTAGGCGTCCCAAGAAACCTTTGACCTCCTTCTCAGTGCGAGGGGAAGGCATTTCTTGTATAGCTTTTACTTTGGCAGGGTCAACCTCGATGCCTTTGTTACTAACGATGAATCCCAAAAGTTTACTGGACCTGACTCCGAAAATGCACTTGTTAGGGTTCAGTATGAGCTTGTACTCCTTCAACCTGACAAACAGCTTTTGCAAATGGTCGAGGTGTTCTTCTTCTGTCTGTGAACGGGCTATCATGTCGTCTACATAGACTTCAATTTCATGATGTATCATGTCATTAAATAAAGCTACCATGGCGTGCTGATAGTTTGCCCCGACATTCTTCAGTCTGAATGGCATCACTTTATAGCAGAAGGTATCCCACTGTGTAACAAAAGTAGTCTTCTCCATGTCTTCAGGGGCCATTTTGATCTGGTTGTACCCTGAAAATCCACCCATGAAAGGAAATACCTTGTGCTGAGCTGTATTTTCAACCAAGATGTCAATGTGAGGTAGTGGAAAGTCATCTTTAGGGCTAGCCCTGTTTAAATCTCTGTAATCCATGCACATTCTCACTTTTCTGTCCTTCTTAGGCACGGGCACAATGTTAGCAACCCATTATGGATAGGAAGTAACAGGAAGAAACCCAACGTTGAATTGCTTCATCACTTCGGCTTTGATCTTTTCAGACATGTCGGGCCTCATTTGGCAGACTTTCTATTTAATTGGTGGACAATCTTCTCTTGTAGGGAGACGGTGAAGCACAATATCTGTATCGAGTCCCGACATGTCTTTGTAAGACCAGGCGAAGATCTCAACATATTCATTCAACAACTGAATTAAGCGCTCTTTGACACTTGGCTCTAGGTTGGCACCCACCTTGACTTCTTTTCTGTCTTCATCAGAACCCAAGTTGATTGTCTCTAACAGCTCTTCATGGGGCAGAATGGCCCTTTCCTCCTGTTGTAGCAGTCTAGCCAATTCTCCAGGCACTTCACAGTCTTCATCACCTTCGTATTCGGCATGATTGACCAGATCTTCAGAGTCACTGAAGGCCATAGCAGAATTGTTACCCATGGAATCCGGAATGGAAGGGTGCCTGCATTTTGTGAGTGTGGGTATGTGTAAGGGATAGCCACCTTTAAACAAATAAAATGTAAAAAGAAAGAAAATGAACACAAAAGTTTATATATGAAAACATCCATGATTCATTAAAAATGGCATATGAAGATGAAAAATCAAGCCCTTACAAATGGACCTATGTACCTCGGGTAAGGCACAAGGAAAAAAGTGTACGAATTGTTTAAGAATTACTACAGACCAACATAAATGTTTGAAAGATAAATTACTGATTTATGAAAGTAATGGGAACAAAATCTTTTGCCTCCCAGTTGTTTAGTCCTCCTTTAACAGTTGGAAAGATCTAGTCTTCAAAATTGCTCTCCTCCTCATCATCCTCCAAAGCATGAACTCCATGATGAGTGATCTTCAACGGTGGTCCTCCAGCCCGAGCGTGACGTACTGCCTTTTGAGCAGAAGCAGTGAAACCCAAGCCAAATTTATCTGTCTTATAATGAAAATCTGGCAGCTGACCCCATACTGTGCTTCCTCCTTCTTCAATCACAGCCTTCGCATCTTTAAGGGATGACATCTAGGACACAGGTTTGGTAATGATGGGCACATAAGTCATTGTCTTGGCTGCTGCAACTTCAGGGGAAACCTCTTCAAAGTGTTGAAAGGGGGTCTCGATGAATTCACCATCTAATTCAACATAGAGGAATGAATTTAGATGGCTTATCATATACTCCTCCTCGCCATGAACTGTTATAATTTTCCCCTGGACTGGGTACTTGAGCATTTGGTGCAAAGAATAAGTGACGGCCCCAGCATTATGAATCCAGGGTCTTCCCAACAAGCAAGAGTAGGAGGGACGGATGTCCATCACATAAAATGTGGAGTTGAAAGTTTCCGTTCCCACTTTAATCGGGATGTCCACCTCCCCGTGGACCATCCTCTTAGAACCATCAAAGGCTCTGACAATGATATTGTTGGGCTTCAGAGTCAAACCTTTACAGTCCAATCTGTCCAATGCTTTCTTCGGCAAGACATTTAAAGACGACCCAATATCAACTAGAATGTGGGCTAGAGTAGTCCCTCTGCATTCCACCGAGACATGCAGAGCGTCATTGTGCTTTCTCCCCTTAGATGTTAAATCGGCATCGGAGAAGCCAAGACCATTGTCGGCTGTTAGGCTAGCTACACACTCCTGGAACTGATCCGCGGAGGTTTTCTGAGGCACGTGGGCCGTCTTCAAGAACTTGATCAAAGCTTTGGCATGAGCTTCGGAACAGAGCAATAGGGCCAGCATATAGATTTTTGAGGGGGTTTGCCCCAGTTGTTCTACGACATCATAGTCGCTTTTATTAATTATTTTTAAAATCTCCTCCATTTCTTTTTGGGTGGTCTCAGGGATGACCAAAGGCTGAGCCCTCGTCCCGACGGGCGCTTCTTCGATCCCCTTACCTTTATCAGCAACAACAACAGAGGGTACAACCACGGGAGTTACAAATTCTTCAATAACTGGAGTTCTCACAGATATGTTGACTGGCACAGGAGTAACCTTAGGAGCATTTGAGGGTCCGAAGACTGTCCTTGAAGGAGCAATCTCCGGAGAGAAAATTCTTCTGCTGTGGGTGAGTTTACTCGTCCCAGCAATATTTCCTATGTCAGGAGTCTCTTCATCAGAATTTTCTTCAACTGATTCAATCTGCTTAATACCGTGGTAGAAGATCTCTCCTCCATAGTTCCACGGTATTGATTTGTTGGACTTGTATGGGATAGGCCCCGGCATAGTTATCTTCAGAGGTACAATCTTTGGATCGGATGTAATCTTAACAGGTCTTTTGCAGACCTTGGAAATATTGGCGAAAATGGTAATTATAGCAACATCATTGACAGGAGTCAGCATAACAGGAGTTTTCTCAAAAAGGATTTCTTGATTATCCATTAGGCGCTGGATGCCTAACTTTAACAACGGACAGTCGGATGGTAAGGATGAACAGAGGTAACAATATTTTCCACAGCCTGGGAAAATATCGGCTTTCAACAGATTCATCTTGATTATTGGTAACGGAGTCATCAAATCATCAACAGTAGCAACATAAATATCTTCTTCAATAGCATGGGCATTGTGGCCATGCTTTGGCATTGGGGCAGAGATCACATTAGGCTTTTCAGGGGCGTCGAATTCCACTTCCTTAGCGTCTATTAAATCCTGGATCTTATTTTTGAGGGCCCAACAATTGTTGGTGTCATGCCCCAGGTTGTCTGAATGATAAGCACATTTGGCGTTAGGATGGTAGTGTGGTGATGAAGTGTTAGGGTTTTTAGGTGCCTCCCTCAAACTGGCAAGGTTTAACTTCAAGAGATGGGGTAGAACCTGAGCAGGTGTCATGTTTATCCGGGTATACTTCCGTTGTGGTCTTTCCACCCTTTGCTGGTTGGCTCTAGGTTGATTATTTCTGGGCTGATCAGCTGCAGACTTCTGAATCATTACGGCCCCCACCGCTGGCCGGCGCTCAACCCTTCCCTGACCTCTTTGGGAATAGACAACTGAGACTTCTTTCTTTGCTGGAAAAGTATTCTTGATGGCAGCGGAAGCAGATGTATCTCTCTGAATTTTACCGCTCTTGATGCCGGCTTCAACGCTTTCACCAGTCAGAATTAACTCGGTGAACCCCGCAGATGAACTTCCTATCAAGTGATTAAAGAATGGACCTGACAGAGTCCCCAAAAACATATCAACAAGCTCTCTCTCAGACAATGGTGGCTACACCCTTCCCGCCAAGTCTCTCCATTTCTGGGCATACTCTTTAAAGCCTTCATTAGAGACCATACCCATACTCTGTAATTGAGTACGAGTAAGTGCTAGGTCCGCATTATATTGATATTGTCTGTAGAAGGCAGCAGCTAAATCCTCCCAATTGTGCACATCAGACCTCTCAAGCTGGTAGAACCAATCCAATTGCATCCCCGACAAACTGTCCTGGAAGAAATGTACCCACAGGTCTTTGTCGGAAGAATGTGGTTGAATTTTTCTGACGTAGGACCGTAGGTGCATCCTTGGGCAAGACACCCCATCGTATTTAGCAAAAGGAGGCACTTTAAACTTGGGGGGAATGACAATTTCAGAAACCAAACCTAACTCTTCGAAATCCAGCCTAGGCACCCTCTGTACTTCCATAGCTTCCAGACATTCCTCCAGATTCTTATATTTGTCATCTGCAGGAGGGTACTGCTATTTGGAATATTCTTCATCCTCCTCCTCTTCTTCTTCAGCCTCAGACTCAGATGGTACTGCAACTCCTTTTCCTTTTCCTACCCCTTCATCATATGTTGAGGGGAAATTCAGGACTCTTCTAGTTTGACCTTCAAATCTTCTACCCAGAGTAGCCACACCAACTCTTTTCTTTTTATTTTTATCCTTTTCCTTCTCTAACAGTGCTTTAAGATCCTCCTGACCCTTTGCCAAGGTCATGAGTAGTTGTTGGAACTGTGAATTCTGCGCTTGTAAGTCTTTGACCGTCTGCTCTATATCCATCTTGTTGCAATAAACAGTAGAGAGATAAGGAAACCTGGTGTGAAGACATGTTTATGCATATGATGAATGAAATGTATTCATGTAATGCATTCAAGGATTCAGAAATTCAAATTTGTTGTAAACAAAAAGAATACACGTCATATTAATAAGATAGAATTTGTTAGTACATAAATTCCCCATGGGCAAAATAATACAAAATTCTAAGGTAAAAAGACGTTGCGCATCCTCTTCGGTGCGATGTAGGTGTTGAGAGTCTGCTCTTCATGGAGTCGACGAGTAAGTTCTAAAACCTTCTTCTCACTGGCGTAGAATTGGGCTTCAAAAGTATTCCGTTCTCCTTTGAGTTGTATCCAACTCCTTTGTAGATCTTCCAATGATGTCGGCATGTCGGGATGTAGAAGGGTGTATGGAACCTCTCCTTCCATAACAGGCTCTTTGATCACAGGGAGAATGTAGGGGTAAGGCATCATAAGACTCTGGGTGCGGGTTCGTACCCACTTGAGGTAAGGCTCAAGGGGGATGGAATTCTTGTGTCCCAAGGTCTTACTGTCTACCTTGTTGGGCATCCTCCAAGCTCGGATGAACCTTTGCCGAAGTCCTTGAGCGTCGTTGTCGAAGTCAAAAACTAAATCTGGAATCGGCATGTCATGAGGGCCATCCCTTCGGGCATACCCAAACTGTCTCAGAGCCAAGAAGGGGTTGTAGGTAATGCCTCCCCTAATGCCAAGTAGTGGGACATTAGGGAATTCCCCACAACAGTCAATGATGATGATATTTTCTCTGGACCGAGAACACCAATGAACATCAGAATATGTAAGAGTCATCAATCGTTGTAACCACCTCAAGCCTTGCTCATTCTTCAAGACTGATTGGGGAAGGTGAGAAATAAAACACCTTGCTAGAAGAGGAGTACAGCACATGAGAACACCTTTTTTCCTCATTGTTCGTGTGTGAAATGAGTGTAGGATGTCCCCAAGCAATGTAGGCACAGGATTCCGAGATATGAAAATCTTGACAACATTCATATCTATAAGCTGATCAGGGTTTGGGAACAAGACCAACCCATAAATTAGAAGTGCTACAATCTCCTCAAAAGCTTGCAGATCTAGATAATTCCAGCATTCTTGAGCTTTCTCAAACAGGAACTTTACCAAGAAACCATTGACACCACTTTTGGTTTCCCAATGACCTATGATATCAGATGGTTGCAAGTGTAAGGCTTGAGCAACATCTTCAGGCTTTGGCTCTCTTTCCGTACCGTTGTAGGGTAGTTGATGGAGAATAGGAATCCTCAGGAGTTGAGAAAATTCCTCTAAAGTAGGCACTAGTTGGTAATCAAGAAATGTGAAACAGTGGTGTAGGGGGTCAAAGAATTAGAAGATAACTTTCACCATGTCTTCTTCAATGTTGGAGTTGACCAAGTTGAGAAGTCTGCCATGTTTTTCAGTGAAGGGAGAATTATCTGGAATCTTGGAAGCAAGCTCCTTGAGTTGAGGAGGAATTCTCACAAGGTTGACTTGGATTGTTTTCCTGCAAAGTGATTCCGTAACCTACAAAACAGGAACAAAGATGAAGATCCAAACCCTTGAAATGGTTAGTGGATGCAAATGATGCTTCATGATGTTCATGATGTATGCACAAGTATATGTACAATCAAATCACACAAGATCCTAGTTTCAGGCTTGCATGGGGGTTTCATAGATAAGTACCCTCTTGAAGTTAGTTGGCTCAACCTGTCCTATAAATAGTAACCGGGTTCTAAGGAGCTCAATATCACTGGATTATTTTCTGTGTTCATTGTTTCAGTTTAGCCACTTTACTGGCGACCGAAATATTCCAAGAAAACAATCCTCAATGAGTGTAGTATCGAGTATCTACCAACTTCGGACTGCACCAAAGCCGGTCATCTCACTACCCCTAAAAAAGGCCAAGATGGTCAAGTAAAGGTTCTAAAAGTCAATTAGTGAATCATGACATCACTCAGCGGCCCTGTATTCTCTTTGATTGACTCAAAGGCTACTGGTATCCACAAATATGTCACACTAATATAGCTATTGCTTCAACCATGTCGGTATACCCCGCACCGTTTCCACAATGTATTGCTATTTACCTATGAATGTTTCCCAAATCCCGGTAGAGGATTCAAACCCAAACAATAGAACCAAATGTAAAGCAATCAAAACAAACAAGGTAAGCATGTAAAGGTGATCTTAAACCCTAAGGTAACCCCACTTTTAGATAAGTCCCCAGCAGAGTCTCCAGTTCTGTGACACGGTGGGAGAACTGACTTGAGATTTTGCATTTGTGTTCGCAAATGTTTTGGTTTAGCAAGAGTCGCCACCGACTTTTTATTTTATACAAAGGAAAGGTCAAAAAGCACAGGAAAGAGCTTTGAGATGTTTTCTTGGGTTCGGGGGGTAGATTATGAAAAGGGAAGGTGTTAGCACCCTTTTCATCCATGGTTTTCCATGGGCTCTTATTTACTTGTTTAGATCACTTGCTTTTGCTTTTCAATTGTTTGAAATGGTGCTTTGTGTATGATTTTGAAAATGTTTTGAAAAGAGGCCTTGTCTAGGCAACCTTTGTAACGGTTCTTGTTTGAATGTTTTACAAAGGGTTTTGTCTTTTGAAAAGATGTTTCAATGTTTGAAAGTTTTGTTTTTGGGAAATTGTTTTGAAATGTGTTGTGATGTGTTTTTGAAAATAGCAAGGATGTTTGCAAGTTTTGATCAAGTAACTAGGAGTTATCTACCCTACTCAAGGATCTTTCCTACACATTTTTAACCCTTTGACATTGTTGTTTTACCATTGTATTTGGTAAACAACCTTGTGTTTGGATGTTAAACGGGACAGGCGCGGGTCATCGTATGACCATGATAGCAATTGTGCCAAGTATCTTAGCAGGTTTTTGTGTTTGAGGGACTAGACCATTTTTGTATAGGCAACCAAGTTAGCGTCATCGAGGGACTATGATCTTTTTGTTTTGATTTTGTTTTGCCAAGATACCTAGCATGCATACCATGGCCATTTTAAAGGAAACAAGTGGATGAAACCCTAGGGGTGCTTGTGTGCATGGTGTTGTCATTTTCATGCATTTTTGTCTTGTTTTAGTCAAGCTATTTGTTTGGTTTTTGGATTTTTGCATACAAACCCTAATCTTTCTATCATGCATATTTGAAAGCAATAAAGTGCGTAAAAATAAATCTACAATTATTACAACATGATTATGGGGAGAGGGGTACAAGTTTGAATAGGGGGATATTTGCAAGAAATTAAAACCCTAAGATTATTACAACCATATTGAATTCTTTGTACAAATAAATAAATAGACAATATTTAAATATGCAAATAAATATAAATATGCAAAATGTTTTTGTATTTATTTTTATGTATGTAAACAATCAACTATTTAATGTATCAAAAATAAGAAAATAAGAAGTTTATTTTTATTAAAGGTGGAAACCCTAATTTGTTTTAAGAAAATATATATATTATAATTATTTATTTATTTACAATAAAATGAATAAAAATATATACAAATGTTAAAAAATAAAAATACGTGAGAAAATATTATTTAAGTGTATAAATAATAAAAATAAAAAAATATAATATTTTTATAATATTTACAAGTTTTTATTTTAAGAAAATAAAAGTATATTATTTAATAATTATTTCTATGTCCAAAAAATAATAAAAATAATAAAATAAAATATGAAAATTTTAGGAAATGTTTTTGGTAATTTTTAATGTTTAGAAAAATAAATAAAAGTCAGAAAATAAAAAGGAAATAGAAAAATATACAAAAGTAAATTAAATGGGCCAAGGGGGTGCAGAAAGCACAATGGGGGGTGCAAACAGCAAGGCCAAGTCAGGCCCAGCCCATTCCACCTTCATTCCTGTCCTCCAGAACGCGCGCGCCGTGGCTTTACACACGAATCCTGTTCTCTCTTGTTCTTGCCTTAAATCAAAAACTCACAACATAAAAGTTATAACATTTTCAAACACGATTTCAACCGTATAAAGAACTTAATCTAACTCTCAAAGACCAGAGAGAATTTCTCTGGCCCTAATTTCTAACCTAACTTTTTCAGAAAGTTCATCAATCAAATTCTCCCAACTCAGTTAACTTAAATGAAATCTATGCATATGTACAGCTTAAGGGCAACGAATACTACATTTTTTATTCACAAACCTAAGCCTAATGTTTCCTAAATAGAGAGATAGAAGTTTGAACTTTACCTGTTTCAGTCAAGCTCGAGTATGGAAATGCAGGGGTTTTCAGTGAGGCCTGAGACACTTGGGAGCTTGCTCGAAGTTCCTTTGACCTTCCCCAATGCTTAGTTTGCTTTGAACTTGCTTGAATCTCTCTATGGAACTCAACCTGCAAAGTCAGAATTCCAAAATGGTGAAGCTTGAAAACAAGGTTACAGTTGTTGGGAAATGGTTGGGATAGCTTAGGTGTGTTATTTAGAAGGTGTTTGAAGTGGTTGCAAGCAAAACGCACGAGGGGATTTTGCTTTGGATGTCAAACTGCAGAAGTTGCCCTGTTTTGCAAGAAAATGTGATTTTTGGTATTTTGGAAGGTTTGAGAAGTGTTTAGCTCGTGCTTCTGACTTAGTGTGATATGCAAAACTTGTTTGAAATGGTTACAAACTTTGATTTTATCAGATTGCCAAGATATCTGGTTTTTGCAAGTTGACTTGGTTTTGAAGAAAAGTGTGAAATGACAATGCAAAAGCTTGTACCATCTAGCTTAGGGTCTTCTAAGAGTTGGTATACTTTTTCCTAAGTTTGTGGATGTTGTTTTCTGCAAATGACTTGGTGTATGGCTCAAGAAATGCAATTTGACATAAAGCATGCTTTATGTAAATGACATTGTTCACTTTTTGCCAAAAATGGATTAAACCCTTGTGTAATCTTCCATAGATCAGAACAATACCTCTAACCAATGTGTTTGCATTCAATTTTTGAGTGTGGAAGGGTTTAAGGACCTGTAAACAAGTACAAACAAGGCTGGACATAAATTGCAACTTGTGTCAACATGAAAAATGCCATGGATCAAAGTGACATTTTTCCAAATTCAAACCTTCGATTCTCCCTAACCACATATGATTTTGGAGAGTTCTTGGACATTTTGGAAAGCTTGTAACATTCTCTACAATCCATATTTGAAATGAATTTTGAGATTCCAATTGGAACTAGGTGAAAAATTTCCATGAAGATAGGTCAAAATCCTGCCTAAATAGGGCAAAATTTCACTAAGTTAAAAGTTTCATGGATCCTTATTCACAAAATCATAACTTGAGATCTAAGCATATTTTGGGAAAACTTTATGAATAGAAGTTGTAGATTTTGTGGAGTACTACAACTTTCAAGTTGGAAGTTTTGTTTGAATCCAATTTCATCATGGCAAAAAAGTTGGGCAAAGTTGGGAAAAAATAAGAAATTTTCATAACTTAGAAAATTTCTAAGTTATGAAAATTTTCCATTTTAAACCCTAATTTGCAAAATTAGGTTTCTTGGTGAACAAGTTTCATATTTTGACACATCTTGATGAAAAATGACCCTTGGCACTTGATTTTGACCAAAAAGTCAAAGTTTGACTTTTCAGTATACAATTGATTTTTGATCAGTTGATTGGAAAATTCATATGTCAATCCAATACAATTGAGATCTTTTGAACTTTGTGATTAGGTCAAGATGATGCCATTGAGTCCTTGAATCCATGCTTGAACCCAATTTTCCATTGGCTAGGTTAAAAATCAGAAATTGCCCTTCTGCAGTCAAAACCCTAAAAATGACCATTTTACCCTTTTGATGATCTGATCAAATTTTTTGAGGAGTTGTGATCCAAACTTGATCAAATGGTTCATATGAGTCTATAATGTTGATATGGATAAAAAATTATGAGGTTTGACTGTAAATTGGCCACAGTTGACTTTTTCCCCAATACAGTTGATTTCTAGGTCAATTGTCCAATTGACTGGGCAAAAATTTGGTTCAAGGCTTGAAACTTGGTGTGAGCAATCTTAGGAATCCAACATGAAGTATGGAAGTCACTTTTAGCATTTAAAGTCCAAAAATCCTTGTGAAAACTCAAACCCTAATTTCAGGTCAACAGTGCAAGGAGATGTCTTGAGCAGAGCAAACCCTAGCTTGGTCTTGAGTTCAAAGAGTCTTGTGAGGGGAAATCTTGATAAAATGAGAGGGAAAATTTTGGGGTACAACACAAACCAACTTACCAGAGATCTTGTCTTGATAACCTTCATGAGTCTGCCTTTTCCCTCTATCCTTTCCACTTTTCTGAATTAATGACCATTTCTCAGTCCCAACAGTGTTATTATCTTTGTTAGTAGCATTATCAGGCTCCTTAGTAACATTGAGAGTGGTGTGAACTATAACAAAATCTTTATTCTCCTCTAATGGCTTAGGTTGTGGCTTCCATTGCATTGCTTTTGGCTTAGGCTTGTCACAATTATGACCAACCTTTTGACATTTCTCACAAAAGAGAGACTTCCACTCATACTCTATAGGCTGAAGAAATTTTCTCCCTCTTTGTCTCTATTAGTAATACTTTGGGGAAGCTCCTTTGTAATATCCACTTCAACTAGAACTCGAGCATAGGAAAAACGAAGTCTATTCGCAGTGCACTCATCAGTGATAATTGAATTACGTAAGGCACTTCCAATCTTGTTAAGACTAACTTCTCCCCAAAGATAAATACGCAATTAGGGGAGTTTAACCCAGATAGGAAGAGTGCGAAGTAAGTCATCTTTTAGGTTGAAATTTTGACGCCACTCCCTAATAAGCAATGACATACTTCGAATCGTGTATGAGCCTCTCATGAGAACATCATCTATTTCTCGGAAAGTCTTGAATCAAAGGATAAAATACCCTTATTCATGGTAATACATGTCTGGAAGTTGGACAAAGTTTCAGCTCTTAAGCATGAAGTTCTTGACGGCGTTCATGCTAAGATCTCCTCCCAAAGCATACAAGACAAGGGAAGTTTTCTAGAATTTGAGTTCAGAAATTACATCTTCTTCTTCAATTTCCACCTTAATTTCTCATTAATAATCTTTAGAGCTATGAAAGTCACGCTTCTCCCCTTTGCAGGATTCTTGTTATCATTCAAAATGTCCACCCACAATTTCCTTTCATCTTTGGGACTTAGGGTTTCGGCAGGTTTAGGAATTTCACCAATATCTCCTCATCAGACCTCTCATTTTCGACTTTACTAGTACTCGCATCATGACTGGAAGAAAATTGTTGCAAGGATTCGTTCACAATCGGGGGGGGGGGGGGGGGACTGGATTCTTCAGACGTCCTCGTTTCTTTGCCATCCCAGTCATAATAATAATTTTATAGATATTTATTTTTGAAATTATAAAAAAATTGGAATAAAAATTTATGAAAAAAATTATGTTTTTCCTGAAATTATTAAAAAAAATTAACATTTTTTCTGGAAACATTTTTTTCTAGAATATTTTTTTTAATTAAAAATTTTAAATGTATTTTTTTCTGAAATAAATAATAATATTTTTTCTCAAAATTTAAAAAAAGTATTCATTAAAATAATTATTTATATTTTTAAAATTAAAAAATTTATAATTGAATTAAAACGTTTAGATTTTGGATTAAAACCGAAATCAGAAAATTTAATAGATTAATAACCATTTAATTATATCTGAATTATATGGATGGATAATCAACCGTTAATAACTATTCAATTATATTCGAATATTTAAAACGGATTTAGATTTCGTTATGAATTTGAGCTTCCCAACGGAATATTTTACACACCCTTAACTGCATATTTGTATAACAAAATCCACCATTGGATTGAAAACTATTATCATATAAATCATGTCTATAAAAGTTAACAGAAATAATTTAATACGTTAAAGAGATGAATCAAAATTAACATTTTTTTTGAAATTTTGTAAGACGTTAGTTTTTATGTATCTCGTTGATATATCAAATAATTTTCGATTGATATAAAATTTTATAAACATGATCTATATAATTCAGACGCCCTCGTTTCTTTGCCATCCCGGTCATAATAATAATTTTATAAATATTTATTTTTGAAATTATAAAAAAAATTGAAATTTTTAAAAAATTGGAATAAAAATTTATGAAAAAAATTATTGTTTTCCTGAAATTATTAAAAAAATTGACATTTTTTCTGGAAACATTTTTTTCTAGAATATTTTTTTAAATTAAAAATTTTAAATGTATTGTTTTTCTGAAAAAAATAATTATATTTTTTTTCTCAAAATTTTAAAAAAGTATTCATTAAAATAATTTTTTTTATTTTTAAAATTAAAAAATTTATAATTGAATTAAAACATTTAGATTTTGGATTATAACCGAAATAAAAAAATTTAATAGATTAATAACCATTTAATTATATCTGAATTATATGGATGGATAATCAAACTGTTAATAACCATTCAATTATATTCGAATATTTAAAACAGATTTAGATTTGGTTATGAATTTGAGCTTCCCAATCGGATATTTTATACACCCTTAACCGCATATTTCTATAACAAAATCCACCGTTAGATTGAAGACTATTATCATATAAATCATGTCTATAAAAGTTAACAGAAATAATTTAATATGTTATAGAGATGAATCAAAATTAATATTTTTTTTAAAATTTTGTAAGACGTTAATTTTTATGTATGTCGTTGATATATCAAATAATTTTTTATTGATATAAAATTTTATAAACATGATTTATATAATTATAGAATTCAATCCAACAATAAATTTTATTATATGAATATGTGTTAAAAGAGTTATTAAATATGTCATGTTAGTGATACATTGGTCTCAAAAATTATTTAAAAGTTTGTATTCAAGATCATCATAACAATTAGATAAATTTTATTTTATTTATAGAAAAAAATAATTGAAGGTGTTTTTTTAATATCTGATTTTATTAATTATATCTTATTGAAGTCAAACGTAAATAATATTTATTAATAAGTATGCTCTTTCTCACATCATCATTCTACTATATAAACCAGTCTCTAGTGCATCATTTGTTATATAAACAAAAAATATTTCATCTTATTGTACATCACCATGGCAACTAGATGCTTATGCTTTGCAACAATAATGCTTACTGCTAGCATCTTAGTGTTAGAAATTTCTGCTCAACTTGAATGTGGTGGTAACCTAATTGGCATTAAAACGCAATGTAGCAGTTTCATTCAAAAGGAAGGAAAAACAATTCCACCATCGGAATCTTGTTGCGCAGCATTAAAAGGTGCTAATATCTCGTGTTATTGCAAATACGTGACTCCTGTTGTTGAGAATATGGTCAGCATTGAAAAAGCTTTGTATGTGGCAAAAACTTGCCAAGCTCAAAATATTCCTACGGATAAGTGTGGAAGTAAGTTAACCCTTTTTTTTATTTTATTATTATCTATCTTTAAAAATTTATTTTTTAATGAAAATAATAGTAATTTTCACATACATTTCTACTCTTTCAGGTTATATTATTCCTCATCCTCCTTCATCTAAGGCTTGAAGACAACATTGCACACATGAAACTGATGCTCTTGAATAAAATAGACATGTGATGCGTCTTTTTAGTTATTATAGTTTATGTTTTCTCTTCTTTGTTATATATTTACAAGAGATCAATGACATGATTCCATTATGATGAATATAAAAAATCGTAAGGTTTTATTCGGTGCATCATACATGTATTAATTTAATTTTAGTGTTTCTACCATCTTAGATATTTTCTCATATAAGCTAAAATTACATTAATCAAGAAAAATGAATAAATTTGAAGGTATATGGATCTTATCCACAAAAAAAAAAAAGTAGAAAGAGAATAAAAAATTAGAATAATAGAAAATAATAAATTATAAGGATTATGATAAAAATTAAACATTAATGTTTTAAATATATTATAAAATTATTAAGAATGAAGATCTATTATAGTTCCTCACAAAATTATAAAATCTTAATTAATTTTGAAAAAAAAAATCTATTTAATAATTTCATGGAAAACCACGTAGAATAATATTTTTAATTTTTAGTTATTTAAACTAATTTTTATTTTTATTTTTAATTTTATTTGTAAATCATTTGAAAATATCAAAAGGTCATAATTTATTTCTAGAAGGAATCGAATCTAAAGATCTTAAGTCATATTTTACGTCATTATCAATATGTCAATATACATTACTGACAAATAATTCTCATGGCTTATAGTAATATTAAATATTTTTGAATTTAAAACAAAAATGCAATAATAGTCACCTTACAATTAGACTAATCAATTTCTGTTATTTATTTTTAATGACGAATATTTAACTTAACAATTCAGAATAAATATTTATTTTGATACTTATTTATTTATTTTAAATAACACATAAATAAATATTTATTTATTTCGAATTAAATAATAATTAATTAATTTAATAGTAATTCAATTAATTATTAAAATGTTTAACTAATTTAAATTTAATAATAAATTCATTTTAAAATGAAATAATAATCAATTAATTTAATAGGAATTTGATTAAATATTAATTTATTTATTTTTATTTGATTAATTATATTTAGGATTTATATTTTATTAATTTTATTTTTGAATGTATGTATTATTTAAAATAAGTAAATATTTATTTGTGTGTTATTTGAAATAAATAAATAAGTAAATATTTATTTTAAATTATTAAATTAAATATCCATCATTAAAAATATTAGCAAGAAAAATTTATCAGTATAGTTGTAAAGGGACTATCATTTGAAGGAATTTGGGTTCAAGACCCAATGAGTACAAATTTTTTATTTTTGGTTTTAAATTCAAATTCAGAATTGTTTATTATTACTACAAGTCATAGGAATTATTTGTAATTAATGTACATTGGCGTATTGGTAAAGACATAAGATATGCCTTAGGTTATATTTGGATTGATGGAACATAACGGAGCAGAGCGGAATGGAACATAGAGAAACGGAATAAAGCAGAGCAGAATGGAGTATAGATACCACTCTATTATTTGTTTATTTAATTAAAAATATTTTATTCCATCAAATACATCTCAAATTGGATGGAACAAAAAATGAAAAATTGGATGGAATTAATTCCATCATGTTTCATTCTATTATTTGCAAATCAAAATAATGGAATTTCATTAGTTACCACTCCAATCCATTTTATTCCATCTCATTCCATCAATCGAAACATACCCTAAGGTCATTGGGTTCAATTCTGTGAGATATTGGATCAAACTCTATTGAGTCGAAGAGTAGTTTCTGGTTCGACAAAATTTATGCATGCTGTCAAAGTATGTTCACATGCTGGTATCGAAGACCTACATACTATAGTTGAAGTGTGTTCTAGTATGTGAGTGTTGAAATGCTAGGGTTATTAGTGTTTCAAATTGGGCATGTTTGTTATGTCTAATTGTTTAAGTGAGCTTGTAACCTAAGTTAGCTTGTAATGGGTATTTGTGAAAAATCCCATTAATTTAGTATGTTAGGTTTATTATAAATAGCATACTAGTCTCTCATCATTGCATACTGCAACTCCTAATTTAGGTTGAGGGGGTTATTTGTTATTCTTGTGTACTTGTAATCTGATTTAAAGATAAAGTAAATAATAACAGTTAATAATCATTCCTTGTGTTCTTCTTGTTTTCCCCATATTTTCTACCCTTGATTGTTTCTTGATCATAAAAAAATAGTCTATACTTTGTTTCCAAGGTATCATTTTTCACAACAAATTGGTGCGATGAGCATGGAGAAGATATCTTCAACAAAGTATGAGATTGAAAAGCTCACCAGAGCGAACGATTTCGGCCTGTGGCGCTTGAAGATGAAAGTCGTACAATAGAGTTGTTTGGAAGCATTGAAGGGAGCAACAGCTATGGAAGCTGCATTAACGAAAAAAGAAAAGACGACCATTATAGAGAAAGCCCATAGCGCCAATCTTGTTGAGCCTTGGGATAAGGTTCTTTGATAGGTGTCAAAGAAGATGATGACATCAGGGTTATGGATGAAACTTGAAAGTTTGTACATAACCAAATCGCTGGTAAATCGACTCTACCTGAAGCAAGCTTTGTATTTGTTCAAGATGATTGAAGACAAAGTGTTGGTTGAGCAGTTGGATATGTTTAACAAGCTGACTCTTGATTTTGAAAATATTGATGTGAATATCGATGATGAAGATCAAACGATGTTGATGTTGTGCGCTTTGCCTAGATCACATGCCCACTTCAAAGAAACCCTCTTGTATGGAAGAGAGTCCCTGAACTTTGAAGAAGTTCAATAAACCTTGTATTATAAGGACTTGAATGAACAAAAGGAGCATAAACCTTCGACGACATATTGGCAAGAGATAGGACGAGAAGAGTCATCAAGCCACCTCAGAGACTTGGGTATGTAGATCTTATAGCTTATGCCTTAATCTCTACAAATTAGGTTCTAGATGAAGAACCTAGAGACCATAAGGAAGTTATGAGGAGTCGAAATAAGACTGAATGACTGAGGGCCATGGATGATGAGATCAAATCTCTTCATGATAATAATACTTTGGAACTAATCAAGAAACCTTCTAGAGTCAGGTTATTCAGTTGTAAGTGGATTTTAAAAGTTAAGGAAGGAATCGAAGGAGTGGCGTTGAAAAGATACAAGGAAAGGTTGGTTACAAGGGGTTTCACTCAGAAAGAAGGTGTTAACTTCAATGATGCGTTCTCTCTTGTTGTGAAGCACATGCCTTTGAATGTTGCTTGCCATGGTAGCACAATTCGACCTTGAACTAGAACAAATGGATGTGAAGACTGTGTTCTTGTATGGTGATCTAGATAAAATAATGCTGATGAGGCAACCTGAAGGGTATATCGAAAAGGGGAAGGAAGATTATGTGTGCAAGCTGAATAGATCCTTATATGGACTGAAACAATCTCCTCAACAGTGGAATATGGTATTTGACAAGTTCATGACACGCATAGGTTTCATTAGAAGTCAGTTTGACCGTTGTGTTTACTTCAAATTTCGACCTGGTAATTCATTTGTTATTTTGTTATTTTGCGTGGATGATATTCTCATAGCAAGAAACAATTTCAAAGATGTAATGAGGGTGAAGGCTAAACTCAATAAGGAGTTCGATATGAAGGATCTTAGAGCTGCATCCAGATTCTTGGGATTGACATTCGAAGAGATAGAAAGCAGTCGAAATTATGCTTATCTCAAGAGGCATACCTACAGAATATTCTCAACAAGTTTGGTATGTCGAATTCAAAGCCTGTTGTAACTTCAACAAACCCTCAATTCAAGATGAGTATAGATCAGTGTCCCAATAATGATGTCGAAAGAACTTATATGAATATAATCTTACATGTTAATATAGTAGGTTCTTTGATGTATTATATGGTATATACTAGATCCGATATAGCATATGCAGTAAGTCTTGTAAGCAGGTACATGGTGAATCCTGGAAAGACTCACTAGCAAGCATTGAAGTGGATTCTAAGGTACATAAAATGTGTACAAAATTACTCCAAGTGTTGAAGGTTTTGACAGATCACAATGCTACTGATATGATCACCAAGACATTTCTCAGTTGCATGGTTTTCCACTGTATGCAGTTGATAAAGCTGCATGAAGAAAACTAGTTTTTTCTTTGATATTTATAAGTGTTTGGTTGTTGGCATGTTTTTTGGTAAAACCAGTTATGTGAATGTCATGACTGATGTCATAACATTCTGGGACACAAGGTACATTCTGCAGAAAAAGAATGTCATACAGGAGCTGCTCAATATGAGTGTTTAGATGATCATTATGCAATGATCATATTTATTGCATTCTACCAAAATCAGTAAACAGGATTTTTGTTGTCATAACCAATGTTAAGACATCCTGTACTGAACTAACATTTGTGCAGATTTATTATTTCTGAGAATTTTCAGGAATCTGGTTTATTCAGTCCAGATCAGATTCTCACGTGGACTTAGGTTAACTTTGCTTAACCCTAATCTGGGTGTTAAAGTCCTATGACCAAGTCTTGAGGTTAACCCTAATTAACCCTAGCTATTTTCGTGGAAGCCCTAACAGAAGAATAGCTGGCTATATATTCATCATGAAGACTGTTGGTGAAAGATACTTTTGACAGAAGATCAATAAGGGACTGTATAGTTGTAACTACTGTAATCCAAGCAATTATCATTGTGATAAGTGACTTTGAGTAGGATTTGATTGTAAGGATTGTGTATCACTCAAAGCTTTGAAGCACGAGTGTTTGTGTCACTTGATTAAAGCTTTGAATCAAAGTCAAGTTAGGGTTGTATATCACTCAAAGCTTTGAAGCACGAGTGTTTGTGTTACTTGATTAAAAGCTGTGAAGCAAAATCAAGTGTATGTTCTGAAGAGTGTCTTCATAATTTCATTAGTCAATTGTTTAGTATCACTGCTGTGATTGAGGGGGAGTGAGTAGGAACTCAGGTTTAAGTTGAACTTAGATTGAAGTTGCATTGGGTAGGTCTTAAGTGAAGGAGATAAACTGGTTGTTTATTCCTGAATTAATATCTCTTATAGTGGATTTCCTCCCCGGCTTGGTAGCCCCCAGAGTAGGTGTTGTTACACACTGAACTGGGTAAACAATTGACTGTGTTCTTTACTGCTTTTAGATTTACTGTCTTGAAGAGCGTCAGATACGGTGTCATAACATTCACTGTGACATTAAGTATCTGCAGCCAGAATTTCAATTGGCATCAGAGCAGGCACCCTGCCTGTCTTACTGGGTGAGATCTAGGGATATTATTTTCTGGCGCTATGGACAAAGAAGGAGGTTTTGGAAACAGACCACCCATTCTAGATGGATCAAATTATGACTACTGGAAACCTCGTATGATTGCCTTATTAAAATCACTGGACAAAAAGGCTTGGAGAGCTGCTGACAAAGGATAGAACCATCCCACCATAACCGGGAAAGATGGGACAACCAGTATGAAACCTGAGGAAGAATGGAGCAAAGAAGAAGATGAGTTAGCCCTGGGTAACTCCAAAGCATTAAATGCCTTCTTCAATGGAATTGATAGAAACATATTCAGACTAGTACATCAATGTGAACTGGCCAAGGAGGTTTGGGACACTCTCAAAACTATCCATGAGGGCACATCCAAAGTAAAAATGTCAAGGCTTCATATGCTGACTACCAAATTTGAGAACCTAAGGATGATGGAAGATGAGACCATTCATGAGTTTCACATGAACATCTTGGAAATTGCCAACACCTCAGGAGCATTGGGAGAAAAGATGTCAGAAAAAAAGCTGGTGAGAAAGATTCTCAGATCCTTGCCTAAAAGATTTGCAATGAAGGTGACTGCTATAGAGGAAGCTCAGGATATCTGCAACTTGAAGGTGGATGAACTCATTGGGTCTCTTCAAACCTTTGAGATGGGGATCAGTGACAATGTTGACAAGAAAAACAAGAGCATAGCACTTGTATCTAATACTGAAGATGAAAACAAGGAGGATGAAGAAGAAAATATTTCAGAAGCTATAGCCATGATTGGAAGACAGTTCAACAAACTCATCAAGAGAATGGACCCAAAGACAAGGTCAAATGTTAAGAACATTCCTTCTGACATTAACAGATCCTATGACTCCAGCATAAGACCAAAGTATGAAGAGAATGGAAATCAAAGCAAAGGAATTCAATGCCATGGATGTGAAGGATATGGGCACATTCAAGCTGAATGTCCAACCTTTCTTAAGAAACAAAAGAAGGAATGTCTGTTACTTGGTCTGACTGTGACTCAGAAAGTAATTCTGAAGAAGAATCTGCCAAACTAGTTACTGCGCTAACTGGTATTTGTGACTCTGATAGTGACTCTAGTGATGAGGAAGTGACATTTGAAGAACTGGCTGACTCCTACAAGAAGTTATGTATCAGAAGTGCTGAAGTCTGTCAGCAAAATGAGAGACAAACAAAACTCATAGTAAAGCTGGAGGCTGAGAAGAAGGCAGACATTGATACTATAAGTCATCTAGAAGGGGAAGTTCAAATGCTAAACTTAAAACTTGACCAGATGACCAAATCTGTCAAGATGCTGACAAATGGAACTGACAAATTATAAGAAATCCTTCAGGTTGGACAAAATGTGAGAAACAAGTCTGGTCTAGGATTTGTGGCAGCAAAGAAATCTATTGTAGACAAGAAGAAGATCAGGCCTGATAAACAAATGTCAAAGAAGATGTCACAACATAGAACTCAACATCGAGAACAGAGAAATATGAAGAAAAAGTATCAAAGATGGAGATGTCATCATTGTGGGAGGTTTGGTCACATAAAGCCATTCTGCTTCAGATTATATGGATATCCTAATCAGACCTCATTTGTCAAACCTAAGTCTAACAAGGCACCATATACTCAACAGTGGAAGAAAAAGGCTACTGCCCTGATAGCCCACACCTCCCTTAGAGTCTCTGCAAAGGAAGACTGATACTTTGATAGTGGATGCTCTAAACACATGACTGGAATCAAGAATCTTCTCAATAATGTTAAACCTCACACTACTAGTTATGTGACTTTTGGAGATGGTGCTAGAGGAGAAACCAAAGGAGTTGGAAACTTGGACTGCCCTGGAGTTCCAAACCTAAATGAAGTATTGCTGGTAAAAGGCTTGACTGTTAATCTTATAAGTATCAGTCAATTATGTGATCTAGGATTCAAGGTCAACTTCACCAAGTCTGAATGTCTTGTAACTAATGATAAACAAGAAGTTGTAATCAGAGGAGTCAGATCTAAAGACAACTGCTACTTATGGGAGTCTGAGAACACTAATTATTCTTCTGTGTGCTCTATTTCCAAAGAAGAAAAATAAGTGAAACTGTGGCACCAAAAACTTGGTCATTTACATCTAATAGGAATGAAAAGGATTATATCCATGGAAGCAGTCAGAGGGATTCCAAGGCTGCAAATTGATGAAGGGAGAGTATGTGGTGAATGTCAAGTTGGAAAGCATACTAGAATGTCACATCCAAAGTCAAGACATCTGACCACCTCTAAGGTGTTAGAACTTCTACATATGGATCTGATGGGACCAATGCAGGTAGAAAGTCTTGGTGGAAAAAGATATGCCTATGTTGTTGTGGATGATTTTTCCAGATTCACCTGGATTAACTTCATTAGAGAAAAGTCTGATGTATTTGAAGTATTTAAGGAACTATGCAAAAGAATTCAAAGAGAAAAAGAAGGATGCATTGTCAGAATCAGAAGTGATCATGGCAAGGAATTTGAAAACAGTAAGTTTTATGAGTTCTACTCCTCAGAAGGAATTAATCATGAATTATCTTCACCCATAACTCCTCAACAAAATGGAGTTGTGGAAAGGAAAAACAGGACTATACAGGAATCTGCCAGAGCAATGATACATGCCAAAAGACTTCCTATTCATTTTTGGGCTGAAGCTATGAATACAGCCTGTTATGTCCTTAACAGGGTCACCTTGAGAAAGGGAACATCATCCACCATTTATGAACTTTGGAAAGGAAGAAAGCCTACAGTGAAGTACTTCCATGTATTTGGAAGCAAATGCTATATTCTGACAGATCGTGAACAAAGGAGAAAGATGGACCCTAAAAGTGATGAAGGAATATTCATAGGATACTCTACAAATAACAGAGCTTATAGGGTATTCAATTCCAGGGCCAAAGTTATGATGGAATCTATAAATGTCATAGTTGATGATTACCATGAGGAAACAAATGTCCAATATGATGTTGAGACATTCTTTGAGACTTCAACTCAAAAGGATGATATTCCTAAAACTACTTCATCAGAATCTGAATCAAAGGAAGCTAACAAAGACCCTTCCATCAGAATTCAGAAAGATCATCCTAAGGAACTCATCATAGGAGATCCTAACAGTGGAATCATTACAAGATCTAGAGAAATCATCTCAAACTGTTGCTTTGTATCTAAGATTGAACCAAGAAATGTTAAGGAGGCTTTAACTGATGAATACTGGATTGGAGCAATGCAAGGTGAATTGAACCAATTCAAGCAACATGAAGTATGGGAGTTAGTTCCTAGACCAGGAGGAACATACATCATTGGCACAAAATGGATCTACAAGAACAAATCAGATGCTGAAGGAGTTGTCACCAGGAATAAGGCAAGACTTGTTGCTCAAGGATACACTCAAGTTGAAGGGGTTGATTTTGATAAGACTTTTGCTCCTGTAGCCAGACTGGAATCAATCAGACTCCTATTGGGAATTGCTTGTCTCCTTAAGTTCAAGTTATTTCAGATGGATGTAAAAAGTACCTTCCTAAATGGGTACTTAAATGAGGAAGTTTATGTGGAACAGCCTAAAGGATTTGTGGATCCAAACTGCCATGATCATGTCTATAAATTGAGGAAAGCTTTATATGGCCTGAAACAAGCTCCTAGAGCATGGTATGACAGGTTGACAAAATTCCTCTCTGACAAAGGATACAGGAAAGAAGGCTTGGATAAAACTCTTTTTGTCAAAAATGAAGGAGGAAAGATAATGGTAGCTCAAATCTATGTTGATGACATAGTGTTTGGGGGAATGTCAGATAAAATGGTTAAACATTTTGCTGACCAAATGCAAGCTGAATTTGAAATGAGCCTCATGGGAGAATTGACCTACTTTCTTGGACTGCAAGTCACACAGATGGAAGACTCAATTTTTCTGTCTCAAAGCAAGTATGCAAAGAACATTGTCAAGATGTTTGGGATGGAGAATGCCAGTCACAAAAGGACTCCTGCACCTACTCACTTAAAGTTGTCCAAAGATTCAAGTGGGGTCAAGGTGGACCAAAGCTTATAAAGAAGCATGATAGGAAGTCTGCTATACTTAACAGCCAGCAGACCTGACATTGCTTTTGCAGTTGGAGTATGTGCAAGATACCAGGCTGAACCTAAAGTAAGTCATATCAACCAAGTGAAGAGAATTCTGAAGTATGTGAGTGGAACCCACAACTATGGCTTGCTGTACTCTCATGGATGTGAACCAACTCTGACTGGTTACTGCGATGCTGATTGGGCTGGAAGTGCTGATGATAGAAAGAGCACCTCTGGAGGATGTTTCTTCTTAGGAAATAATCTTGTCTCCTGGTTCAGCAAGAAACAGAACTGTGTGTCTCTATCTACTGCTGAAGCTGAATACATAGCAGCTGGTAGTAGATGTTCTCAAATGATCTGGATGAAATAGATGCTTACTGAGTATAATGTCACACAAGATGTTATGACATTGTACTGTGACAATCTGAGCACTATCAACATTTCCAAGAATCCTATTCAGCATAGCAGGACCAAGCATATTGATATTAGACATCACTTCATCAGAGATCTTGTAGAGGAGAAGACGATTAAACTAGAACATGTTGCCATAGAACTACAACTGGCTGACATTTTTACCAAGGCACTTGATGCAAATCAATTTGAAAATTTGAGGGGCAAGCTGCGTATTTGCCAACATGAAGATATGTAGCAATTAATTTTGCTTAAAACAAGGGACAAGAGAGTTTTTTTTGTTAAGTCTACTCTGATTGGGCTAATCATCTACTTCTCTATTTCTTTCCAAGATTTTAAGAAGTTGAATAGACATTCATATATCTCTCTCCTCTCGCGTTTCTGCAACAATCTTCAATCTCTCAAACGAAGACTGCACTATTACTGCTACCTGTTTTCTAAAACTCTCAAAATGTCTCAACTATCCATGACATCATCCTCTTCAAAGGCGACTGCTTCTTCCGCATCCTCTGATCGAGAACCTAGGGCAATCACAAACTGCATGGATTTTGATGTTCTGGAGATAACTCCTCTTCGTGAACTGGCAGCTGACCCCACTAAGGTAAAAAAGCTATGAACCAGACATGCAAGAAGGTCACAAGCTTCTTCATCTGGTAAACCCTCTCAACCATCATCTTCTGTTCCTTCAGAAATAGCAAATAGGGAAGGCTCAATTTATGTTCATCAAGCTATAGCTAGACTTGTCACTAGGATTATAAATGAGAATCACTCCGTACCTGGCATTTCTGTACCTTTGAATCAAGAATCTGCTAGTCCAAATGTTGAAATGAATCCAGATGTCACTCAGAATGTTGAGACACCGGATGACAACATTAGGAAATCTTTTGAAAATCTTGATGATCACCAGAACTCTACTGAGAAGGATGTTGAACCCCCGGTTATTGATGTTGATGAAGAATACTCTGACAATGACTTAATTGCAAATATCAACCCTAGCATAGCTAGAATGATGATGAACAGAAAAGGAAAGCAGGATGCTGCCAAAAGCCTCTCCAAAGAGAAGACTGCTGATGTTGTTCATAAGAAAACCAGGTCTGAGAACAAGACTGGAGTAGAAACTGTGAAGACTGGATTGTCAAAAGGGAAGGTGAAAACTCGAGTACCTGCTGGTAGTCTCTCAAAACCTGTGAGACAACCAATAGCAAAGAAAAGGAAAGAGCCTGAACCCTCTGAATCTGATGAGGAATCAGAATTTGAATTTGATGTTGAAGACATTCCTCTCAAAAGGAAACTCTCTTCAAGCAAAATGCCTAAAGTCCATGAAGTCCCCACTGACAACATCTCCTTTTACCATCCTGAGAATGCAAACAGGTGGAAGTTTGTATGTTTGAAAATGATAGCCTTGGAAAGAGAACTGAACAACAGTGCCATGGAATGTAAGGAGATCATGGATCTAATCCAAACTGCTGGTCTAATAAATACTGTGGTAAAGTTTACCAACTGCTATGAAGTTCTTTTCAAAGAATTCATAGTGAATTTATCTGATGGGTGTGCTGATGGAAAGTCAGCTGATTTTAAGTGTGTATATGTGAGAGGAAGGAAGGTAAATTTCTCTCCCTCTGAAATAAACAAATTCCTAGGAAGACCAGATGATGCTTGCCCTGAGCTAGAGGTTACTGACAACCAAGTGTGCTAAACCATCACTGCAAATCAAGTCAAGAGCTGGCCCTTAAAAGGGAAGCTGAATGCAAGTAAGCTGAACATGAAATTTGCCATTCTGCACAAAATTGGTGCAGCTAACTGGGTTCCCACCAACCATAAATCAACCATCTCCACAGGCTTGGGAAGATTCATTTATGCTGTTGGAACCAGGACAAACTTTGACTATGGCAAATATACATTTGATCAAACATTAAAACATGCTGGAAGCTATGCTATTAAAGGCCCTATTGCCTTTCCCTCTCTCCTATGTGGTATAGTCCTTGCTCAGTATCCTGACATTCTAGTTGAAAAAGATATTGTATGCAAAAGATCCCCTGCTCTTGGGTTGCACTATAAGCTATTTCAGGGAATACATGTTCCTGACATTGTCATGACATCAGCTGAGACATCAACTGTCAAGTCTCGTTCTACGAAAACTGATGTTATAGCTGTGCTGAAGGATACCTGCAAAGAGCATGATACAAGGAAAAGGACTCTTGAGGACCTGATTGCTAGACTAGAACAAGAGGAGATTGAAGGACAAAGAAGGGAAGAGGAAGCTGCTGAAGATAGTGCCTCCTCTGAAGATGACAGTGCTTGAAGATCAGTGCAGTTGAAAAGTTTGCTGCTGGTACCTGATGCTGCAAATGATTTTTGATTTTTTGTGTGTTTTTATTATTCCTTTTGGATGACTGTATAACCTAAAAGTACAATGATCTTTGGCCTATTTATGGCTAAAGAGGGGGAGAAGATTTTGTGATAATTTTGGTAGAATTAGACTTGGTAGATATTATTAATTCTGCTGCTTTCTAATCTCTGATTGTTTAGGGGTTTTAGCCAAAATTTTGCCAAAGGGGTAGTTTGTAAGTGTTTGGTTGTTGGCATGTTTTTTTGGTAAAACCAGTTATGTGAATGTCATGACTGATGTCATAACATTCTGGGACACAAGGTACATTCTGCAGAAAAAGAATGTCATACAGGAGCTGCTGAATTTGAGTGTTTAGCTGATCATTATGCAATGATCATATTTATTGCATTCTACCAAAATCAGTAAACAAGATTCTTGTTGTCATAACCAATGTTAAGACATCCTGTACTGAACTAACATTTGTGCAGATTTATTATTTTTTAGAATTTTCAGGAATCTGGTTTATTCAGTCCAGATCAGATTCTCACGTGGACTTAGGTTAACTTTGCTTAACCCTAATCTGGGTGTTAAAGTCCTATGACCAAGTCTTGAGGTTAACCCTAATTAACACTAGCTATTTTCGTGGAAGCCCTAACAGAAGAATAGCTGGCTATATATTCATCATGAAGACTGTTGGTGAAAGATACTTTTGACAGAAGATCAATAAGGCACTGTATAGTTGTAACTACTGTAATCCAAGCAATTATCATTGTGATAAGTGACTTTGAGTAGGATTTGATTGTAAGGATTGTGTATCACTCAAAGCTTTGAAGCACGAGTGTTTGTGTCACTGTTTACCGTGGGAATTGGTAAACAACCGCTGATCTTCCAAAAGGTTACTTATTTGGTGACTCGCAGGATCGATCAAATTGATCCTAAGACATGGTTGATTTTGGGGTTTTGACTAAGTTTGATAATGGTTAAATGACAAGAAAATAAAGAAGCTTTATGTAAATTGCATGAAGAAGAGAACTTGATAAAATAAAGGAAGGCTTGAAATAAAGGCTTTCGACTGGAAAAGTAAAGGAGAAAGCAAGTAAAATTTCTGGAAAATAAATGACTTTGATTAATAAAGTGGTGTTTCACACATACATTCTCAACAATTCTTTCTCTCACGCTGGGTACTCGAATCTATATGAGTGACTTGTATATAATTGTGAACACACACGAAAAACTGCGTGAACTACTAATATTTATACTAAACACATCCCAAGTAACCGTCGGGCAGTTACACTGCTTCGAGATGACTCCACTTGGCACGTTCACAGCGTTCGACGCTCCAGATCTTGGCACGTTGCACTTGGTAACTGTTGGGAACCGTTTTCCCTCCAAACGTTTGAATCTCAAACCGTTCCACTCTGAACAATCGAACACCTTCGTCGAGAAGCATCTTCGACGAGAAACACCTTCGACGTCGAAGGCAACCAAATTCTCCCTTGGAAGAAATTCTCTAAGTACATTGCCATCTTCTGATGAGCATTTCGACAGACCCAGCTGGTCGAAACCATCCTTCAGCTTTAATGGCTGATATTAATAAAAACAAGGGTGTCGAATTTAGGAGCCAACAAATTGCCCCCCAAGAATGCCTTATTTCGACTCTGAAAAGAAAAAGGCAATCTTTGAAATTCCATTCGACACCTGTCTTTTCATTCTTAGCCACAAATTAAACTGTGCACTTTTTGTCTTCTACCAACCACTGACAATCCCAAGAAAAAGCCATCATTTCATCCGTACCTAAGACGTCACCTCAGTACGGCGTGCAGCGTGCCCAATGTCTTTTCACAAATTGTCATCATGATAATTTCCCAAAAACGAGGGCGCACGCTGCACCCTTTCATTTCTGCAGAACGGCTATGTCAACAGGGGGACGCCACGTGTCCCACTATCTTCTGCAACATTAAATGGCCTCGAATTTGGGGATTTCCCAACCACTATAAATAGCGCCAAGTACCCATTGTGGGACTTTTTCACGCTATCCTGCCTTCAAACTTCCTTGAACACAAAATCTCTGCAAACTTTGCAAACACCTTGTTCTTCACTTCATCTTCAACCTTAACATCAACAATGGCCTCAGGTTCCTCTACCGCTCCTAGTTCTAACATCCCTTCCAGAAATGCTAAACCCAAGATCTTCTCAACTGTCCCCATAGTTACCCCTACAGGCCAACGAAGGGTTCCTGAACCCCTAGAAACTGCTGAACGTGAAGCTTATTCACACCAACTCATGATTTCGGTTGGATACTCCAACCAAATCTTCGCCATGTCTGGCCCGCTAGCCCCATGCATCGATGAAGCCATGAAGATCAAAAGCTTCTTTCCAGTGCTTGAAAAGCTCAAACCTGTTGGGTGCTCTAAAAAATATGCAGAGGACAACGAAGATCCCGCTAAGGAGAAGATAGATCTCCGCTTCTTCAATAGGGGTGTTAGGGATTTCAGGTCTAGCCCTAGCCTCACTCCTGACTACAATGCTTGGCTGGAAAAAATGGAAAAAATCCAGGCTTCGATCTGGAAGGACCTGGGGATATTCGACCTAGTTATGTTGTCGAAGACGGGTCTCAACTACTCCCCTGAGATGTTGATAGCCTCCCTGCTTTTCTGGGATTACACTCATTTCACCTTCCACCTTCCTTGTGGAATGCTAACACCCACGCTTTTCGACGTGGCCGCCATCACTGGCCTTCGACCCACTGGGGATTATTTCGACCCAGAGGAAATGTCGGAGGATCAGATTGGATTCTCAGCTACAAAACCCACCTACACCACCTATATCAACCATTACCATGATAGGTCGACAGCCACTGTGTCGGATGTAGAGCATATCGCGTTTCTAGCCCTATGGCTGTCACGCTTTGTGTTCTGCACAAAGTCTTTACAGGTGACAAAGAAGATGGTCACCCTCGCCACCCAACTCCACCATGGCCAAAATATTTGTTTGGCAGAATTAATCTTGGCGAATCTGTACGAGTCAATCAGCAGCGGAGCGACTCTGTTGAAGATCATTGAGAATAGAGCTAGTCTGCTGCTTGCAGGACCTTTTTGGCTACTTCAGTTGTGGCTCAACGCCACTTTCGAGTCTTTCTTACCCCAGAAGACTCAAATAAATGAGCAAGCTCCGGAGATAGCAAATAGGCGCATCGAAGGCACCAGATTAGCTCTACTGACCCCGACTGAAGATGGGCTGGAGCTTCAACAAACTTTTGCAAACTTCGTCTTGCTGTTTGCAAGAAGAAAAGAATTTGTTTCGACCATGGATCCCTTTGCTCGACGAAAGGTTGGTCCAGAATGGTTCACGAGGCCCCATCCTAAGTCGTCAGGTGACCCTCAGGTCGAAGAACATACAATAATGTGGGAAGCATTTCTCACACCTAGAATAATGCCCCTGCGCTTCAAGAGCTCCAAGACTCACTTGAGCCTGATCGCGTATCAACCAAACTTGGTCTCTCGCCAGTTTGGTATCATTCAAACACTTCCTTCTCCTATTTTTCCCAGGGAGAAATCCATGTTATATTTTTGCAACGACTATACTGAAGATGCTGCCACCAAGCATATCGGCAGGTATGCTGGTCGAACAGTCCTCTCATTGTTCGACTATCAGCTTAACTTTCTCTGTTCACCATCCTTCGAAGACTGGTGGAAGAGTTACTATGCTGAAGAGTTCTTCGACGAGAAGGACTTTGTGGACGAACTTCAGAAGTCTTTTGTTCTAGTCCTGGACAAAATAAAGAAATGTAAGTCCACCCTTCCAAATTATTTTGTCTTTCCATTTCGACTGGTAGCCTGTTAATTATAACTTGTCTTCTTTCAGTCGTTCGAAAGCCTGCAGCCAAGAAAGCTGCAGAAGGCCATCAGGGAGGAGGTCCCTTGACAAAACCTCCACCACCGGCGAAAACTATAGCACCGGCGAAAACTACAACAAGCCATCAGGGGGAAGGTCCTTCGAAAAAACCTTCAGCACCGGTAACCAGACTTTTATTATTTTCTCCTGGTTTTAACATTCTGACTTTCGATGTAGCTTCTAAATCGAACTCCAATTGGTTTTTAGGCACCTTCACCCAAGAAACGACCTGCACTGACGGTCGAATCTGGGAGTGACGAAGAAGACGACTCTCCCCCCGCTCCTCTAAAGAGGCGAAAACTGAAGAAAGATATTCCTCCTCCTGAGACTTGATCCACAATTAGAATAAAGGTTGCTGGGAGAAAACCCAGGCCACCTCCAGTTATTATTGAAGAGCCAACGGAGGAGGAACTAAATGTTTGGCTCAATAAGCCCGTCGAAAGCGACAATTCCAGCCCTGGGGCTGAAGTTCCTCTGCAGGTAATTTCTTTGACCATTTTCTAACTCAGGTGTCGATACCCACGTTCGATTGTGTCTCTTTCTAAACTAGAAGATTCTTCTTCTTCTTTTTCAGGAAACCACTGAAAGCTCAGCGCCAAAGACTTCTGAAACACTAGACTCTGCTGAACTCAGTAGACCACAAGAGAAGGAATTGGCGAACAATGAAGCCAATGCTGAAACAGAAGAACAACAAACAGAAGAACAACAACCAAAGGAGATTCAAGTGGTTGATCTGTCAGAGGAACACCATGACGAAGGGGATCATGCTGATGCTGGCACTGCTGAACTTCAAGTCGAAGAGAGTCAAGTCGAGGCAAACGCTGCTCAACAGCTTCAACCCCAAGACAACGCTGCTGCAAAGGTTACCACCTCAACAAAGCATAGGTCCAAAGAAGACTTAGCACTCTTGAAGCAAACTGATCCCGTTGGCTATCTGAATGCCATTATCGAGAGCAAGGGGAGTTCATCTGATATTAGTCAGGAGGCTTCTACTCAGTCGGGGAAGTCCACTGAGACTTCTCCTCTCGATGAGGCTTTGACGAAGGTCAAGGCCCAGTTCTTCAAGAAAGATTTGATGAAAGCTTTGGAGGGGGACCCTACTGCTCCGTCGTGTTTAGGAGCTGTTTTGAATGCAGTAGACTTGCTAGCTGTAACTCTAGAGGTTTCGAGCTTTATCATGGAGTTATACTCCATTATTGATCAAGTCTCAGCAGACTATCGGCGACAGAGGGGCTTCAATAGCCAGCTCTAAGCGTTATATGGCAAAAGTTCTTCTACCTGGACTGCTGTAGCAGAGACGACTTCTCGAATTGCAGAGTTGTCGAAGCAAAAAGCATCTAAGCAAGAAGAAATTGATGCCATAGATCGAGACAATGCTTCCATAAAGGCGCAAATCGAAGAGCTGGAGGCCAAGATGAATGCCAATACTAAGCGCAAGGAGGAGCTTCTCTCGACTGTTTTAGACACCGAGAGTCAAGCTGAAATCACACAAGGCCTAGAGTTTGCTGAGAAAGCCCAAGCCTTCGACGACCAAATTGCCAAGCTTGCCCAGACGAATGCCTTGTGCAACAAAAGACTGGAGTTGCAGCAGGCTAAGTACCTTCGACTCAAAGATTCCATCCCCTTCTGATTAACTCAGCCCTTTAACCATATATTGTAATATGTATTTGACAATATTGCCATTTTGGCTAATTTATAAAATTTTCCATTTTGGCTTATTTATGGTTAATTTAGTCATTACTTGCTATTTATTTTGATCTCTTGGAGTATAGGTTTATACTTTTTCAAATATTTGCCATTTACTCAAGAGTCTTTTATCTTCACCTAACTCTTCGACTTCATAAGCTCCACCAGAAAAAGTTTGGATAATTCTGAATGGTCCTTCCCATTTGGGTGACCATTTTCCCATGCTTCGATCCCTTCGATCCATGGGAAGAATCACCTTCCAAACTAATTCTCTAGGCGAGAATGCCTTAGGTTTCACTTTTTTATTGTAAGAGTCTTCTACTCTTTTCTTCTGAAGCCTTAGTAGGTCGAGAGCGCGCAGTCTTTCTTCGTCTAAATCTACTAGTTCGTCTAACATCATATCCCAATAAACTTCGGAGGGGATATCATGGTGTCTCTGAACCCTTGCAGATTGAAGACAAATTTCTGCTGGCAACACTGCGTCATGACCAAAAGTTAGCCTATATGGTGTTGTCCCTATGGCTTCTTTTGGGGACGTTCGACAGGCCCACAAGATCTGGTCTAACGTCTTATGCCAATTTTTTGGCTTCTTCCCAACATGCTTTTTTATCAAGCCAATCACTACTTTGTTCGCTGCTTCAACTTGACCGTTTGCCTGTGCATAATAAGGCGTTGATGTTAGGAGTTTAAAGCCTATTTCCTGAGCGAATTCCTGCATCTTTCGACCGGTGAAAACTGATCCTTGATCAGTAGTTATAGTCTCAGGGATTCCATATCTAAAGATAATGTTCTTTTGAATAAATTCAATGACATTTTCTTGGTCTACATTGACTAAAGGAATAGCTTCTATCCACTTAGTAAAATAATCAATGCCTACCAATATATACTTCTGGCTCTTTGATGATGCTGGTTGAATCTCTCCAATAAGGTCCAACGCCCATCCTCTAAAGGGCCAAGGTTTCACTATCGAGTGAAGTTCGCTTGCTGGTACATGCTGGATGCCTGTATGGACTTGACATTCTTGACAACCCTTGGCGAACTCGATACAATCTTTCAACATGGTGGGCCAGTATAGTCCTTGTTGAAACAACAACCATTTCATCTTATGGCCTACTTGGTGAGCCCCACATGTTCCAGCGTGCGTAGTCGAAAGGGCTATGTATGCTTCAGTTTCATTTAAACACTTTAGCAACACCCCTTCAGGCGTCTTTTTAAATAACTCATTACCCATGAGTACGTAACTCAACGCCCTATATTTTGTTTTTCGTTCTGTCGAAGCTACTGGATTTTGAAGATAATCCACAATGGGTTTCCTCCAATCTTGCTCTGACAAATTGTCTATGAACGAAATTTCGAAGTTACTTTGATCAGCATACCCTAGTCTTGTCGATTCCAAGTCTGTTGGTGACAGACAAGTTGCTTTTATCTTTTCTCGAACTTCGATTGCTCTTTGTAATCTCGTTTTTGAAATTTTGTACCCAGATGCAATTTGTGCCAAATCGTTGGCTATTTGATTTTCCAATCTGGGTATGTGTCGAATGTTGACCATTTCAAATTTTTTCAATAAACGATTTGCTATCACAAAGTACATAATGAGATTTTCTCTTATGCATTTATATTCTTTTGTGACTTGCTTAATGACTAACTCTGAGTCTCCCATTATTTCGACTCGAGTTGCCCCCAATTCCAACAATATCTCAAGGCCAGTAATTAGAGCTTCATACTCAGCCTCATTGTTCGAACAAGAACCTGATATCTTGTACTTGAATGTTGTTGGAATTTTTTCTGGAGAAATAATCAAGACTCCTACTCCTGTTCCATCTTTATGGCTGGAACCATCGAAGTAGAATTTCCAAGGCTCTATCTCCACATAATTAATACTCTCAACTTGAATTGAGTGGTCGACTATAAAGTCTGCCACCACTTGTCCTTTCACTGCCTTAAGAGGCATAAAGGTCAAGGAGTATTCAGTTAATGCTAGTGCCCACTTGTCAATTCGACTGTGCAAAATGGGTTTCGACAACATGTACTTGAAAACATCAAAATGAGACAAAACATACACATCAACTGGTTTTATATATTGTTTGAGCTTTGTACAAGAGAAATACAAACATAGACACAATTTTTCAACTTCGCTATATCTAGTTTCTGCATCGTTCAAAACTCTACTAAGATAGTAAATGGGTCTTTCGACTCAATTTTCATCTTCTTGGGCTAACATGCTTCCCAAAGTTTTATCGGATGCAGCTATGTACAATCTCATACTCCTGTTGCTACAAGGAGGCACCAAAATAGGTGGCTTTGTGAGGTACCCTTTGATTTTGTCGGAGGCTTCTTGTTGCTCTTGCCCCCATTCGAATCCCTCTTTGTTCAATAGAAGTAAGGGTGAAAAGGCTTGAGCTTTCCCACTTAGGTTAGATATGAACCTCCTTAAGAAATTTATCTTGCCTAACAGAGATTGCAGTTCCTTTTTGTTTGCTGGCGCTTTCGCTTCCAGAATTGCCTTCGTCTTGTTCTGATTGATTTCGATTCCTTTCTTGTGGACAACGAAGCCCAAGAAATCTCCAGCTTTCACACAGAATGCACACTTCAAAGGGTTCATCTTGAGACCATGTTCTCTCATCCTTTCGAATGATTGTCGAAGGTGGTCTATGTGGTTCTTCCTGGAAACAGATTTTATAACAATGTCATCAATATATACTTGCATAAAAGTGTTAATAAAATCATGGAAGATAGAATTCATTGCTCGCTGGTATGTTGCCCCAGCATTCTTTAGGCCAAAAGGCATCACTACCCATTCGTAAGTGCCTAAAGCCCCAGGGCATCGAAAAGCTGTTTTCGACACATCTTCTTCAGCAATGAAAATTTGATTATATCCTGAATAACCATCGAGCATACTCAGGTACTCATAGCCAGCGGCAGAATCGACTAGCATTTCCGCCACAGGCATAGGATATTCATCTTTGGGTGTAGCAACATTCAAATCTCTGAAATCTATGCACACCCTCAATGTACCATTTTTCTTAATCACTGGCACAATGTTTGCAATCCATTCGACATACCTCGTAACGCGTATGAATTTGCACTTCAGCAGTCTTTCGACTTCCGTTTTGATCTTCGACAGTATTTTTGGAGCGAAGCGTCTTGGACTTTGCTTGATTGGCTTCTTCCCAGGTTTGATTGGAAACTGAAGTTCTACCAATCCTCTGTCGAGACCAGGCATCTCGTCGTAATCCCATGCAAAACAGTCCTTGAACTCTTTCAACAAATGGATTACTTCCAACCTGAGTTCTGGGTCAATTTTTGCGCTAAGTAAGTTGGCTTTTTCTCTAACCCTTCGCCCAAGTTGATTTCTTCTAAAGGATCTTGCGCTAGCATCTTGATGTTATTCGCTAAGGGGTCCTTTTCGAATCCCAAAGGCTCATCGTCGTAGATGGCGTCGAGCCTCTGTTCCTGCATCCCTTCTGGCATGATATCAGGAGGTTCTGGATCGAAGTCCTCTCCAGGACCTACAGGAGGTAACTGTTGATCATTGGCTAGTGTGGCCATATATTTTACTTCAGCTTCGAGAGCCGTTATCATCTTTGTTTCGGCTACGTAAGCCGAAATTCGCTGCAATGATTGTGACTCAGTCATTATCACTGAATTCACTTCCCCAACCAGTTGGTTGGATATCAGTTAACCCACTAAAGTCAATGTGAGACAAGTCTTCTCTATCCCATTGAAAACCATGCTCAGGGTGCAGGTATAGGGAACAAAAAGTATTTGGCGCTGGCGCCAAGTCGAAGTCAGGTGTTGGGCATGGCCCAATATGAGCCAGGTTCTTGTCGAAGTCCGCTAGTCCTAGGTGATTTACTTCGCCCAGGTAATAGATTTGATCCGCTTCTATGTTTTCGACCATTCCATCAGGACGCCATAGCAGCAACCTCTGGTGCATTGATGATGGTACAACTCCAACACCATGAATCCATTCACGGCCCAACAAAAGATTATAGTTAGGTTTGGCCGATATGACCATAAACATAGTTGGTCGAAGGATAGATCCTACCTTGATGTCCAGTTGGATCACACCCATAGTGGTCCCTATGCCGCCTTCATAATTCGACAGGACCATGTTGTGAGGCTTGATATTCTCATCACTTTTGCCTATTTTTCTTAGCATAAAGTGAGGGATGATGTTGATGGTTGCCCCACAATCTACCAAGATTTTATTTACTGTGGTTTCTTCGAGTTTAGCCCTTATAAATAAAGGCTTGAGGTGATTTTTCATCGCCTCTGTAGGTGGTTCAAAGAACCCATTCTGCTCTTCAGTAGCGCCATTATCCATGACGAAATAGCACACTGGCCTATGCTTGGCCATTTCTTGCTCCACTTCCCAATCGCTTGTTTCGACCTCCACCTGGCGGTTGAACTCCCCGGGCAGAACTGAGACTATGTTCACCATGATATCTAAGGTGTCATCTGACTCAGAACCATCATCGTTATCAACTTCACCCTGGTTAGGCCAAACTAGCCTATTGGTTACTGGTTGTCTTTCCAGAGGTTTCCTCTGCTTTCTCTGAGGAACATTTGAACTGGATTCTGCCTTTGGTTCATTAGCAGCTTCCCTCTCAGCTTTTCGCCGTCTCTGTTATCTCCTCCATTGAGATCGAGACATGGGATTTTTCCCTTTGTAGTTGCTTGATACCTGTGTCACTTTAGGGGTAGCAACCTGAGGCTCTTTTTTATGTGTTAAAGACGAACCTCTTGGCACTTCGAAGGAGTGCCATCTTTCCTCGCTTGGTCTCTTTCGACCAGATGTTTTGTACCATGTATCTACTGGCACATTAGTCGGAGGCCTGAAAGTCAGTGGCCTCTTTTCTTGGTTTGAACCCCTTTGGGAGGCTCTTCTGGGATCATGTCGAAGATCAACACTTTCCCTTTTTTTATTTGCTGCTCTTACACCTTGAATATGTTCAGCAGCTTTTTTGTCAAAGATCGAACTGCATCTGGGACACAGCATCACTTCTGACTTCTTTTTCTGGCATCTTTGCAGGAAATCTACCAGATTTTCATTTTCCCGAGGGAAAGCATTTTTGTTGGCTTGTTCTTGCCTCATGGCCTCCTCTGATGCTTTTGGTTCAGAGACTTTGACCATGTTGACATTCATGGTATCTTTGGTGGCAAGAGTCAACTGCTTCATTTGAATCTCCAAGTCCTCTGTCTGGCCTTGAACTGCAGCCAAGTGAGAACTGGGTTTTGTTCCATATTTTTGGGCTCCAACTGTCTCCAGCTTTGGGCTTTCGACCGCCTTTTGGACCGTTTCAATTGTCTTTCTGGATAGATTCCCAGAAAAACTGCCAAAGATTGGCATGTTGATATGGTCCTTTGAGACTTCGACCATTATGATTCCTGGCCTCTTTGACTGGCTTCTGGATGCCTCGATCACGTTCACCTCTGAAGGTTCAGCATAATGGGCTTCATCCTGCAACGGGTTAGAGTCCACAGTCATGGGGGTCTTGTCAGCAAACTTCAACCTCCCTTCTTCGATAGCGTCTTGCACAAGATTCCTGAAAAGAAAACATTGAGACGTTTTATGGCCCAGAAAATTATGATATTTACAAAAGCCTCTCTTCTTTCTTTGATCAAGAGGAGGCACTTTTACCCCTGGGGGTACTATCATTTGGCCATCTTTTACAAGTAAGTCAAAGATTTCATCACATTTTGTAATATCAAAACTATAAGTCTTTTTGGGGAACCTATCGTTGGTCCTTTCTCGACCAGTGGGATTTTTCCCACTTGAGGGGACTAACAGTTTGCAAGAGTATGGTGGCCCTTGTTTTAGTTCTGCTAAATTGACCTCGCCTTCTTCGACGGTTATAGTTTCGTCGAAGGTTTCTGGATCTTCGTCATCCATCTCGACATACGCTATCCTCTCTCTTTTATGAGTTTTCGTTGCCTTGGCTTTCTCAGCTTTAAGGCGTTCTACCTGTCGAACTCTATCGGCCAATTGGGCCATGTCTCTCAGGTATTGAGTGTCTAACTTCTTCCTAATGGACTAATCTAAGCCGCCTGCGGCTATTTCGACTAACTCATGTTTTGGCACTTGTGTAAAGCATCTTGCTTTGAGCAACCTAAACCTATTTAGATATTCGTCTATAGGTTCAGTGAAACGTCTCTTTACACTGGCCAATTCTTTCAGGCTTATCTTGGTTTGTCCCATGTAGAATTGCTCATGGAACAATCTCTCCAACTGGGTCCAATGATGGATCGAATTGGGGGGGAGAGTTGTAAACCAAGTGAAAGCGTTCTTTGTTAAAGAACTTGGGAAGTACTTAATCCTCAGGTTTTCGTTGTTTGAAATATCTCCTGCTTCGATCAAGTATCTCGCCACATGTTCGACAGTAGATTCTGTCGTGTCCCCAGAGAATTTAGTGAACTTAGGGACTTTACATCTAGGAGGTAAGTCTGTTTGTAACACGTATTCTGACAGTGGGGATGTGAAATTGGGCCTACGAAAGCCCATGTTCATCCCATTTTGCGTCATGATTCTTTCGATCATGGCTGCCAGATTATTTTCCAAACCCATATTCTGGTATTGGATATGCTGAACCACTTCGTCAGCATTTTGGTTTCTGTTAACTAACCTTACCTCTGGGGCTATAACCCTAGGTTCTTCGACAGGCTGGTCCAATCGTGCCCTAAGGTTTTCTTCGACAGGCTACTGGACTTGGTTGATAGTGGTTTCTTCCTCTAAGAGTATACCTTGGTTTCCCCTTATTTGCGCCCTTTGGGGCTGTCGAATAGGTTGGGGTACCCCAAAGAAATCAGCCAAACGCGTCATTTGCGCTGTCATCTGCTGATTCGATTGGGTGGTGTTTTGTATTAGAGGATTCATCACTGTACTTAAAGTTTGTGCCAACATTTGAACCATATCATGGTTGCTTTCGTCCATTTGTTGCCTCAAGACTGCTGTCGAGGCATTTGTAAGGCCATGTGCTACTTGGGACGTTCCTCCTAAGAGTTGGGTCCTATTTCTGATCGCCATACCTACTCCAGAACCTTGGAGTGGCGAAGAGGCACTCACTAAAGGGTCTGAAAAAGTGGACGCAGCGTTCGTCAGGTTAGCCAATTCAGAAGTTGGCATGCCATAGAGTGGTTCTCGATTCTGACCGCCTGTCATAAATCCTGGGGGAACATAAGGCCTGGTGCCTAGATTTCCCCTTGGTGGGGGAGTTCCCAAAGGCACTCTGGGGCCAGTGAACGGAGGTAATGGCCCCGTTGTTGTGACCGTTACTGCTGGTGTTGAACCAGCGGTTATGGCTTCACTTACGGTTGGGATAACCGTTGTTCCCACATTCGTTTGTGGGATTTCGTTATTGTTTGGCGGATTCGCCATCGCTTCTCTTCTTCTGGCAGTATTGGTATTGTTAGTGTATATTCTACCACTTCTCAATAACATGCAATACTTCTCGAAAAAGATGATATTTTGCGTAAAAAGGTTAAACTTCAAAATCAACACACAGTCCCACCAGGTGTGCCAATTTGTTTACCGTGGGAATTGGTAAACAACCGCTGATATTCCAAAAGGTTACTTATTTGGTGACTCGCAGGATCGATCAGATTGATCCTAAGACATGGTTGATTTTGGGGTTTTGACTAAGTTTGATAATGGTTAAATGACAAGAAAATAAAGAAGCTTTATGTAAATTGCATGAAGAAGAGAACTTGATAAAATAAAGGAAGGCTTGAAATAAAGGCTTTCGACTGGAAAAGTAAAGGAGAAAGCAAGTAAAATTTCTGGAAAATAAATGACTTTGATTAATAAAGTGGTGTTTCACACATACATTCTCAATAATTCTTTCTCTCACGCTGGGTACTCGAATCTATATGAGTGACTTGTATATAATTGTGAACACACGCGAAAAACTGCGTGAACTACTAATATTTATACTAAACACATCCCAAGTAACCGTCGGGCAGTTACACTGCTTCGAGATGACTCCACTTGGCACGTTCACAGCGTTCGACGCTCCAGATCTTGGCACGTTGCACTTGGTAACCGCTGGGAACCGTTTTCCCTCCAAACGTTTGAATCTCAAACCGTTCCACTCTGAACAATCGAACACCTTCGTCGAGAAGCATCTTCGACGAGAAACACCTTCGACGTTGAAGGCAACCAAATTCTCCCTTGGAAGAAATTCTCTAAGTACATTGCCATCTTCTGATGAGCATTTCGACAGACCCAGCTGGTCGAAACCATCCTTCAGCTTTAATGGCTGATATTAATAAAAACAAGGGTGTCGAATTTAGGAGCCAACAGTCAATTGATTAAAGCTTTAAATCAAAGTCAAGTTAGGGTTGTGTATCACTCGAAGCTTTGAAGCACAAGTGTTTGTGTTACTTGATTAAAAGCCGTGAAGCAAAATCAAGTGTATGTTCTGAAGAGTGTCTTCATAATTTCATTAGTCAATTGTTTAGTATCACTACTGTGATTGAGGGGGAGTGAGTAGGAACTCAGGTTTAAGTTGAACTTAGATTGAAGTTGCATTGGGTAGGTCTTAAGTGAAGGAGATAAACTGGTTGGTTTATTCCTGAATTAATATCTCTTATAGTGGATTTCCTCCCTGGCTTGGTAGTCCCCAGAGTAGGTGTTGTTACACACTGAACTGGGTAAACAATTGACTGTGTTCTTTACTACTTTTAGATTTACTGTCTTGAAGAGTGTCAGATACGGTGTCATAACATTCACTGTGACATTAAGTATCTGCAGCCAGAATTTCAATATTAGAGTTTGTTCGAAGGTGGAGATTTGTGAGATATTGGATCAAACTCTATTGGGTCGAAGAGTATCTTATGGTTCGACAGGATTTATGCATGCCATCAAAGTATATTCACAAGTTGGTGTCGAAGATCTACATACTGTAGTCGAAGTGTGTTCTAGTATGTAGGTGTCGAAATGCTAGGGTTGTTAGTATTTCGAATTGGTCCTGTTTGTTATGTCCAATTGTTTAAGTTAGCTTGTACCCTAACTTAGCTTGTAATTGGTATTTGTGAAAAGGACCATTAGTTTAGTATGTTAGGTTTATTATAAATAGCATACTCGTCTCTCATCATTGCATACTACAAATCCTAATTTAGGGTGAAAGGGTTATTGTTATTCTTATGTATTTATAATCCGATTTAAAGATAAAGTAAAGAATAACAGTTAATAAACATTCCTTGTGTTCTTCTTGTATTTACCATCTTTTCTACCCTTGATTGTTTCTTGATCATAAAGAAACAATTTATACTTTGTTTCCAATGTATCATTTTTCACAACAAATTCCTTCTAGGAATAATTTTTGGCATTTTTTTTATATTCCTTCTAGGAACAATTTTTTAGGCATTTTTTGATATTTTCAAATTTGAAAGTTGTAAAAATAAAAATCAATTTAAGAAATGAAAAAAAAATATCAAACATGTGTGTCCATGTAATTATTAAAAGATGCATTGACATAAATAATACAGATGACAGTCCAGTCACGATTTAAAAATAGGAAAAAACGGGTCTGATAAAAATGTTAAACGGGTCTGTAATTTTTTGTGAGGGAGAAAAATGAGTCTTCACTCAATTATATATAATTTAGGAGATACACTCTCAATTCTTCATTTTTAGATTCATTGAATAAGGGGTTCCTTCTAGAAACACATTTTTTTATATATATTTTCAAATTTAAAAGGCTTAAAAATAAAATTAAAACTAAAAATAAAAATCAATTTAAAAAATGAAAAATAAAAAATAAAACCCAACATAGTTGCCCATGTAATTATTAAGAATGCATGTGGCATAAATAATATTGTTTCTCACAAACACTTTGATAATCTCCCTGAAGCGAATCAGGCGAGACCGCAAACATACTATAATTTAGAGATTATTTATTTGCTTGTATTTTTTGTGCTATCTTTGAGTTAGAGTTGACATTGATGAATTGAAAGGAAATGCGAGAAATATCATGGAGATGTTATAAGCCTTGATGGCTAGAGAAGCTCAACCTCATAGGACTGTCATTTTTGAAATCACTAGTGTTGTATAGACCTTCAGACTTCCTTGAAGCCAATTACTTCTTGGCCAAAATTTGGGTTTCCACTAAAATATTCTCCACCCTTTAAAAATACATAAATGGTTGGCCAGTCTTCCCAACCAGTATTCCAAGCTCCATCAATCATTGAATCTCATCTATTGTGCATACTGTTACCCAAGGTGCTTATGAAGATCCTAGCTTTGTATACCATGTTGTTGGCCCCCAAAGTGAATGTCAAGGAGAATATGGAGATATTAAAGAAGTCAAAGAACAATATCAGACTTTGGAGAAGAGATTGAGGACTATAGAAGGCAATGATATCTTTGGTGCTGTCAAAGAACATGTTCTTAGTTTTAGATTTTATTATGCTTTCCAAATTCAAAACTCCTGAATTTGAAAAATACAAGGGGCACACCTATCCGAGAAGCCACTTGGTGATGTATTACTGTAAGATAGATGCATATACCAAGAACCACAAATTGCTCATTTACTGTTTCTAGTATAGCCTGGAGCTTCAATGAAGTGGTATATGGTACTTGAAAAGAACCTTATCCAAAGTTGGCACGACTTGACTGGTGCTTTCATAAGGAACTACAAGTACAATCTAGACATGGCACCCAATTGCTTCAATTGTAGAATATGTCTTAGAAAGAGAATGAGTCTCTTAAAGAGTACGCTCAACACTGGAGAGAGGATGTTTCCCAGGTGGAACCACCCTTTCCATAGAAAGAGCTGACATGAATGTTCATGGACACCCTGCAACCTTTCTTTTGGGAGAGGATGATAGGCAGTGTTTTGTCAAATTTTTCTGACTTGGTGACTATTGGCTAAAGAATTGAGGATGAGATAAAGAATTGGAAAGTCGCTAGTACTGCTGAGTCCTCTAGTGGGGCAAAGAAATACTCTGAAAACTTACTGAAGAGGAAGGAGGATGAAACATATGCAGTTTCAAATATACTCTAAATCCTCTAGAGAGTTGTTTTGCACTAAAGGCTAGAGTACAAGACTTGATTAGAGGACAAATTTTGTCTTTCACAGATGTTGATCCCAATGTCGACGCTTATCCTTTGCCAAGACATGATAATGAAGATTGGGTATGAGTATTACAAATCACTTCCTAAAGCCAGTGGATTAGACAGAAAATCTCATCTTCGATGTTGATTAGTCACTAGGCCATGTTTTCTTTCCATTTGTAATTTCTTTATTTGTAATGTGTTTTACTTTAAAACTTGTTTGTTTTGAATGGTAATATTAATGAAATGGGTGTTGAATATTTTGAATTAATCCATTCTTATTCACTCTACGCATATCTACACTTTATTTTTTTAAAAAAGTCCATATGTCTCTCTTTAGCTTTCCTTTATCGAAATTTTGTTTATGAAAAAATCGAAGGGAGAATGACGAAAAAGAAATGCCCAAATTGTTGAATGTATTATTTAAAATAAAACTTTACTGATGATACAGGGCTTTATTTCAATTCTCAAACACTAGAGAAATAAGGAAGTTAATCCCTCGTCAACCCCTTTGAGCCTAGAAGTTGGTGTTTCTTCCTGTACGAAAAAACCCATAATTTGGCTATGCATTCAAATACAATAGAATCATTCTATACACCTTTCAATAAAGGTTTAAATCACGAGCTTCCCTTTCCACACATCAAAGAAGTGTCGTTGATGTCATGCAAATCAAAAGTGACAGTGGTTATTCTCATCAACCATCATCAAGGCAGTCACTATCTTGCTATATCAAAAAAGAGAGAAAAAGGCCACTAAGTCAAAACCTAAAAATGTGATTTAGGAAAAAATTATGGCATCCCGGTGGACTGAAAACTTTAAAAAAGAAGTCCAGGTAAAAATTAGGGATAGAAAAAATAAAATAAAAATAAAAATAAATCAATGAAAACCTCAACAAAGATAAGAGGAGGTAATCATCATATTAAAATTCCTAACAAACACAACAAAATCACGTGACCATTAAAAAAGGAAGAAGTGACATCACAAAAAAACTAGGCTTTTGAGAAATCATCATCAGTGCAATTCCAAAAGTATTTTGGAACCTGAATGCATAGGTCAAACTAATTAAACGTAGGACTGGAGATCATCATGTAGAATGAGGTGGGTTAAAACTAAATGTTTTTAGCCTTATAACCTTTATTTTGAAAACCGTGAACCAGACCATGCTACAACCCTCAAAAGACCTAGTTGAAACTAGGTTTATTTTGAAAGCATGCTACAATAAGGTTGTGTAAACTGACTCCAAAGAGATTTGCTAATCATTTTTTTGTATCATGCCTTCGCATTATCTTTCACTTTGAATTTCTAAACCCATATTGTGTTTGACCAATGATACATTTGCTGTACATCAATAACATCATCCAATAATGATTTTGATTTCAAAAATTGCATGAGCATTGCATTAAAATTACCATTTTTGAATGAACAATTTTATTTGCAAGTAAGCACTCATCATCAAGGAAGTTCAAATAGTTGAGAAACTTGATTAATGATCTTATCTGGGGGAAATCACATTCAAGATCTTGTTGATCAGAGAAAATCAGTTCAAGATCTGTCGACCAGGGAAAATCGTTCAAAGAATTGGTTAACCAAGAGAAGAACTCTTCAAGACTCATGTTGGGGCAAGCATTTCAAGCGCACCTTAAAGCAGTCATTTCAAGAATTATTCAATCTAAAGAAGTCAAACTAGGGCAGTCTACTTTGAGAAATCCCTAAGAAAATATCTTCAGTCCTTCCCAAAGGGATCATCAGCTTAATATAATTGACAAATGTGATACAAATATGTTAAAGATCTCTTCCGAAAATAAAGTTGGTAGTGTTCCTTGTGTTGAGGAATTAGAGTTCCAACCTTACCTCACTAAAGAGTCTAAATAATTCGTCATAAGAATTTTCATGCATTTATCATTCATATATCATGCATAGAAGAAAAATTCAATATCATGCATAGTTCGAAGGGTGTTTCGTACTCATTTGCATTTTCCCAGGTCTTATTGTTATCAATATCTTACCATGTGGTAAAAGTTCAACTTCGTTGTCACCTACTAAAGCATATATTTATCCTTGTGGTTCTATTTGTCTGTGCTTATCTGATGTTCTTCCGGATGTGTCTGTCGTTCTGATGTTTTTTCATAACCCTTTTTACAACTATCTGATGTTCTTATAGATGTGTCTGTCATTCTTGAAATTATGGCACTTGCAATACAAATGTTAATGTTGATGTCTAAACACCACATAATATCAAGAAAAATGTTATAACATTTATTGACATAACACTTGCTAAATATGGAGATTGTGCAGAAAAATAAATTGCAAAAAATTAAACAACACAATCAATTGTTAACTCAGTTTTGTGCTACGTCACCTACTCTGGAGGCTACCAAGCCAAGAAGGAAATTCACTATGATAGTATTAGTTGAAAGCTAAACCAACCCTAGTTTACAACTTCTCTCCTAATACTACCTTATGCAAATTCTACCTAGAGACCACTAGATATGAGATCCCCCTTGTGATGCGGTTGGAGAACTGACTTGAGGTTTTGCATTTGTGTTCGCAAATGTTGCGGTTTAGCAAGAGTCACCACCGACTTTTATTTTATCCAAATGGAAAGGTAAAAAAGAACAGGAAGACCTTTGAGATTGTTTTTGGGTTCGGGGGGTAGATTATGAAAAGGGAAGGTGCTAGCACCCTTTTCATCCATGGTTTTCCATGGGCTCTTAGTTACTTGTTTTAGATCACTTGATTTGCTTTTCCAATTGTTTGAAATGGTGCTTTGTATGGTTTTGAAAGTATTTTGAAAAGAGGCCTTTGTTTAGGTAATCTTTGTAATGATTCTCGTTTGTAAGAATGTATACAAAGATGTTTTGTCTTTTGAAAAATGTTTCAATGTTTTGAAAGTTTATTTGGAAATGTTTTGAAATTGTGTGTGTTTGTTTGAAAATAGCAAGGATGGTTTGCAAGTTTGATCAAGTAACTAGAAACATCTACCTACTCAAAAGTCTTTCCTACACATTTTTATTCCTTTGACATTGTTGTTTTACCATTGTATTTGGTAAACAACCCTATCTTTGGATGTTAAACGGGACGGGTGTGGGTCATCGTATGACCATGATAGCAATATTGCCAAGTATTTTAGCAAATTTAAGGGACCAAGATCATTTGTTTTTTTAGGAAACCAAGATAGCATCATTGAGGGGCTATGATCTTTTGTTTTTGTTTTGTTTTGTTTTGCCAAGATACCTAGCATGCATACCATGGCCATGTTTTAAGGCAACCAAGTGGGTGAAACCCTAGAGGTGCTTGTGTGTAAGGTGTTGTCATTTTTCATGCATTTTGTCTTGTATTTTAGGTCATGCTATTTGTCTTGATTTTGTCTTATCATACAAACTCTAGCTTTTACTAAACATGCATATAATGCGATAAATTGCGTAAAGTAAATCTAAACTATTACAAAAATATTATGGGGAGGGGGATACAAGTTTTGAATGGGGATATTTGCACAAAATAAAACCCTAATTCACTATTACAACCCAATTGAATTTATTGTACAATAAATAAATAAACAATTATTTAAATATGCAATAAAATGTAAATATGCAAAAACTGTTTTTTGTAATTATTTTATGTATGCAAAAATAATATTATCAAAGTCCTAAAAATAAGAAAAATAATGTGATTATTTTTGAAAGGGTGAAAAACCATAATTTTTGTTTAAAAGAAAATATATTCTATATTATTCTTGTCCATTTAAGAAAAATAATAATAATATTATTATAAATATTTAAAAATTAAAATATGTGAAAAAATAATATTTTATGTGTATAATATAATAAAATAAAATATTTAAGTATTATTATTATTATTTACAAGTTTATTTAAGAAAATAAGTTTTATAAACCTAATAAACTATTTTTATGCCCAAAAAATAATAAAAATAATAAAATAAAAATGCAAAAAAGTAATAAAATATTTTTATGATTTTTATAATGTTCAGAAAATAAATAAATGCAAGTAAAAATATAAAATATGCAAGAAAATATAAAAAATAAAAAGAAATGCAAAGGGGGATGCAGAAGTAAAATGGGGGGTGCAAAAAGTAGAGACATCAAGCCCAAGCCCAAGCTCACTTCATCCCTGACCTCCAGACCACAAACGCGCGCGCTGTACTTCAAATCCTGTTCTTGCTATTCTTTGCATAAAATCAAAAACTTATAACATGAAAAATGTAGCTCATGATCACACGATTTCAATGATATAAAGAACATGACCTAACTCTCAAAGATCAGAGAGAATTTTAATGGCCCTAATTTCTAACCTAGTTTTTTCAGCATGTTCAACATCCAAATACTCTTAGCTCAGTTAATATAAATGGAATCTAAGCATATGTACAGCTCAAGCATGTTAGGGACTACATTTTTGCTTCACAAACCTAAGCTTAAGGATGCCTAAATAGAGAGATAGAAACTTGACAAATACCTTGTTCAGTTGAGTTTTGATATGGCAATGTGGGAACTTTGAGTGAGGCCTGAAGTTCTTGTGAGCTTCCTTGAAGTCCCCTCAAGCTATCCCAATGCTCAGCTTGTCTTGAAGTTGCCTGAATCTCCCTGTAGAAGTCAACCTGCAAACCTTCAAAATGAAAATGGTGATCCTTGAAACAGGGGTTACAGTTGCAAGATAAGGGCCTGGATAGTTTAGGTAGGAGATATGGAATGTGTTTGAAGTGATTCAAAGCAAAACGCATGAGGCAATATGGAAATGGCTTGTGATTTGAAGAGATTGCCCTGTTTTGGGCAGAAATGGTGTTTTTTTTGTGTTTTGGAGTGTTTTAGAGGCTGTTAATTCGTGTTTCTTGCTTGTTACAATGTTCTGAGATTGTTTGAAATGATACAAAGGCTTTATCTTTATCAGATGGATGCAATTCCTTGACTTTTGCAAGTTTCTTGCTTTTGAAGAAAAGCTTGAAGTGACAAAGCCAAAGGCCTGTACAGGCTAGCTTATGGACTGCACATAGTTGGTAAACATTGCCTGATAACTGTGGATATTGTTTGCAAAAAGAGATTAGGTCCATGGCTCAAGAAATGCAAAGTTGTAAAAGTCTTGCTTTATGAAAATGGTATTGTACACTTTATGCCATTTTTGGATTAATTCAATGTACAAAGCTTCAAAGATCAGAATAAGACCATTATCCATTGTGTTTACATTAAATTAAGGAGTGTATAAAGGATTAGGACCTGTAAAACCAAGTACAAGCATGTTTGAAACTGATTTGCAACTTGTAACAATGTGAAAATGCCTTGTACAAAAGTGATAAATGGCTATTTTCATTTCTTCGATTCTCCCTAACCATAAATGATTTTGGAGAGTTCTTGGACATTTTGGAAAGCTTGTTGCATGCTCTACAATCCATATTTGAAATGCATTTTGAAATTCCTCTTGGAACTAGGTGAAAAGTTGCCATGAAGTTAGGTCAAAAATCTGCCTAAACTAGGGCAAAATTTCACTAAGTTAAAAAGTTTATGGACCCTTATTCACAAAATCATAACTTGAGATCCAAGCATCTTTTGGGAAAACTTTGTGAATAAAAGTTGTATATTTCATGGAGGACTACAACTTTCATGTTGGAATTTTTCTTTGAATCCAATTGCATCATGGTGAAAAAGTTGTGGAAAGTTGGGAAAAAATAAGAAATTTTCATAACTTAGAAAAATTCTAAGTTATGAAAAATTTCAAACTAAAACCCTAATTTGCAAAATTAGGTTTCTTGATAAACAAGTTTCACATTTTGACCCATCTCGATGAATTATGACCCTTGGCACCTGATTTTGACCAAAAAGTCAAAGTTTGACTTTTCAGTGTATAATTGATTTTTGATCAGTTGACTGGAAAATTCATCTGTCAATCCAATGCATTTGAGATCTTTTGAACTATGTGATTAGGCAAAGATTATTTCATTGAGTCCTTGGAATCATTCTTGAACCCAATTGGTCATTGGCTAGGTCAAAAATCAGAAATTGCCCTTTCTCAGTCAAAACCCTAATTTTGACCATTTTGCCCTTTTGATGATTTGAGCAAATTTCTTGAGGTGTTGTGGCCCAAACTTGATAAAATGGTACATAGGAGACCATAATGTGATTGTGGATAAAAAATTATGAAGTTTGACTGTAAATTGGCCGTGGTTGACTTTTTCCCCAATACAACTGATTTTTAGGTCAACTGTCCAATTGACTAGGCAAAAATGTGATTCAAGGCTTGAAACTTGGTATGGGAAATCTTAGGGATCCAAGATGGTGTATGAAAGTCACCTGAAGCATTGATGGTCCAAAAATCCTTGTGCAAACTCAAACCCTAATTTCAGGTCAATAGTGCAAGGAGATGTCTTGAGCTAAGGAAACCCTAATCCTGTCTGGAGTCCAAGAGGTCTTGTGAGGAAAATCTTGATAATATGAGAGGGAAAATTTTGGGGTATAACATCTGCCCCTATTCAATCTTCTTGAACCTGGAGAGTTAGATTGGCGAGTTTGCCGTTCGTGACTCGAAGGTAAAAGATGATTGGACACTAGAGTGCCCATAAATTTGCACTCGTCAAAATGTAGTTGAGGAAATGGGCTTAAAGATGCCATTTGGAGATGTGATAGAATATTGTTGGAGATGGGCTTAAAGATGCCATCCAAGAATGTTTGCTGAGTTGTAAGTTGTAAGTCAGAAGAATAAGTATCAGAATGGTGTCCGTGTCTGGAACGTATATGTACTGTATCTGGGGACTGGATCTGAACGAGAAAAGGAATAGCATCCGTGTCTGGAGCGTATCCAAGCTGTATCTGAATGTTGAATCTGAATAAGCAGTAAAATAGCATCTGTGTCTGGAGCGTCTCTGAGTTGGGGAAAATCAGAATAAGTGACAGAATGGCAACCGTGTCTGGAGTGTATCCGAAATAGAATTTGAATAAGTGACAAAATGACTTCCGCGTCTGGAGTGTATATGAACTTGAAATTGATAGTTGAATCTGAATGAGAAATAGAATGGCTTCCGTGTTTGGAGCGTATCTAATCTGTATCTGATAGTTGAGATTTGAATAAGTATCAGGATGGCATCCTTGTCTAGAGCGTATCCGAACTGTATCTGAAATTTGAATCTGAATGAGCAACAAAATGACTTCCTTGTCTGGAGTGTATCTGTACTGTATCATGATTGTATACCGTTAAATTGTAGCTGCTAATCTTATCCTGAAAAGGTTAAAATGTTAGCTGAAACACAAAGTTATGTTGCATGAAATGTACGATGCAATAAATGTGTTTTATCAATGTTTATGATATATGGATGTAATGTATGCTCGTGTAAGTTGATTTGTTGTATTGCGGAGGAAAATAAATCCTTGAAAGTTGGGGATAGTAAATCCTTGACTGCTGTTGGGGAAAATAAATCCTTGACCGCTACTGGAGATTAAAATCCTTGATAACTTCTGTGGGGATGTGAGAATCCTTCATGTCTTGAAGTTGGAGTATTGACAAAATTCTGTTGTGAGAGTAATGCCAAACTGCTTGAGAAATTTGCTTGGAGAATCCAGAGAATTTTGATGACTTCTACTGGGGATTACTCAATGGGTATCCTTACTCGGATGGGAATAGGGAAAACTCTGATGATTTCTGTGGGGAACTAAGAATGAGAATCCTCAATCTGTAGGGGAATAAAAATTCTGAAAAATTCATGCTGGGGAGTAATGAAGACTCTGGCAACTTCTCTTGGGGAATCAAGAATGAGAATCTTCATTCTGTTGGGGAGTAAAAACTCTGTGGGGGAAGAAAGCTTACTGCTGGAGAGTAAGTTCAGGAGTTTTCGATCATCTGCCACTCTACTGGGGAGTTATCCTAGGTTGGGGAGAGACAAGAGTTAACTGTTATCTGGTTGATTTTCAGGCTTCAAGATAACTTGCTGGGGAAAATGGATGGTTTTCGCTGGGGATTAGAAGTCTTGACACGACTGGGGATGAAGGTTTTAGCTCCGTCGGGGATTTGTAACTCAAAGCTTTGGCTCCGCTGGGGATTGGGAGTTTGAAGTTTTAACTCTGATGGGAATTAAGGGTTTGAAATTTAGCTCCGTTGGGGATATGTATTTTAAGGTTTTAGCTCCGCTGGGGATCTAGATGATGTACTGTAGGGGATTTCTCTTGGAATAGTCTAAATACGTTTTCCTATCCTTTCAGTCTGTCAGTAATTGCTCTTTTCCATCCTGTTTATTTGTAAACAGTAATTATGTTCAAATGCATATGTTCATCAATGAATCTTTGGACGTTTTTGCAAATAAAGACACAACTGTAAAAGAAAAAGACAAATAGTTTTCTGTACTCTGAAAGAGGTATCTTTGTATTAACTTTGAGTAAGTGTTTTGTACAAAGGAGACAGACATCCTATTAAGAGGATGGTGTCATAAAAGTAAGAAAATTTTTTATACAAAGAAAGATAGTTATGTGTGTAAAAATCCCATGGGGTTCCCATTCTGCTATAGCCTTCGTAACTCCGAATATCTTGTCCATCCGTTGCTTCGTCCGAAGATGATTGGATTGATCAGAAGCTTAGAGTTTGTCCGTGAAGAGATTGTCCTTAAAGTGATCCGACGAGACATAGTCATACGCTTTAATTCCCTAACTTTTGCCTAGACCGCCCTTTCGGGTTTTCAGTCCACCGGGAAACCCTTTTTTGCCGAAGCCGCCCTTTCGGGTTTTCAACTTGCCGGGTGTACAATTTTTTTTATTTATCCCTAATTTTTTCCTGAACCGCCATTTCGGGTTTTCAATTCACCGGGATGCCCTTTTTTGCCTATGTGTGTCAACCTAGCGGGTTATTTATGCGTAGTATCTTTTGACTATGTCTGCGTTCGCAGGGTGCGGCAAGTCGTCACCGTCCATGGTGGTTAAGATCATTGCCTCACCAGAAAAGATGTTCTTGATCATAAATGGTCCTTCGTAGGTAGGAGTCCATTTGCCCCTGGGATCACTTTGTGGCAAGATGGTCCGCTTGATTACTAGATCCCCGACTTGATATGTCTGGCGTCTGACTTTCTTGTTGAAAGCCTTGATCATCCGTTTTTGATACGTCTAACCGTGGCAAATAGCAGTAAGTCGCTTTTCGTCAATCAAGTTCAGTTGATCAAGCCGGGTTTGAATCCAATCGTCTTCACTCAAACCAGCATCCTTCATGATTCTCAAGGAGGGAATCTGAACCTCGATAGGTAAAACAACCTCCATGCCATATACCAAGGAATAGGGTGTTGCCCTAGTTGATGTGCGTACCGTGGTACGGTACCCGTGGAGAGCAAACGGTAGTATCTCATGCCAGTCCTTGTAGGTGACTATCATTTTTTGTATGATCTTCTTGATATTTTTGTTCGCAGCTTCGACTGCACCATTCATCTTTAGTCGATAGGGAGATGAATTGTGATGTTGAATCTTGAACTGCTCGCACAAAGCAGTGATTATAGTGTTGTTAAGGTTTGTACCGTTATCAGTGATGATCCTTTCGGGGATACCATACCGGAAAATAAGGTTCTGTTTGATGAAGCGGGCAACCACATTCTTAGTAACGGATGCGAAGGAAGCTGCTTCGAACCACTTGGTGAAGTAGTCAGTGGCCACCAGAATGAAACGATGTCCATTGGATGATGTAGGTTTGATCTCTCCAATCATGTCGATTCCCCACATAGCGAATGGCCAAGGAGTTGTTAGGACATTTAGAGGAACTGGAGGCACGTGTACCTTGTCGGCATAGATTTGGCATTTGTGACAAGTCCGGGAGTGTTGATAGCAGTCAGCTTCCATGGTAGACCAGTAATAGCCTGCCCGTAGAATCTTCTTAGCCATCGTATGCCCGCTAGAGTGAGTGCCGAAGGTGCCTTCATGCAATTCAGCCATAATTCTTTCAGCTTTAACTTTGTCCACACAATGAAGCAGAACAGAATCATGATTGCACTTGTACATGATGCCATTACTTAAGAAGAACTTTGCTGAGAACCTCCTTAAGAACTTTTTGTCGTTCACTGAAGCTCCTTCAGGGTATTCTTGAGCCTCGAGATACCTTTTGACTTCATGAAACCATGGCTGGTCCACTACTTCATCGGTATTAATCCCGTGACAATGTGCAGGTTCGACCATCCGTTCAATGGAGATTTGGGGAGCCTTATTGTCCCAGTTAAGTTTAAACATGGATGACATTGTAGCTAGAGCATCTGCTAACTGATTTTCTTCTCGCGGGAAGTGCTCGAAGGTAATCTGCTCGAAATGTGGTAGCAATGTCAAGACATGTTCTTTGTAAGGGATAAGGTTTAGATGTTTAGTATCCTACTCTCCTTTGATCTGACTGATGACCAAAGCTGAGTCCCCAAACACAATCAAAGATTTGATTCCTAAGTCTATGGAAGCCTTGAGTCCAAAGATGCAAGCTTCATACTCTGCCATGTTGTTCGTACAATTGAAGCAAATTCTGGCTGTGAAAGGTGTATGGCAACCTTCTGGGGAGATGAGTACCGCGCCGATACCTTCGCCAAGTGCGTTGGAGGCCCCATCAACGTACAGGGTCCATCGGGATCCTTGTTCAGGTCTGTCATATGGTCTTTTATCTTCAATGTTGTCCAATGTCATGATGTCTTCGTCAGGGAAGTCGAACCTCATGGATTGGTAATCTTCGACAGCTTGATGAGCCAGATGATCAGCTAGCACACTTCCCTTTATAGCTTTTTGGGTCGTGTACTGTATATCATATTCCGTTAGGATCATCTTCCATCTAGCTATTCTTCCGGACAAAGCAGGCTTCTCAAAGATGTACTTGATCGGATCCATCTTAGATATCAGCAGAGTGGTATGAGTCAACATATACTGCCTTAGCCGGCGAGCAGCCCATACCAAAGCGCAGCAAGTTTTCTCGAGCAGTGAGTATCGGGTCTCACAGTCGGTAAACTTTTTGCTAAGGAAATAAATGGCATGCTCTTTTCAACCAGACTCGTCATGTTGTCCCAGTACGCACCCCATTGAATTCTCTAGGACGATCAAATACATGATTAGCCGTCTTCCTTCAAAGGGTGGCATCAAGATAGGAGGTTCTAGCAAATACTCCTTGATTTTATTGAAAGCAATTTGACAGTCATCATTCCATTTAACTACCTGATCTTTCTTCAACAGCTTGAAGATTGGTTCACAGGTAGATGTTAGGTGAGAAATGAACCTTGCAATGTAGTTTAGGCGTCCCAAGAAACCTCTGACCTCCTTCTCAGTGCGAGGAGCGGACATTTCTTGTATAGATTTGACTTTGGAAGGATCAACCTCGATGCATTTGTTGCTGACAATGAAACCTAAGAGCTTACCGGATCGGACTCCGAATGTACACTTGTTTGGATTCAGTCTGAGCTTGTACTCCTTCAACCTGACAAACAACTTCTGCAAGTGATCAAGGTGTTCTTCTTCAGTTTGTGATCGGGCTATCATGTCATCTACGTAGACCTCTATCTCATGATGTATCATGTCATGAAACAAATCTACCATGGCGCGTTGATAGGTTGCCTCGACATTCTTCAGTCCGAATGACATCACTTTGTAGCAGAACGTACCCCACTGTGTAACAAAAGTATTTTTCTCCATGTCCTCAGGTGCCATTTTGATTTGGTTATAGCCTGAGAATCCGTCAATGAAAGAAAATACTTTGTGATGATTGTGTTGTCGACCAAGATGTCAATGTGCGGAAGTGGAAAGTCATCTTTAGGGCTGGCCCTATTTAAGTCTCTGTAATCCACGCACATTCTGAATTTGCCGTCCTTCTTAGGCACGGGCACAATGTTAGCAACCCATTGAGGATAGGAAGTAACAGCCAAAAATCCAGCATTGAACTGCTTCATAACTTCTGCTTTGATCTTTTCAGACATGTCAGGTCTCATGCGACAGACCTTTTGCTTCACTGGTGGACAGTCTTCTCTTGTGGGGAGATGGTGTACCACAATGTCTGTATCTAGTCCCGGCATGTCTTCGTATGACCAGGAAAAGATCTCAACATAATCAGTAGTAGCTAAATTAGGCGCTCCTTGACACTCGGCTCTAGATTGGCACCTATCTTGATTTCCTTTTTGTCATCCTCAGTTCCCAAGTTGATTGTATCCAACTGCTCTTCATGAGGATGAATTGCTCTTTCTTCTTGTTGTAGAAGTCTGGCCAATTCCCCTGGCACCTCACAATCTTCCTCACCTTCGTATTCGTCTTGGTTGATCAAATATTCAGAGTTACTGAAGGCTATAGCAGTATCGTTACCCATGGGTTCCGGAATGGAAGGGTACCTGCATTTGTGAGTGTGGGTGTGTGTAAGGGCATAGCCATCTTAAAACAACAAAATTTAAAAGAAAGACAATGAGAAAAAAGTGTTTAAATATGAAAAATGTCTATGATTCATTAAAATGACATATGATAATGAAAATAAGAACCCTTACAAATGGACCTATGTGCCTCGGGTAAGACACAAGGTTGAAAAACTACGAATTGTTTGTGAATTATTACAGTCCAACAGAAAACAGAAAAGATAAATTACTGATTTATGAAAGTAATCAGAACAAAGTCTTTTGCTTCCCAGTTGCACAGTCCTCCGCCAACAGTAGGGAAAATCCAGTCTTCCAAGTTGCCCTCTTCTTCACTGTCCTCTAGCGCATTAACTCCTCAATGGTTGATCTTCACAGGTGGCCCTCCGGCACGGGAGCGGCGCACGGCCTTCTGACCAGTCGAAGTAAATCCCAAGCCGAATTTGTTTGATTTGAAAGGAAAGTCGGGAAGCTGCCCCCAGATTATGGATCCGCCTTCTTCCACAACTGCCCTAGCATCCTTTAAAGAATACATCCGAGGCGGAGGTCTTTTGATCACAGGAGTTGAGGACACTGTCTTGGTCGCCGCTATCTCTTCATAAACTTCTTAGAAGTGTTGGAAAGGGGTCTCTATGAATTCGCCATCCAATTCCACATAACAGAAAGAATTAAGATGACTGGTCATATATTCCTCTTCGCCATGAACAATTATAATTTTCCCCTAGACAGGGTACTTGAGCTTCTGATGCAGAGTGGAAGTGACAGCTCCAGCATGGTGAATCCAAGGTCTTCCTAACAGGCATGAGTAGGAAGGACAGATGTCCATCACGTAGAATTTTGAATTGAACGTCTGGGTACCCACCTTGATCGGGATGTCCACCTCTCCATGGACCATCCTCTTCGAACCATCAAAGGCTCTAACAATGATGTTGATGGGTTTCAGGGTTAGGCCTTCATAATCCAACCTATCCAAGGCCTTCTTTGGCAAGACATTTAGGGACGACCCAGTATCAACCAAAACATGAGCTAGGGTGGTTCCCCTACACTCCACCGAGAAATGTAGCGCGTCATTATGTTTTCTCCCTTTGGAGGTCAAGTCTGCATCGGAGATTCCCAAGCCATTGTCAGCTGTTAAGCTGGCCACACATTCCTGGAATTGATCAACGGAGGTTTCTTGTGGCACGTGGGCCATTTCAAAAAATTGACCAAAGCTTTGGCATGTGCCTCAGAGCACATCAACATGGCTAACATAGATATTTTGGATGGGGTCTGCCCCAGTTGTTCAACAATATTGTAATCACTTTTTTAATGATCCTCAAAATCTCTTCCAACTCTTTCTGGGATGTTTCAGGAATGACTAATGATTGAGCCTTCGTCAAGACAGGCTCGTCTTGAACATTCTTTCCTTTCTTCTCAGCATCGGAAACAGGGATGGGAATTGTATTGTCAATGTTGGCGGGTACACTAGTAGGTACAATCACAGGGGTAATCTCCGGGATGGCCACGGGTCCAAAGACTGCTTTTGGAGGAGCAATCTCTGGAGAAAAGATCCTCCCACTACGAGTAATTTTGCTTGTTCCAGCAATGTTACTGATGTCGGGGTTATCTTCCTCAGAGCTTTCTTCTTCTGCAATCTGTTCAATCTGTTTGACACCATGATAGTAGATTTCTCCACCATAGTTCCATGGTACCATTTTATCAGTTTTGTACGGGGTTGGCCCTGGCATTGTTATCTTCAACGGAGTAGTCATGGTAGCAGATGTAATCCTAACGGGTTTTTTAGGAACCCTGGAAGAATTGGCGTATATGGTTATTATTGAAACTTCGGGAACTGGAATGGGTGAGACGGGAGCTTTCTCAAACAAAATTTCCTTGTTATCAATCAATTGTTGGATTCTTTTCTTCAAAAGAGGATAGTCAAACAGGGAGGACAGGCAAGCATGGCAATCTTGGTCACATCCTGGGAACACCCCAGCCTTCAACAAATTCATCTTGATGGTTAGGAGAGGAGTTGGCAGTTCATCTACAGCAGAAACAAACAGATCTTCTTCCACAACATTGGCATTGTGCCCATGCCTCGGCATCGGTGCTGAGATAACATTCGGCTTTTCAGGAGCTTCAAATTCAACTTCCTTAGCGTCAATCAAATCCTAAATCTTGTTCTTCAGGGCCTAACAATTGTTGGTGTCGTGCCCTGGACTTTCTGAGTGGTACGCGCATCTGGCGTTGGGATGGTAATGTGGTGATGAAGTGTTAGGGTTTTTAGGGGCCTCCTTTAGCATGGCCAGGTTCAACTTCAAGAGATGGGGTAAGACTTGAGCAGGAGTCATGTTTATCTTGGTGAATCGCCTCACGGGCCTTTCCACTCTTTGTTGGTTATTCCCCGGCTGATCATTCCTCGGCTGATTGTTTCTCGGTTGGTCTAACGCAGACTTATAAATCATAACGGCCCCCACAGTCGGTCGTCTTTCAACTCTTCTCTGATTTCTCTGGGCATAGAAAAATGACACCTCCTTCTTTGCAGTGAATGGCTTTTTTGCAGCAACAGAGGTAGATGCATCTTTCTGAATTTTTCCGCTTCTAATATCGGCTTCCACCCTTTCGCTAGTAAGAATCAACTCAGTGAAACCTGCAGAGGAGGTTCCAATCAGGTGATTAAGGAAAGGACCTGAAAGAGTCCCCAAGAACATGTCGACTAGCTCTCTTTCAGATAAAGGTGGTTGCACCCTTCCGGCCAAACCCCTCCATTTCTGGGCGTAGTCTTTAAAACCCTCGTTGGTAGCCATGACCATACTGTGTAGCTGAGTACGGGTTGGCGCCAAGTCGGCGTTATATTGATACTGTTTGTAGAATGTGGCCGCCAAATCTTCCCAATTATGCATATCAGACCTCTCCAACTGGTAAAACCAATCCAGCTGTGTTCCCGAAAGACTGTCCTGGAAAAAATGGACCCACATGTCTTTGTCAGAAGAATGTGGTTGAATTTTCCTGACATAAGATCGTAGGTGCATCTTGGGACAAGACACCCCATCATACTTAGCAAACAGAGGTACTTTAAAATTTGGAGGGATTACAATTCCAGAAACCAGCCCTAGCTCCTCAAAATCCAGCCTAGACACTCTCTGTATCTCCATAGCAGCTAGACGTTCTTCCAAGTTTTTGTATTTATCATCGGCCGGAGGGTACTGCTGTTCAGAATAGTCCTCATCCTCTTTTTCTTCTTCTTCCTCAGAATCAGATGGAACTGCAGTTTCTTTTCCCTTTCTTACCCCTTCATCAAATGTTGAGGGGAAATCCAAAGTCCATCTAGCTTGTCCTTCAAACCTTCTGCCCAAGATAGCCACACCAACTCTCTTCTTCTTCTTTTTCTCTTTTTCCTTCTCTAGAAAGGTCTTGAGTTCCTCCTGCCCCTTAGCCAAGGTCAAGAGTAGCTGTTGAAATTGTGAATTCTGAGCTTGTAAGTCTTTGACTGTTTGTTCAATATCCATCTTGCTGAAATAAACAACTGAGAGATGAGGAAACTTGGTGTGAAGACCTGGTTATGCATATGATGAATGATATGTATTCATGTAATGCATTCAAGGATTCAGAAATTCAAATTTGTTTTAAACAAAAAAAGAAACACACGTCATATTAATAAGATAGAATTTGTTAGTACATCAATGCCCCTTGGTCAAAATAATACAAAATTCTAAGGTAAAAAGACGTTGCGCATCCTCTTTGGTGCAATGTAGGTGTTGAGAGCCTGCTCTTCATGAAGTTGACGAGTGAGTTCCAAAACCTTTTTCTCGCTTGCGTAGAATTGGGCTTCGAAAGTATCGCGCTCTCCCTTGAGCTGTATCCAACTCCTTTGTAAGTCTTCTAGTGATGTTGGCATGTCAGGATGTAGGAGGGTGTATAGAACCCCTCCTTCCATAACAGGCTCTATAATCACAGGGAGAATGTAGGGGTAAGGCATCAAAGACTTTGGGCGCGGGTTCGTACCCACTTGAGGTAAGGCTCAAGAGGGATGGAATTCTTGTGTCCCAAGGTCTTACTGTCCACCTTGTTGGGCATTCTCCAAGCTCGGATGAACCTTTGTCGGAGTCTTTGATTGTCATTGTCGAAGTCGAAAACCAAACCTTGAATCAACATATCATGTGGGCCATCCCTTCGGGCATAACCAAACTGTCTCAGAGCCAAGCAAGGGTTGTAGGTGATGCCTCCCCTAATGCCAAGTAGAGGGACATTAGGGAATTCCCCATAACGGTCAATGATGATGACATTCTCTTTTGATTGAGAACACCAATGAATGTCTGAATGGGTAAGAGTCATCAATCATTGTGACCACATCAAACCTTTCTCATTCTTCAAAACTGATTGGGGAAGATGAGAAATAAACCATCTTGCCAGTAGAGGAGTGCAACACATGAGAACACCTCTTTTCCTCATTGTATGAGTGTGAAAAGAGTGGAGGATATCCCCAAGCAATGTAGGCACCGGGTTGCGAGCCATGAAGATTTTGACAGCACTCACATCTATGAGTTGATCAGGGTTAGGGAACAAGACCATCCCATAGATGAGAATAGCTACAATCTCCTCAAAAGCTTGCAAGTCTAGAGAATTCCAACAACTTTGGGCCTTCTCAAATAGGAACTTTGACAAGAAACCTTTGACACCACTTCTAGTTTCCCAATGTGTTGTGACATCAGATGAGTGCAAGTGTAAGGCTTGAGCAATCTCTTCTGGCTTTGGATCTCTTTCCGTACCGTTGAAGGGTAGTTGATTGAGAATAGGAATCTTCAAGAGTTAAGAATATTCCTCCAAAGTGGGCACAAGTTGGTTGTGAGGAAATGTGAAGCAATGATGCAAAGGGTCAAAGAACTGGAAGAGAACTTTCAGCATATCCTCCTCAGTGTTGGCAGTGACTAAGTTGAGAAGACGACCATGCCTCTCGGTGAACGGAGAATTCTCAGGAATCCTTCAAGCTAGCTCCTTGAGTTGTGGAGGAATTCTTACAAGGTTGATCTGGATAGCTTTCCTGCGAAGTGAATCCATAACCTACAAAACAGGAACAAAGATGAAAATCCTAAATCCTTGAAATGGTTAGTGGATGCAAATGATGCTTCATGATGTCCATGATGTTATGCACAAGTATATATGTACAAACAAATCACACAAGTTCCTAGTTTAGGCTTGCATGGGGTTTCATAGGTGTGATCGGTGGGAATGAGAACTGACTGTTTTGGAATGCTGGTTCGCGTTTGCGTTTGTTTTTGCAAAATGTCGCGGTAAGCAAGAGTCGCCACCGTCTTTTATTTTATCCAACAAGGAAAGGACAAAAGCACAGAAAAATTCCTTTTTGAGATGTTTCTCGGGTTCGGGAGGTAGATTATAGAAAGGGAAGGTGTTAGCACCCTTTCTATCCGTGGTTATCCACGGGCTCTTAGATACTTGCTCATTATGTTTTCAAAAGTTTGCTTTTCTTTGTGATTGTGGGTTTGAAAAGATGTTTTTGTTTTGAAGAGAGTGTGAGTGCGAAATTTTTTTGTTTTGTTTTCAAAAGAGCAAGTACTTAAGAACATCTACCTACTCAAAAAGGAATTAAACTGTACAAGTGTCCTTTAGACAACACTTATCCCACTATTGAGGAGTAGGTAGCATCATCGTTGGAGTTTTCAGGTCAATTCGATTAAGGGACGTGTGGTCACTAAAGCAATGTTAGGATGCCTTAGCGGTAACCCTAATGTCTTATATCATTTTATCCGAGGAAACCGTTTCGAGGCAACTTATGATCTTTGGACAAGAGGACGACCTCTAAAACTTCCTATACTCAATGACCATTTCGAGGCAACCAAGTGAGGTGTACCCTAAGAGTGGCATGTGCGAGTGTATTGTTTTTCAGTTTATTTTATCTTTGTACATGTTATGGTGAGCTACTGTTGATTTTAAATTAAAATTGATCTTGTCATGCATAGCCTATTATTCAAACATCTAACAGTTAATGGTTGCGGAAATTAAATTGCGGAAAATAAATCTAAGCTATTACAAGGCGTCGGGTATTTACATCGCCAAAAACAAACCCTTGAAAATTAAATTGCGAAAAGTAAATAAAAGCGATAAATAAAAGTCCTAAGTTAAAACTATTACATCCTTGGAGCAATTACAATTATATGGATAAAAGATAATTCGCGCGAGAAAAATTGAATCGGAAAGTCCTAGGGTTTTGACCCTTTTTTCATTAAATAAAGCATATTTTTGGTTCTTTTTTGAATTAAGGATTAAGTCTAAATTAATAATGGAATTAGTTAATTAAAAGAAAATACTTTTGAGTTTTTTATTTTAATTAAGGCAATAAAAATGATTAAAAAATATTAAAAAACCTAATTCTATATTGATTTTAATTTAATGCAAAATATATTAAAATTGATCCTAATTAAACTAAATAAATTAAATAATGGTTTATTTACAAAAATAAATAATAAAATTAATGATGAAAATAATATTTTTTATGGTTTCTGATTTTTATGAAAAAAAGTTAGTTTGTTAATTAATTAGTTTTTAATAATAATAATAAAAAGCAATAAAAAATTAATGAAAAGAAATAAAAATATAAGCAAACTTTGGGGGGTGTTGGGCTTGAATTGGGAGTATGATCAGCATAATTCCAGGCCCAGAACGTTGGCCCTTGTTGACTTTTCCAGTCTCCTATGCATGCATTGACTTGAATCCATGGTGGATCAATGATTCTGGCCTTTGGATCTAGCTTGAAGCCACTTGGCACATTGAGATCTGAGGACATATGGTAGTCCCCGCTTGGAATGCTGCGCCTGAATACCTGAAGAAAAAATGTAACAAAGTTTTGGGGGACCTGGGATTTGAACCCAGGTCCCATTGGACAATTCAACTAGCGCGCTACCAACTGAGCCATGATGTTAACCTGTTAGTGGAATAGAAGCTAAATATTATATACAAACAATTCAATTATGCCTGGCCAAAAATAAAAAAAACGCGCAATTGATTCAAATGAACCAATCACGCCCAACCACGTAATCATCTTCCTCACAAAAACCTGGTTCGTTTACCTGTGGATTTTTATCCGCAGGAAGATTCATAGGACGTCTCAAAAATCCTCCCTAGGCCATGTAAATGAAATCCAAGAGTACCAACGTACTCGTCTCTTCCTCCTGGTCATCCCTGTAACCACCATTCACCTTGATTTTTCCTATATAAAAAACGCCTAAAAAATAAGAACAAGAACCCTAGGTTCGAGCATCATGATACAGGGTCCAATAATGAAATTGAATAATGCAAAAACGTTCTAAATCAAATAACAATCATGAATATGCCAATATTTTGAAGAAAAGATGCAAGAACTGGAGGTTTGGATTCCATGTTCAGAGGTCAGTTCGTGATGACTTACAATGCGATTTAGGCGATGAAAAGGCTTCCTTTTGATTGGCATAGCTCCACTGGATGCCAAGGAACAGAGTTACGTTTTGCTTTTGGTCTGAATTCGCCTCTAAACCAAAATTCGATCACCACTTTTTCAAGGTTTTTTGCAAACTTGTTCTGGCTGTTTCCACAGAGTTTTGTGCATTTTTTTAGGTTTGTGAGGCTTGCTTGCATATAATGGAATGATTCTAGGTCAAAATATGGGCCAATATCCATGTGCATTGAAGAATTAGGATTTGATCTTGATCACCATAACCATGTTTCCAAATATAGGCAAGATCTGATTTTTTGTGCACAAAAAGCCAAGATACGAGTTTGATTGGGTGTTATATGATATATGCAAGCTGTACAAATCACAAAGATACCATTTCATTAATTTTTGGATTTTATTTGAATTAATATAGATTTAAAATGAATTAAATCAATAAAAATTAAATAAAATAGAAAAATAAATGTTTGGTCATGAAATTAAATATGGGACACGTGTGTGGCATGACAAGATCAAATCAAGTGGACAAAAGTGGGCCCTTTTGTCAAAAATTGGAGTTTTGAGGATAGTTGACTTTTGGCAATTTTGGAAAAATGCCCAACTTCAACAATGCATAACTTCTTCAATTTTGAACTTTTGGAAGTGTTCTTGGACTTTTTAGAAACCTTGAGATGTCCTCTAACTAACCGTTTTGATCCCATCTCATTTTTATGTTCCATGCTCAAGTTATAAGCTTTGGAAAAAAAGTGTTTTGTTGACTTTCAAAAATGGCCTATAATGTCCAAATTTGTAACTTTTTGTGAGAGCATTTCTTGATCTTGGAGTGTGAATATGGATTGTAGGAAATTGCATCCTATTCAAAATTAGCTTTGGATGGGTCATTTCTCATAAAGTATAAGAAAGTTATGCTTGGTCAAAGTTGAGTTGACTTTTCCTACAAAACCCTAATTTACAACTTTTGAGTCTTGATGAATTTTGAGCAATCCTTGATGAATCATGATCAACCCTTGATCAAATGATGAATTATCCTTCAAAATGAGAATGTTGACAAAAAATCTTGAGGTTTGACTGTATGTAGGTCAAAGTTGACTTTTACCCTAACACAATCGATTTTTGGGGCCTCTTGAGCAATTGACTGACCAAACTTTCTCTGGAAGGCTTGAAATTTGACATGGATGAACTTGAGAACATATTAGGACATTGGTGAGCACTTGAAGTCATTTGGATGTGAGGACCTTGATGCAACACAAAACCCTAATTTTGAATTGACTGCCTTAGGAGGTGATTTGACTTTCCAACCCTTGAGCCATCTTGAGAAATTTGAAGATCATTCTTGACAAATCTTAAGGAATATGGGAGGGCAAATTTTAGGGTACAACAGTTGCCCCTGTTCAATTTTCTTAAACCTGAGGATATATATTGGCTTTCGAGCCTTTCGTGATCCGAGGGTGAAAGATAATTGAACACTAGAGTGCCCAGAAATTTGCACTCGCATGGTGTAGTATCAGCATTGTGATGTCGGGAATGGGCTTAAAGATGCCATTTGGAGATTGTTGGTAGGAGGATGGGCTTACAGATGCCATTTGGAGACTGTTGGTAGGAGGATGGGCTTACATATGCCATTTGGAGGTTATTGGTAGAAGGATGGGCTTATAGATGCCATCTTCAGGAGTGTCGATCGCATAAGAGATTCCTTAGCGAGAACTTGCATACTTGTTGTTGTAGAAGATTCCGCTGGGGAAGTCTAACTTTTGTTGAGATTTAGGAACTTGCCTGTACTTCAACTGAGAGAATGCCTCAGCTGAGTCTTAAGAACCTGTCCATAATTCAACTGGGGGGGGGGGGGCGGTAATCTTCATCAAGATCTAGGAACTGACTCGTGCTCACCGGGAGTATACCGTTGAGGTTATAGTACTTATCCATACTATGACGTAGGGAAGCATCTTCATCAAGATCTAGGAACTGTCTCGTGCTCATCGGGAGTATACCGTTGAGGTTATAGTACTCGTCCATACTATGACGTAGGGAAGCATCTTCATCAAGATCTAGGAACTGTCTTGTGCCCACCGGGAGTATACCGTTGAGGTTATAGAACTTGTCCACACTATGACGGAGGAAAACATCAAGATTTAGGAACTGACTCGTGCTCACCGGGAGTATACCATTGAGGTTATAGTACTTGTCCACACTATGACGTAGGGAAACTGTCGAGATTGAGAACCTTATTTCAACCGAGGATAATTCAATTGAGATTTAAGAACTGGTCAGGTCTTCGACTAAGCTGAGAACTTAACTGCATCTTTCCTGAAAGGTAAAGGTCAGTCATATGCAATGCATGATATGGATCAGGCAATGATGTTCTCAAAATAAATGAGATTGTATTCGTATGATGCGTATATGCATGTATCATGTTATATGGTGATATAATGTTTTAGCTGGGGAAAATAAATCCCGGAGCCGCTGGAGAATAGAGTCGAGTTCTTCATTTTTGATGGGGATGATGAACGAAGATGATTGTGAGAAGAAGCCTGCAAGAGAAGAGAACTCCGTTGGGGAATAAGCTGATGAAGAGATTACTCTGCGGGGAATTACTCTGTGGGTAAGAGATACTTTGCTGAGATTTTAACGATAAACTCCGCTAGGGATTCCGTTGATAAGCTCTGTTGGGGATTCCAATGATGAACTCTGCTGGGGATAGAAAGAACTTTGCTGGGGATGATCTTCCAGTCGCAACTTGTTGAGGATAACCTAGTTAGACTCTTGTGAGGATAACCTTCTGAATTTGGCTGGGGAGACTTATTTGTGCTTCACAGGGGATAAGCTTTCAGAGTCTAGTGGGGAAGATGATTCAACTCCATCGGGGAAGCTTTTTTAGACTGCGTTGGGGAAATGACTCCATTGTGGTACCTTGTATTCCGCCGGGGAACATTCTTATATTCTGTTGAGGAATATTAAGACTGTCGGGGATGCTCTTACGCTTGCTGGAGAATATCTTTATACTCCGTTGGGGAATATTAAGACCTTCTGGGGATACCCAACCTTTTTAGGGCTGATGGTAGATTAACTGTGCTTGGGGAGAGCATCACTGATTTATTCATAGTTGCAAGTCTCAGTGGGGAGAGCTACCATTACTGTTTTACCCTATGGGGAGTGACGGTATCTTGGTCATATTCTTCGGCTGAACCTCCCTTGGTACCTTGGTGGACATAGTAACTACACAGTTTGGACGTTTCTTATGCCCCTGTTTCTGATATCACCCGTAATTCGTCCTTTGTTTCGCATGTAAATTTTTATGCGCAGCAATTAATGTCAAATGCATATATCAAAAATGAACATTGGACATTCTTTGCAAAACAAAACGGATAAAGGAAAAACAATTTGAAATTTGTCTGAAAATGAATTTGTATTGATTTTGAAGTTTGACCTGTAAATAGGCACTTTTGTACAAGAGGCTGACGTCCTAGTAAGAGAACACCGCCGAACAAATAGAATTTATACAACTTGTGAAAAGAAAACAAAACAGCTATGTGAATAATCCCACTGGGTTCCAACTCTGCTATTGCCTTTATATCTTCAAGCGTCTCATCACTTTGCTGCTTAGTTGAAGATGAATCTGATTATTTGGTGTTGTCCGAGCCTGATAGTTGATACCGAAGTCTGGATGCGAGATGATCCAATGAGACATAGCGTTACATTTTAATCCCTAACTTTTGCCTGGACCGCCCTTTCGGGTTTTCAGTCCACCGGGATACCCATTTTTGCCCAAGCCGCCTTTTCAGGTTTTCGACTTGCCGGGTGTACAGATTTTTTTATTTTCATCCCTTATTTTTACCCGAACCCTTTTGGTTCGCTGGGAAGCCCTTATTTTTGCCTAGGCCAGTCAACCTATCAGGTCTTTGATTATGCGTAGTATCTTTTTACTATGTCTGCATTGACGGGGTGAGGAAGGTCGTCACCATCCATAGTAGTTAGAATCATCGCTCCTCCTGAGAAGATATTCTTAACCACAAATGGCCCTTCGTAAGTAGGGGTCCATTTGCCCCAGGGATCACCTTGAGGTAAGATAATGCGCTTGATTACCAGGTCTCCAACTTGATACTCTTGTCGTCTGACTTTCTTGTTAAATGCCTTGATCATCCGTTTTTGGTATGTCTGACCATGACAAATGGCAGTAAGTCTCTTTTCATCGATTAGGTTAAATTGATCAAGTCGGGTCTGAATCCAGTCATCTTCGTTCAAACCTGCATCCTTCATGATCCGAAGAGAGGGTATCTGAACTTCAATAGGCAACACTGCCTCCATGCCATAAACCAAGGAATAGGGTGTTGCCCCTGTTGACGTTCATGCTGAGGTACGGTACCCATGAAGAGAAAATGGTAACATCTCGTGCCAATCTTTGTAGGTCACTGTCATCTTCTGCACAATCTTCTTAATGTTCTTATTTTCCGCTTCGACATCCCCATTCATCTTCAGGCGGTAGGGAGAAGAGTAATGATGTTGTATCTTGAATTGCTCACAGAGCTCAGTGATCATCTTATTGTTGATGTTGGTACCATTGTCCGCAATGATCCTCTCTAGTACACCGTATCGACAGATCAGGTTGTGCCGAATGAACCGTGCCACGACGTTCTTGGTTACCGTAGCAAAGGAAGCTGCTTTAACCCACTTTGTAAAGTAATCAATCGCTACCAGGATGAAACGATGCCCGTTGGATGCCGTAGGTCTGATCTCGCCGATCATATCAATGCCCCACATTGCAAAAGGCCAAGGTGCTGCCAAAACATTCAGAGGAACTGGAGGTACGTGCACCTTATCAGCATAGATCTAGCACTTGTGACATGTCCGAGAATGCTGATAACAGTTGGCTTCTATTGTGGACCAGTAATATCCTGCCCGAAGGATTTTCTTTGCCATGGTATGTCCACTGGAATGAGTTCCGAAAGTACCTTCATGCAGCTCTGCCATGATCCTTTCTGCTTCAACCTTATCCACACAACGCAGTAAGGTCGAATCATGGTTACGCTTGTAAAGAATGTCATTGCTGATGAAGAACTTTGTCGCGAACCTCCTTAAAAACTTCTTGTCATTAACAGATGCACCCTCGAGGTACTCCTGAGCTTCAAGATACCTCTTCACCTCATGATACCAGGGCTTTTCTGTTACCTCTTCAGTCTCAAGATCACAGCAATGTGCAGGTTCATCCAATTTCCAAATAATGATCCGGGGGGCCTCGTTGTCCCATTTGACTTTGAACATAGAAGACATTGTAGCTAGCGCGTCCGCCAACTGATTCTCTTCTCTAGGGAAGTGTTCAAAGGTTATCTCCTTGAAATGGGGAAGCAACGTCAATACATACTCCTTGTAAGGAATAAGATTTGGGTGTTTCGTATCCCACTCTCCTTTGATCTGACTGATTACGAGGGAGGAATCTCCGAAGACACTTAGAAACTTAATACTTAGGTCAATTGCAGCTCGAAGACCCATGATGCATGTTTCATACTCCGCCATGTTGTTGGTGTAGTTGAAACATAGTCGGACGGTAAACGGAGTATAAGAGCCTTTAGGAGATATGATCACGGCGCCAATGCCATTACCCAAAGCGTTCGAAGCTCCATCAAAGTACATAGACCATCAGGATCCTTCCTCGGGTCCTTCATCCGGTCCAGGTGTCTCACAATCAGTTATCAGCATGATATTCTCGTCCAGAAATTCAAAGTTCATAGACTGGTAATCATCCACTGCCTGATGTGCCAAATGGTCTGCCAATACACTTCCCTTGATTGCTTTTTGAGTTGTGTACTGGATGTCATACTCAGTCAAGATCATCTGCCATCTTGATATTCTTCTGGACAAGGCAGGCTTTTCGAAGATATACTTGATTGGACCCATCTTTGAAATCAATAGAGTATTGTGAGTCAGCATATACTGTCTCAGTCGGCGAGAAGCCCATGCCAAAGCACAACAAGTTTTCTCAAGCAGTGAGTATCGGGTCTCATAGTCGGTAAACTTTTTCCTAAGGTAATAAATAGCATGCTCTTTTCGGCCAGACTCGTCATGCTGCCCTAACACACACCCCATTAAATTGTCGAGTACTGTCAAGTATAAGATTCGAGGTCTTCCTTCAACTGGTGGCATCAGAATGGGTGGCTCCTGGAGATACTCTTTGATTCTTTCGAAAGCAGCCTGGCATTCATCGTTCCAACGTACCACTTGATCTTTCTTCAGTAACTTGAAGATTGGCTCACAAGTAGCAGTTAGGTGTGAGATGAATCGGGCAATGTAGTTCAGTCGTCCCAGAAAGCCTCTGACCTCCTTCTCTGTCTTGGGAGCTTGCATTTATTGTATAGCTTTCACTTTGGCAGAGTCCACTTGAATACCTTTGTCGCTCACGACGAAACCTAGTAGTTTTCCAGATCTCACCCCGGAGGTGCACTTGTTCGGGTTCAACCTCAGCTTGTACAACTTCAACCGGTCAAACAGCTTGTGTAGATGGTCGAGGTGTTCCTCCTTAGTTTGGGACCTTGCGATCATATCATCGACGTATACTTCAATCTCATGATGGATCATATCATGAAACAAAGCAACCATGGCACGCTGATATGTTGCCCCAGCATTTTTTAACCCAAAAGGCATGACCTTGTAGAAAAAGGTACCCCACTGAGTGATAAAAGTGGTCTTCTCCATGTCTTTGGGAGCCATCTTAATTTGATTATATCCGGAGAAACCATCCATAAAGGAGAATACCTTGTGCTGAGCAGTATTGTCAACCAGAACGTCGATATGAGGTAGAGGGAAGTCATCCTTAGGGCTCGCCCTGTTCAAATCCCTGTAGTCCACACACATTCGAACCTTCCCATCCTTCTTCGGCACAGGAACCACATTGGTAACCCACTGAGGGTAAGAAGTCACTGCTAGGAAACCAGCGTCAAATTGTTTCATAACCTCAGCCTTGATTTTCTCGGACATCTCTGGGTGCACACGGTGAACCTTCTGTTTTACCGGAGGGCAATCTTCCTTGGTGGGCAGGCGATGAACCATAATATCAGTATCCAACCCATGCATATCTTCATAAGACTAGGCAAAGATCTCAACATAGTCATGCAGCATCTGAATCAACCGCTGTTTCACACTAAGCTCCAGATTTGCACCAATCTTGACTTCCTTCTTGTCTGTCTCAGTACCCAGATTCACCGTTTCCACTGGCTCTTCATGTGGCTGAATGGCCCTCTCTTCCTGGAGTAGCAGTCTTGCAAGTTCACCAGGCACTTTGCGATCATCTTCACCTTCGTCTTCGGCTAAGTTGATCAGATTTTCGAAGTCATAACCAGCAGTAGCAGAGTCGTTACCAGTGAGATCTAGAGTGGATGGAGACCTGTATATGTGAGTGTGTGTAAAATAGCTGTTTTGCAATATATAATAAAGAAAAACAAGGAGCGCAAAAGTTGAAATGCAAAATACGTCCAATGCTTTTATTAATGATATATGAAAATGGCACATAAAAGCCCTCACAAATGAAACCACGGTGCCTCGGGTAAGACACCGGGCCATAAAGTTTTCAAAACATTGTCTGTTACAAATTCGAAACAAAGAGTTCATTACTGGGTAACAAAAGTAATAGGGGTGAAGTCCTTTGCTGTCCAGTTGCTTGGTCCACCGTTGATCGCAGGATAGATCCAGTTGTCGAATTCGGACTCCTCCACATCATCTTCAATGGCATTTACTCCCGAGTTACTGATGAACACATGAGGTCTTCCAATCCTTTCACTACGAACAACCCTTTGAGCTTCTGCAGTGAAACCCAAACCAAACTTGTTAGTCTTCTGAGTGAAATCAGGAAGTCGGCTCCAGTTTGCATACTCACCCTTCTCAATAACAGCCCGAGCTCCTTTAAGGAAGCCATCTTCATAGGAGAATCTTCAACCACAGTGTCAGCTGATGCCAGTGTCTGAGGAACCTCTTCAAAATGCTGAAATGGGGTCTCAATGAACTCCCCATCCATCTCTACGTATCTGAACGAGTTGAGGTGGCTGACCATGTACTCTTCCTCTCCCTGTACTGTCACAATCTTCCCTCTGACCGGGTACTTCAACTTCTGGTGAAGCATTCAGGTTACAGCTCCAGCTTTGTGGATCCATGGACGACCCAACAAACAGGAATAGGACGACCGAATGTCCATCACGTAGAATGTAGAATTGAAGACCTGAGAACCAACTTTAATTGGAATATCAACCTCACCATGCACCATCCTTTTAGACCCATCAAAGGCCCGGACAACAATGTTACTTGGCTTTAGCTCCAAACCTTCGCAATCCAACCTGTCTAGAGCTTTCTTGGGCAAGACGTTCAATGAGGAACCAGTGTCAACCAACACATGTGCAAGAGTAGTGCCCCTGCATTCAATGGAGACATGCAGGGCGTCGTTGTGGTTCTTCCCTTTAGCATTCAGATCAGCGTCGGAGAAACTCAAACCATTATCAGCAGTTAAATTGGCCACACAATCAGTAAACTGATCAGCTGATGTCTCTTGTGGCACGTGGGCAGTTTTCAGGAAGGTAATCAGGGCCTTGGCATGGGCCTCTGAACACAACAGCAATGACAACATAGAAATCTTGGATGGGGTTTTCCCCAGCTGCTCAACTACGTTATAATCACTCTTCTTAATAATCTTCAGAATCTCTTCCATCTCTTGTTTGGAAGCTTCAACAATAATAGTCTTCGGTGCCTCCGTCTGGGCAGGCACATCAGTGGCGATCCCTTTGCCCCGAGCATTAGATGACCCGACGACAGGGGTAAGGATAGGAACCTGATCAGGAATAGGTACACTTGCAGGTGTAATGACAACAGGTCTTCGGACAGTTGGTGGAGCAATATCAGGTGAGAAAAGTCTACCGCTGCGGGTGACTTTAGCAGGCCCAGTAATGTTGCTGACGCCGGTATCAGCATCCAACTCTTGCTTAACTCCCAGAACATAAACATCAGCCCCATAGTGCCAAGGGACAGCTTTGTCAGAGGTGTAGGGAATGGGCCCCAGAACAGTGATAATTACAGGTGCAATCTTCGGAGTAGATGTAATTCTAACAGGCTTCCTCGAGGGAGCCTTGGAAGAATTGTCGAAAATGGTAATGATGGCAACTTCTTCAGTAGGAGTGAAGGGAACAGTCGTCTTTTCAAACAAGATCTCCTTGCTATCCATTAGGTTTTGGATACCTGACTTCAGCAATGGGCAACCAGTAGGTAAAATAGAACACATATGGCAACCTTCACCACAGCCCAGAAATAAACCGGCTAGCAACAGGTTCTTCTTGACAATCATCAGAGGGGTAACAATATCATCCACGGAAACTACAAATAAGTCTTCCTCTATAGCATTCACTCCATGCTTGGGCATGGGAGCAGTCACAACATTAGGCCTCTCGGGCGCCTCAAACTCAATCTCCTTTGCATCAATCAAGTCTTGGACCTTGTTCTTCAAAGCCCAACAATCATCCGTATTATGCCCCGAGCTCTCAGAGTGATAAGCGCAGCGGGCGTTAGGGTTATACCTTGGTGACGTTGTATTTGAATTCTTTGGAGCTTCTTTTATAGTCACCAGATTGGTCTTCAACAACTGTGGCAGAATCTGAGACAAAGTCATGCTGAGACGGGTCAATTTCCTTCAAGGTCTCTCGTCCCTTTGTTGATTGTGATGCTAAGGAGCACCAGCAGGTTTTGAAATAACAACCGCATTGACAGCTTGGCGGTGTTCAGGTCTATTCTGTCTTCTCGAACTGTAGACAACACTGGACTCTTTCTTAAACGGTTTCTTCTTGGTGCTCGATGAGGCACCCTTCTGTATGTTCCCAACTTTAATACCAGCTTCAATCTTTTCACCGGTCAAAATAAGATCTGTAAACCCGGATGAAGATCTTCCAATCATATGATTAAAGAATGGACCAGACAGGGTCCCCAGAAACATATCAACAAGTTCACGATCAGCCAAAGGTGGTTGCACCCTTCCGACAAGGTCTCTCCACTTTTGAGCATACTCTTTAAATCCTTCACCCATTCCTATTGACATACCCTGGAGTTGGGTACGCGTAGGAGCGAGGTCGGAGTTGTACTGATACTGCCTATAGAATGCAGTAGCCAAATCATCCCAGCTACGGATACTGGCTTCGTCCAATTGATAGAACCACTCAAGCTGAGTCCCTGAGAGACTTTCTTGAAAGAAATGGATCCATAAGTTTTTATCAGCGGTGTAAGGATGGATCTTCCTCACATATGACCGGAGGTGCAGCTTTGGACAGGAAGCTCTGTCATACTTGGAAAAGGCAGGTGCCTTAAATTTATGGGGAATCACCACCCCAGATGATAGACCCAGATCTCCGAAGTCCAGACCGGGCACCTTCTGTATTTCCATAGCGCTCAAACGGTCTTCCAGCTGTTTGTACTTATCCTCAGCAAGATGATACTGTTCTTCATCATAGTCCATCTCGTTGTCGGAGACCATAGGGCTAGGAGCCCTCCTTTCTTGTGGACTATCTTTCCCTCCAGATGAGGTGGTCAGATCAACTTCATTCTGTAGCCCGTTTCCAAACCTGCGTCCAATGTTGAACAGGATGGTCCTCTTCTTCTTCTTCTTTTTCTCCTTCAGAATCAAAGTCTTCAGGTCATGCTGACCCTTAGCCAGATTCATGAACAACTCTTGAAACTGGGCATTCTGGGCTTGGAGGGCCTTGATAGCTTGCTCAGTGGAAGGTTTAGCAGACATGATGATTGAGCGTTGAAATAAACAACGAAGAAGATAAGAGACCTGTAATGGGTACCTTCTTATGGAGTGCATGGGATGAAATGCGTATGATTTATGATTTCAAAGACAATCGAGATTCAAATTTGTAAACAAGAAAGGAAACACACTTTATTAGATTTAAACTTCGAAATTTAAATTGTTCAACAAATTGCCCTTAGGCGTTACAAGAAATGGAAATACTAAAAAGTAAATATAAACTGTAAAGAAATCATCAAAGGTCCATCAACACTCCCATGGTCTCTTCTTCTCAGTGCGGACATAATCATTCAGGATTCGCTCGTTCTCCAGTTGTCTGGTCAGCTTCTGGATCTTTTGCTCCTGTTCATTGAACCTCTCTCTGTAAGAATCCCGTTAATCCCTCGACTGCATCCAAGACCTCTTCAGTGTCCCAATATCAGTGGGCATATAAGGTTGGAGGATAGTTGGAGGAACCCCCTCCTCATTAGCAGCTTCAAGAGTAACAGGCTTGACAGCTTCGTATGGCATACCTAACCTCTGGGCACAGATGCGGACCCATCTGAGATATGGATCCATTGGCAGAGAAGTCTTAGGTCCCAACTCATGTGGGTCAGATCGGTGAAATCTATCCCAAGCCTTTATGAATTTACGACACAGCTCGTCGTTATCTCCCTGAAAATCAAAGATGATATGAGGCATCAGCATCTCATAAGGCCCTTCTCTTCTGGCTCTTCCAAACTGACGGAGAGCTAAGCATGGGTTGTAAGAAATCCCTCCATGGAGTCCGATCAATGGAACATTAGGATACTCTCCACAATGATCAATGACAGTCACCTCATCCGTACCTTTGAGAGTCCAGATAATGTCATCATTAGAAAGAGACATCATCCTATAAGCCCAGCCCAGCCCATTCCTTCTTTGTTTTTCAGCACGGACTTAGGGAGGTGTGAAATAAACCACCTCGACAATAAAGGAACACAACACATCAAAGTTCCCCGCTTTCGGGCAGTACGAGCATAGAGCTGATGAAGCAAATCACCCAAGAGAGTGGGTACTGGATTCTGAGAGATGAAGATCTTTATGGCATTAATACTAACAAAAGTGTCAGGATTCGGAAACAATACCAGACCATAAATCAAGAGAGACAGAATGTCCTCGTATGCCTTGAAGTCTAAACTGTCCCAGAAGTAATTAGCTTTGTCAACCAAAAACTTGGTCAGAAAACCCTTAGCTCCACTTCTAGTCTCCTAGTAAGCCATTACCTCCTCCTTGGTCAAGTGAAGGGCTACAGCAATCTCTTCGGGCTTAGGAGTCTTTTCCCAACCAGTAAACGGAATCTGTTCCAGGATGGAGATACCAAGCATCTCAGAGAACTCTTCCAGGGTAGGAACCAGCTGGAAGTCTTGAAAGGTGAAGCAATGGTATAGCGGATCATAAAACTGGATCAGGACACTCATCATTTGTTCGTCCAATTTCGAAGTGACCAAACTGAGAAGAGAACCATGCCTTCTGATGAAGGAAGTAGTGTCTGGAATCCTGACAACCAGCTCTTTAAGCAGGGTAGGTACTTGGACAAAGTTGATCCGGATAGTATTCCTACGCATGGGCATCATGATGACCTACAAAATAGAGCAAAGATGAAACCCTCTTGTCTTTAAAATAGGTTAGTCCTTATGCAAAATGTATGCAATGTTATGATGTCATGATGTCATGGTAAAGGCACACCACAAGTATCCACAAAAGGCAAACATGGTAAAGGCACACAAGTCACACAAAAGAGCCCTTAGATTTCAGGCCGACATGAAGCTTAGGTACTACCCTCTTTCAGTTTCGTTGGTTAAGACCTGTCCTAAAAATAGTAACCGGGTTCTAGAGGATCTCAATATCACTGACTACCCTCAGTCGGTCATAATTCCAGTTTAGCAACCTTTTCTTGCGGTCAGAATCATCGCGAGAGTTTAGTCTCAATGAGTGTAGCATACTACTACTGTTCTATGGCCAAGTTGGTCAATTTAAGGTTCTAAGTTCAGTTGGTGCTTAATGACTCCTCAGAAGACCCATATTCTCCTCGTTCCAACACAAGGGATATCGGTACAGACTAAGGTGCCACACTAACGCAGCTACTGCTTCATCTGTGTCGGTCTACACCAGACAGATCCCTCACAGTTTATTGCTACTTACCTAAAGGGTATCCCTAGATCTGGGTTAGGATCTATAGAACTCCGATACAAGCCCACAAAATTAAAGCATACAAAGCATACAATTGAAAACATAGTGATCTAATCCTAAGGTACACCTGACTTATAAGTATTCCCCAGCAGAGTCGCCAGTTCTGTGATCGGTGGGAATGAGAACTGACTGTTTTGGAATGCTGGTTCGCGTTTGCGTTTGTTTTCGCAAAATGTCAGGTAAGCAAGAGTCGCCATCGTCTTTTATTTTATCCAACAAGGAAAGGATAAAAGCACAGAAAAATTCCTTTTTGAGATGTTTCTCGGGTTCGGGAGGTAGATTATAGAAAGGGAAGGTGTTAGCACCCTTTCTATCCGTGGTTATCCACGGGCTCTTAGATACTTGCTCATTATGTTTTCAAAAGTTTGCTTTTCTTTGTGATTGTGGGTTTGAAAAGATGTTTTTGTTTTGAAGAGAGTGTGAGTGCGAAAAGTTTTTGTTTTGTTTTCAAAAGAGCAAGTACTTAAGAACATCTACCTACTCAAAAAGGAATTGAACTGTACAAGTGTCCTTTAGACAACGCTTATCCTACTATTGAGGAGTAGGTAGCATCGTCGTTGGAGTTTTCGGGTCAATTCGATTAAGGGAAGTGTGGTCACTAAAGCAATGTTAGGATGCCTTAGCGGTAACCCTAATGTCTTAGATCATTTTATCCGAGGCAACCGTTTCGAGGCAACTTATGATCTTTGGACAAGAGGACGACCTCTAAAACTTCCTATACCCAATGACCATTTCGAGGCAACCAAGTGAGGTGTACCCTAAGAGTGGCATGTGCGAGTGTATTGTTTTTCAGTTTATTTTATCTTTGTACATGTCATGGTGAGCTACTGTTGATTTTAAATTAAAATTGATCTTGTCATGCATAGCCTATTATTCAAACATCTAACAGTTAATGGTTGCGGAAATTAAATTGCGGAAAATAAATCTAAGCTATTACAAGGCGTCGGGTATTTACATCGCCAAAAATAAACCCTTGAAAATTAAATTGCAAAAAGTAAATAAAAGCGATAAATAAAAGTCCTAAGTTAAAACTATTACATCCTCGGAGCAATTACAATTATATGGATCAAAGATAATTCGCGCGAGAAAAATTGAATCGGAAAGTCCTAGGGTTTTGACCCTTTTTTCATTAAATAAAGCATATTTTTTGTTCTTTTTTGAATTAAGGATTAAGTCTAAATTAATAATGGAATTAGTTAATTAAAAGAAAATACTTTTGAGTTTTTTATTTTAATTAAGGCAATAAAAATGGTTAAAAAATATTAAAAAACCTAATTCTATATTGATTTTAATTTAATGCAAAATATATTAAAATTGATCCTAATTAAACTAAATAAATTAAATAATGGTTTATTTACAAAAATAAATAATAAAATTAATGATGAAAATAATATTTTTTATGGTTTCTGATTTTTATGAAAAAAAGTTAGTTTGTTAATTAATTAGTTTTTAATAATAATAATAAAAAGCAATAAAAAATTAATGAAAAGAAATAAAAATATAAGCAAACTTTGGGGGGTGTTGGGCTTGAATTGGGAGTATGATCAGCATAATTCCAGGCCCAGAACGTTGGCCCTTGTTGACTTTTCCAGTCTCCTATGCATGCATTGACTTGAATCCATAGTGGATCAATGATTCTGGCCTTTGGATCTAGCTTGAAGCCACTTGGCACATTGAGATCTGAGGACATATGGTAGTCCCCGCTTGGAATGCTGCGCCTGAATACCTGAAGAAAAAATGTAACAAAGTTTTGGGGGACATGGGATTTGAACCCAGGTCCCATTGGACAATTCAACTAGCGCGCTACGAACTGAGCCATGATGTTAACCTGTTAGTGGAATAGAAGCTAAATATTATATACAAACAATTCAATTATGCCTGGCCAAAAATAAAAAAACGCGCAATTGATTCAAATGAACCAATCACGCCCAACCACGTAATCATCTTCCTCACAAAAACCTGGTTGGTTTACCTGCGGATTTTTATCCACAGGAAGATTCATAGAACGTCTCAAAAATCCTCCCTAGGCCATGTAAATGAAATCCAAGAGTACCAACGTACTCGTCTCTTCCTCCTGGTCATCCCTGTAACCACCATTCACCTTGATTTTGCCTATATAAAAAACGCCTAAAAAACAAGAACAAGAACCCTAGGTTCGAGCATCATGATACAGGGTCCAATAATGAAATTGAATAATGCAAAAACGTTCTAAATCAAATAACAATCATGAATATGCCAATATTTTGAAGAAAAGATTCAAGAACTGGAGGTTTGGATTCCATGTTCAGAGGTCAGTTCGTGATGACTTACAGTGCGATTTAGGCGATGAAAAGGATTCCTTTTAATTGGTATAGCTCCACTGGATGCCAAGGAAGAGAGTTACGTTTTGCTTTTGGTCTGAATTCACCTCTAAACCAAAATTCGATAACCACTTTTTCAAGGTTTTTTGCAAACTTGTTCTGGCCGTTTCCACAGAGTTTTGTGCGTGTTTTAGGTTTGTGAGGCTTGCTTGCATATAATGGAATGATTCTAGGTCAAAATATGGGCCAATATCCATGTGCATTGAAGAATTAGGATTTGATCTTGATCACCATAACCATGTTTCCAAATATAGGCAAGATCTGATTTTTTTTGTGCACAAAAAGCCAAGATACGAGTTTGATTAGGTGTTATATCATATATGCAAGTTGTACAAATCACAAAGATACCATTTCATTAATTTTTGGATTTTATTTGAATTAATATAGATTTAAAATGAATTAAATCAATAAAAATTAAATAAAATAGAAAAATAAATGTTTGGTCATGAAATTAAAGATGGGACACGTGTGTGGCATGACAAGATCAAATCAAGTGGAAAACAGTGGGCCCTTTTGTAAAAAAATGGAGTTTTGAGGATAGTTTACTTTTGGCAATTTTGGAAAAATGCCCAACTTCAACAATGCATAACTTCTTCAATTTTGAACTTTTGGAAGTGTTCTTGGACTTTTTAGAAACCTTGAGATGTCCGCTAACCAACCCTTTTGATCTCATATCATTTTGATGTTCCATGCTCAAGTTATAAGCTTTGGAAAAAAGATGTTTTTGTTGACTTTCAAAAATGGCCTATAATGTCCAAATTTGTAACTTTTTGTGAGAGCATTTCTTGATCTTGGGGTGTGAATATGGATTGTAGGAAATTTCATCCTCTTCAAAATGAGCTTTGGATGGGTCATTTCTCATAAAGTATGAGACAGTTATGCTTGGTCAAAGTTGAGTTGACTTTTCATACAAAACCCTAATTTAACAACTTTTGAGTCTTGATAAATTTTGAGCAATCCTTGATGAATCATGATCAACCCTTGATCAAATGATGAATTATCCTTCAAAATGATAATGTTGACAAAAAATCTTGAGGTTTGACTGTATGTAGGTCAAAGTTGACTTTTACCCTAGCACAGTCGATTTTTGGGGCCTCTTTAGCAATTGACTGACCAAACTTTCTCTGCAAGGCTTGAAATTTGACATGGATGAACTTGAGAACATATTAAGACATTGGGGAGAACTTGAAGTCATTTGGATGTGAGGACCTTGTTGCAACACAGAACCCTAATTTTGAATTGACTGCCTTAGGAGGTGATTTGACTGTCCAACCCTTGAGCCATCTTGAGCAATTTGAAGATCATTCTTGACAAATCTTGAGGAATATGGGAGGGGAAATTTTGGGGTACAACAATAGGTAAGTACCCTCTTTAAGTTTAGTTGGATCAACCTTTCCTAGAAATAGTAACCGGGTTCTAAGGAGCTCAATATCACTGGATTTTTTCCTTGTTCATTGTTTCAATTCAGTCTCTTTACTGGCGACCGAAATATTCCAAGGAACCAACCCTCAATGAGTGTAGTATCGAGTATCTACCAAACTTTGGACTGCACCAAAGCCGATCATCTCACTACATCCTAAAAGGCCAAGTTTGTCAAGTAAAGGTTCTAAAAGTCCATTAGTACTTCATGACATCATTTAGCGGCCCCGTATTCTCTTTGATTGACTCAAAGGCTACCGGTACCCACAAATATGTCGCACTAATATAGCTACTGCTTAGACCATGTCGGTATACCCCGCACAATTTCCACAACGTATTGCTATTTACCTATAATGTTTCCCAAATCCGGGTAGAGGATTCAAACCCAAACAATAGAACCAAATGTAAAGCAATCAAGTCAAGCAAGATAAGCATGTAAAGGTGATCTAAACCCTAAGGTAACCCCACTTTTATATTTACTCCCCAGTAGAGTCACCAATTCTGTGATGCAGTGGGAGAACTAACTTGAGGTTTTGCGTTTGTGTTCGCAAATGTTGCGGTTTAGCAAGAGTCGCCACCGACTTTTATTTTATCCAAAAGGAAAGGTAAAAAAGCACAGGAAAGACCTTTGAGATTATTTTTGGGTACGGGGGGTAGATTATGAAAAGGTAAGGTGCTAGCACCCTTTTCATCCATGGTTTTCCATGGGCTCTTAGTTACTTGTTTTAGATCACTTGCTTTGCTTTTCCAATTGTTTGAAATGGTGCTTTATGTGGTTTTGAAAGTATTTTGAAAAGAGGCCTTTGTTTAGGCAATCTTTGTAATGATTCTCGTTCGTAAGAATGTATACAAAGATGTTTTGTCTTTTGAAAAATGTTTCAATGTTTTGAAAGTTTGTTTGGAAATGTTTTGAAATTTTGTGTGTTTGTTTGAAAATAGCAAGGATGGTTTGCAAGTTTGATCAAGTAACTAGAAGCATCTACCTACTCAAAATTCTTTCCTACACATTTTTATTCCTTTGACATTGTTGTTTTACCATTGCATTTGGTAAACAACCCTATCTTTGGATGTTAAATGGGACGGCGTGGGACATCGTATGACCATGATAGAAATATTGCCAAGTATTTTAGCAAGTTTAAGGGACCAAGATCATTTGTATTTTTAGGCAACCAAGATAGCGTCATCGAGGTACTATGATCTTTTGTTTTTGTTTTGTTTTGTTTTGCCAAGATACCTAGCATGCATACCATGGCCATGTTTTAAGGAAACCAAGTGGGTGAAACCCTAGAGGTGCTTGTGTGCAAGGTGTTGTCATTTTTCATGCATTTTGTCTTGTATTTTAGGTCATGCTATTTGTCTTGATTTTGTCTTATCATACAAACCCTAGCTTTTACTAAACATGCATATAATGCGATAAATTGCGTAAAGTAAATCTAAACTATTACAACAATATTATGGGGAGGGGGATACATGTTTTGAAAGGGGATATTTGCACAAAATAAAACCCTAATTCACTATTACAACCAATTGAATTTATTGTATAATAAATAAATAAACAATTATTTAAATATGCAATAAAATGTAAATATGCAAAAAATGTTTTTTGTAATTATTTTATGTATGAAAAAATAATATTATCAAAGTCCTAAAAATAAGAAAAATAATGTGATTATTTTTGAAAGGGTGAAAAACCCTAATTTTTGTTTAAAAGAAAATATATTCTATATTATTCTTGTCCATTTAAGAAAAATAATAATAATATTATGTATAAATATTTAAAAATTAAAATATGTGAAAAAAATAATATTTTATGTGTATAATATAATAAAATAAAACATTTAAGTATTTTTATTATTATTTACAAGTTTATTTAAGAAAATAAGTTTTATAAACCTAATAAACTATTTTTATGCCAAAAAAATAATAAAAATAATAAAATAAAAATGAAAAAAAGTAAGAAAATATTTTTATTATTTTTACAATGTTCAGAAAATAAATAAATGCAAGTCAAAATATAAAATATGCAAGAAAATATAAAAAATAAAAAGAAATGCAAAGGGGGTGCATAAGTAAAATGGGGGGTGCAAAAAGTAGAGACAACAAGCCCAAGCCCAAGCTCACTTCATCCCTGACCTCTAGACCACAAACGCGTGCGCTGTACTTCAAATCCTATTCTTTCTATTCTTTGCATAAAATCAAAAACTTATAACATGAAAAATGTAGCTCATGATCACACAATTTCAATGATATAAAGAACATGACCTAACTCTCAAAGATCAGAGAGAATTTTAATGGTCCTAATTTCTGACCTAGTTTTTTCAACATGTTCAACATCCAAATACTCTTAGCTCAGTTAATATAAATGGAATCTAAGCATATGTACAGCTCAAGCATGTTAGGGACTACATTTTTGCTTCACAAACCTAAGCTTAAGGATGCCTAAATAGAGAGATAGAAACTTGACAAATACCTTGTTCAGTTGAGTTTGGATATGATAATGTGGGAACTTTGAGTGAGGCCTGAAGTTCTTATGAGCTTCCTTGAAGTCCCCTCAAGCTATCCCAATGCTCAGCTTGTCTTGAAGTTGCCTGAATCTCCCTGTAGAAGTCAACCTGCAAACCTTCAAAATGAAAATGGTGATCCTTGAAACAGGGGTTACAGTTGCAAGATAAGGGCCTGGATAGTTTAGGTAGGAGATATGGAATGTGTTTGAAGTGATTCAAAGCAAAACGCATGAGGCAATATGGAAATGGCTTGTGATTTGTAGAGATTGCCCTGTTTTGGGCAGAAATGGTGTTTTTTTGTGTTTTGGAGTGCTTGAGAGGTTGGCAATTCGTGTTTCTTGCTTGTTACAATATTTTGAGATTGTTTTAAATGATACAAAGGCTTGCTCTTTATCAGATGGATGAGATTCCTTGACTTTTGCAAGTTTCTTGCTTTTGAAGAAAAGCTTGAAGTGACAAAGCCAAAGGCCTGTACAGGCTAGCTTATGGACTGCACATAGTTGGTAAACTTTGCCTGATAACTGTGGATCTTGTTTGCAGAAATAGATTAGGTCCATGGCTCAAGAAATGCAAAGTTGTAAAAGTCTTGCTTTATGAAAATGGTATTGTACACTTTATGCCATTTTTGGATTAATTGAATGTACAAAGCTTCAAAGATCAGAATAAGACCATTATCCATTGTGTTTGCATTAAATTAAGGAGTGTAGAAAGGATTAGGACCTGTAAAACCAAGTACAAGCATGTTTGAAACTGATTTGCAACTTGTAACAATGTGAAAATGCCTTGTACAAAAGTGATAAATGGCCATTTTCATTTCTTCGATTCTCCCTAACCATAAATGATTTTGGAGAGTTCTTGGACATTTTGGAAAGATTGTAACATGCTCTACAATCCATCTTTGAAATTTATTTTAAAATTCCTCTTGGAACTAGGTGAAAAGTTGCCATGAATTTAGGTCAAAAATCTGCCTAAACTAGGGCAAAATTTCACTAAGTTAAAAAGTCTATGGACCCTTATTCACAAAATCATAACTTGATATCCAAGCATCTTTTGGGAAAACTTTGTGAATAAAAGTTGTAAATTTCATGGAGTACTACAACTTTTATGCTGGAAGTTTTCTTTTAATCCAATTGCATCATGGTGAAAAAGTTGTGGAAAGTTGGGAAAAAATAAGAAATTTTCATAACTTAGAAAAATTCTAAGTTATGAAAATTTTCAAACTAAAACCCTAATTTGAAAAATTAGGTTTCTTGATCAACAAGTTTCACATTTTTACCCATCTTGATGAATTATGACCCTTGGCACCTGATTTTGACAAAAAAGTCAAAGTTTGACTTTTCAGTGTACAATTGATTTTTGATCAGTTGATTGGAAAATTCATCTGTCAATCCAATGCATTTGAGATCTTTTGAACTATGTGATTAGGTAAAGATGATGCCATTGAGTCCTTGGAATCATGCTTGAACCCAATTGGTCATTGGCTAGGTCAAAAATCAGAAATTGCCCTTTCTCAGTCAAAACCCTAATTTTGACCATTTTACACTTTTGATGATCTGATCAAATTTCTTGAGGAGTTATGGTCCAAACTTGATCAAATAGTACATAGGAGCCCATAATGTGATTGTGGATCAAAAATTATGAAGTTTGACTGTAAATTGGCCGTGGTTGACTTTTTCCCCAATACAGTTGATTTTTAGGTCAACTGTCCAATTGACTGGGCAAAAATGTGATTCAAGGCTTGAAACTTGGTATGGGAAATATTAGGGATACAAGATGGTGTATGAAAGTCACCTGAAGCATTTATGGTCCAAAAATCCTTTTGCAAATTCAAACCCTAATTTCAGGTCAACAGTGCAAGGAGATGTCTTGAGCTGAGCAAACCCTAATCCTGTCTGGAGTCCAAGAGGTCTTGTGAGGAAAATCTTGATAATATGAGAGGGCAAATTTTGGGGTACAACACCCCTCTCACTTGTAATCACCGCAGTGATACCTACAGTCACAAACCTTATGACTAGACCAAAAACCAAATAGAAGATTACACTTCCAATAAACAATACTTAGTCTTACTTAAAAGCTTAAACTAAGAAAAATACTCAACTCTTTTCTTAAAAGCTCACGATTGAGAACAATAACATGATATACTATCAAGTAAAATCAACAAACTTAAATGTATCAAAAGATACATGAGTGAATTATAAAGAACAAAAACACAAAGACCTTAAAAGAATCCTAAAACCCTAATCCTTATATTGCACCCATGGTTTCTTCAATGTGAATTCTTGCTAATTTAGGTTTAGCAAGTCCTTATTTATAGACTCTTGCAGTATGGGCTTGGACTCTTCAAATCAAATCAAATCTTCACTTTTTAAATCAGCTGCAAAATCTTCACATAAAAATAGGAACATCTTTTAAAGTTTCCTAAAAAGTCTCCAAGATCCTTTTTAATGAAACAAATAAAATATTCACATGTTCCTAATAAATATCCTTGAGCTACAAATGATAATGAGATATATCCAAAAGGATCTCTAAAAAAAAATCAAATACGTCAAGAGATAAAACAGTAGTGCCTGCTGCATAACAAGCCAGGATGTAAAGACATCTGGCTCAACAACTATCTGATAAGCATGACAGCAGAACCTGTCATGATAGTTGGTCAAGATATTATGACATCTTGTTCAACATTAGTCCAGAACCATGTTTAAGCAAAATTTATGCCAATCCTAAAACCATGGATTTAACAATCTCCCCTTTTGGCAAATTTTGGCTAAAATAACCAATATATAATAACCCTGGAGAGAGGAATAAAACCGCATCACAAGCTACATGAAAACATGTAAACTTTGTACAAACTGCATCCATAAAATCTATCAGAGATTAGACTCTAGTTACAAATTACCTTCTTCAATACTCCAGAAGAATAGATGTCCAGACATGTGGTCTGACATCACACAGCACAACTCCTCTATAACACAGGAGCTAGACAGGTAAGACAAGTCCATTACTCCCCATGTCACACATGATGAAGACTCCCCCTCAAAGGGAAACCAAAATCACCAAAAAATCCAGTATACTAAATATGAGCTACCCAAGTTCACACAATAGAGGCAGCGGAAGCAGAAGATAAAACAGCCTCACGTCTGGATTTTCACACAACAAGCAAGATGTCAGAACATCTAGTAAGACATCATGCACACAAATTCCACTAGAAGAAGTAGCAGCACCAACCAAGCATGATAGACTATCATGCTCCCCCTAAATAGTTGCATCCTGCAAGCAACCACAATCATTATTATCCCCTTAGCAGTAGCACAATCCTACCAGTATGTTAATCAACATGTCAAGACATTTCCATAACATCAGGACACACACAACACACTAACACTTTACTCCCCCTTTTTAGAAAAAAATTGACAAAAAGTAGAGTAAATGTAAAACATAAATGGAAGAATATAATGCACACAAGCACAAAACACATATGGATGCACACAATAGTAGATGGAAACAAACAAACATCAACAAATCAGATGGAATCACAAAATTGGAAACACACGGACTTTAATTAGTTTAGGAAGTCATCCACCTCTCGCCCCTGTCAAAGATCATCCTAATAGTAACTTGCTCAGGCTTCCTAAGCATGAGAACATAGAGGAAAGATGCAGTATCAGTTGCACTCCTCCATATCTGTAATTTCTATAACTCATCAATTGTACAAGTTATAATCCCATTGTTGATGTTCATAACAGTAAGTTATTCCTTGTTATCCATATGCTCCAGAGTAATAACCTTTCTTTCAGCAAGATTCTTGATAAGTTGGTTATGACTATCAAGGTTCTTATTCCAACCATGTTTAATGAGATATCTGATATCATTTGGATCTTCATAAAGTAATGTCATGACATCATGTTTGACATTATGATCCTTCAACATCTGGTTAATCCACATCTTTGAGAACAACATCTCCTTGTTCTACCATACTCATATTTAGTAGTATTTTTCAGAGCCATAAATCAGACTGTTTCTTAGATACAAATACCTACTAACCCAATATGATCCAATGGTGTAGTTCAAGATCCTTATTTCTTGAATAGTAGAATTCATCCTTGGTTCAAGCTTAGAAACAATACATGAATTTGATATTTCCTTATTGAATTTTGTGATGTCTGCTTCATTAGAGTGTCTTGTACTGATCTCCTTGAATTGTTATGTCTGAACTCTAACTTCTGGATCAACACTTGTGGACTCTTCATTCTACACATAAGATGTTCCAACATTTTTTGTGACATCCTTCTCCCTTTCAATGAATGGATCATCAATAACTACACTTATGGATTCCATAACATCTTTAGCTCTGGAGTTAAAAACTCTATAAGCTCTTATGTTTGAAGAGTAACCCAAAAATATCCCTTCATTCATTATGAGGTCCTTCTTACCTTTTTTATCTTTATTCACTAAGACATAGAATTTACTTCCAAAGGTATGAAAATATTTGATTGTAGGCTTCTTTTTCATATTTCATAGAGAGTAGTTGAAGTACCTCCTCTCAAAGTGACCCTATTATGAATGTAGTATGCAGTATTCATAACTTTAGTCCAAAACTCCAATGGTAATTTCTTAACATAAATCATAAATCTTGTTGATTCTTGTGTAGCCCTGGTTGCTCAACAAGTCCATCTTGCTGAGAAGTGATTGAAACAGAAGATTCAAGACTGATATTTTCAGAAGGACAAAATTCAGAAAATTTTGCATTCTCAAACTCCTTATCATGGTAGCTTCTAACCTTCACAATCATACTCTTCTTCTCCTCTTGAATACGTTGACACAAATTTTTGATGACTTCAAAAGCATCTGATTTTTCTCTAAGAAAGTTCATCCAAGTATACCCAGAAAAGTCATCTATAACCACATATACATACCTCTTTCCACCCAAGATTTCTATATGAATTGGTCCCATTAAGTCCATATGAAGAAGTTCCAGCACTTTGGAAGTAGTGTGATGTTACAACATTAGGTGTGACATCATGGTTTGCTTTTTAATTTCACACTCACCATGGACTTTACCTTCTCCAATTTTGAGCTATGGCATTCCCTTGATAGCTCCTTCAGATAATACATCCTTCAATCCTTTTAGATTAAGGTGTCCAAGCTTTTGGTTCCACAACTATGCTTCTTCTTCATGGGTTGTCAAACATGTGGAAGAATAAGTAGTTATATGAGATTCCCATAGATAACAGTTGTCTTTAGACCTAATGCCCTTCATCAAAATAGCATATTTCTCATCTTTGACCAGACATTCTGACTTTGAGAAGTAGACTAACATACCTTTTTCACACAATTGACTAATTCTAATGAGATTAGCAGTTAATCCTTTCACAAAAATAATATCTTCTAAACTAGGAGAACTAGCACACATCAACTTTCTAACTCCTTTGATTTCACCTTTAAACCATCACCAAATATGACAGAACTTGTGGGATGAGGTCTAATATTCACCAATAACTTCTGAACCCATGTCATGTGTCTAGAGTATCCACTGTCAAAGTACCAATCTTCTCCATTTGAGTCTCTTAAGGAAGTATGAGCAATAAGGTTAATATCCCTATTTTCAACACTTCTCTTTCTGCTCACCTAATCAGCCTTAAAATAAATAGAAGATTTTTTATCTCCATAAAATTTGTAACAAAAAGGCTTTATAGGACCATGCTCACCATAATAATGACATCTCCAAGTTGATTACTGAGTTTTAGATGAAACTACATCATGTCTGCCAGGACATTGTAACATTTGGTTGAACATGTTGATCATGCTTTTCTTTTCATAATAAAGGGACTCCTCTTCAGATAATCTTCTTTGTTTATTATAAAATAGATAAACAACTTCGGTATCTCCATCCTCTCTCACCATATCAGCTATTCTTTTCATCTTCTTCAAGGATTCTGACATGTCTTAAGAATTTCTTCACACCTATCACATGTATCCTTATAGGATACATCAAGGTCTTCATAATGGAAACTTTCATGATAAGCTTCCACTTTATCTTCCCATCTACCAAAAAGAGCCATCACAAGTTTTGTCATTTCATTGTTAGCCCCATTTTCTGACTCATCATCATCAAACCAAGATATAGTAAATCCCTTTTCAGCTTCTTGAGAAAAGTGGGACATTCGGGTTTAATGTGACCAAAACCCTCACATTCATAACATTGAATGCCTTTTCTTTGATTTGACTTGTCCTCAGTCCTGGTATTTTTTTGAAAATCTTCATCATTCCTGATGTCAGATGAGATGCTCTTGACATTTGGTCTATCTCTTCTGTCCATTCTTTTCAAAATTATATTGAATTTCTTTTCAAGTAGCACAATGGTATTGGACAGTTTGATACGGTGGCAGAACCAATTGTTTAATACTGGTTTGCATTTTGCATTTTTTGTTTGCAAAATGTCGCGGTAAGCAAGAGTCGCCACCGACTTTTATTTCATCCAATCAGAAAGGAAAAAAGTACAGAAAAAATCCTGTTTCAAGATATTCTGAGTACGGGGGGAAGATTATAGAAAGGGAAGATGTTAGCACCTTTTCTATCCATGGTTTTCCATGGGCTCTTAGGTACTTTCTCATCTTTTTAAAATTGCTTGTGTATGTGCTTTGTTTTTGAAAAGTTTGACTTCGTGATAACCCTTGTATCAGTCCTCAAAGGTGTGACGAAGTTGTTTTGAAAATTTGTTTGAAAAGTGTAAGTGTGAAAAAAGCTTTGATTTGAGCAAGTACCTACTAGCATCTACCTACTCGAAAAAAGATCGTTTCTATTCTTGTTTCCTTTAGACAGCGCTATACTACTATTGAGAAATAGGTAGCGCCGTCGTTGGAGCTGTAAGGGTCAATTCGAAAGGGACGTACGATCACTAAAGAAATTTTAGGATACCTTAGTAATAACCCTAGAGTCTTAAGATCATATTCGAGGATACATTTCCGAGGCAACATTTCCGAGGAAACATTTCTGAGCCAACATTCGAATGGGACATTTGATCTTTTTAGACAGGAGGGCAACCACTAAGACACCCTATGCTTAATGATCGTTTACCGAAGGCAACTGAAGTGAGAGTATACCCTAGGAGTGATATGTGCAAGTGATTTGTTTTCAGTTATTTATCTTTGCACATTAGGGTTTTCTAACTGTATTAATTTGTCATGCATTCTTGTCATACAATCCTATTAGCATACATCTAGACATTTAAATATTTTTAGGAATTAAAATGCGAGAAAATAAATCTACGCTATTACAAGGCTTCGGGGAAGGGGATTAATTACATAGCCAATAACCCGAGGAAAAAGCGATAAGTAAAAACCCTAAATTAACTATTACAAACCAGTGAGCAGTTACAAAAATATTGTCAAAATAAATAATAAGCGCACGGCGAATTAAATGCGAGATGGTTAGGGTTTTAACCCTTGACTAAACCTATTCGCGATTGATTAAAAAAAATATTTTTCTTATTTAAGAAAATAATGAAACAATTAAAAAGAAAATCCTAAGTTCTAATTAATTTTAAGTTAAGAAAAATAAATTAATTCAATCTAAAAAAACCTATTTTTGTATTTTGTTTACTTGAGAAAAATAAAAGAATCGAATCTAGAATTTAACCTAATTTCTATTTGATTTTATTTATAAAAACAAGCTAAAATTGCCCTAAGTTAAACTAAATTAAATTAAATTAACAAAATTAATTTTGATAAAAAAAGTCTAATTCTAATTTTTTTTTATTTCTTAATTTTATGATTTTATGAAAAATAAGTGATTAATTGTCAATTAAAATAAATAAAAGAAATATTAAATAATTAAAAAAATAAGAAAGAAAAGTTAGAAGTGGGCCTGGTTGCATTTAGCAATTCTGGGGGTATGATGTTGAAATTCTAGGCCCAAACCAATCCCAGCCCTTTTAACTTCGCCTGATCTAGTGCGTACGTTGACCTGGGGCGTATGGTGATCCTTCAATGATGGCACGTTGGATCTTCGCTGAAGATGCATTTTATGGTTGGATCTTGATGGCATATGGTGGATGTATTGGGCAGCTTTGCACATGATCACATGATAAAAAATAATATGAAACAAAGGTTGGGACCTAGGAATCGAACCCAGGTCCTTATGCTCGCTCCCAATACAATGCTGCCAATTGAGCTGCTTTATTTGTACATATAATAGAAATAATCAATATAATCAAATCACGTGATGTACTCAGAAAAATGCGCAAAAATTCAAACCACCCAACTAGTGAGTGCCACGCATCGTCTTCTTCCCCAAACTGCCGTTTTAGGCAACAGAACTTTTACCTACGGACGTTTGGTGTAGGTATAACCTTGTCCATCTCCAAAATTGCATATGCTCAAGATAAATGACAATGGCTGGTACCAATCAACTTGTCTCATCCTCACGAGCATTATGGTACCAGAATCAGTGCCCAATTTTGCCTGCATTGAAAACCCCTAAACAAGAACACAAAACCCTAACTATGGCAATATCATGTACAGGCATAAAAAATGCAATTAAATGGAATGATTAGCTTGCAAACACGATGATAAAAATGAGTATAATAATCAAAAGTGCTAAAGAGGCGTGAATTAGTGAAATCAGAATCAAGTTTTTGGGCAAACCGTGGGAGGTGTAGAGCACGATTTTGGGCGTTTCAATACCTGGGAGTGATTGGAATTCCTTCTTGGGATGTCTGGGAAGGGATTGGTGCTCTTGAAATGCTTCCAAACTCCTTGTATATTGAAAGCCGATCCACACTTTTTCTTCAAAAATTTGACTTTGCTTGGTGACTTTCACGACCTCAATCCTCTTTTTCTTGCCTTGGCTATGCTCTGTATATGTAATGGAATACATTAGGTCAACAAAAACGAGCTAAATCTTGGTCCACTATGAAGATTTGATTTGGTCTTTATCCTTGTATGATATCTTTCTATATCAAGCCAAATCATACCAATTTTGGTTCAATTTGTTTTGCACGTTTTGGATATGATTTGTCAGCATAATTGGATTTGATTCCACCCAAAATCTGATCACAAAAAAAATCATTGATATTTTTTGCTATTTATTTGATTTAATTTGATTTTTAAATGATAAAAATCAAAATAAAATAAATAAATCAGGCAAAAGATGTGTGGGTGCTTATTTGGATTTTGGACCATGTCATAAGCAAGATTCAATCATGAAAAACTAGGCCCATTTGACAAAAAATGTATTTTTGAGCACATTTGACTTTTGACAATTTTGCAAAAATGGTTAACTTGGCCAATGCATAACTCTTTCAATTTTGACCCTAGAGATGTTTTCTTGGACTTTTTAGAAAGCTTAGGATGTCCTCTAAGCAATCGTTTTAGTCTCATCTCAATTGAGTCTTCCATGTTCATGTATGAAGCTTTGACCCAAAAGGTATTTTTGTTGACTTTTCAAAAGGACCTACATTGTCAAAATTCATATCTTTTTGTGAGTACATATTCTGAACTTGGGAGATGAATATGAATTGTAGGTAATTGCATCCTCTTCAAAATGAGATTTAGATGGGTCATTTATGATAAAGTATGAGAAAGTTATGCTTGGTCAAAGTTGAGTTGACTTTTCCTACAAAACCCTAATTTAGTAACTTTGGGGTTTTGATGAATTGTGAGGAATCCTTGAGGAATCATGATCAGCCCTTGATCAAATGATGGATAATACTTCAAAAGGAGGATGTTTACCAAAAATGTTGAAGTTTGACTGTATGTGGGCCACATTTGACTTTTGACCTAGCACAATTAATTTTCAGGAATTTGAGCAATTGACTGAGCAAACTTCTTCTGCAAGGCTTGAAACTTGACATGAATGATCTTGAGAACCTATTAGGACAATGGTGAGCATTTGAGTCCTTTGTGGTCCACACATCTTGATGAAAATGGAAACCCTAATTTGAGATAGACTGCCTTAGGAGAGAGTTTGTCTGGTCAACTCTTGAACTTCCTTAGCAATTTGGGGACCTCACTTGCCATGTGTTGAGAAATATGGGAGGGAAAATTTTAGGGTACAACAGCTGCCCCTGTTCAATCTTCTTAAACCTGAGGATGTAGATTGACTCATCTGCCTTTCGTGATCTGAAGGTGGAAGATGATTGAACACTAGAGTGCCCAGAAATTTGCACTCGCATGAAGTGATACTTGACTTGTGATGTTAGGAATGGGCTTATAGACGCCATTTGGTAGTTTCTATAGAATTGTCGGAGATGGGTTTAAAGATACCATCCGAAGGAGTGTCGATCGCACAAGAGATTCCTTTGCGAGAACCCATATACATGTTTATAAGGAGGACTTCGCTGGGGAATGCCGGTCTCTGTCTTGAGAGAAATAAAGTTTTTTGAGCTTCAGTTGTCCGTTACTCTACTGAGGAATAATTCTGGTTTGGGAAGCGGAAATGAACTGCGTGTTTGGTCGGGGTATATGTTGCACCGCGACTTTCTGGGGAAATATGTAATCAATTGTGTTTGATCGGGTCCCGGTCTTACCGTGTTGTGGACTGCCGTATGAGGATAAGAGAGGAAGAAAACCCGGATAGTAAGGTTAGGAGAAGGAACCTGGATAGTAGGGTTACTTCGATATGAAAGCCTGGATAGTAGGGTTGTGAGAAAGAACCTGGATATTAGGGTTATTTTGATATGAAAGTCTGGATAGTAGGGTTGTAAGAAGGAACCTGGATAGTAGGGTTACTTCGAGGTGAAATCCTGGATAGTGGGGCTGTGAGAAGGAACCTGGATAGTAGGGTTACTTCGATATGAAAGCCGGGATAGTAGGGCTGTGAGAAGGAACCTGGATAGTAGGGTTACTTCGGGATGAAAGCCTGGATGGTAGGGCTGTGAGAAGGAACCTGGATAGTAGGGTTACTTCGATATGAAATCCTGGATGGTAGGGTTGTGAGAAGGAACCTGGATAGTAAGGTTACTTCGGGATGAAAGCTTGGATAGTAGGGCTTAAGAAGGAACCTGGATAGTAGGGTTACTTCGATATGAGAGCCTGGATAGTAGGGCTGTGAGAAGGAACCTGGATTGTAGGGTTACTTCGGGATGAAAGCCTGGATGGTAGGGTTGTGAGAAGGAACTTGGATAATAGGGTTACTTCGATATGAAAGCCTGGATGGTAGGGCTGTGAGAAGGAACTTGGATGGTAGGGTTACTTCGATATGATATCCTAGATAGTAGGGCTGTGAGAAGGAACCTGGATGGTAGGGTTACTTCGATATGAGAGCCTGGATAGTAGGGCTGTGAGAAGGAACCTGGATAGTAGGGTTACTTCGATATGAGAGCCTGGATAGTAGGGCTGTGAGAAGGAACCTGGATAGTAGGGCTACTTCGATATGAGAGCCTGGATAGTAGGGTTATGAGAAGGAACCTGGATAGTAAGTTTACTTCGGGATGAAGGCCTGGATGGTAGGGCTGTGAGAAGGAACCTGGATAGTAGGGTTACTTCGATATGAAAGCCTGGATGGTCGGGCTGTGAGAAGGAACCTGGATAGTAGGGTTACTTCGGGATGAAAGCTTGGACAGTAGGGCTTAAGAAGGAACCTGGATAGTAGGGTTACTTCGGTATGAAAGCCTGGATAGTAGGGCCGTGAGAAGAAACCTGGATAGTAGAGTAACTTCGATATGAAAGCTTGGATAGTAGGACTGTTTCGGAATGAGTTTGGGTAAAATTGCAGAGGGAACCTGGGTAAGGTTGTTTTTGTCGCACCGATGATTACTTTGTTTAGCTTTGAGTGTTGATCATGGACCTGCTGGAAATTGTTGATAGTAACTGTCTTTCCTGAAAGAAATACATGATTAGTTATATGCGATGCATGAGATCCATTGTATGATGACGTTCTCAAAATAAATGAGACTATGTTATATGTAATGTATGCACATGTCATGATGTATGAACATGAAATGCTGACGTAATAATCTGAGTCTGGGAAAATAAATCCCTGACTGCTTGTTTGGAGAGTATGAGAAATGGTATTCTTGACTGTTGTAAAAACATAGTTCCTCTACTTCTGTTGGGGATGGTGAACAAAAATGACTGGCTTCACATCCATTTGGCTGGTGAATATTCTACCGGAGGATACCCTATATGAGGATAACTCTGCGGGGAATAGCTTGGTTGGAGAGGAGATACTTTGTTGATAGGTTTGCTGATTTGAAGGAATAAACTCAGCTGGGGATGAATTTCCGTTGCTGGTGATAATGAATTCTGTTGGAGATTGAATTTTTGCCTGTGAGAGAAATAAACTCTGCTTGGGGGAAAATTTACTGACTCACTCGCTATTGTGAACCTCAGCTGGGTAGAGTTGTGTCCTGTTTGGGAAGGCTAACATCACTGTCCTTGGGTACTTTTTACTCCGTGGGGAGTGTATGTATCAACACTCATGTTCTCCAGCTGGCTCTATCCTGGTACCTGATGGGCTGAGTAACTGTAAGGTTTGGGCACTTCTTGTTTTCCATGTTTGTAGCATTACGAGTAATCTTCTTTTGTTTCTCATGTGAATATTTATGAGCAAGTCATTATTTTAAAATGCATATATAAAAAATGAATCACTGGACGTTCTTGCAAAACAAAACAGAAAAAGAAAAACAAAGTGGAACTTCTTGTGAAAATGAATTGTATTGATTTTTTGAAGTTGGCCTGTAATAGGCGTTTTGTATAAGGAGGCTGACGTCCTAGTAAGAGAACACCGCCGAAAGACATGAATTATACAATTTGTGTAGAAGAAAGAAAAACAGCTATGTGAATCAATCCCATTGGGTTCCAACTCTGCTATTGCCTTTATATCTTCAAGCGTCTCATCACTTTGCTGCTTGGCCGAAGGTTGATCATATTGGTTGGCGTTGTCCGAGCTTGATAGTTGATACCGAAGACTGGTTGCGAGATGATCCAATGAGACATAGTGTTAAACTTTTATCCCTAATTTTTTTCCTGGACTGCCCTTTCGGGTTTTCGGTCCACCGGGATACCCTTTTTTGCCCAAGCTGCCTTTTCAGGTTTTCGATTTGCCGGGTGTACAGTTTTTTTCTTCTTTTTCATCCCTTACTTTTTCCCGAACCCTTTTAGTTCGCCGGGAAGCCCTTATTTTTTCCTAGGCCAGTCAACCTAGCGGGTCTTTGATTATGCATAGTATCTTTTCACTATGTCTGCATTGACGGGGTGAGGAAGGTCATCACCATCCATGGTGGTTAGAATCATAGCTCCTCCGGAGAAAATGTTCTTAACCACAAATGGCCCTTCGTATGTGGGGGTCCATTTTCCCTTGGGATCACCTTACAGTAGTATGATGCGTTTGATCACTAAATCCCCGACTTGATATTCTTGACGTCTAACTTTCTTGTTAAAATCCTTGATCATTCACTTGTGATACGTCTGACCATGATAGATAGCAGTAAGTCTTTTTTCATTGATTAGATTCAGTTGAACAAGCCAGATTTGGATCCAGTCGTCTTCGTTCAAACCTGCATCCTTCATAATCCTGAGAGAGGGTATCTGGACTTCGATGGGTAGAACTGCCTCCATGACATATACCATAGAGTAGGGTGGTGCCCCTGTCGACGTCCATGCTAAGGTACGGTACCCATGAAAAGCGAATGGTAACATCTCGTGCCAGTCTCTATATGTCACTGTCATCTTCTTCACAATCTTCTTGATGTTCTTGTTAGCTGCTTCAACATCCCCATTCATCTTCGGCCCGTAGGGAGAAGAGTTATGATGCTGTATCTTGAACTGTTTGCAGAGCTCGGTGATCATCATGTTGTTGAGATCTGTACCATTGTCAGTAATAATTCTCTCTGGGACACCATATTGACAGATCAGATTGTGTCGGATGAACCGCACCACGACGTTCTTGGTTACTGTAGCAAAGGAAGCTGCCTCGACCCACTTTGTAAAATAATCAATTGCTACCAGAATGAAATGATGCCCATTGGACGCAGTAGGTATGATCTCGTCGATCATGTCGATGCCCCACATTGCAAAGGGCCAAGGAGCTGTCAACACATTTAGGGGAACCGGAGGTACATGCACCTTATCATCATAGACTTGACACTTATGACAGGTTCGAGAATGCTGATAACAATCGGCTTTCATAGTGGACCAGTAGTATCCTGCCCGTAGGATTTTCTTCGCCATGGTGTGTCCACTGGAATGAGTTCTGAAGGTAGGGTTTATCTGCTACCTCTTCAGTCTCAATGTCATAGCAATGTGCGGGTTCGTCCAACCTCTCAATGGTAATCTGGGGAGCTTCATTGTCTCATCTAACTTTGAACATAGAAGACATGGTAGCTAGTGCGTCCGCCAACTGGTTTTCTTCTCGCGGGAAATGTTCAAAAGTTATCTCCTCAAAGTGTGGGAGCAATGTCAGTACATACTCTCGGTAAGGAATAAGATTCAGGTGCTTCGTATCCCACTCACCTTTGATCTAACTTATCACCAGAGAGGAATCTACGAATACACTCAAGAACTTAATCCTTAGGTCAATAGCGGCTCGAAGACCCATGATACACGCCTCATACTCTGCCATATTGTTGGTGCAGTTAAAACATAATCGGGCGGTGAACGGAGTATGACAACCCTCAGGAGATATAATTATAGCGCCAATGCCATTACCCAATGCGTTTGAGGCTCTATCAAAATACAAAGACCATCGGGATCCCTCCTCGGGTCCTTCATCCGGTCCAGGTTCTTCGCAGTCGGTTACTAACATGATATTCTCATCCAGGAATTCGAAATTCATGGACTGGTAGTCATCCACATCCTAATGCGCCAAATGATCCGCCAATACACTCCCCTTGATTGCTTTCTGGGTTGTGTATTGGATGTTGTACTCGGTTAAGATCATCTTCCATCTTGCTATTCTTCCGGATAAGGCGGGCTTCTCGAAAATATTCTTGATCGGATCCATCTTTGATATCAACAAAGTAGTGTGAGTCAGCATATACTGTCTCAGTTGGCGAGCAGCCCATGCCAAAGCGCAACAAGTTTTCTCGAGCAATGAGTATCGGGTCTCACAGTCGGTAAACTTTTTGCTAAGGTAGAAAATGGCATACTCTTTTCGACCAGACTCGTCATGCTGCCCCAACACACACCCCATTGAATTGTCTAGCACTGTCAAGTATAAAATCAAAGGTTTTCCTTCAACTGGAGGCATCAGAAATGGTTGTTCTTGAAGGTATTCCTTGATTCTTTCGAAAGCGGTTTGGCATTCATAATTCCACCTTACCACTTATCTTTCTTCAGAAGCTTGAATATTGGCTCACAAATAGCAGTTAGATGGGAAATGAACCTGGCGATATAATTCAGATGTCCCAAGAAACCTCTAAATTCTTTTTCCGTGCGGGGAGTTGGCATCTCTTGTATGGATTTTACTTTTGCAGGGTCCACCTGAATACCTTTGTCACTGACAAAAAAACCCAGAAGCTTACCAGACCTTACCCTGAAGGTACACTTGTTCGGATTCAACCTCAGCTTGTATGTCTTCAACCTATCAAACAGTTTCTAGAGATGATCAAGGTGCTCTTCCTCAGTCTGGGATCTGGCTATCATGTCATCAACATAAACCTCGATCTCATGGTGAATCATATCGTGGAACAAAGCGACCATGGCACGCTGATAAGTTGCCCCAACATTATTCAACCCAAAAGGCATTACCTTGTAACAAAAGGTGCCCCGCTGTGTAATGAAGGTTGTCTTCTCCATGTCCTCAAGAGCCATCTTGATTTGGTTGTATCCAGAAAAACCATCCATGAAGGAGAAGATCTTGTGTTGCACGATGTTGTCGACTAGAACATCAATGTGAGGAAGTGGGAAGTCATCCTTGGGGCTTGCCCTACTCAGATCTTTGTAGTTCACACACATCCGTACCTTACCATCCTTCTTAGGTACCTGAACGACGTTGCCAACCCACTACGGATAGGAAGTGACAGATAAGAATCCTGCCTCGAACTGTTTCATGACCTCTGCCTTGATTTTCTCTGACATTTCAGGGCGCATACAGTGGACCTTCTGCTTTACCAGAGGGCAGTCTTCCTTAGTCGGCAGGCGATGTACCATAATATCAGTGTCTAAACCAGGCATGTCTTCATAGGACCAATTGAAGATCTCAACATAGTCGTGTAGCATCTGTATTAACCATTGTTTGACACTAGGCTCCAGATTCGCACCTATTTTAACCTATTTCTTATCTTCCTCTGTACCCAAATTCACTGACTCAACTGGCTCTTCATGAGGTTGTATGGCCCTTTCTTCCCGCTGTAATAGTCTAGCAAGTTCTCCAGGCACCTCATAATCATCCTCACCTTCGTCCTCGGCTTGGTTGATCGGATTTTTAAAGTCATAACTGGAAATAGCAGAGTTGTTATCAATGGGATCCAGAGTGGATATGGATCTGCATTATGATACGTGAGTGTGTGTAAGAGAATAGCTATTTTGATAAAGTGAGAAACAGAAAAGAAAAACAAGGAGCACAAAATTTGTATGCAAGGAACGTCCAATGCTTTATTAATGATATATGAAATGACAAATAATAAGCCCTCACAAGCAAAGCCAAGGTGCCTCGGGCAAGGCACCGGGCCGTAAAGTTTCAAACTATTTATTACAAATCTTAAAACAAAAGTCAATTACTGTGGAATAAAAGAAACATGTATGAAGTCCTTCGCCGTCCAGTTATTCAGTCCACCGTTGGTTGTTGGGTAGATCCAGTTGTTGATGTCTGAATCTTCTTCACTGTCCTCAATGCATTAATTCCCCGATTGCTGATGTGTAGAGGAGGTCTTCCAATCCGTGCGCGCCTAACATCCCTTTGAGCCCCTGTAGTAAATCCCAAACCAAATTTGTCAGTTCTGTGAGTGAAATCAGGGAGCTGACCCCAATTGGTACACGCACCTTCTTCAACCACGACCCTGGCGTCCTTGAGAGAAGCCATCTTCAACAGAGGTTTGTTGGTAGTAACTTCAGTTGATGCCGAGAACTGAGGGACCTCTTCGAAATTATGACAAGGAGTTTCTATGAATTCCCCGTCCATCTCTACATAGTGAAAGGAATTGAGGTGACTCACCATATATTCTTCTTCACCTCACACAATGACAATCTTCCCCTTCACCGGATACTTCAGCATTTGATGGAGTGTGGAAGTAACTGCCCCAGCCCTATGGATCCAAGGACGAACCAACAAGCAAGAATATGATGGCCTGATATCCATCACGTAGAAGGTGGACCCAAAAGTCTGAGAACCCACTTTGACAGGGATGTCTACCTCCCCGTGCAACATTCTCTTTCATCCGTCAAAAGCCCTTACCACAATGTTACTCGGCTTTAAAGTCAAACCCTCACAATCCAAACGGTCCAACGCCTTCTTCGGCAGAACATTCAGTGAAGACCCGATATCTACCAGCACATGGGCCATGGTGGTGCCCTTGCACTCAATCGAGACATGCAGAGCATCATTATGATTCTTCCCCTTGGGGTCAGATCCGCATCTGAAAAACCTAGTCCATTGTCAACAGTCAGGCTGGCCACACAATCTTTGAACTGGTCGACTGAAGTTTCCTGCGGAACATGCGCAATCTTGAGAAATGCAATCAAAGCCTTCGCATGGGCTTAAGAACACAACATCAGAGACAACATGGAGATCTTTGATGGGGTTTGCCCCAACTGCTCGACCATATTGTAGTCTCCCTTCTTGATAATTTTCAGTATTTCCTCTATTTCTTGTTTAGAGGCTTCCACGACGATCTTCTTAGGTTCCTCCGTCCGGGAAGGCTCACCTATAATCTCCTTGCCCCGAGTCCCAGATGGCTCAGCAACAGGGGTGATAACTGGAGTAAGAACAGGAATAGTAGCAAGTGTACTAACTGGAGTAGGAACAGGAGAAATGTCAGGAGTGCTTGTTGGAGAAGCAGTTGGAATAACAGTAGGCTTGACGATAGTCTTCGGGGAAATCTCGGGAGAGAATACCCTTCCACTTCGGGTAACTTTACTAGTCCCGACAATATTACTGAAATCAGTATCATCTTCTTCATTCCTCAAATCCTGCTTAATGCCATGATAATACACATCGGTACCATAATGCCATGGGACAGCCTTGTCTGAGGTGTACGGGATGGGACCAAGAACAATGATTATTAGCGGAGAAATTCTTTGAACAGGTGTAACCCTAACAGGTCTTCTCGAGGAAACCTTGGAAGGATTGGAGGAAATGGTTATAATGGCAACATCTTCAGTAGGAACAACAGGGATCATAGTCTTCTCGAACAAAATCTCTTTATTATCCATCAGGCGCTGAACACTTGACTTCAACAAACGGCAACCAGAAGGTATAATCAAACACATGTGGAAACCTTCACCATAACTCGGAAAAAAACCGGCCAACAGCAAATTCTTCTTAACAGTCATAAGAGGAGTATAAATTTCTTCAACAGAGGTCACAAACAAATCGGTGTCAACAACATTAACTCTACGACCATGTTTAGGCATGGGTGCAGTTATAACATTCGACTTTTCTAGAGCATCGAACTTTATCTCCTTGGCTTCAAGCAGATCTTGTACTTTGTTTCTCAGAGCCCAACAATCATTTGTATCGTGGCCAGGACTCTCAGAATGGTAGGCTCACCGCGCGTTGGGATTGTATCTGGAAGAGGTAGTGTTTGGATTCTTTGGAGCCTCTCTCAAGGACGCCAAGTTGGATTTTAACAGATGAGGCAGAACTTCAGCCAAAGTCATGCTGATACGGGTAAATTAGCGTTGTGGTCTTTCCACCCTTTGCTTATTGTTGCGTTATGGAGAAACTGCGGGTCTCGGTATCACTACAGTATTTACTGTTTGATAAAGTTCAGATCTGCTTTGGCCCCTCGAGCTATAGACTGCACTGGCCTCCTTCTTACCAACAAAAGGTTTCTTTACCGAACTCAAAGAGGCATCCTTCTGTATTTTACCACTCTGAATTCCAGCTTCTACTCTCTCTCCAGTTAAAATCAACTCGGTGAAACCAGATGACGAGCTGCCGATCAAGTGATTGAAAAATGGACCAGATAGCGTCCCCAGAAACATGTCCACCAACTCCCTATCAGACAAAGGGGGTTGAACTCTCCCAGCCAAGTCTCTCCACTTCTGAGCACAATCTTTAAAACCTTCACCTGCACCCATGGACATACTCTAGAGTTGAGTACGAGTGGGAGCAAGGACAACATTATACTGATACTGCTTGTAGAAAGCAGCAGCAAGATCTTCCCAGTTTCAGACACCGGTTCCCTCCAACTGGTAGAACCATTCAAGCTGAGTCCCTGACAGACTATCTTGAAAGAAATGCACCCATAAATTTCTATCAGCAGTGTGGGGTTGGATTTTCCTGACATACGAGTGGAGATGGAGTTTTGGGCAAGACGCCCCATCATACTTGGCAAAAACCAGAGCTTTGAACTTATGAGGGATGACCACTCCTGATACCAATCCCAATTCCTCGAAATCCAAACCAGGTATCTTCTGAACCTCTATAGCACTCAGACGGTCTTCTAACTGCTTGTACCTATCCTCAGCAGGAGGATATTGCTCATCATCGTAATCAGTATCGTTGTCAGAAACTGTAGGACTAGGGTCCTTTTCCCTTTCTTGGTTCTCCCTGTCTTTGGATGAAGAGGTCAGATCAGTTTGATGCTTCAATCTTTCTTCGAACCTTCTACCCATGTTCAGAATACCAGTCTTCTTCTTCTTCTTCTTCTTCTTCTTCTCTTTCAAAATAAGGGTCTTCAAATCCTCCTGCCCCTTAGCCAGACTTATGAACATCTGTTGGAACTGGGCGTTCTGCGCCTGAAGATCTTTGATGACTTGATCGGAATACATTTTTGCTGAAATAAACAGCGAAGAAGATGAGAAACCTGTAGTGGTACATGTAATGATGTGCATGATAATGGGATGCACATGTAATGATTTCAAAGACTTTGGGAGATTTAAATTTGCAAACCAAAATAAACCAAAACTTTATTAGCTTAAATTTGAAAGGTTCAACATGCCTTTAAGGCGTTACAAAGGAGTAAATAAAAACAAATCTAGACTAGAAAAGAAAAATCAAAAGTCCCATGGACGCTTCCTCTTTATGCTGATATAGTCATTGATCACTCTTTCTTCCTCGAGCTTCCTGGTGAGCTTTAAAACCTTCCTTTCTTGCTCATGGAACTGCTCCCGGTAAGTATCCTGCTCATTCTTCAGCTGAATCTAAGACTTCTGTAACTCCCCAGGATCAGTGGGCATGTAAGGATATAGAACCATGTAAGGAATGCCTTATTCATTAGTGGGCTCCACAATCACTGGTAATACAGCCACATAAGGCATCACAAGCTTCTGGGCACGAGCTCGGACCCATTGGAGGTAAGGCTGCATAGGAAGGGAAGTCTTCGGTCCCAATTCTTTGGGGTCAGATCTGTTTACCATGCCCCAAGCTCGTATGAACCTCTGGCGATGCTCCTTAACGTCATCCTTATAGTCGAATACAATGTCCTCGAGAAGTAACTCATGGAGACCATCTCTTCGAGCACAACCAAATTGTCGCAAGGCTAGACAAGGATTGTAGGTTATACCCCCTCTGATACCAAGTAATGGGACATTAGGGTATCCCCCACAGTGGTCAATGAAAGTAGTGTCTTCCATAGCCCGGGAACACCAAAGAATATCCGTATGAGCAAGTGACATTATTCTGTGTGACCAACCCAAACCTTCTTCATTCTTTAGCGCAGACTTAGGGATGTGAGAAATAAACCACCTCGACAGCAATGGCATGCAGCACATGAGAGTCCCTCTTCTCTTCATAGTACGAGTATGGAGAGCATGCAAGATATCTATAACCAAGGTAGGCACAGGGTTGCGAGAAAGGAAAATCTTGACAGTATTCACATCTACAAAGGAGTCTGGATTAGGGAGGAGAACTAAACATAGATAAGAAGAGCCAAGACATCTTCAAAAAAGCCTGAAAATAAAAATCATCCCAAAACAACTGAGCCTGGTCTATAAGAAATTTGGCTAAAAAACCTTCGACCCCGCTTCAAGTTTCCCAATTGGATGCCACATCGGCCCGTTTTAAATGCAAGGATGAGGCAATGTCTTCTGGCCTAGGAACTTCTTCCATACCTGTGAAGGGTACCTGTTCAAGAATGGATATGGCCAATAAATGAGAGAGTTTTTCCAAGGTGGGTACCAGCTGGTAATCTGGAAAGGTGAAGTAGTGATGCTTGGGATCGAAGAACTGAAATAGTACGCTCATCATCTGTTCATCAAGGTTTGAAGTAACCAGGCTGAGAAGTTGACCATGTCTCTTGATGAAAGTAGAAGTTTCGGAAACTCTTAATGCTAGCTCTTTGAGTTGGGCAAGTATTTGCACAAAGTTGATTCATATAGTTTTTCTACGCACGGAAGCCATGATCTACAAAACAGAACAAAGATAAATTCCCTTGGTCTTTGAAATGGTTAGTGTAATGAAGCATGAATGCCATGTTATAATTCATGATGTCATGATAAACCATAAGTATAGCAAACACAATTATTGCAAACATAGTCAAACCACACAAAGACCTTAGGTTTAAGGCTTACATGAGGTCAAAGGTAATACCCTCTTGAAGTTAAGTTGGTTCAAACCTGTCCTAGAAAAGTAACCGGGTTCTAGAGGATCTCAATATCACTGACCATCCTCCATCGGTCATGGTTTCAGCTCACGCAATCTTTTCTTGCGGCCGAAATTATTCCGAGAGTATGGTCTTAATGAGTGTATCATCGAGTATCAACCAGTTCTCAGCTCTACACCGAGGCCGGCTATCTCACTACTTTCTAATGGCCAAGTTGGGCGATTAAAGGTTCTAAGGTCAGTTGATGCTTAACGACACCATGCAGCGGCGCTGTATTCTCCACGTTTCTCCACAAGGGATACCGGTACCAACCAAAGTGCCAAATCAACATAGCTACCGCTTCAACCGTATTAGTCTATGCCGTACATTTCCCTCACAGTCTATTGCTACTTACCTAAAAGGTATCCCCAGATCCGGGTGTAGGATCTATAGTAACCCCAAACAAAACCCTTAAAAGTAAAGCAAACAAAACAATCGAGAGAAGCAATTATGATGACCTAGATCCTAAGTTATACCCCACTTATTTCTCCTCAGCAGAGTCTCCAGTTCTATGATACGGTGGCAGAACTGACTGTTTGACGCTGGTTTCGTTTTGCGTTTTTTGTTCGCAAAATGTCATGGTAAGCAAGAGTCGCCATCGACTTTTATTTCATCCAATTGGAAAGGAAAAAAGTACAGAAGAAAAAAAATCCTTTTTCGAGATATTCTGAGTACGGGGGGCAGATTATAGAAAGGGGAGGTATTAGCACCCTTTCTATCCATGGTTTTCCATGGGCTCTTAGGTACTTGCTCATCTTTTTAAAATTGCTTGTGTATGTGCTTTGTTTTTGAAAAGTTTGACTTCGTGATAACCCTTGTATCTGTCCTCAAAGGTGCGACGAAGTTGTTTTGAAAATTTGTTTGAAAAGTGTAAGTGTGAAAAAAGCTTTGATTTGAGCAAGTACCTACTAGCATCTACCTACTCGAAAAAAGATCGTTTCAATTCTTGTTTCCTTTAGACAGCGCTATCCTACTATTGAGAAATAGGTAGCACCGTCGTTAGAGCTGTAAGGGTCAATTCGAAAGGGACGTACGATCACTAAAGAAATGTTAGGATACCTTAGCAATAATCCTAGAGTCTTAAGATTATATTCGAGGCAACATTTCTGAGGCAACATTTCTGAGGCAACATTCGAATGGGACATTTGATCTTTTTAGACAGGAGGGAAACCACTAAGACACCCTATGCTTAATAATCATTTACCGAAGGCAACCGAAGTGAGAGTATACCCTAGGAGTGATATGTGTGAGTGATTTGTTTTTAGTTATTTATCTTTGCATATTAGGGTTTTCTAACTGTATTAATTTGTCATGAATTCTTGTCATACAATCCTATTAGCATACATCTAGACAGTTAAATATTTGCAGGAATTAAAATGCGAGAAAATAAATCTACGTTATTACAAGGCTTCGGGGAGGGGGATTAATTACATAGCCAAAAACCCGGGGAAAAAGCGATAAGTAAAAACCCTAAATTAACTATTACAAACCAGTGAGCAGTTACAAAAATATTGTCAAAATAAATAATAAGCGCGCGGCGAATTAAATGCGAGATGATTAGGGTTTTGACCCATGACTAAACCTATTCGCGATTGATTAAAAAATGTTTTTGTTATTTAAGAAAATAATGAAACAATTAAAAAGAAAATCCTAAGTTCTAATTAATTTTAAGTTAAGAAAAATAAATTAATTCAATCTAAAAAAACCTATTTTTGTATTTTGTTTATTTGAGAAAAATAAAAGAATCGAATCTAGAATTTAATCTAATTTCTATTTTATTTTATTTATAAAAACAAGCTAAAATTGCCCTAAGTTAAACTAAATTAAATTAAATTAACAAAATTAATTTTGATAAAAAAAGTCTAATTCTAATTTTTATTTTATTTTATGATTTTATGAAAAATAAGTGATTAATTGTCAATTAAAATAAATAAAAGAAATATTAAAGAATTAAAAAAATAAGAAAGAAAAGTTAGAAGTGGGTCTGGTTGCATTTAGCACTTCTGGGGGTATGATGTTGAAATTCTGGGCCCAAACCAATCCCAGCCCTTTTGACTTCGTCTGATCTAGTGCGTACGTTGACCTGGGGCATATGGTGATCCTTCAATGATGGCACGCTGTATCTTGGCTGTAGATGCGTTTTATGGTTGGATCTTGATGGCATATGGTGGACGTATTGGACAACTTTGCACCTGATCACATGATGAAAAATAATATGAAACAAAGGTTGGGACCTGGGAATCAAACCCAAGTCCTTATGCTTGCTCCCAATACCACGCTGCCAACTGAGCTGCTTTGTTTGTTTGTACATATAATAGAAATAATCAATATAATCAAATCACGTGATGTATTCTGAAAAAATGCGCGAAAATTCAAACCACCCAACTAGTGAGTGCCACGCATTGTCTTTTCCATAAACCATCATTTTAGGCAACAAAACTTTTACCTACGGACGTTTGTTGTAGGTATAACCTTGTCCATCTCCAAAATTGCATATGCTCAAGATAAATAACAATGGCTGGTACCAATTAACTCGTCTCATCCTCATGAGCATCATGGTACCAGAATCAACGCCTAATTTTGCCTGCATTGAAAACCCCTAAACAAGAACACAAAACCCTAACTATGGAAATATCACGTACATGCATCAAAAATGCAATTAAATGGAATGATTATCTTGCAAACACGATGATAAACATGAGTATAACAATCAAAAGTGCTAAAGAGGCGTGAATTAGTGAAATCAAAATCAAGTTTTTGGGCAAACCGTGGGAGGTGTAGAGCACGATTCTGGGTGTTTCAAGACCTGGGAGAGATTGGAATCGCTTCCTGGGATGTCTAGGAAGGGATTGGTGCTCTTGAAATGCTTCCAAACTCCTTGTATATTGAAAACCGCTCCACACTTTATCTTCAAAAATTTGAGTTTGCTTGGTGACTTTCACGACCTCAATCCCCTTTTTCTTGCCTTAGCTATGCTCTGTATATGTAATGGAATACATTAGGTCAACAAAAATGAGATAAATCTTGGTCCATTATGAAGATTTGATTTGGTCTTTATCCTTGTATGATATCTTTCTATATCAAGCCAAATCATGCCAATTTTGGTTCAATTTGTTTTGCACGTTTTGGATATGATTTATCAGCATAATTGGATTTGATTCCACCAAAAATCTGATCACAAAAAATCTTTGATATTTTTTAGTATTTATTTGATTTAATTTGATTTTTAAATGATAAAAATCAAAATAAAATAAATAAATAAGGCAAAAGATGTGTGGGTTCTGATTTGGATCGTGGACCATGTCATAAGCAAGATTCAATCATGAAAAACTAGGTCCATTTGACAAAAAATGTATTTTTGAGCACATTTGACTTTTGGCAATTTTACAAAAATGGTAAACTTAGACAATGCGTAACTCTCTCAATTTTGACCCTAGAGAGGTGTTCTTTGACTTTTTAGAAATATTAGGATGTCCTCTAAGCAACCATTTTGGTCTCATCTCAATTGAGTCTTCCATGTTCATGTATGAAGCTTTGACCCAAAAGGTGTTTTTGTTGACTTTTCAAAAGGACCTATAATGTCAAAATTCATATCTTTTTGTGATCACATATTCTTAACTTGGGAGATGAAGATTAACTGTAGGTAATTTCATCCTCTTCAAAATGAGCTTTGTATGGGTCATTTCTGATAAAGTATGAGAAAGTTATGCTTGGTCAAAGTTGAGTTGACTTTTCCTACAAAACCCTAATTTAGCAACTTTTAGATTTTGATGAATTGTGAGCAATCCTTGAGGAATAATGGTCAACCCTTGATCAAATGATAGATAATACTTCAAAATGAGGATGTTGACCAAAAATATTGAAGTTTGACTGTATGTGGGTCACAGTTGATTTTTGACCTAGCACAATTGATTTTCAGGCTTTTGAGCAATTGACTGAGCAAACTTCTTCTGCAAGGCTTGAAACTTGACATGAATGATCTTGAGAACCTATTAGGACAATGTTTAGCATTTTATTCCTTTGTGATCCACACATCTTGATGAAAATGGAAACCCTAATTTGAGATAGACTGCCTTAGGAGAGAGTTTGTCTGGTCAACTCTTGGACTTCCTTGAGCAATTTGGGGACCTCACTTTCCATGTGTTGAGAAATATAGGAGGGAAAATTTTGGGGTACAACAGACAGTCCTTCATCAGTATTTACTTGACTCTCTTCATCTTTAACATTAGAAACAAAAGCAATGTCCATGTTCTTTTTCTTAGACTTGTCACTAATAGCCAATCCAAAGTTTGAAGTGACCCAACAAGTTCATCAACTCTCATGGTGTTGATGTCTCGAGCTTCTTCAATAGAAGTTACCTTCATGTCAAATTTCCTAGGTAAATACCTAAGAATCTTTCTAATAATATTTTATTCTGACATCTTTTCTCCCAAGGCATTGGATTCATTTTCTATTTCAAAAACCTTCATATGATATTCTTGGATAGTCTCATCCTCATTCATCTTTAGGCTCTCAATTTTTTTAGTTAGAAGTTGAAGTTTTGACATTTTTACTTTGGATGTACCTTCATGGGTTTTTCTAAGAATTTCCCAAGCATCCTTGTCTACGGTACATTAAATGAAGAATTCAAAGCTTTGGAATTTCCAAGATCTAATTTATCATCCTCATCATTCCAATCTTTCTCTGGCTTTAAAGATATATTCCCATCTTTATCCTTCTCAAAAGGATGTTCCATTCCTTTAAAAATAGTCTTTCAAGCTTTGTTGTCCATGGATTTTAGAAAAGCCACCAGTCTAACCTTCCACCAATCATAATTTGAACCATCTAACAAAGGTGGTTCGTTGTTGTATCCTCCTTCTTTATCTATAGTAACCAAAAATATTCTCCCTGGAGCTCACCCAATAAACAGAACATGATACCCACTCTGATACCAATTGAAATTCTGAAACTTGCAATACAGATGTTAAGACTGATATCTCAACACCGCACAATGTCAAGACAGGTGTTATAGCATATGTTGATAGAACACTTGCTAAATCTGGAGATTATGCAGAAAAATAAATTGCAGAAAATTAAACAAAACAATTAATTGTTAACCCAGTTTGGTGCAACGTCACCTACTCTAGGGGCTACTAAGCCAGGAAGGAAATTTACTATGATAATATTAGTTCAAATCTAAACCAACCCTAGTTTACAACTTCTCACCTAATCACTACCTTGTGCAACTTCTACTTAGATACCACTAGATATGGTATCCCCCTCTCACTTCCAATCACCGCAGTGGTACCTACCATCATAAACCTTGTAACTAGGCTAAAAATCAAATAGAAGATTACACTTCCAAAAAAAAAAACTTTGTCTTGCTTAAAAGATTCAACTAAGAACAATACTCAACTCTTCGCTTAAAAGCTCATGAGTGAGAATAATAACTTGATATACTATCAAGTAATAATCAGTCAACCTCAATGTATCAAAAGATACATGAGTTAAATACAAATAACAAAAACACAAAGACCTTAAAAAGACTCCCAAAACCCTAATCCTTATATTTCACCCACAATTTCTTCAATGTGAATTCTTTGTAATTTAGTTTTAGCAAGTCCTTATTTATAGACTCGTGCAGTATGGGCTTGGACTCTTCAATTCAAATCTAATCTTCACTTTTTAAATCATTTGAAATATCTTCACATAAAAATATGAACAAATCTTTTAAAGTTTCCTAATAAGTCTCCAAGATCCCTTTTAATGAAACCAAATTAAATTTGCACGTGTTCCTAATAAATCTCCTTGACCTGTGAATAGTAATGAGATATATCCAAAATAATCTCTCAAAAATAAATTAAATTTGTCAAGAGATAAAACATTAACACTTGCTGCATAACAGGCCAAGCTGTCAAGACATTTGGCTCAACATCTATTAGATAAGCATGGCAGCATAACCTATCATGACAATTGTTTAAGATGTTAAGACATCTTGTTCAACATCAATCTAGAACTATGTATTAGAAAAATTTATGCAAATCCTAAAACCATGGATTTAACAATTCTGATGTTTTTCCATAACTCATCCGATGCTTTTTCGAATAGGTCTTGTTTGTTCTGATTTTTTTCCAGAACCTGTTCTCTTACATTCAACGCTTTTCTGAATGTTTAGGACGAATATTTGGAATCACTTCCTTCGCATCAAATAATTTTCTAGAGTTCTTAATTGTTTCTCTCATTTTAGTTAACAACTTGATCTAATGCTTTTTTGGATGCCAATAAGTTTGTTTACCTTTTATATAATGCTTTTATGGATGTCTTCAATATATCGCTGATTTTGGTTAACAACTTGATCCAATGCTCTTCTGGATGCTTTCGAGTTTGTTTCCCTTTCATCTAAACCTTTTCGAGATGTCTTACATTTATGAGTTTGGATAACATCCCTCTCATCCAATGTTTTCTGGATGTTTTGAGTTTGTTTCCCTTTCATCCAATGCTTTTCTGGATGTCTTCAATACATTTCTGAGTTTGGATAACATCCCTCTCCTCCAATTTTTTTTTGGATGTCCTCGAGTTTGTTTTCCTCTCCATACAATGTTTTTCTGGATGTATACTCAAGATCTCCGAATTGATTTTCTTCCATCCATTGATTTTCCAGATGTCTCTAACATATTTTTGAGGTTTAGGTCTCTTTTTCCATTCAATTCTTTTCGCAATGTCTCTGATGTATCTTTCCTTTTTCTCAGTGAAGTCATTTAATTCTCTTCTATATGTTATTGATGTATTCCCCAGAGTTATCACATTCAATATTTTCCTAAATGTCTCTGATGTATCTTAAGATTGGATTCTTTTTATCAAATACTTTTCTAGATGCTTCTGATACATTTTCTAGACTTGTCACATTCAATGCTTTTCTAGATATATCATATGTATCTTCATATTGAATTATTTTCTATCCAGTGCTTTTCTATATGCTTCGATGCATTATTTCTTCCATAAATATCTCCAATAAGATATGATTTATTTCAATTTAAATTCAAATTTACATCTCCATTTAAATCTGAATAAATCTTCTTTCGACTGTCAAACAAATCACCCAATCATATTGTTAAATTAATAACAACAAATTCTAGTCCAATATTTGATCAGGGAAAATTCCAAAAAAGCGTAGGCAATGACATATGACATAAGCCCGAATGTTGTAGCAACTTGTTGGGACATCATGTCCAACATGTGTCCCATATGCACCTCCATACAACTTAAGCAAGTTAGATTAATCTTGAACACTTCTCCATATTTTTATTTTACAAAATGCAATTAATCCAAAGAGCCAATCCACATGGAACTTCAATCTCCCTCCTTTAGCAAATTATGGCAAAACAACTCTTCAAGATATATTACTTATTCAGATCACAACAAGTGACAACCAATATAGATATTGGACTATAAGAGCATATAATCAACAACAATAGCTATCTTCAATTTATCAGAGTTAAGTACTAGAAGCAGTAGCATAATTTAGTAGCATCGGCATTAATATGCTTACACATAACCAGTTTTATTGCTATAATCTAACATGCAATCATTCACAGAGTTAGTCATGCATGTACCCAATCAGCATATAGTTAGTAGCATACAATCCTACCAACTAACAATTATTAACATATAATCATTCACATACTTAGTCATGAATAGCACAAACAATTAACAGTTAGTATCAAGATATACAAGAAACTAATAACACAAAAGCTCACCAAAAGGGTCAGATGTCTTGCCCGATGCTTCTGCATGTGAGCACAATATTAGTACTTCAGAATCAATACTAAGTAAATACCTAGTATCTGTTAGTTAGTCTCACTAACAGAGATTACATAATACCATTACTCCACCTTTTTTCCATAATTTGGTAAAGGATTAGTTCTTAAAACTAGCAGCTAGATGCCAATTATACAGAGGTTAGTAAATTAGTACATACACGACTAGATCGTGAGAGAAAAACTAGATCAACATCAAAATATGCACAAGCATTATTCAAACCAGTCTTAAAAGTTCTTACAAATCAAGAGCAAAAACATGTCTAAATAAAAGGTCAAGAAAATAAACTTGAATCAACACCCTTCAGACTTATTCATCTATCCATCCTCTGCAATTTATGTATTTGACATAGTCTTCATCAGCCTCTAAGCTTGAACTAGTCTCTTCTTGAGCTTGATCTAGAATATTCTTTAAGGACTTATTCTTGGTCACAGATTTCTTCCCAATCATAGGCGCTCCACATGGTGATTCAGAAAATGTGACCCCACTAATTTTGTAAGAGGTAGATCCAACTCCCTTGTTCTTGTTATCTCCAGCCTTCATGATTGAGACTTTTTTGGTATAGTGACTCTTCTTGCTTTGATTTCCAAACTCTTGGTTCATTTTGAGATCAATTTGCACTTAATGAAGAGAAAGATCAAATAGAGGTAGGAATAGACTATTCTTGCTTGTAATAGAGGTCCACATAAAAGAGGTTTTAAAACAAGTGAACTTTGCTTTATTTCATGCACAACATTGACCCAAAAGGAAAAAAAACTCCCTTTCACACCTCCCTAGCATTGACTTCTATAAACCCTCACAAATGAAAATACCAAGGGCACACCTCAGTTCTTCAAAATGATTTGCATACAAAAATTTATAGAAAATGTCCCAGACCAGTGTCATGACATCTTGTCCCATATTATACTCCTTCAACATTTGCTTTGTTTAGAGAAATTTCCAATCACTACTCCATACAACAATGGTTTCAACTTCATCAGAAAGTAAGGTCATCCTGATTTTTTCCTTGCTGATCCAAAACATCATCATGAAGTTCTTATTGTCCATAACATAAAATTTCTTTAATAGTTGTACAATTTCTTCAAATGTCAAACCTTCTTTGGAAATCTTTCTTTCAAGGCGTATCCTCTTGTGGGACAAACACTTCCTCTGAGTTGGGAACTCAGTTTCCACAATGTTACTCAAAATATCTTTGTATACTTGGTTACTCCCTTACACTCACCTCAAACCAAGACTTCATTTGTTGGACAAAATGTTCCACCATCAAGTCTGACATCCATCTAACACAATTGAAATCCTCCAACACCTGATCACTTTCTTTAATTGTTAGAGCTTCTCTTGGAGTCTTCCTTTTAGAAGCTATCCACTTCAAGTACTTTCTCTTCATCATATCTTTGCAAGGATCAACATCTTCAGCAATATCTTTAATAACTTGTTCATCCCCAACATGAACTCCATTATTCACAAGGATAAAGTCATCATAGGCACAAACACAATTATTAATATTTCCATTCACCTTCTCCACGTGATCCTTTTCATTATTAATCTTGTCATGAGACTTGGTTAATTTCTCCATGACACAAAGAAGGTCTTCAGTTTCAACATTTAAGTACCTATTGAGATAGGCACTATTCATAATCATACGATAAGAAATAAACTTCATAATACATGATGGCCTTGGAATCCATTTTGATAACTTCAAGATGGGAAACAGGATCATAATGGGAGTATCCCAAGGACTGGTGTTTTCCTTATGAGGTTTTATTCGACCCTTAGGATTTTGGGCCGTTACAGACTTACTTACATGTGGCATAGCCAATGGGCCGCTAAGTCCCTTAGGTGAAATGTATTTCATTTCAGGTGGGGCTTCCATCGAGCTCTCTAGCAATACTTGACACGAAATCTTTGGGGCTTGATATAGGATGCACCCCTTAGGTGTATTTTTTTGGAAGAAATCTTTCTCGAGGAGATAGTGAGTCCCTCAGGAGATATTTTATCAGCTCCAGGGACTCTAAGTACCTCAAAAGTTGTATCACACAACCTGGTTAGGGGATACACCGAGTCTTTCAGGCGAGGTGTTTGCATTTCATACGGGACTTCCATCGAGCCCTCTAGTAAGATTTGATACCAAGTTTCTAGGGCTTGGCATAGGTCGTGCCCCTTAGGCGTGATTTTTGAAAGTAATCTCACCAGAGGAGATACCAAGTCCCTTAGGCGAGAGTTTCATCAGCTCTGGGGATTATAAGACCCCTAATTGTTACGTCATGCATCCCGACTAGGGGAGATGTAGAGTCCCTCAAGCGGGGTATTCAACCTTTCAGGAGAGAATTTTGTTGAGCTCTCTAGCCATACTTGACATCAAGTCTTCAAGGATTAACATAGATTGCGCCCCTTAGGCGTAAATTTTAGAAGTGGTCTTGCCTGAGGAGATACGGAGTCCCTCAGGCAAGTGTTTCATCAGTTTTGGGGATTTCTAAGTTCCATAGATGTTGTATGACACAACCTAGTTGAGGAAGACGTTGAGTCCCTCAGGCAGGGTGTTCAGCCTTCTAGGCGGAACTTCCATTGATCATGTACATCTCGCAAATAACAGACCCTACCAGATAACATAACCGGAAAAAGAAAAGGAAAAACTAGTAGTCAGCTTGGGTGAAGGCACCCGAGGAGAAACTCGGCTAAGGGAGTACCAGGAAACCCATGGACTCGAGTAGCAACTCTCCCTCACCTTAGACTTGGACGAAGTGGATAACTGGGTAGTACCTTCCTATAACTGATCATCATCTCAGCTCATTAAAGCTTATAGCCGCCGATGGCGCATTCATTGCTACGCCATACAACACTAATCATCTTCATCCATGGAGACGATGGTGGTTACACAGTTATGAAACTCAAGAGTCACTCATTAACTGAGGCTCTTGATGAAGCAAAGGTACTCACTATATAAAAGGGCTCATGCAAGAGGGATAAGCAAGAAATTCATCTTGGGACGCATGCATCACTACCATAGCTCCCAAATCCCCAATCATCTCTGAAACTCACTCAGGTAGGCTCTCCCTAACTACCTTCTGGGAAGTCGACCAAATATTTATTCTACACAGGAACAATGGCGCCCACTACGGGGCCTTGGTAAAATTATTCCTTGGCCACATCTATACTTACCTCCTGCAAAATGTCATCACCTGAAAACCCCCCCAAACATGGCACAACTACTAGCCATGAGGGAGGCCTTCAGGTAGCAGAATGAAACTCTACACAACGTCCTTGTTCAATGTCCGACAAGGTCAGCTAGAGTCTCTCTGAGAATACATGGCCTATTTCAATGAGGAGACCATAAAAGTGTCTCACCCAAACAAAGAGTTATTCATGGGAGCATTCCAACACGGCCTCCAGGCAGGACAATTTAATGAGTCGTTATCCAGAAGCCTGCATTCAACATGAATGAAATCATCACTAGAGCAGACTGTTACATTGTAATATGGTGGGAGAACTAACTTGGATGTTTTGCATTTTATCTCAATTGTTGCGGATATCAAGAGTCGCCACTGGCCTTTATTTTATCCAATAAAGGAAAGGGTGAAAAGAATAGGAAAGACCTTTTGAGAATTTTCTTGAGTTATGGGGGTAGGTTATGAAAAGGGAAGGTGTTAGCACCCTTTTCATCCGTATTTATCTACGGGCTCTTAGTTGCTAGCTCACTTTTGAAAATGCTTTGTAGATGTTCTTGTGATTTGTTTTGAAAGTATTTTTCAAAAGTTCCTTCGCTTAGAGGAACTTTGTAAAGTTTCTCGTTTCGGCGAAAATGTATACAAAGTGTTAACTTTTGAAAATATTTCATGAAGGTGTTTGTGTGTTTAAAAACATATTTATTTTGAAATGTTTGTGAGCAAGCAACTACAAACTTTCTACCTACTCAAAAGAAAGTCTTTATTCTTTTCCTCCTCCTTTAGATAGTGTTATCTTACCATTAGTTAGTAAGAAACCTTACCATTGGATGTGAAGGGACATGCGTGATTCGTCGTACAGTCATAGAAGGCAACCTTATAAGATACCTTAGCAATTTGTTATAAGGGTCTAAGATTGTTTACCGAAGGCAACATTGAAGGGTCATTGAGGAATTACGATCTTTTATCGAGGGTCTTTGCTAAAGTATCCCACGTTCGAGGGACATGATTGTTTTAATCTAAGGAAACAAGTGTCGGTTAACCCTAGAGGTGCATGTCTGCAAAGTGTATTGATTTCATTTAATTTGTCTTGAATTAGGGTTTTATACTTGTTTGTTTTAAGTCTTACCATGCAAACCCTAATTACTAGCAATAATATGGAAAATGATGAATTATAGAATTTAAAGGTCCTACGCTATTACAACTTTATGGGATGGGGATACAAATTACAAATAGGGATGATAAGAAAAGTAAACTCTAACTATTACAAGGCTTTTAAAATTACATTATAATGTGCAAAATAATAAAATATGTAAAGAAATATAGAGAAAAGAAATTAAAAAATAAAATTGTTTTTTATGATTTTTGTGGAAAAGGCTTTATACTAAACTAATTAATTTCAAAATAAACTAATTAATTAAAATCCTACAATCTAATTTAATTAAAGAAAATTATAATAAAAAACTAAATCTAAATTAGTTTTAATTAATTTAAGAAAGAAAATGTTTTTTCTAGTTTTGTTTGTTATTTAAGATAAAATGAAATTAAAAGTTTAGTCTATTTACTTATGAAAATAATATATTTTTGTATTTTTTGATTGAGAATAAGAATAATAAAATAAAATAAGAAAAGAAAATATAAATTTAGGAGTGAGGGGGTGAAAAGAAATTTGGAAATTTGAAAATAGCAAAATGTTTTAGGCCCAAAACTGTTTTTGAAATCAGAAAAAAAAATATAATGGGCTGCGTGGTTGTAAGCAAGCAGGGGGAGATGGTGAGTAAATGAAGCAGAGCCCAAAGCTGGAAAGCCCAGGCGCGTGTCCAAACAAAAAAAGGAACAAGGAAAAATGTTAGAAAAATAATAAAAGGTCTCGCTGGGGCTCGAAACCAGGACCTTATATAGTAATTCCTTTAGCGCGCGCTTCCTGCCACTGGGTTGGCTGTTTCATCCGATATTATGACAAGTTACACTAAATATAAAATAAACCAAGTCCTGATGATAACTTCATCTTCTTTCTCGCGCCTGTCTTTTCTTCAACATTTTCAAATTTCGTATCTTGCCTATTTCTCAACCATTCTCAAAAGTGTAAACATAAAACTTGTTAGAAATTTCACCACGATTCTAAATATGTAAACAACTTAAACAATGGATCAAAGATGAGCACAAATTTTAACAGGTACCAAATTTAACCTAATTTTTTTAGAAAGTTCATACTTAAAATTCACACTATTCAGGCAACATAAATGAATTCTAAGGACATGGTTAGCTTCAGGGTTATGATGTCTACATTTTATCTTCAATAATCAGAGACAAAGGATTCTTGTATAAAGAGATATAAGTTCAGAAAACTCACCTTGCATATGGAGATCATGTTTTGAGTTTGAGAAATCCCCAAGATGTTGTAATGATCTGGTTAGCTTTCTTAAACCTCTAGGAAGCTATTGCAATGCTTACTTTAGATTGCGTGTACCTGAGATGTTCTGGAGAAATCAACCCGCAAGAAACTGTTTTTGAAAATGGAAGATGAGGAAAATGGTGTTAAAGTTCTGCTGTAGGTGTTTGGATTGTCTCTATATGTGTATTAGAATCTTGGTGATTGATGAAAATGGAAAACACACGAGGGGATTGTGAGATGGATGTGAGGCAGAAATGACACAACAATGGTATTTTTAGAGAAATTTTTGGTTTGAGGGAGTTTCAAGGCTTGCCATTTTGTGTGTTAGCTTGCAAAGATGACCTCTATTTATAGGCAAGAGATTTGGAGGCTTGAAATGATCAAAAAACAAAGATCACATGTTATGGATTTTTGCCTTGTTTTAGAAGCAAGCTTGAAACATCTTGTTCCAATGTGAAGTACAAGGCTTGTAGAGTGGTTGATCACTTTAAACACACTCCTTATGACCTTGTAGGTTTAGTGTGTGCATAAGAAACAAGTTATAGGGTCAATGCATTGACTTTTGTAATAAAGCTTGCTTTTCCAAAATGGAAGTGTTACCTTTGTGCCATAAATGGAAATGCAATTTGGATAATGGCTCAAATGCTTGGATCAAAGCTCTAAAAGTTATGTAATAAATTAATTATGAAGTGAAACAAAAGTTGGAAGCCTACAAAGTAAGATTATGCAGCATAGGCTAGGGTTTTGGTCAAGTGTTCATCACAAAAATGACTTGTAATTCAAGAATGGATGCCAAACTTCTTGTCTTCGATTATCTTAGCTCAAACATGATCTATTCAAGTTCTTGGACATTTTGGAAAGCTTGAAACATTGTCTACAAACTTCATGTTGACCATTTTGAAAAAATAAAACTGGAACTAGCTGAAAATTGGACAAGAAGTTAGGTCAAAATGTTTCCTAAACTTGTCAAAATTTTCACCAAGTGTTTTATGAAAATATCACAACTTCATGGGCTTATATCTTCAAATCTAAGAATATTTTGGAAATTAACCCTCTAATAAAAAGTTGTAAAATTCATCAAGATCTTCAACCTACATGTTGAAATTTTTCTTTGAATCATCTTGCATTTTGGTGAAAAAAAGTCATGAAGTAGTGAAATTATCAAGGTTTAAAACACTTAGCAATTTTTCTAAGTCTTGAAAAGTTTGACTTTTTATATTTACTTTTGACTTTCTTGATTCCTTGATGATAAAGCTTCATATTTTTTAATTTCTTCATGAATCTTTACTTTTGAAACTTAATTTTGACCAAAAATTCAAAGTTTGACTCTTGGTGTATCAATTGACTTTTTCATCAATTGACCAAATTTCAACTATCAATTGTTTGATCTTGAGAAATGTTTTGAACCATGAAATTAGGTCAACATGTTGTGTTTTAACCCTTGAGATCATGCTTGAGTTCATTAGGTCATGTACTAGGTCAAAAGTCACTGATCAATCATTCTCAGTAAAAACCCTAATTTTGACCATTTTGACCCTTTGATCATTTGAACACTTTTCTTGAGGAATTATGATCCAAGCTTGACCAATTGATTACTATGACTTAAAAATGATGACATTGGCCAAACAATCTTGAAGTTTGACTGTAAGTTGACCATATATGACTTTTTTACCCAATATAGCTGATTTTCAATCATCTGATCAATTGACTGAGCAAAATTATGATCCAAGACTTGAAACTTGGCATGAGTATTCTTGGAGGTCTATAATGAACCATGAAAGTTATTTTAGGCATTAGAAGTCCAATTGTGCATGTGAAAATCAAAACCCTAATTTGAAGCCTCAGTATTTAGGAGGTGGTTTGACCTAGTCAACACTTGTGTAAACTTGAGCCATTGAAGATCTTTGTGAGAAATGTCTTGATAAAAGGGAGGGAAAGTTTTGGGGAACAAAAACTGCCCTTGTTCAATCTTCTTAAACCTGAAAAGTTAGATTGGTATTGTTGTACCCCAAAATTTGCCCTCCCATTTCCTCAACATTTCCTCATCACAAGACCTTTGAAGATTAAGATTCAGTTAGGGTTTCCTCTGCTCAGGACTTCTCCTTGCACTGTGGACTCAAATTAGGGTTTGTGTTTACCTAAGGATATTTTGATCTAAAATGCCTAAGATGACTTTCATGCTTCATGTTGGACTCCCAAGTTTACCCATACCAAGTTTCAAGTCTTGATTCCAAGTTTTGCCCAGTCAATTGGACAGTTGACCTAGAAATCAACTGTATTGGGGAAAAAGTCAACTGTGGCCAATTGACAGTCAAATCTCATGAAATTTGATCCACATCAACATTATGAACTCATATGGACCATTTGATCAAGTTTGGATCACAATTCCACAAGAAATTTGATCAGATCACCAAAAGGGCAAAATGGTCATTTTTAGGGTTTTGACTGCACAAAGGAAATTTTTGACTGTTTGACCTAGCCAATGGCAAACCAAGCTAACATATGGACTCAAGGACCCCATGGAATTGTCTTGACACATTCATCAAGCTCAAAAGATCCCAAGTACACAAGATTGACAGTTGAATTTCCCAGTCAATTGATCAATTTTGACTGTATACTGAAAAGTCAAACTTTGACTTTTTGGTCAAAATCAAGAGTCAAGATTCATTTTTCATCAAAACTTGCCAAATCATGAAACTTGTCCACCAAGAAATCACAAAATGCAAATTAGGGTTTGAAAATGGAATTTTTCATAACTTAGAATTTTTCTAAGTTATGAAAAACCCTAATTTTTTCCCAACTTTGCCCCATCTTTTCACCATGATCCATTTGGATTCAAACAAAAGTCAAAACATGAAAGTTGTAGCATGTTGCATAATCTACAACTTTGATTCACAAAGTTTTCTCATTTGAAGCTTGTATCTCAAGTTATAATATTTTGATCCAAACCTTTTCCTCTACCTTCCCTACAACATATACAAGCTAACCATGTCCTAAAATCAGACCTGTAACACCTCCAAGCCACTTCACCATTTTTAATTTTCTGTTTTGCAGTTGGAGTTCACTAGCTCGATTCAGGGAGTTTCAAGACAAAGTAGGAATTGGAAAAGCATCCTCACACTTCAAGGAAGCTGTACAAGTCATCATTTCACTCTGAAACATCCTCCATTGCAAAGCTCGACTCCAACTGAACAGGTACATTCATGGAGTTCTATCTCCCTTATTAGGCATTGTTAGCTTTAGATTTTTGAAGAAAACATGTCACAATCATAGCCCTGAACATGCTCATATGTTTAGATTTCATTTATATTTCGTGTGCTTAGAGAATTTCATGTCTGAACATTGATGAAAAGTTAGGTCAGAAATGGGGGGAGGAGAAATTCTCCCTCATCTTAGAGAGATAGGTCATGTTCTTTATATGGTTGAAACCGTCTCTTAATGCTCTACACTTTTCATGTTATGAGTTTTGCTTGAAAGTCCAGGAATCCAGAGATAAAAAACGCGTGTTTTGCTTGAAGGAGGTTGTACAGAGGTTGAAGAAGAAGTGGTCTGGGCTGGGCCTGGATTTATTTTCTTTTCACACCCCATTTCCATGTTTACACCCCCTAAGCCCATTTGCTTCATTTTTGACTCTTTTTGACTTTTTCTATTTTGGTTGACTTTGTTTATTTTTTCTCATGACATTAGAAAATTAAAAATATTTTTTTTCATCATTTTTTTTGCATTTATTGCATATTTATTTGTTTATTTTCTTTGTTTGTACATAAGTATATATATACTATTATTAGAATAAATATAAAAATAATGTAAATACAATTTTTATTTTTATTTACTTTCTGAAAATATTTCACATAGAAAATACTCTTTATTTATTTTATTAAAATATTAAATAAATATTTATTTTGTGTATAATACATATTTAGGGTTTAATATATATATATATATATATATGTTTATCAATATATTTAAGTTAAAAATATAAAAATACTTGAATTCTTCATTCTTATTAATATTTGATACAAAAATACTTTTTTTTTCATAATATACTTCATTTTATCTTATTTTCATAAATAATAAATAAACATTTGTATTTAATTAGATAATAATACATTTTCCTTAAAATTAGGGTTTTTTACCCAAAATTCAAAATACTTCAAAAAATAATACATTTTTATTTTCTTTTCTCTTTTACATAAATAATATTTTCTCATACATATAAAAAACTTTCTTTGTGCATTTCACATATTTATTTAATTTCCATTTAATTATGCAATTTATTTACCTTGCAAATATTCAAAATGATGTAATAATTTAGATTTAAATTCTTGTCAATATCCCCATTTGAACATTTGTACCCCCCTTCCCATATTTGGTTTTGTAATAGCTTAGTAATTTTAATTTCGCACTTTATTGCTTTCTAATGATAACATGTTAGAATTAGGGTTTGTATGCGAAAAAACGATAAAAAATAGTTTGACCTAATACAAGATAAACAAGTATGAAAATGGACACACAAATCACACTTGCACCCCCTAGGGTATTCCACTTGTTGCCTTCAAATAAATGGGCCATATTGTATGTTGAACTTCTTTGGGCAAAGCAAACAGTTTGAATGATCATAGTCCCTCGATAAAAACTTTTCAAAACAAACAAAAACAAATGATCAAGTCCCTTAAAGAAAATTGCCCAAAGACATTTAACGCCGTTGCAATTATGGTCTAAACGATGACCCGCGCCTGTCCCTTTCACATCCTAACACAAGGTTGCCCACCAAATACAATGGTGGAGCAAACTTGTTAAAAGGGTTAAAGTATAGCAATGATCTTTTGAGAAATTTAGGAGTAGATAACCTCTTAGTTACTTGAATTAACTTGCAAAACAAAACACTTGCCTAATTTCAAAATCACACATCACTACACTTTCAAAATAACTTTCAAAAACAAATGAAAACCTTTTCAAAAGACATACATCTTTGTATACATCCCCACATGGATCATTACAAAGGTTGCCACCACATTGGCCTCTTTTCAAAACATTTTCAAACCCACACACTCAAGCACCATTTAAAACAATTGAAAACAAAAGGCAAGTGATCTAAGCAAGTAACTAAGAGCCCATGGATAACCATGGATAGAAAGGGTGCTAATACCTTCCCTTTCTATAATCTACTCCCCGAACCCAAGAAAACATCTCAAAAGGTTTTTGCTGTGCTTTTTAACCTTTCCTTAGGATAAAATAAAAAGTCGGTGGCGACTCTTGCTAACCGCAACATTTGCGAATACAAACGCAAACCTCAAGTCAGTTCTCCCACCGTACCATAGAACTGGCGACTCTGCTGGGGATTACTTTTAAAGTGGAGTAACCTTAGGGTTTAGATCACCTTTGTTTTCAATTGCTTGCTTTGTTTGCTTTTACATTTTGTGGGCTTTGTATCGGAGCTTTATAGATCCTAACCCGGATCTGGGGATACCTTCTTAGAAAGTAGCAACAAGGCTGTGAGGGAACTGTGCGGGGTATACCGACATGGTTGAAGCAGTCTGCTACGTTGATGTGGCACTTTGGTGTGTACCGGTAACCCTTGAGTTCAGTCAAGGAGAGTACGGGGCCGCCGCGTGGTGTCGTGAAGCATCAACTGACCTTAGGAACCTTAATTGAACCATCTTGGCCTTTTTAGGGTAGTGAGATAACTGACTTTGGTGCAGTCCGAGGTTGGTTGATACTCGATACTACACTCAATTGAGGGTTGCTTTCCTGGAATATTTCGGTCACCAGTTCAGTGGCTAAATCGAAACGATGAACAATGAAAGCAATCCAGTGATATTGGGACCTTTAGAACCCGGTTACTTTTGATAGGACAGGTTGAGCCCACCAAACTTCAAGAGGGTAATACCCAGACCCCATGCAGGCCTAAACTCTAAGGGCTTGTGTGACTTGTGTGCCTTACCATGTTTGCCTTTGTGAATATTTATAGTGTATTTAATCATCACATCATTACATCATACAAACATCATGAGCATTGACTAACCATTTCAAGGGTTTCGAATCTTCATCTTTGTTCTTGTTTTATAGGACATGGAAACTGCTCGCAGAAAGACAATTCAGATTAGCCTTGTAAAGATCCCTCCTCAGCTTAAGGAACTTCTGTCCAGGATTCTCGAGGGTTCTTCATTCAGTGAGAGACATGGAAGACTCATCAACTTGGTTAACACCAACATTGAGGAGGACTTGATAAAGGTCCTGTTCCAATTCTTTGACCCTCTGTATCACTGCTTCACCTTCCCGGATTATCAGTTGGTGCCTACATTGGAAGAGTTCTCCCGACTTCTGAAGGTCCCTATCCTTGATCAACTACCCTACAACGGTACGGAAGAGGAACCCAAGCTTGAAGAGATTGCTAAAGCCTTGCACCTACAGACATCTGACCTCAAGGGACATTGGGAAGTTAGAAGTGGTATCAAAGGGTTCTTAGCCAGGTTTCTGTTTGAAAAGGCCCAAGAATGTTGGAACTCCCTTGACCTACGAGCTTTTGAAGAAGTTATGGCCCTCCTTGTCTATGGTTTGGTGTTGTTTCCTAATCCAGATCAGCTTATTGATATCAGTGCTGTCCAGATCTTCATGACCAAGAATCCTATACCTACGTTGCTGGGGGACATCCTTCACTCATGTTACACTCGAACCATGAGAAGAAGGGGTGTCCTTATGTGTTGCACTCCTCTCTTGGGAAGGTGGTTTATTTCGCACCTTCCACAAACAGTTTTAAAGAACGAGCGGGGTTTGAGATGGTCACAACGGTTAATGACTCTCACGCATGCAGATATACATTGGTGCCCTAGGTCTAGGGAAGACATCACTATCATTGATCGATGTGGGGAGTACCCCAATGTTCCTTTATTTGGAATCAAAGGGGGTATTACTTACAACCCATGCCTGGCTTGGAGACAGTTTGGTTATGCTCGGAGGGATGGCCCTCATGACATGTTAATTCCTAACATAGTTTTTGACTTCGACAACGATACTCAAGGACTTCGTCAGAGATTTATCAGAGCTTGGAGGATGCCGAGTAGGATAGACAGCAAGACACTGGGGCACAGGAACTCCATCCCGTTGGAACCTTATCTCAAGTGGATACGAGCCCGCTCCCAGAAGTTAGTGATGCCTTATCCTCATATGCTCCCTGTGATCAAAGAACCAGTCTTGGAAGGAGAGGCATCCTACACCATTCAACATCCCGACATGCCCACCTCCTGGGAAGAAATGCAGAAGAGCTGGGTCCAGCTTAAGGAAGAACGGAATTCTCTTGAGACCAGTCTACATGCTAGTGAAAAGAAGGTCCTGGAACTCACCCGCCTGCTGCACGAGGAAAGGAATCTCAACACCTACATCGCGCCAAAGAGGATGCGCAATGTCTTTTTGCCTTAAGGAGTCATTTTGTAGTATTTGGCCCATGGGGCATTTATGTATTAACAAATTTCTCCTTATTAATATAATATGCGTTCCTTTTTGTCTACAACAAATTTTGAATATTCTAAATCCTTGAATGCATTGCATACATACGCATTCCATTGCACCATATGCATAGCAGGTACCCTATTTCGCAGGTTGCTTAATTTTCTTCGCTGTTTGTGTGAACAGTCATCATGAATCCAGAATCATCCAGTGAGCAAGCAATCAAGGCTCTTCAGGCCCAAAGTGCACAGTTTCAAGAGATGGTCCTAAGCCTAGCCCAAGGTCAGCAAGAGTTGAAGACTCTACTCATGAAGAAGAAGAAGAAAAAGAGGACTGCATTGTTCAACACCGGACGCAGATTTGGGAACACACTCCACAATGAAGCTGATCCAACCACTTCTTCTGCTGAGAAAAATAGTCCCCAAGGGGGAGGAGCTCCTAGTCCCGCAGTCTCCGACAACGAGACGGACTATAACGACGAACAATACCCACCTGCTACTGACAGATACAAGCAATTGGAAGACCGCTTGAGCGCCATGGATATTCAGAATGTGCCGGGGCTGGATTTCGGAGATTTGGGATTATCTTCTGGAGTAGTAATTCCACACAAGTTTAAGGCACCTGCCTTCGCCAAGTATGATGGGGTCTCCTGCCCAAAGCTGCATCTGAGGTCGTACGTAAGGAAAATCCAACCTTACACGGCGGATAAGAACCTCTGGATTCACTTCTTCCAAGATAGCCTCTCGGGGTCACAGCTTGAATGGTTCTACCAATTGGATGGAGCCAGCATCCGGCACTGGGAAGATTTGGCAACCGCATTCTACAGACAATACCAATACAATTCTGATCTCGCTCCCACGCGTACCCAACTTCAGGGTATGTCTCTAGGAACGGGTGAAGGGTTCAAAGAGTACGCTCAAAAATGGAGAGATTTGGCTGGCAGGGTGCAGCCTCCATTAACCGATCGAGAGCTGGTTGATATGTTCCTAGGGACATTGTCTGGTCCGTTTTTCAATCATTTGGTTGGTAACTCCTCCGCTGGGTTTACAGATTTGATATTAACGGGAGAAAGAATTGAAGCTGGCATCAGGTCAGGCAAGATACAAAAGGCTGCCTCCACAAGTGCTGAGAAGAGGCCGTTTAAGAAAGAAGCTAGTGCCGTCTATGGTCCTAGAAGACAAGTCAAACCCGAAAGTCGCCAAGCCGTCAATGCTTTGGTCATCTCCAAACCTGTTGCTGCTCCTCAGCAGTACAATCAACAAAGAAGCGAAAGGCCCAAGAGGCAGTATACTCGACTGAGTATGACCTTATCTCAAATTTTACCCCAACTGTTATCCACCAACCTGGTGACCCTCAAAGAAGCTCCTAAGGTCGTCAACACTGCGTCTCCTAAGTATAACCCAAATGCCCGGTGTGCTTATCATTCTGATAGTCCCGGGCACACTACTGATGATTGCTGGGCCTTGAGAAACAAAGTGCAAGATCTGATCGATGCAAAGGAAATTCAGTTTGAAGCGCCGGAGAGACCAAATGTTGTAACTGCTCATATGCCCCAGCATAGAGTAAATGCCATCGAAGAAGAAATGTACGCTGTTTCGGTAAATGAAGTTGTCACCCCTCTGAAGACTGTTAAGAAGAACCTACTGCGGTCCGGTTTATTTCCGGGTTGCGGTGAAGGTTGCCTATTCTGTGTTGTTTCCCTATCTGATTGTCCCTTGCTGAGGTTAGGCGTCCAAGGCCTAATGGATAGCAAGGAAATTCTATTCAAAAAGTCTGCTGTTCAGTTGGTTCCGATGAAAGAAGTTGCTGTGATTACCATCTTCAAAAATCCAATCAAGGCTCCCCCGAAGAAGCCTGTTCAAATTATGACTGTTGCACCTGTGGTTATTACTATCCCGGGGCCTCTCCCCTACATATCTGATAAAGCTGTCCCCTGGCATTATGGGGCAGACGTGTATGTAAATGGAATTAAACAAGAATTCGACGCTAGTGCCAGTATCTGCGATATCACTGGTCCAGCCAAAGTTACCCGCAGTGGCAGGCTCTTCTCGCCTGACATTGCGCCGCCCGCTATTCGAAGACCCCTTCTTATAAAACCTACAAGTTTACCTGTTCCTGCTGCTGATCAAGTTGTCTCCCCTGCTGCCGAGTCATCAAATGCTCGGGGCAAAGGGATTGAAGAAGAGCCTGCCCGGATGGAGGCACCGATACCCATAAATGCTGAGGCCTCCCGACAAGAAATGGAGGAGATTCTGAAAATAATAAAGAAGAGTGATTTTAATGTTGTCGAGCAGTTGGGGCATACACCCTCCAAGATCTCCCTGCTCTCCTTATTGCTATGCTCCGAGGCCCATGCTAAGGCCTTGATCTCATTTCTCAAAATGGCCCATGTGCCGCAGGAGACGTCTGCAGTCCAGTTCACTGATTGCATAGCAAATCTGACAGCAGACAATGGCTTGGGATTTTCAGATGCTGACCTGACTGCGAAGGGAAGAGACCACAATGATGCCCTGCATGTCTCTATCGAATGCAGGGGCACTACTCTGGCGCATGTATTGGTGGATACTGGTTCTTCCTTGAATGTCCTACCGAAAAAGGCTTTAGATCGTCTGGATTATGAAGGCCTGGAATTGAAACCCAGCAATATCATCGTCAGGGCCTTTGACGGTTCCAAAAGGATGGTTCATGGAGAGGTTAACATCCCTATTCGTGTGGGCTCTCAAGTGTTTGACTCTACTTTTTATGTGATGGATATACGTCCATCGTACTCTTGTCTGCTGGGTCGACCTTGGATCCATAAAGCTGGGGCAGTGACCTCCACCTTGCACCAGAAGCTGAAGTATCCCGTCAGGGGGAAGATCGTCACTGTGCAAGGAGAAGAGGAGTATATGGTGAGCCATTTGAATTCCTTCAGATACATTGAGATGGATGGGGAGTTTATTGAAACCCCCTTTCAGCATTTCGAGGAGGTACATCCGATTTCAGCAGCGGCAGAGGCAGCGGTCGAAGAGAATGTTTCCTTGAAGATGGCTTCCCTAAGGGATGCCCGGGCTGTGGTTCAGAGAGGCAATTATGCAAACTGGGTTCAGCTTCCTGACTTCACTCAGAAGAACGACAAGTTTGGGCTAGGCTTTACTGCGGAAGCTCAGAGGGTGGTGCGCAAAGAGAAGATCAGAAAGGCTCCGGTGTTTATTTCCAGCTCAAGGGTGAATGCTATTGAGGAGGATGTAGAGGAAGCAGAGTTTGACAGTTGGATCTACCCGACTGCCAGCGACGAACCAAGCAACTGGACGACAAAGGATTTTACCCCTATCACATTTGTCACGCAGTAATTAATTTCTTTTGATTTCCAATTTGTAACAAACAATATGTTAAAACTTTGTTGGCTCGGTGTCCTACCCGGGGCATCGTAGCTCCATTTGTGAGGGCTTTTGTATGACATTTTCATATATCATCAATCAAAACATTGGACGTTTGTTGCATTTCAAATCTTGTGCTCTTTTCCTTTCTGTGTTATATGTATTGCAAAACAGCTATATTTACACACACTCACTTATACAGGTTTAATCCACTCTGGATCTCACTGGTAACAGCTCTGCTACCGCCAGTTATGACTTCGAAAATCCGATCAACTTGGCCGAAGACGAAGGTGAAGATGATTGCGAAGTGCCTGGCGAACTCGCAAGACTGCTACTCCAGGAAGAGAGGGCTATTCAGCCACATGAAGATCCTGTGGAAACAATTAACTTGGGTACTGAGACAGATAGGAAAGAGGTCAAGATTGGTGCCAATCTAGAGCTCAACATGAAGCAACGATTGATCCAGATGCTACAAGACTACATGGAAATTTTTGCTTGGTCCTATGAAGATATGCCTGGTTTGGATGCCGACATTGTAGTTCACCACCTGCCAACCAAGGAAGATTGCCCTCCGGTAAAGCAAAAAGTCCGACGGATGCGTCCAGAGATGTCTGAGAAGATCAAGGCCGAGGTCATGAAACAGTTTGATGCCGGGTTCCTTGCAGTGACTTCCTACCCCCAGTGGGTTGCCAATGTGGTGCCAGTACCGAAGAAGGACGGTAAAGTCAGAATGTGTGTCGACTACAGGGATTTGAACAGGGCAAGCCCCAAGGATGACTTCCCCCTACCTCACATTGATGTCCTTGTTGACAATACAGCTCAACACAAGGTGTTCTCCTTCATGGATGGTTTTTCAGGGTATAATCAGATTAAGATGGCTCCAGAGGATATGGAGAAGACTACCTTTGTGACTCAGTGGGGCACCTTCTGTTATAAGGTCATGCCATTCGGATTGAAAAATGCTGGGGCAACCTATCAACGTGCCATGGTTGCTTTATTTCATGATATGATCCATCATGAGATTGAGGTATACGTTGATGACATGATTGCAAGGTCTCAAACTGAGGAGGAGCACCTTGACCATCTGAGGAAGTTATTTGACCGACTCAAGTTGTACAAGCTGAGATTGAATCCCAACAAATGCACCTTTGGGGTAAGATCCGGAAAGTTGCTAGGTTTCATTGTAAGTGATAAGGGTATTCAGGTGGACCCTGCCAAGGTAAAAGCCATACAAGAGATGCCAACTCCAAAAACAGAGAAAGAAGTCAGAGGTTTCCTGGGACGACTGAATTACATTGCCCGATTCATCTCACATCTAACTGCTACTTGTGAGCCAATCTTCAAATTACTGAAGAAAGATCAAGTAGTACGCTGGAATGATGAATGTCAGGCTGCCTTTGAAAAGATAAAAGAATATCTCCAAGAGCCACCCATCCTTATGCCACCGGTGGAAGGAAGACCTCTGATACTATACTTGACGGTACTTGATAATTCAATGGGGTGTGTGCTGGGGCAGCATGACGAGTCTGGCCGAAAAGAGCACGCTATTTATTACTTGAGCAAAAAGTTTACCGACTGTGAGTCTCGTTACTCACTGCTTGAGAAAACTTGCTGCGCTCTTGTATGGGCTGCTCGCCGGCTGAGACAGTATATGCTGACTCACACTACCTTATTGATTTCAAAAATGGATCCCATCAAGTACATATTTGAAAAGCCCGCTCTGTCTGGAAGAATAGCGAGATGGCAAATGATCTTAACAGAGTATGATATCCAGTATACGACTCAGAAAGCAATTAAGGGAAGTGTACTGGCAGATCATTTGGCACACCAACCTGTGGACGATTACCAGTCATTGAACTTTGATTTTCCGGATGAAGACATCATGGTGGTAACTGACTGTGAAGTACCTGGACCGGATGAAGGACCTGAGGAAGGATCCCGATGGTCTATGCATTTTGATGGAGCCTCCAATGCTTTGGGTAACAGCGTCGGCGCTGTAATTATATCTCCCAAAGGAACTCATACTCCCCTCACCGCCCGATTATGTTTCAGCTGCACCAACAATATGGCAGAATATGAGGCATGTATCATGGGTTTACAAGCTGCAATCGACTTAAGGATTAAATTTCTAAGTGTCTTCGGAGATTCCGCTCTCGTGATCAATCAGATCAAAGGCGAGTGGGATACGAAACACCCGAATCTTATTCCTTACAAGGAGTATGTGTCGACCTTGCTCCCCCACTTTGAAAAGATAACTTTTGAGCACTTCCCTAGAGAGGAGAATCAGCTAGCAGACGCCCTAGCTACGATGTCTTCAATGTTCAAAGTTAAATGGGACAATGAGGCTCCCCGAATCATAATCTGGAAGTTGGATGAACCGGCATACTGTTGCGAGCTCGAGGCTGAGAAGGTTGTTGAAAAACCCTGGTATCATGAGGTGAAGAGGTATTTGGAAGCTCAGGAATACCCTGAAGGTGCATCTGTCAATGACAAGAAGTTCATGAGGAGGTTTGCTGCAAAATTCTTCCTCAGCAACGGCATTCTCTACAAACGGAATCATGATTCGACTCTGCTACGTTGTGTGGATAAGGCTGAAGCGGAGAAAATCATGATAGAACTGCATGAAGGTACATTTGGAACACATTCCAGTGGACACACCATGGCTAAGAAAATCCTTCGGGCAGGATATTTCTGGTCCACAATGGAAGCCGATTGTTACCAACACTCCCGAACTTGTCATAAATGCCAGATCTATGCTGACAAGGTGCATATCCCTCCGGTTCCTTTGAATGTCCTAACGGCACCTTGGCCTTTCGCAATGTGGGGCATTGATATGATCGGTGAGATCCGACCAACGGCATCCAATGGGCATCGCTTCATCTTGGTGGCGATCGATTACTTCACGAAATGGGTTGAGGCAGCTTCCTATGCCACAGTAACCAAGAGCGTCGTGGCACGTTTCATCCGGCATAATCTGATCTGTCGGTACGGCGTCCCAGAGAGAATCATTACGGACAATGGTACCAATCTCAATAACAAAATGATCACTGAACTCTGTGAACAATTCAAGATACAGCACCACAATTCTTCTCCCTACCGGCCGAAGATGAATGGGGCTGTAGAGGCAGCCAATAAAAATATCAAGAAAATTGTGCAGAAGATGACAGTGACCTATAAGGATTGGCACGAGATGTTACCGTTCGCTCTTCATGGGTACCGCACCTCAGCAAGGACGTCAACCGGGGCAACTCCCTTCTCCTTGGTCTATGGCATGGAGGCAGTCTTGCCAATTGAAATCCAGATACCCTCTCTCCGGATAATGAAGGATGCAGACTTGAATGAAGATGATTGGATCCAGACTCGACTCGATCAATTAAATCTGATTGACGAAAAGAGGCTCACTGCTATCTGTCATGGTCAAACGTATCAGAAACGGATGATCAGGGCATTTAACAAGAAAGTCAGACCGCAAGAGTATCAAGTTGGGGACCTGGTAATCAAACGCATCATCCTTCCTCAAAGTGATCCCCGGGGCAAATGGACCCCTACTTACGAAGGGCCATTTGTGGTTAAACGTGTGTTCTCAGGAGGAGCCATGATCCTAACCACCATGGATGGTGACGACCTTCCTCACCCCGCCAATGCAGACATAGTGAAAAAATACTACGCATAAATAAAAGACCCGCTAGGTTGACATACCTAGGCAAAAATAAGGGCTTCCCGGCGAACCAAAAGGGTTCGGGCAAAAATAAGGGATGAAATGAATAAAAAATCTGTATACCCGGCAAGTCGAAAACCTGAAAGGGCGGCTTGGGCAAAAATGGGTATCCCGGTGGACTGAAAACCCGAAAGGGCGGTCCAGGCAAAAGTTAGGGATAAAAGCGTAACACTATGTCTCATTGGATCACTTCGCATCCGGAATTCGGCATCAACCATCTGGCTCAGATTTCGGCATCGACCAACCAGCTTCATCTTCAACTAGGCAGCAAAGTGACGAGATGTTCGAGGACATAAAGGCAATAGCAGAGTTGGGACCCAGTGGGATTGTTCACATAGCTGTTTTGTTCCTTTTTCAAAATTGTAAACTCTATACTATTTGGCGATATCCTCTTACTAGGATGTCAGCCTCTTGTACAAAAACGCCTATTCACAGGCAAAGTATAAATCAATACAAATATACTTTTCAGTCAAATTACCATTGTTTTCCTTTTTCCGTTTTGTCTTGCGAAGAACGTCCGATGTTCATTTTTGATATATGCATTTGACATTAAAATTGTTGATTCATAAATGTTTACATATAAAACAAGAGATTAATCACAGGTGACATCAGAAACAGGGGCAATGTGAAGTTGTCTAGTGCAGTCTGGTTGTTTTGTCCGCCGAGATACCAAGGTAGGTTCAGCTGAAGAATGTGGCCGAATCATCTCAGCTCCCCGCAGAGTAAAACAAGATTCAGCGATACTTTCCCCAAGCGGAGTTGGTTCCTCGTCGATCCTGAAAGGATACAGCATTCCCCGGCAGGTCTTAAAGCTCATCCCCAGTAGATTCTGGAAGCTTATCCCCTGCGAAACACGGACGTCTCTCCCGAGTTTTGTTTAGAGTTATTTCCTCACAAGGACTTATAACTGGGTTATCCTCAGCTAAAAACCACGGAAGACCGCCCTCGGCAAAATTCCTTCAATCCCCAGCGGAGTTTATCATCGTTATCCCCAGCGGAACCCATCATTAAAGTCCTCAACAGGCCTCTTATCAAACTTCGGCCAAATATCTCTTCCACAGAGCAATTCTCCGGCCGTTCGTCAAGGATTTATTTTCCCCAAGACGAAATTACATTCATAAACATTTTACATTTTCATACATCTTGCTTACATACATGATGGAACGCATACAACATCTCATGTTGAGTATCATGACAATATGCATATCATACATCATGACATTGCATACAACTTACGTTTTTTGCCTTTTCAGGAAAAAGACAATCCCAAAAACAACTACCTTCAACTGTCACAATTCCAGATCCGATACCTGTATCTAGCCAGGGCACATCTGAGAGTGACCAGTTTCCAGACTCGATTCCTGTATCCAGCCAGGGCACGTCTGAAGAGTTCAAAGATTCGATTCCTGTATCCAGCCAGGGCACATCTATCAACTACAACATCTCCAAATTCGATTCCTGTATCCAGCCAGGGCATATCTGTTAACAACCATCTCCAGACTCGATTCCTGTATCTAGCCAGGGCACGTCTGAAGAGTCCGAAGATTCGATTCCTGTATCCAGCCAGGGCACATCTATTAAACGACTATTTCCAGATTCGACTCCTGTATCCAGCCAGGGCACATCTGTGAGCAAACCGATTGTGGATTCGACACCTGTATCTAGCCAGGGCACATCTGCATAAGGAGACTGAGGATCAAACACCTGTAACAAGCCAGGAAAACATCCGTCTTTCTCAGATACACAAGTTCTCGCTAAGGAATCTCTTATGCGATCGACACTTCCAGATGGCATCTATAAGCCCATCTCCCTATCCACCATCTCTCCAAACGGCATCTATAAGCCCATTCCCGACATCACATTGCTGACACTTCAACATGCGAGTGCAAATTTCCGGGCACTCTAGTGTCCAATCTCCTTTTACCCTCGAGTCACGAAAGGCAAACTTGCTAATCTAACTCTTCAGGTTCAAGAAGATTGAACAGGGGCAACTGTTGTACCCCAAAATTTGCCCTCCCATTTCCTCAACATTTCCTCATCACAAGACCTTTGAAGATTAAGATTCAGTTAGGGTTTCCTCTGCTCAGGACTTCTCCTTGCACTGTGGACTCAAATTAGGGTTTGTGTTTACCTAAGGATATTTTGATCTAAAATGCCTAAGATGACTTTCATGCTTCATGTTGGACTCCCAAGTTTACCCATACCAAGTTTCAAGTCTTGATTCCAAGTTTTGCCCAGTCAATTGGACAGTTGACCTAGAAATCAACTGTATTGGGGAAAAAGTCAATTGTGGCCAATTGACAGTCAAATCTCATGAAATTTGATCCACATCAACATTATGAACTCATATGGACCATTTGATCAAGTTTGGATCACAATTCCACAAGAAATTTGATCAGATCACCAAAAGGGCAAAATGGTCATTTTTAGGGTTTTGACTGCACAAAGGAAATTTTTGACTGTTTGACCTAGCCAATGGCAAACCAAGCTAACATATGGACTCAAGGATCCCATGGAATTGTCTTGACACATTCATCAAGCTCAAAAGATCCCAAGTACACAAGATTGACAGTTGAATTTCCCAGTCAATTGATCAATTTTGACTGTATACTGAAAAGTCAAACTTTGACTTTTTGGTCAAAATCAAGAGTCAAGATTCATTTTTCATCAAAACTTGCCAAATCATGAAACTTGTCCACCAAGAAATCACAAAATGCAAATTAGGGTTTGAAAATGGAATTTTTCATAACTTAGAATTTTTCTAAGTTATGAAAAACCCTAATTTTTTCCCAACTTTGCCCCATCTTTTCACCATGATCCATTTGGATTCAAACAAAAGTCAAAACATGAAAGTTGTAGCTTGTTGAATAATCTACAACTTTTATTCACAAAGTTTTCTCATTTGAAGCTTGTATCTCAAGTTATAATTTTTTGAATAAGGGCACTAAACCATTTTTAACTTAGTGAAATTTTAACCTATTTTGACAAGGTTTTCTACCCTACTTCAAGGCCACTTTTCATACCCTTCCACTTGGAATTTTGATTTGCATTTCAAAGATGGATTGTAGTACACATTCCAATCTTTCCAAAATGTCCAAGAACTCATCAAACAACCTCATAACTTGAGAGATTCGAATTTCACAAGTTGGCAAAAATTCACCTTTTGTTCTTCATCAAGACATGTTCATAATCTTGCCAATTTGAAATCAGTTTGCTTTATGCTTGATTACAGGTCCTTGAACCATTCCATACTCAATAATTTAATGCATATTCAATGTGTTAAGGTGTTGTTCTTTGAGTGCAAGCATTGTATGCAAGATTAATCCTAAACTAGATAAAGTGAAATTTCCATTTTTGAAAAGATTAGCTTTATGTCAAATTAGAAATCCAACAAGTACATGGAAGATCTGCTTGGCACAAGTTTATGTGCATAACACACTGATCAAGAGATGTTTATGCAGCACATTAGGAGGCCCCCTACTAACCTAAAACCACCAACTTGGTTTTGTTGCTTAAGATAGAAGAAAAGTCCATAACTTATGCCATATCTCATCTCAGCTTAGGAACAGAAGAGAGAAGTTATCAAACACATTCCATAGACCACATCCAAGCTTTTGCACGAGTCCTGAACATCTAAAGCACCCTCCATCTCAAAATCACCTTGAAACTGCACAAACAGGGGAGCCCCTGCAGTTTGAGTGCAAACTCCCAATCCCTTCGAGCATTTTGATCCAAACCTTTTCCTCTACCTTCCCTACAACATATACAAGCTAACCATGTCCTAAAATCAGACCTGTAACACCTCCAAGCCACTTCACCATTTTTAATTTTCTGTTTTGCAGTTGGAGTTCACTAGCTCGATTCAGGGAGTTTCAAGACAAAGTAGGAATTGGAAAAGCATCCTCACACTTCAAGGAAGCTGTACAAGTCATCATTTCACTCTGAAACATCCTCCATTGCAAAGCTCGACTCCAACTGAACAGGTACATTCATGGAGTTCTATCTCCCTTATTAGGCATTGTTAGCTTTAGATTTTTGAAGAAAACATGTCACAATCATAGCCCTGAACATGCTCATATGTTTAGATTTCATTTATATTTCGTGTGCTTAGAGAATTTCATGTCTGAACATTGATGAAAAGTTAGGTCAGAAATGGGGGGAGGAGAAATTCTCCCTCATCTTAGAGAGATAGGTCATGTTCTTTATATGGTTGAAACCGTCTCTTAATGCTCTACACTTTTCATGTTATGAGTTTTGCTTGAAAGTCCAGGAATCCAGAGATAAAAAACGCGTGTTTTGCTTGAAGGAGGTTGTACAGAGGTTGAAGAAGAAGTGGTCTGGGCTGGGCCTGGATTTATTTTCTTTTCACACCCCATTTCCATGTTTACACCCCCTAAGCCCATTTGCTTCATTTTTGACTCTTTTTGACTTTTTCTATTTTGGTTGACTTTGTTTATTTTTTCTCATGACATTAGAAAATTAAAAATATTTTTTTTCATCATTTTTTTTGCATTTATTGCATATTTATTTGTTTATTTTCTTTGTTTGTACATAAGTATATATATACTATTATTAGAATAAATATAAAAATAATGTAAATACAATTTTTATTTTTATTTACTTTCTGAAAATATTTCACATAGAAAATACTCTTTATTTATTTTATTAAAATATTAAATAAATATTTATTTTGTGTATAATACATATTTAGGGTTTAATATATATATATATATATATGTTTATCAATATATTTAAGTTAAAAATATAAAAATACTTGAATTCTTCATTCTTATTAATATTTGATACAAAAATACTTTTTTTTTCATAATATACTTCATTTTATCTTATTTTCATAAATAATAAATAAACATTTGTATTTAATTAGATAATAATACATTTTCCTTAAAATTAGGGTTTTTTACCCAAAATTCAAAATACTTCAAAAAATAATACATTTTTATTTTCTTTTCTCTTTTACATAAATAATATTTTCTCATACATATAAAAAACTTTCTTTGTGCATTTCACATATTTATTTAATTTCCATTTAATTATGCAATTTATTTACCTTGCAAATATTCAAAATGATGTAATAATTTAGATTTAAATTCTTGTCAATATCCCCATTTGAACATTTGTACCCCCCTTCCCATATTTGGTTTTGTAATAGCTTAGTAATTTTAATTTCGCACTTTATTGCTTTCTAATGATAACATGTTAGAATTAGGGTTTGTATGCGAAAAAACGATAAAAAATAGTTTGACCTAATACAAGATAAACAAGTATGAAAATGGACACACAAATCACACTTGCACCCCCTAGGGTATTCCACTTGTTGCCTTCAAATAAATGGGCCATATTGTATGTTGAACTTCTTTGGGCAAAGCAAACAGTTTGAATGATCATAGTCCCTCGATAAAAACTTTTCAAAACAAACAAAAACAAATGATCAAGTCCCTTAAAGAAAATTGCCCAAAGACATTTAACGCCGTTGCAATTATGGTCTAAACGATGACCCGCGCCTGTCCCTTTCACATCCTAACACAAGGTTGCCCACCAAATACAATGGTGGAGCAAACTTGTTAAAAGGGTTAAAGTATAGCAATGATCTTTTGAGAAATTTAGGAGTAGATAACCTCTTAGTTACTTGAATTAACTTGCAAAACAAAACACTTGCCTAATTTCAAAATCACACATCACTACACTTTCAAAATAACTTTCAAAAACAAATGAAAACCTTTTCAAAAGACATACATCTTTGTATACATCCCCACATGGATCATTACAAAGGTTGCCACCACATTGGCCTCTTTTCAAAACATTTTCAAACCCACACACTCAGGCACCATTTAAAACAATTGAAAACAAAAGGCAAGTGATCTAAGCAAGTAACTAAGAGCCCATGGATAACTATGGATAGAAAGGGTGCTAATACCTTCCCTTTCTATAATCTACTCCCCGAACCCAAGAAAACATCTCAAAAGGTTTTTGCTGTGCTTTTTAACCTTTCCTTAGGATAAAATAAAAAGTCGGTGGCGACTCTTGCTAACCGCAACATTTGCGAATACAAACGCAAACCTCAAGTCAGTTCTCCCACCGTACCACATGTATATTCTCCATTCGTTACTTAAAGGTGGAAGATGATTAAACACTAGTGTGCCCAGAAATTTGCACTCGCTGGTGCACCAAGTAATGTTGTTTGTTGATTGTCTTGGGAATGGGAATAAAGATGACATTTGGAGAGGTGATAAAGAGTTAACGGAGACAGGCTTATAGATTCTATCCAAGGGTGAATGTTGGTAAGTCTAATGCTTGACTTGATTTTTTTGGAAAAAAAGTCTCCATACGACTACTACTTCAATAAGTGATGAAGGAATATGTGATGACTACTACTTTAATAGGTAATGAAGGAATTCTAACGAATACTAATTCAACAGGTAATGAAGGAATATGTTGTTTTACCCCAATTTTTCCCCCTAAGATTCCTTTATCATACCATGTTGATTCAATCACAACAAGGTCACATTAGGGCTTTTGGTTCTTCTCCCTATCTTTAGTTTTGCTCTTTGAGGAATCACCAAGCACCTTGACTTGTTTTCTTTTGTGATCATGGATATTTTTTCTTGATTTTATTTCTAATTAATAAAATGCAATGTTGGATGGTCTTACTTGTTAGTAATGTAGGTAAAGGCAATGTGGCTTAGCAAATTAATCCATGGGTTCATGAGTTTATTTCTATGCCCTAGTCAATAAAGCTTGATAACTACAAACCTCATCATTGAATTTATTTTGGAAGAAATGGAATGGTAAGGTTTACTTTGGGTTCATCAAATTTCAAAGTTATCAAATTGATTCAAAGGTACAAGGGGTTGATGGAAGAAGTTGTCACGATTGGACAAGGTCTTGTTCCCATTGATCACAAGTGCATATTTCTCTAAATTCTCAAGACATGGAAGCTGTTTTGGTGGATATGAGTTCTCGTTATCATCCTCAATAACTTATATTTACAAATCAAGAGTTTTGGTACAAGAAGGTTGTTCAAAATTGTCAAAATTCCTCAAAGCATTTTCTTGATTTAGGAGCTAGGGTTTTGAACTTCAAAGAAGTATATCTTGCTCATCTTTTGGTATTTTTGAGTGATTCCAAATACATCCTTCTCTTAAAAGGGTTATTAACAAATCACTTCAAAATTTTCAAGGATTTTTCATGTGGAAGAAACTTTATAATGAAGAAAGATTACAAGTCCTACAGATGAACCCTCATTTTCTCATGTGTGACTTCAAATGATCATAACTTGGTCAATTTTTATCACCTTGAGCCCACTCTTTTTCCACAATTATCTAGAGGATGTGAAATTTATTATTTATTTTATGTGCAAAGTGATAAATTGGATGGAAGATGCCCTAAGGATACAAAAGATTATAGGTTATTTCATCATTTTTTGTTAACTTCAACAATTCATAACTCTCTCAATTTTTGGAGATTTTGAATGTTTCAAGTTTCAAAATGTCATTCAAGAGGTCTATTTCATGCCATATTTTTTAGTCAAGAGAAAATTCCAAGTGGAAGGCCATGTTTGAATGCAAGACATTATAGGTCACTTTTGAAGAAAAATTGAAATATTTCTAAGTATGGAAAGTGAACCTTTTTTCCCCCAACTTTGACTCAATGCAACTTTCAGCTCAAGCATCCATTTAACTCCATTCTTTTTCCATTGCAAAGCTTGTAACCTCATCTTTCTAAAGCATCAATAATCATGTCTTAAGACTCCTTGAGCTGAGAATGCCATTGGATTGAACTTGATAACTTGGAACTGAAGTTTCTTCATAAGTCAAAATTTGAAATTCATGTTTTGGCTTCTAAACATCAAATTAGCATGCGTTTATGATCTAAACATGTTTAACCAAGTTTCCAAAGTGGATTAGAGCCTCAAAATGCAAAGAATGGATGAGTTTTTATGAAAATAAGATCACACTTCACTCGTGCATCAGGTTTGCACGAATTCCCTCCAAAATGCATCATTCACTCTTCCTTTTGATCCCATTTGCTTATCCTATAAATACATGAACTATCCCATTCATTTTCTCAAGATTGGATAGCCAAAATCACCCTGCCAAACTAGCTCCATAACTCAATTTTCTGTAACTTCGTAATCAGTATTCAAGCCTTTTTTCAATCCAATTTTTCTATAATTCACCTTCCTTGATCTTCCCTGAAGCTAACCATATAATTAACTTCAAGAATTATACCCTATATTGCTCCATAGAAGTCCAGGTTCAGAGCTCTGCAACTCAACTTCAATAGGTAGATTTCTCCATCAATTCTTCAAAACTTTGATATCATTGTGATGCTCTCATTGCCCTGGTTCTAGTTACAACACTTACTTTTATCTGGAAACACATTTTGACCACGAAAATTCAATTCCCTTTTCAAAACTTTCCATCCAAATTGCTTGAGCTACAATTTATATAAATTTTTCGCGAATGTGTGGTTGTCTTCGTCTTGAAGAGACGTAGCGAATGGCATACGTCTGAGCTTCTGATTTTACAGTTTGAGAGATCTGTAATTCACGTTGGCTGGAGGTTGAAGATGACTAACGTGTCATCTTCCAATCAATCAATGCACGCCACTTGTTTATTTTTTGAATTTCTGATTTAATAAGAGATCAAGTGTTTTATTCACTAATGACCATGATATGCACAACACGCCAGATCCCTTGGATTTGATTACTAACGCGTTTTGACTCTCATCCATTGGTCCACATCTTTTGATTTTTATTTTATTTTTAGATTTTTATATTTAATTATTTTAAACTTCAAAAAATCACAGAAAATTCATTTTTAGTCCAAAAAATCTGAAAAATTATGAAAACCACTTTTGATTATACTCTTTCTAATTTTTATTTTTTCACAATTTTATTTTGTGTTTTGATATTTTTTATAAATTTTCACTTTATTTGATTTGTTTTAAATGTTTAAAAAGACTTTTATACATTTTTAAATTCTGAAAAAATTATTAAATGATTCAATGATATTGTGACAAATATTGGTGACCTCATTTAATTTTTATTTCTGAGTTTGGTATTTTTTTAAATCATTTTTGGTTATTTTACTCATTTCTTTTAATTAAAAAAAATAGTTTGACTTTAAAAAATTACAAAAATTTTATAAAAATATTTGAGTCCTTTTCTGATTTTTCTATGGTCTTACTTTTTATTTCTTGATTAATTTGAACATAGTTAATATTTTTCTCTTTTATTTCTATTTTAAAACATTTTAAAACATTTTTTAATGTGTATATTAAATGTAATATTAATTTATGATTATTTTCTTGCTGATCTTGGGTTGGATTTTTTATTATGAACTTTGTTAACATCATTGGATCCATGGTGTTGAATCTAACTCCATAAACATGGATGGATGATTTTAATAATAGTTTAATTAAAATTTAATTCAAATGTGGTTTGTATTCTTTCCCACCCCTATTCATCTCATCCCTTTCTTATTGCACTAAGTGTTATTGGAGCATAATCTCTATATCATGTCTCAAAACAAATGGTGCATAGATTTCTATTGAGCGACCTCAAAATAGATGTGACTTCTATAAGTCCATTTATGAGTGCTTAACATAGCGCTAAATTTTGTCCCGATTCGAATAAATGGTCATTCATGGCCTAAACCTATGTTTGCAAGCCCGAGTATGTTAATTTAATCCCTTTGATCCAATAAATTTGAGATTCATTATGTGGAGGCTTTGGTTCTACCAATCCTCTAATGGATCTACAACACTTTTAGTCAACGTAGATCACTTAAACATCGTTGATCATTAAATGGTACTTGTGAGGATTCCAAATGGATGATATACTTGACAAAAAGAAAATGTAACTTGTTGTGTGGAGGCTTTGGTTCTACCAATCCTCTAATGAGTTCCAAATGAAAGTTTCAAGATGGTCATCCAACTAACCACTAATTATTAACAATTGATTTTACTTTATGCTTTTATTTTTTAAGCTTTATGTACCATTTACTTTAAGCATTACATTTAATCCTATTTTTCATCTTTGCTCACTTGGGAATTTATATTCTTGTCATTTTATTTTTCTCACTTGAGCCTTTCTTTTTAAGACACCTAATAATCAACATGAACCATAAAAAGCTTTAATGATACTTGGACTATTTGATTACTATCCTTGGCATTATGGAGAATTAGACTTCTTGGACTTAGGATTAGAAACCTTGGCCTATGTTGGAGAACTTGTGACCTTAATTGATATTTTGTCTGGATTTCTTGAGGTTTACCTCAAGACATTGGGTTGTTTGTTGATTTTGTGTGCAGGTTATTGTGATTACATTCTTTGTTTGTAATCTGGAATTCACCCGTATACAGTCGTTACTCTGCCCAATTTTTGTGAAGACTTAATACACTTGAAGCTTGGTTTTCTTAAGAAGTCTAGTATCTTTGCTTGCTTGGTTTAAATCCAAAGAATTGGAATTCTATCTTGGCTCATAATGTCAAGAATTGGCTTCTTGTTGGTTAGATGGTTCTTATCCTTAGCTTTTAACTTATGCTTTAGGATAGTCTCTTCTTCTCCTCCCATCTTGTTCAATTTCAAAAATCTTCTTCCTCCTTTTGAAAAATCTTCTTGTTTTTAAACTTGAATCACTTTCATAATAAACTTGGACTTAGGTCCATGAATTTTCAAAAACTTTTCATAAATAAAATTCAATCAACTTAATAATACATTGACATTCTTTTTGTGAGAAGACTAAAAGTCAACCAATCTCATTTCAAACCATTTTGCCATTTTGGCTCTTATCTTTAAAACTTTTCTCAAAAGAGTGGACTCTTATCAATCCATGTAGTAATGCAAACAACTATACTTCTATAATATATAGTAAAGAGAGATATTTTCCACTTGGGTGTTGAGTAAGGCATTGTTAATTTAAAAATCCAAGCCATATCCTCCACTTTGAGATGATGCAAATTCTCCTTTATCATGATTGTGGGAAGTAATTATGTTTTCTATACGGACAAGGACGATGATGTCTTATCTCATAAAATTAACCAACACACTTGTGTTTTAAAATTTTAAAAGAGGAACTACGTGTACCTTGATCCCCTATTTCACGAAAGGTGGTACGTAGGCACTAAAGGTTCGCAACCGCGGTGGGTGCAAAAATCATAAAAAATACTTCTTTTCTCACCTCCACCATCTATTTTTTCCATACAACATTTTATAGCCAAAATATACAGATTTTTACAAAGAGGTTCATGCGGAGTACCGTAGATGTTTAGGATGCTAATACCTTCCCTTTGCATAACCAACCCCCTTACCTTGAATCTTTCCCCCTCTTTTTGGGTTACTCGCTCTTTTCCCATTCCTTTGGAAACAATAAAGTGCTGTGGTGATTTTTATTTTGATTTGTGTAAGTCTAGTCAATTTAATGGCTAAGCCTTAAACATTTCTACCGCTACAGAAAAATAGTGAATTCACTTGGGAAGGATTGACCTCTTGCCGGTCCATCCCTAAGTGGGTTGAACCTATCTTTGTTTATATCTGTATATGTGCTATTTTTATTTATGTGTTATATGTTGTATATATGTTTGCCTGGATTTTCCTGGTTTTCAGGGTGCTTGGTGATTACTTATAAGTCCTATACCCGGACTTGGGGAAACTTTAAGATAGGACAGGAGGTATAGTCATGTTAACTTTGAGGGAGTAATCCCTAAAAAGGAGGCATGAGATCCCTCACTCAGTGGAGGCCCCTTTGAATGTAGTGTCGTTTACCGAGTAATTGGGAAGACGTACTGCTTTCAACCTGGGAGCCTGCTGAAGTTGAGGACCGTAGAATACCTAACTCATCTTGGCCTTTTAGGTGTAGTGCGGAAGCTATGACGGAGTAATTCAGAAATAATTGTCACGCGATACTATGCTTGGACGATTTTTTCTTGAGAATATTACTAATTACCGAGTTAATCAGGAAGTAGATAATATCTGAAGGAAGGATGTAGACTCTGGGAACCTCTAGAACCTTGTTCGGCAGGTGATAACTTTTAGACTATACCTTATGGGTAGTACTTTCGACCTCATGCTCGTGACAATGAACCTATGAATCTTATATTTTTGATCTTATGTGTGATTGTTGCATCATGCATCCATGCACACATAAGCATCTTTTGAAGGAATTTCATTTCAAGGGACTTAAAAGGCTGACCATTTGTGAATATCTCAAGTACCCTTTGGCCATGGATTCTGGAAAAAGAAAGACCGGAAAATACAGTTTCAGAGATCCCAAGATAGATGAGTTGATCAGTCTAATTCCCGAGATTGAATGTTCTACAGATTTTCAGAAGAAGTATGGATCCATCATTCCTCTCATGAAGCTTAGGATGAAGGAAGGAATTCTCTCGACTTTGGTCCAGTTCTATGATCTGATGTATCATTGCTTTACTCTCCCAGACTATCAGTTGATTCCCACACTAGAGGAGTATTCTTATCTGTTGGATTTACCTATTACCGATCGTGTTCCTTTTACTGGTTTGAAGGGTGAGCCAAAACCACACGATATTTCTTCTTTGATTCATCTGGGGAAGTCTGAGGTTAAAGCCCATATGACTACTAAAGGAGGAATTAGAGGATTATCAGCTCATTTCTTATTGGAGAAAGCTCGTCACTTTTCTAGGATGAAGAGTACATACACTTTTAAGGCCATCTTTGCTCTACTTGCTTACGGGTTATTCTTATTTCCTAATATGGATAAGTTTGTTGACATTAATGCTATCAAGATCTTCATGATTGGAAACCTAGTCCCTACATTATTGGGTGATGCTTACTACTCTATTCACCTTTGGAATTCTTATCATGGGGGGATGATTGTCTGTTGCACGCCTCTGTTATACAAGTGGTTCATTTCTCATATGCCTCAGTCTGATGCTTTCTGGGATGTCAGGAAGGAACCCCGTTGGACTCCAAAGTTTACTCACTCGGATATTGATTGGTATCATCGAGCTTACCAGGATGTAGAGATTGTTGACAGATGTGGTAGTTTACCCAATGTACCTCTTCTTGGTACAAAGGGAGGAATTAACTATAACCCTGTTCTTGCACATCGACAGCTTGGTTATCCGATGATGGATAAACCAAATAGTATTCATTTGAGTAGTTTCTTTTTGAAGGAGGGAGAAGACCATAAGGAAGTTAGGGAGCAGATTGCGAAGGCCTATAGTCATATTCATAGGAAGAGTAGGAAAGACTTGGGACCTAAGGGGGTTGTTTATTTGGAGCCCTATCTTCAGTGGGTCCAAAAGAGAGCTATTCAGTTAAAGATGTTGTATTCCCGGGAAACGCCTATGCCTGACTTATTTGTGAAGACTACTCCTCCCTTATTGGATGATATGGAAGAGCTACAGCTTGCTTTGGTCAGGATGCAGCAGGAAAATTATGCTTGGAAGAATAAGTGCCAAACTTTAGAGATTTCCTATAAAGCAGACTTGAAGGAGAAAGATGACTTGATTGAGATTCTTGAAAGTCAGGCTGTAGAGATGATGGAGAGGTAAGGGGATTTATTTTCTCCTAAGCCTCAGTCATTTGAAAGTTTCTCACTTCCTGATTCAAGTGATTGGAAGGAGGTTGCCACCAGATATGCTGAAGAAAACCAAAGGTTGAAGACTCAGATTAACAGGCTGACAGGGAAGCGCCAGCGTATAGAGTGATCTCCATCAACTTTACTTCTTAGGATTTTAGACTTTATTTTCTTCTTGTACTTGGGATTATTGAAACTTGTAATCCATTTTAAAGTTATCATAATAATTTTTTTCCAGTATTTCTAATATGTTATTACTTTGATATTTGCAATGTGTCTATAAATCTTTAAGTCCCTTGAAATATTAATAATAAAAATTAATTATAGGCATTGCACATCATGCATAATATTGTACATACTTCTTGCATTTTTTTTCATATCCAGGTATCTTACCAAGCTTCTTTACTTCGTTCAGCAAGTTGTCTCACCACTACAATACTCGAGCTAATTTCAGAAGGAAGATGGACAACTTAGACCAAGAGAATCGCGAGCTACGCGGGGAGGTTTCTGCTTTGAAGGCCGGCATGGTCAATCTTACTGCTATGATGGAATCTCTGGTGGCTGCTCAGAATCAGCCACCGAGTGTTAAACCTCAACCAACAAGGGCTACTACTAAAGCTCCGACTATTCTTGTGTCTGCTGCTCTAGTTGTTGTTCAGAATCGCATGCCTCAAGGTTATCCATGGGGAATGCCAGAGAATTTTACGCCTGAAGGTTTCAACCTTGGTCCTCAAGAAGCTCTAGTTGTTCAGACTACTGTTACTCATGCACCTCATGTGGTGCATGTTGCTCCTGCTGCACCTCCTTTGGTGAATATGATTCAATTTGCTAATGATGATATGTGTCACCCTTTTCCTCCACCAAGTGAAGACTTGGGTATTTATGACAGAATGTATGATTTTCAAGAACATTTTGACAAGATGCAGAGGGAGATGAAGGCCCTATGGGGAAAGGAACTATTTTGGCAGAATGTGAATGAATTATGCTTGGTCCCGAATGTTAAGATACCTGCGAAGTTTAAGGTCCCGAAATTCGAGAAGTACAAGGGCAACACTTTCCCTCGTACTCATCTGGTGATGTATGAAAGATGTCTACCCATAATGAAGTTTTACCAGTGATTGGAAGGAGGTTGCCACCAGATATGCTGAAGAAAACCAGAGGTTGAAGGCTCAGATTACCAGGCTTACAGGGAAGCGCCAGCGTATAGAGTGATCTCCATTAGCTTTACTTCTTAGGGTTTTAGACTTTATTTTCATATTTTACTTGGGATTATTGAAACTTGTAATCCATTTTGAATTTATCATAATAATTTTTTTTCCAGTATTTCAAATATGTTATTACTTTGATATTTGCAATGTGTCTATAAATCTTTAAGTCCCTTGAAATATTAATAATAAAAATTAATCATATGCATTGCACATCATGCATCATATTGTACATACTTCTTGCATTTTTTGCATATCCAAGTATCTTACCAAGCTTCTTTACTTCGTTCAACAAACTGTCTCACCACTACAACACACGAGCTAATTTCAGAAGGAAGATGGACAACTTAGAACAAGAGAATCGTGAGCTGCACGAAGAGGTTTCTGCTTTGAAGGCCGGCATGGCCAATATTACTGCTCTGATGGAATCTCTGGTGGCTTCTCAGAATCAGTCACCGAGTGTTCAACCTCAACCAACAAGGGCTACTACTAAAGCTTCGGCTGTTCCTGTGTCTGCTACTCTACCTGTTGTTCATAATCACATGCCTCAAAGTTATCCATGGGGAATGCCAGAGAATTTTGCTCCTGAAGGTTTCAACCTTGGTCCTCAAGAAGCTCCAGTTGTTTAGACTACTGTTACTTCTGCACCTCCTGTGGTGCATGTTGCTCCTGTTGCACATCCTTCGGTGAATATGATTCCATTTTCTAATGATGATATGTGTCACCATTTTCCTCCACCAAGTGAAGACTTGGGTCTTTATGACAGAATGGATGATTTTCAAGAACAGTTTGACAAAATGCAGAGGGAGATGAAGGCCCTCAGGGGAAAGGAACTATGCGGATAGAATGTTAAGATACCTGCGAAGTTTAAGGTCCCGGAATTCGAGAAGTACAAGGGCAACACTTGCCCTCGTGCTCATATGGTGATGTATGTAAGAAGAATGTCTACCCATACTGATGATCAACGTCTGTTGATTCACTTTTTCAGGATAGTTTGACCTGTGCTGCGCTGAAGTGGTATATGAGTTTGGATAGCGTCAACATCCATACTTTCAATGACTTGGGAGAAGCATTTATCAGACAATACAAATACAACATGGACATGGTGTCTGACCGTGATCAACTCAGGGCCATGGTCCACAAAGACAGGGAATCATTCAAAGAATATGCATAGAGATGGCGTGAGGTAGCCGCCTAAGTAATTCCTTCCATGGAAGAGAAAGAGATGACTAAGATTTTCTTGAAGACTATGGGTGCTTTCTACTATGAGAGGATGGTAGCAAGTGCGCCAAGTGACTTTACTGAAATGGTAGGCATATGTATCTGGTTAGAAGGGGTTGTAAGAGAGGGTCGTTTAATAAAGAGTGAAAGTTTTGGAAATACGAAGAAGCCATTCTATGGGTTTACCAAGAAGAAGGAAGGAGACACAAATGTTGTTATGCAAGAGAGGAGAGTTAATCCTCCTAGAATAAGTTATCAGCGTCATCAGTAAGTCGCCTTAGTTACTCCAGTTGTTGGTATAGCTCCAACCACCGTTGCTTATTAGAGACCATCCCAGCAGGGGAATCAAGGGTATAATCAGAGAAGGGAGAGTTATGTCTATATTCCTATGAGTTATACAGAGTTACTACCGGAATTAATTCAGAAGAAGTTGGTTCAGACCCGACCACCTCCCGATGTACCATCACCATTGCCTTGGTATTACAAGGCAGGCCAAACATGTGCTTTTCATCAAGCAACACCAGGGCATAATGTTGAGAACTGCTATCCTTTGAAGACTGGGGTGCAGAAATTGGTGAAGTCCAGTATTATATCCTTCAAAGATATGGGCCCAAATGTGAAAGACAATCCTCTACCCAAGCACGGAGGAGCAAATGCAGTGAACATGGTGGCCGGTTGTCCAGGCGACTTCCGGATTTTTTTATATTAATCTGGTTAGAGGAGATTTGGTGAAAATGCATGCAGACCTCTGTGAGTTTAGCTACTATATGCATGACCATTCCGGTTGTGCTATTTGCAATACAAATATACAGGGTTGTGACAAGATAAAGGCTGATTTGCAGGAGATGATGGATGAGGGCCTCATCCACATAATCAGACCTAGGGAAAAGTATGAAGAGGAGGTAAACATAGTTTCTGGATGTCCTGGCGAGTTCAAATTTTTTGATGTGGAGTATATGAATGAGGACCTTGTGCAGTTGCATGCTACTTTCTGCCACATGGCTGGTCAGGTGGAACATCAGTATGGATCTTTCCGAATTTGCTATCGAGACTCCCGAGGATGTTCAATTATGAAAAAAGGTGTTCAGTTGTTGTTGGATAATGGAACCATCAAGGTTACAGGTCAAAGGGATGATTACCATGAAGTTGATGTGATTGAGGTCTGTTTGGCTGAAGAAGAGTCGGATAATGAGTATGCCTCTACAGATGAGTATTTCTCCTCAGATGAGGATTTGTTTTCCAGAGATGACTCCATAATGACTGATTGTGTTGAAGAAGGGGTAAACATTATTGTGCCTTGTTTTGGCGCACCTGCCCATTTTGAAGTTGAGTATCATAGCAAGCCAGCTATTACCCCATTGGTGATTAGTTTACCGGGTCCTGTCCCCTACAAGTCAGATAAGGCAGTACCCTACAAATATAATGCTACAATCATAGAGAATGGTGTGGAAGTTCCCATCCAGCCAATGTCTAATGTTGGAAATATTGCTGAGATTAGCAGAGTGACCCGCAGCGGTCGTGTATTTGCACCAGTTGTTCGTGGAGATGTTAGCGCTGGAAAGAAAATTGTTGAAAATGTTGAACCCAAGAAGGCAGTGGGTGAATCTAGTGGAGCTACGCTAAAAAAAGAGGTGGAAGATATTTTAAAGATAATCAAGATGAGCGACAACAGAATTGTAGATCAGCTACTGTAGACTCCTTCAAAAATATATATCTTGGCTTTATTGATGAACTCATCTGCTCACAGAGAATCTTTGATGAGGGTATTGGACCAAGCATTCGTGGAAAGTGGCATTCCTATAGACCAATTCAGTAGTGTAGTTGGGAATATTACCTCATGTAATAACCCTAGTTTCTGCGACGATGAATTTCCAGATGAAGGAAGGAATCACAACTTGGCCCTCCATATCTCTATGAACTGCAAGAATGATTCACTATCCAATGTGTTGATTGATAATGGATCCTCTTTGAACGTTATACCAAGGAGTACACTTATGAAGTTGAAATATCAAGGAACACCCATGCGCCCAAGTGGCATTATTGTGAAAGCGTTTGATGGATCAAGGAAATCTGTTATTGGTGAAGTGGACTTGCCTATTCATATAGGCCCACATTTTTTTTAGATTACTTTCCAGGTCATGGATATTGTACCCGCTTATAGCTTCTTGATGGGAAGGCCGTGGATACATGAGGCAGGGGCTGTCACTTCGACTTTACACCAAAAGCTAAAGTTTATATGTGAAGGAAATGTGGTGATTATAAATGGAGAACAAGCCTTATTGATATCTCATTTGTCCTCTTTCCATATTGTGGAGGCGGACGAAGCTGATATTGGAACTCAGTTCCAAGATTTATCCATTGACAACATAAGAGGAAATGAGAATTCTATGGTTTCACTTAAGGATGGGCAGCAGGTTATGTGCAATGGCCATAGTGAAGTTTGGGAACAGATTGTGGATCCACATGTAAACAAGAATACAGATGGTGTGGGGTTCTCTATGAAGAATGATAAAGGTAAAGGCATGAAGTCGAAGTCTGTTGTAGGAAAGTATCAAGACATCTTCCATAGCGGGGGTTATCATCATCCAACTGTTTCTGGGATTAATGCCATTGTGGAAGATGAAGCAGAGCCAGAAATGCCAAATTATGTGACGCACGGAGTTAGGGTTCAGAACTGGATCACCATTGATGTTCCCTCTTGCATACATGTTTCAAAGTAATTTGTTTTGTTAATCTTTTTGAAAAACTTTCACTCTACCCAAGGTGAAGGTATTAATAGTGTATGTGTTTATCTGTTTGCCGTGACTTTTAAAATCAATAATAAAAGTTGTCTTTGTTTCCAAATTGTGTCTTTATTTTCTGCTTTTTCTTGGAAAATGGTAATCAGAAAAAAAAAACCCTTTTAAAATAAATAATAACTGAAATTCAATCTGCACGATCACTTGTTATGTGTGTCAGTTTCTAAAAGCAATTACAAATCATATGTGCAGATTAATTAAAAAACCTGTTGAATACAATGACCCTGCACCATTTCCCAACTTTGAATGTCTTGTGTATAGGGTCGAAGAAGAAGACTATGATGAGATTCTGGAGGAGGTCTCACGGTTACTTGAGCGTGAGGAAAATGTCATTCAGCCATATAAAGAGCCATTGGAAGTAATCAATTTGGGTTCAGAAGAAGATCTGAAGGAAGTCAAGATTGGAGCATTGTTGCATCCTGATGTGAAGAGTGGGTTGATTGAGTTGTTGAAAGAGTATGTGGATGTTTTTTCTTGGTCTTACCAAGATATGCCTGGTCTAGATACAAATATTATGGAGCACCATTTTCCGTTGAAGCCAGAGTGTCCGCCAATCAAACAGAAGTTGCGAAGAACTCACCCAATATGACAGTGAAGATCAAAGAGGAAGTTCTAAAGCATATTAAAGTCGGCTTTCTTGTGACATCAGTGTACCCTCAGTGGATTGCCAATATTTTCCCAGTACAAAAGAAAGACAGAAAAGTTTGCATGTGCGTAGATTACAGAGATCTAAATAAAGCTAGTCCAAAAGATGATTTCCATTGCCACACATTGATATGTTAGTGGATAGCAGAGCAAAATTCAAAGTTTTCTCGTTCATGGACGAATTTTCCGGGTATAATCAAATAAGAATGGCTCCTGAGAACATGGATAAAACAACGTTTATCACACCCTGGGGAACATTCTGTTACAGAGTGATGCCCTTCGGGTTGAAGAACACTGGTGCAACGTACTAGAGGGCTATGAAAACCCTATCCATGATCTAATGCACAAGGAAATCGAGGTATATGTTGATGATATGATTGCTAAATCCCAGACTGAAGAAGGGCACGTAGAAGATTTGTTGAAGTTGTTTCAACATTTGAGGAAGTATCATCTCTGCTTGAATCCAAATAAATGTACCTTCGGTGTTCGATCAGGGAAATTTTTGGGTTTCATTGTTAGCCAGAGAGGGATTGAAGTTGACCCTGATAAAGTCAAAGCAATTCAAGAAATTCCAATGTCGAGAACTGAAAAGCAAGTCAGAGGGTTCCTCAGGTGTTTGAATTATATTTCCAAATTCATTTCCCATATGACTACAACGTGTGAACCGATCTTTAAGTTGTCAAAGAAAGATAAAGGTTGTGTGTGAACAGAGGAATGCCAAAGGGAATTTGAAAGTATTAAATAATATCTACTTGAACCTCCTATCTTGCTCCCTCCTATTGAAGGAAGACCATTGATTATGTATCTGACAGTGTTAGATAATTCCATGGGTTGTATTCTGGGACAACAAGATGAAACAGGGAATAAAGAGTATTCCATTTATTATCTCAGTAAAATTTTTACTGATTGTGAATTGCGGTATTCCATGCTGGAAAAGACATGTTGTGCTCTGGCCTGGGCGGAAAAATGTTTGCGGCAATATGTGTTGAATCACACTACTTGGTTGATCTCCAAAATGGATTCAATCAAGTACATTCTTGAAAAGCCTGCTCTTACTGGGATAATTTCCTGCTGGCAGATACTGTTATATGAATATGACATTGAATACCGCACTCAAAAAGCTATTAAAAGCATCGTGTTGGCAGATTATCTTGCTCACCAACCAGTCGATGATTATGAGTCTATAAAGTATGATTTCCCCGATGAGGATGTGATGTTTCTGAAAGATTGTGAAGAACCATTTCCTGAGGAAGATCATGATCCTGAATCTCGTTGGAGTATGATATTTGATGGAGCTGTGAATGCTTATGGTAAATGAATTGGTGTTGTGATTGTCACTCCACATGGATCGCACATTCCTTTCACTGCAGGGTTGACATTTAATTGCACTAATAATATGGCAGAATATGAGGCTTGCATCACGGGTCTCGAGGAAGCTATTGACCTCAGAATTAAAATTCTAGATGTGTATGGCGATTCAGCTTTGATAATAAATCAGATTAAAGGAGAGTGGGATACTCGTCACCCTGGCTTGATCCCTTACAAATATTATGCTAGAAGATTGTTACCCTTCTTTAATAAAGTTGAATTCCATCACATTCCTAGAGATGAAAATCAAATGGCGGATGCTATGGAAACTTTGGCTTCTATGTATCAAGTGAATACTTGGTATGATATACCTAGAATTATAGTTCGGTGAATGGATAGGTCCGCTCATGTGTTTACAACAGAGGAGGTAGCGGATGAGAAACCTTAGTATTATGATATCAAGAATTTTCTTCACACCCAGGAATACCCGATTGGTGCATCGAATAAAGATAAAAAGACATTGAGAAGATTGGTTGGTAATTTCTTGCTTAGTGAAAATGTGTTGTACAAGAGAAATTATGACATGGTCCTTCTCAGATGCGTGTGTTGTACACCAAAATTTTCCCTCTTATTTTATCAAGATTTCTCATCACAAGACTCTTTGAACTCAAGACCAGATTAGGGTTTTGTACTACTCAAGACATCTCCTTGCACTGTTGACCTAAATTAGGGTTTGAGTTTGTACAGGGATTTTTTTACTTCCAATACTCAAAGTGACTTTCATACTTCATGTTGGACTTATAAGATTGCCTCTACCAAGTTTCAAGCTTTGAATCAAATTTTTGCCCAGCCAATTGGACAATTGACCTAAAAATCAAATGTATTGGGGAAAAAGTCAAATGTGGCCAATTTATAGTCAAATCTCATTAATTTTGATCCACATCAACATTATAGACTCATATGGACCATTTGATCAAGTTTGGACCAAAACTCCTCAAGAAATTTGATTAGATCATCAAAAGGGCAAAATGGTCATTTTTAGGGTTTTGACTGCACAATGGCAATTTCTGACTTTTGACCTAGCCAATGGAAAATTGGGTTCAAGCATGGATTTAAGGACTCAATGGCATCATCTTGACCTATTAACAAGGTTCAAAAGATCTCAAATGCATTGGATTGACAGATGAATTTTTCAGTCAGCTGATCAAAATTTGACTGTACACTGAAGAGTCAAACTTTGACTTTTTGGTCAAAATCAAGGGCCAGGGGTCATTTTTCATCAAGATGTGTCAAAACATGAAACTTGTTCATCAAGAAACCCAATTTTGCAAATTAGGGTTTAAGATTGAAAAATTTCATAACTTAGAATTTTTCTAAGTTATGAAATTTTCTTATTTTTTCCCAACTTTGCCCAACATTTTCACCATGATTCAATGGGATTCAAACAAAAATTCCAACATTAAAGTTGTAGTCCTCCACAAAGTCTACAACTTTGATTCACAAAGTTTTCCCAAAAGAAGCTTGGATCTCAAGTTATGAGTTTTGGAACAAGGGTCCATGAAACTTTTAACTTAGTGAAATTTTGCCCTAGTTTAGGCAGGATTTTGACCTATCTTCATGGAAATTTATCACATAGTTCCACTTGGAATCTCAAAATGAATTTAAAAAATAGGTTATAAAGCATGTTACAAGATTTACAAAATGTCCAATAACTCTCCAAAATCATTTGTGGTTAGGGAGAATCGAAGGCTTGAAGTTGGAAACAACTCACTTTTTATCCATGGCATGTTCATATTGATACAAGTTGCAAACTCTAATCAGCCTTGTTTGTACTAGATTACAGGTCCTAAAACCCTTCCATACTCAATAATTAAATGCAAATCCATTGGTATAAGGCTTTGTTTTGGTCATTAGAGTATTATACAATAGATTAATCCAAAAATGGTAAAAGGTACATTACCATTTTTGTCAAAATCTTGCTTTATGTCAAATAGAATCCTTGAGCCTTGAATAAGATCTTGTACTTCACATAATATCCACCAACTTGAGGGGCCAAGAGCACAAGGTACAGGCTGATAGATAGCCTGTACATGCTTGTCTTGTATCATGGTTTTGCTTTTGCTTAAAATACAAGAAACTTGTCAAATACACTAGATCTTGCACATCTGTTAGGACCAACTTTTGCAAACATTTGAGACAAGTTTCACACATACCTTTGAGCCTAAAACACGGGCCTTTGAGTCCTTAAGCCTGCCATAGCACAAAAACACCTTCCATTGGCAAAACAGGGCACTCCCTACAGTTTGACTTCCATAGCAAAAAACCCTCATGCGTTTTGCCTCAAACTGGTTCAAACACATTCCACATAACCTATACAAGCTATTCCAACCATTGAAGACTGACTGTAACTCCATTTGCAAGGTTTACCATTTTTGATTTCAGCTTGTGCAGGTTGAGTTCTACAGGCTTTTTCAAGCACATTCAAGGCAAACTAGGCATTTGGGAAGGTCAAAGGAAGTTCAAGCAAGCTCCCAAACATCTCAGGCCTCACAAAAAAGCTCCACATTGCCATACATGAAGTCAACTGAAACAGGTTTTTGTCAACTTCCTATCTCTCTATTTAGGAATCATTAGGCTTAGGTTTTTGAATAAAAAATGTAGTATAGCCATGAAATTGTACATATGCTCAGTTTTCATTTAAGTTAATCGTGTTAAGAGAATTTGATCCATGAACTTCCTGAAAAAAATAGGTTAGGATTTAGGGCCAGAGAAATTCTCTCTGGTCTTTGAGAGTTAGAATGAGTTCTTAACATGGTTGGATTCGTCTTGAAAAATGCTACAACTTTGATGTTATGGGTTTTTGCATTAGAGCATGTATGTAGGTTGTTCATGTTTGAAGTCAGGCGCGCGTTTTTTTGAACGAGAGGTTGAAGATGAAGTCTGGACTTGGGCTGGGCTTTGGCTTCTTGTTTTTGACACCCCCATTGCTGACTGCACCCCCATGGCCCATTTCTTCATATTTTTATATTTTTTGTATTTATTTTCATTTCTGATTTTATTTTCCTATTTTCCAAACATAAAAAATATCAAAAAATATTTTTAGAAATTTTCATATTTATTTTGTATTTTATTTTTATTTTTTCTAACATAAAAATAATTTAATTAGTATATACTTTTATTTAATGAAAACTTGAAAATAATATATAATAATATTATACCTTTATTTTTTTATTCTTTATTTATTTATACTTAAACAATATTTTTTTTAATATATTTTTATTTTGTACATATTTTATTTTATTTTATCATACATGAATAAAACAATTAATATATATTTACTTTCTTAAAAGAAACTAGGGTTTTTACCCTCATTAAAAATAATATCTTTTTTAATATATTTTCATTTTGTGACATTTGTTTATATTTCATTCATTTTAATTTTTTATAATCAATATATATATATATATATATATATATATATATATATATATATATATATATATATATATATATATATATATATATATATATATATATATATATATATATATATATATATATATATATATATATATATATATATATATATATATATATATATATATATATATATATATATATACTTTCTTAAAAGAAAGTTAGGGTTTTACCCTTAATAAAAAACATAATAATCTTTTATTTCTTTTTATATATACATTAAATTTTTTTTACATACATAAAAAATAAACAAAAACATTTTGTGCATATTCAGAATATTTTGCATACTTATATTAAATTGTTTAATTATTGCCAATTTATTTATTTGTACCATTTATTTAATTTGGATGTAATAGTAAATATTAGGGTTTTAATTTCTTGCAAATATTCCCCATTCAAACTTGTATCCCCCTTCCCATATCAAATGTTGTAATAGTGTAGATTTATTTTACGCATTTATGCTTTCAAATATGCCATGTTAGAGACTAGGGTTTGTATGCAAAAAATCCAAAATCAAACAAGTAGCTTGACTAATACAAAGACAAAAAAGCATGTAAATTGACAACACAATGCACACTTGCACCCCTAGGGTTTCATCCACTTGTTGCCTTTAAAAAATGGCCATGTTATGCATGTTGAGTATCTTGACAAAACAAAAAAAACAAAAGATCATAGTCCCTCGATGACGATATCTTGGTTGCCTATACAAAAATGATCTAGTCCTTCAAAAAATTGTTAAAGATACTTGGCACAATTGCTATCATAGTCAAAACGATGACCCGCGCCTGTCCCGTTTAAAATGCAAACACAAGGTTGTTTACCAAATGCAATGGTAAAACAACACTGTCAAAAGGGTTAAAAATGTGTAGGAAATATCTTTGAGTAAAATACGGTAGACAACTCTTAGTTACTTGATCAAAGCTTGCAAAACATCCTTGCTATTTTCAAACACACCTCACAACACAATTTCAAAACATTTCCCAAAAAACAAACTTTCAAACATTGAAATATCTTTTCAAAAGACAAACACCTTTGTATATATTCAAACAAGAATCATTACAAAGGTTGCCACAACGATGGACTCTTTTTCAAAAGCATTTTCAAAACCACACACAAAGCACCATTTCAAACAATTGAAAAGCAAAATCAAGTGATCTAAACAAGTAACTAAGAGCCCATGGATAACCATGGATGAAAAGGGTGCTTGCACCTTCCCTTTTCATAATCTACCCCCCGAACCCAAGAAAACATCTCAAAAGTCTTTCCTGTGCTTTTTGATCTTTCCTTTGGATAAAATAAAAAGTCAGTGGCGACTCTTGCTAAACCAAAACATTTGTGAACACAAACGCAAAACCTCAAGTCAGTTCTCCCATCGTATCACAGAACTGGCGACTCTGCTGGGGACTATAACTAAAAGTGGAGTAACCTTAGGGTTTAGATCACCTTTACATGCTTATCTTGTTTTCTTTGATTGCTTTACATTTTGTTCTCTTGTTTGGGTTTGAATCCTCCACCCGGATTTTTGGGAAACATTCATAGGTAAATAGCAATACGTTATGGAAACTGTGTGGGGTATACCGACATGGTTGAAGCAATAGCTATATTAGTGCGACATATTTGTGGATACCAGTAGCCTTTGAGTCAATCAAAGAGAATACAGGGCCGCTGAGTGATGTCATAAAGCACTAATGAACTCTTAGAACCTTTACTTGACCATCTTGGCCTTTTTAGGGGTAGTGAGATGACCGGCTTTGGTGCAGTCCGAAGTTGGTAGATACTCGATACTACACTCATTGAGGGTTATTTTCTTGGAATATTTCAGTCACCAGTTAAGTGGCTAAGTTGAAACAATGAACACAAAATAATCCGGTGATATTGAGCTCCTTAGAACTCGATTACTATTGCTAGGACAGGTTGAGCCAACTAACTTCAAGAGGGTACTTACCTATGAAACCCCATGCAAGCCTGAAACTAGGAACTTGTGTGACTTGCTTGTACATATACTTGTGCATACATCATGAACATCATAAAGCATCATATGCATCCACTAACCATTTCAAGGGTTTGGATCTTCATCTTTGTTCTTGTTTTGTAGGTTATTGAATCTCTTCGCAGGAAAACAATCCAGGTCAACCTTGTGATCCATCCTCAACTCAAGGAGCTTACTTCCAAGATTCCAGAAAATTCTCTCTTCAGTGAAAGACATGGTAGACTTCTCAACTTGGTCAACTCCAACATTGAAGAAGACATGGTGAAAGTCCTCTTCCAGTTCTTTGACCCCCTACACCATTGCTTTACATTTCTTGATTACCAACTAGTGCCTACTTTGGAGGAATTTTCTCAACTCCTGAGGATTCCTATTCTTCATCAACTACCCTACAACGGTATGGAAAGAGAACCAAAGCCTGAAGATGTTGCTCAAGCCTTAAAATTGCAACCATCTGATATCAAAGGTCATTGGGAAACCAGCAGTGGTGTCAAGGGTTTCTTGGCAAAGTTTCTGTTTGAGAAGGCACAAGACTGCTGGAATTCTCTAGATCTTCAAGCTTTTGAGGAGATTGTAGCACTTCTCATCTATGGGTTGGTTTTGTTCCCAAACCCTGATCAACTTATAGATGTGAATGCTGTCAAGATTTTCATATCTCGAAATCCCGTGTCTACATTTCTTGGGGACATCCTACACTTATTTCACACACGAACAATGAGGAAAATAGGTGTTCTCATGTGTTGTACTACTCTTCTAGCAAGGTGGTTTATTTCTCACCTTCCCCAATCAGTCTTGAAGAATGAGCAAGGCTTGAGGTGGTCACAACGGTTGATGACTCTCACACATTCTGATGTTCATTGGTGTTCTCGGTCCAGAGAAAATGTCATCATCATTGATCGTTGTGGGGAATTCCCTAATGTCCCACTACTTGGCATTAGGGGAGGCATTACCTACAACCCATGTTTAGCTCTGAGACAATTTGGGTATTCCCGAAGGGATGGCCCTCATAACATGCTGATTCTAGACTTGGTTTTTGACTTCGACAACGACGCTCAAGGACTTCGACAAAGGTTTATCCGACCTTGGAGGATGCCCAACAAAGTGGACAGTAAGACACTGGGACATAAGAATTCCATCCCCCTTGAGCCTTACCTCAAGTGGGTACGAACCCGCGCCCAGAGTCTTATGACGCCTTACCCCTACATTCTTCCTATGATCAAAGAGCCTGTTATGGAAGGAGAGGTTCCATACACCCTCCTACATTCTGATATGCCAACATCATTGGAGGATTTGCAAAAGAGTTGGATACAGCTCAAGGAAGAACGGAATACTTTTGAAGCCAACTTCTACGCCAGTGAGAAGAAGGTTTTGGAGCTTACTCGTCGACTCCGTGAAGAGAAGACTCTCAACACTCACATCGCACCAAAGAGGATGCGCAACGTCTTTTTACATTAAGAATTTGTAATATTTTGCCCATGGGGCATTTATGTACTAACAAATTTCTTCTTATTAATATGACGTGTGTTCTTTTTTGTTTGCAACAACTTTGAATTTCTAAATCCTTGAATGCATTACATGAATACATATCATTCATCATATGCATAAACAGGTCTTCACACCAGGTTTCCTTATCTTTCTGCTGTTTATTTCAGCCAGATGGATATAGAGCAGACGGTCAAAGATCTGCAAGCACAGAATTCGCAGTTCCAACAACTCCTCATGACCTTGGCAAAGGGTCAAGAGGACCTTAATGAACTGTTAGAGAAGGAAAAGGAAAAATAAAAGAAGAAAAAGAAAAGAGCGGGTGTAGCTACTTTGGGAAGAAGATTTGAGAACCAAGCCATGAGAGTCCTGGATTTCCCCTCGACATCTGATGAAGGGGTTGGTAAAGGAAAAGGAGTTGTGGTACCTTCCGAATCTGAGGCTGAAGAGGAAGAAGAAGAGGAGGATGAAGATTACTCTGAGAAGCAGTACCCTCCGGTGGACGATAAGTATAAAAATCTGGAAGATCAGCTGGCAGCCATAGAGGTACAAAGAGTACCTGGGTTGGATTTTGAAGAACTAGGGTTGGTTGTTGGGATCGTCAGCCCCCCTAAATTTAAAGTACCTACATTTGCTAAATACGACAGTTTGTCTTGCCCAAAGATGCATCTGTGGTCTTACGTCAGAAAGATCCAACCTCACTCTTCTGATAAGGATCTATGGGTCCACTTTTTTCAAGATAGTTTGTTGGGTACGCAATTGGATTGGTTCTACCAGCTTGAGAGGGATGACGTACATAATTGGAAGGATCTGTCTGCTTCCTTCTACCGATAATATCAGTATAACACAGACTTAGCACCTACTCGTACTCAACTGCAGAGTATGGGTATGATCTCTAATGAAGGCTTTAAGGAGTATGCCAAGAAGTGGCGGGACTTGGCTGGAAGGGTGCAGCCACCATTGTCTGAAAGAGAACTGGTTGATATGTTTTTGGGGATGTTGTCTGGTCCATTCTTTAATCACCTAATAGGGAGTTCATCGGCAGGGTTCATTGAATTAATTCTGACTGGTGAACAAGTTGAAGCTGGCATCAAGAGTGGTAAGATTCAAAAAGATACATCTGCTTTTGCTGCTGTCAAAAAACCTTTTCCAGCTAAGAAGGAGGTGTCAGCTGTTTATTCTCAAAAAGTTCGAGGGAGAGTAGAGCGCCGGTCAACGGTGGGGGCTGTAATGTTCCAAAAGACAGCAGCTGATCAACCTAGGAATGATCAACCAAGAACCAACCAACAAAAAGGAGGAAGGCCTGCTAGGCAGTTCACCAAAATAAACATGACGCCTGCCCAGGTTCTCCCCCGTCTCTTGAAGCTGAACCTTACAACCTTGAGAGATCCGCCACAAAATCCGAATACAACTTCTCCCTTTTATCATGCCAATGCTAAATGTGCTTACCATTCCGACGGTATAGGGCACGACACCAATAACTGTTGGGCCCTTAAAAACAAGATCCAAGATTTAATAGATGCCAAGGAGGTGGAGTTTGACGCACCCGAAAAACCTAATGTGATATTTGCTCCTATGCCAAAACATGGTCATAATGTCCATGCTATTGTAGAAGATCTTCATGTTACTGTTGTTGATGACTTAATGACTCTGTTGCCAATGATCAAGATGAATCTGTTGAAAGCTAGGATTTTCCCAGGCTGTGAAAAAGATTGTTACCTTTGTTCGACCTTGCAATCTGATTGTCCGCTATTGAAGTCAGGCATCCAACGCCTGATGGATACTCAAGAAATCCTCTTCAAGAAAACTCATGTTACTCCTGTTACTCCAATCAATGATGTTGCTATAATCACTGTGATCGGTGGGAATGAGAACTGACTATTTTGGAATGCTGGTTCGCGTTTGCGTTTGTTTTTGCAAAATGTCGCGGTAAGCAAGAGTCGCCACCGTCTTTTATTTTATCCAACAAGGAAAGGACAAAAGCACAGCAAAATTCCTTTTCGAGATGTTTCTCGGGTTCGGGAGGTAGATTATAGAAAGGGAAGGTGTTAGAACCCTTTCTATCTGTGGTTATCCACGGGTTCTTAGGTACTTTCTCACTATGTTTTCAAAAGATTTTGCTTTTCTTGTGTTTGTGGGTTTTGAAAAAAGTTTTGTTTGAAAGTGTTTGTTTGAAAACTTTGTTCGGAAAAGTGTAAGTGCGAAAAGTATTTTTTTGTTTTTTGAAAGAGCAAGTACCTGAGAACCTCTACCTACTCAAAAGAAATTAAGCTGTGTAAATGTCCTTTAGACAGTACTATCCCACTATTGAGAAGTAGGTAGCACCGTCGTTGGAGTTTTTCGGGTCAATTCGATTATAGGGACATGTGGTCACCAAAGAAATAGTAGGACGCCTTAGCGGTAACCCTAATGTCTTAGATCGTTTTTTATCCGAGGCAACCGTTTCGAAGCAACTTGATCTTTAGACAGGAGGGCGACCTCTAAAACACCCTATACTCAATGACCACGTCGAGGCAACCAAGTGAGGCGTACCCTAGGAGTGGCATGTGCATGTGTGTCAGGTTTCATGTTAAGTTATCATTGCACATGTTATGGTGAGCTACGTTTTGATTTTAATTTTCAGATAAGTCTTGTCATGCATAGCCTAATTAACATACATCTAGCAATTAATAATTGTGCGGAAAGTAAATCTACGCTATTACAAGGCGTCGGGTATTTACATCGCCAAAAACAACCCTTGGAAAGTAAATTGCGGGAAATTAAAGGAAAGCGATAAAAAGTCCTAATTAAGGCTATTACATCCTCGGAGCAATTACATAAATATGATCAAAAATAATAATCAAAAAGAATATGCGCGCGAGAGAAATTGAATCGGAGAGTGTCTAGGGTTTTGACCCTTTTTGAGAAAGAAAGAAGTTTGATTATTATTTTGCAATTAATTAAATTAAACCTAAAACTAATTAATTAATTAATTAAAAGAAGAAAAAAATATTTTTTAGTTTTTTATGTTTTTAATGAAAATAAAATAAAATAAAAAGATGATTAAAATTGTCAAAACCCTAATTCTATGTTAATTTTATTTATTGTGAAAAAGGTCAAAATTAACCTAATTAACTAAATTAATTATATTAGAATTTATTTACAAAAATAATAAATTAAAGGTGAAATTAATAATAATAAAAATATTTTAGTTTTCTGATTTTATTATGAAAATAATTAATTGAGTTAATTAAATAATAATAATTATTATTATTATTAATAGTAAAATAATTAAATGGAAATTATAAAAGAAAAGAAAAAAAAATGAATGAACCAGGGGGGTGCTGGCCCAATATGGAGGTATGTTCTGGAATTTTGAAGCCCAATTGTTTCAGCCACGTTTGACTTTTGACATTGTCCACGCATGCATTGACTGAGGAGTATGGTGACCATCATCTCATGGCCATCAGATTCAAGTTTGTGGCCACTTGGCGCTTGGAAAGATGAAGTATATGGTGGAACGCTTTTTGAAACCTGCACATGAATATGTTAGGAAAAATAACATAAGCGTTTTGGGTGGACCTGGGACTCGAACCCAGGTCCCAAAGCTCATTGGATGCTTGTCTTAACCACTCCAACCAACGCGTTTCAATTGATTCTATAATAGCCAGCAATTAATATATTGATAAATCAAATAATGTGCAATAAAACAAAAATAAGTGCGCGTGTTTTCAAATCAGCCAACCATGTATCACCACGTCCTCGTCTTCTTCGCTTGAACCTGTAAAATAAACATTAGATAGCGGGGGTTTTTAACCCCCACAAACTACAGTGGTGAAAAATAGCGAATAGAGCTGTAATTAATATAAATATTTCGCGAATAGTCAGTTATGTTCGTCTGGTTCTCACGAATCCAGTCATATGCCTTGCAAGTCCTAATTTTTCCTGGTTTAGGAATCCCCAAATTCAAAGCTCAGGAACCCTATAATTCGTCCATGGCAACTTTTGATTTTGTGCACTATAATTCAATTAACTTATGCCATTAGCTTCATATGGATTCAAGCAATGCAAAACAATCAAAAAATCACGTTAAATGCTCATGAATTAAGAGTTACGATTATGAAAAAAAAATATCAAACCGTGAGACTGTAAGTGATGATTTCTTGAGCTTTAGCGTGTGAATTCAATTGCCACACGTTCCTGGGAACCCCTGCAAGGTGTTAGAATTAACAAAAAGCCTTGAAGTGCCCTGGAATATAGAAATCAGTTTTGCAATTTTCTTGATATTTTGCAATATGCTATGGCCTTTGTCTGCAGCTTTCTCACGTGTGCATGATCAGGGTTTGCTTGTGTATATATAGGAGAATGAAATTAGGTCACAATCTTGCACAAAAATCCATCAGAATGATGATTGAATATTTGATTGAAAATCAAATCTTTTTGCATTTTCATGATTGAAGAAATTTGCCAAACTTGGAGATTTTTGCATATTTGATTTGTACATGAAATTGCCAGCATATCTTGACCACATTTGCTTCACAAAAAGATTGAAAAATCAAATCTTTGTATTTTCCTACAATTTAAATTAATTAAATGAATTAATATTGATTAAAAATCCAATTAATTAATAAAAATAAGAAAATAAATTCAATTAGGCTTGATGGGTCGTGCATAGGCCATGGATGAAGTTTCAAGAGATTTGAGGCCCATTAGCAAAAATAAGGTGTTTTGAGCAAAGTTGACTTTTGCAAATTCATAAAAATTTCCCAACTTCTCCAATGCATATCTTGCTCAATTTTGATCATATTAACATGTTCTTGGACATTTTGGAAAGGTCTTGAAGTCCTCTAACCAATGGCTTTGGCCCCATGTCATTTGGATTTACCAATCTCAAGTTATGGTCTTTGATTTAAAGTGCATTTTTGTTGACTTTTGAATTTGACCTATAATGTAGAAATTCATAACTTTTTGTGAGAGCATTTCTTGGACTTGGAATGTGAAGATGGATTGTAGGAAATATCATCCCCTTCAAAATGATAATTGGATGGGATTTTTCTGATGAACCATGAAAAAGTTATTCCTTGGTCAAGATACAGTTGACTTTTCTACTGTCCAAAAATAGTAACTTTTTGCATCTTGATAATTTTTGAGCCATTCTTGTGGAATCATGATCAAGACTTGATAAAATGATGATTGTGGACTCAAAATAAGATGTTGACCAAAAATTTGACTTTTGACTGTAAAATGACCATTTTGCCCTTGTAGTTGACTGTAGGTCAAATGAGGCTTTTGATTGTGCAAATTGGCATTGTGAGTCTTGAGACTTGACATGTAGATGCTTGAGGATGTATGTAGGCCTATGAGACTTGATTGAGCCACTGAAAACCTCAAATTCCTTGAAAGAACCAAAACCCTAATTTCAGTTGTCTTAGGAGGTAGTTTGATTGTGCAGTCTCTTGAGTAATCTTGAACCATTTGAAGATGATTCTTGACAAACCTTGAGGAATATGTGAGGGGAAATTTTGGGGTACAACAGTTGCCCCTGTTCAATCTTCTTAAACCTGAGGATGTAGATTGTCTTGCGTGCCTTCCGTGATCCGAAGGTGGAAGATGATTGAACACTAGAGTGCCCAGAAATTTGTACTCGCATAGTGTAGTATCAGCAATGTGATGTCGGGAATGGGCTTACAGATGCCATTTGGAGAGATGATGGGTAGGAGGATGGGCTTATAGGTGCCATATGGAGATGTGACAGAATCTGGTCAGGGATGGGCTTATAGATGCCATCTGGAAATTGTTTGTTGAATTGTAACTTGGTAGGTTGAAAGAAGGAACCTGTGTAGGGTTGCCTGATGATGAGTCCGTGTAAAACTGCATCTGAAAGAGAAGGAACCGGTGTAGGGTTGCCTGATGATGGTCAAGTAGATAGTTGTCCTATCTGGTTTCAGGTATTAATCTCTGACCTGAGAAAGAAAGATGGTTTTCCTGGCCTGTTACAGGTGTTGATCTTCAGTCTCTTCATGTAGATAGCTTTCCTGGATAGTTTCAGGTATAGATCTACAATCAGTCGTCCACAGATATTTCCTGGCTAGTTACAGGTGTTGATCTGGAACTTGAAAAGGTTAGCCGATGAGATAGTTTTCCTGTCTGGTTTCAGGTATTAATCTCTGACTTGAGAAAGAGAGATTGTCTTCCTGGCTTGCTACAGGTATTGATCTTCAATCTCTTCATGTAGATAGCTTTTCTGGCTAGTTTCGGGTATAGATCTACAATCAGTCGTCCACAGATATTTCCTGGCTAGTTACAGGTGTTGATCTGGAACTTGAAAAGGTTAGCCGATGAGATAGTTTTCCTGTCTGGTTTCAGGTATTAATCTCTGACTTGAGAACGAAAGATTGTCTTCCTGGCTTGCTACAGGTATTGATCTTCAATCTCTTCATGTAGATACTTTCCTGGCTGGTTTCAGGTATAGATCTACAATCAATCGTCCACAGATATTTCCTGGCTAGATACAGGTGTTGATCTGGAACTTAAAAAAAGTTGGTCGAGATAGCTTTCCTGGCTGGATACAGGTATTAATCTCTTCAATGTAGATAACTTTCCTATCTGGTTTCAGGTATAGATCTACAATCAATCTCTCACAGATATTTCCTGGCTAGATACATGTGTTGATCTGGAACTGAAGAAGTTTGGTTGAGATAGCTTTCCTGGCTGGATACAGGTATTAATCTCTTCAATGTAGATAACTTTCATGTCTGGTTTCAGGTATAGATCTACAATCCGTCGTTCACAGATATTTCCTGGCTAGATACAGGTGTTGATCTGGAACTTAAAAAGGGTTGATGGTAATCATCTTTTGATTGACCCTTTTCATGAAAAGGAAAAACATTAGTTGTATGCAATGTCATGATGTATGAAATGCATGATGTCATGATGTTCTCAAAAATAAATGAGATTCTGTCGTATGCACTTTATCATGTATGTAAATAGGTGGTATGAAATGTGAAATGTTTATGAATGTATTTTCGTCCGGGAAAATAAATCCTTGACGAATGCCAGGGAGTTTGTTAAGTCCTGGGTTGATGTTGAAGAGTAGAGTTCTTCGTTTCTGCTGGGGATGATGAACGAAGATGATTGCCAGAATAAACCGGTAGGAGAAGAAGACTCCATTGGGGAATAAACCTGGTGAAGATATTACTCTGCAGGGAATTACTCTGTGGGGAAGAGATGCTTCGCTGAGATTTTAACGATAACTCCGCTGGGGATTCCGTTGATAAGCTCTGTTGGGGAATTTGATGAACTCCGCTGGAGGATAGGAAGAACTTCGCTGAGGACGATCTTTCCATTGCAATTTGCTGAGGATAACCCAGTTAGACTCTGGTGGGGGATAACCTTTGAATATGGCTGGCGGAGATATTTGTGCTCTGCATGGGACAAGCTTCCAGAATCTATTGGGTAAGATGATTCGACTCTCCTGGGGAAACCTTTTTTAGACTGCACTGGGGAATGACTCCACTGGGGGTATCTTGTATTCTGCCAGGGAACAATCTTATATTTCTGTCGAGGAATATTAAGACTGCCGGGGATGCTTGCTGAGGGATATTTGTATACTCCGTTGGGGAATATTAAGATCTACTGGGGATACCCAACTTTTCCAGGACTGATGGTAGACCAACTCTGCTCGGGGGAGAGTATTGCTGACTTGCTGGAGATACTATGCCTTTTTTAGGGCTGATGGGAGGCCAACTCTGCTTGGGGAGGGTATTGTTGAATCTTGCCTTACTCTGCGGGGAGTGAAGGTATCTTGGTCATATTCTTGAGCTGAACCTACCTTGGCACCTTGGTGGACAGAGCAACTAGATCGCTTAGACAATTCATTATTGCCCCTGTTTTTGATGTCACCTGTAATTGGTCCTTTGTTTCGCATGAAAATATTTATGAACAACAATTAATGTCAAATGCATATATCAAAAATGAACATTGGACGTTCTTTGCAAAACAAAACAGATAAAGGAAAAACAATTTGCGATTTGTCTGAAAAATGAGTTTGTATTGACTTTGAAATTTGCCTGTAAATAGGCGTTTTGTGTACAAGAGGCTGACGTCCTAGTAAGAGAATGCCACCGGACAAAATAGAGTTTATACAATTTGTGAAAAGAAAAACAAAACAGCTATGTGAAAAATCCCACTGGGTTCCAACTTTGCTATCGCCTTTATGTCTTCAAGCGTCTCATCACTTTGCTGCTTAGTTGAAGAGGAATCTGATTGATTGGTGCCGTCTGAGCCTGATGGTCGATACCGAAGTCTGGATGCAGGGTGATCAATGAGACATAGTATTACGCTTATCCCTAACTTTTGCCTGGACCGCCCTTTTGGGTTTTCAGTCCACCGGGATACCCATTTTTGCCCAAGCCGCCTTTTAAGGTTTTCGACTTGCTGGGTGTACAGATTTTTTTTATTTTCATCCCTTATTTTTCCCGAACCCTTTTGGTTCACCGGGAAGCCCTTATTTTTGCCTAGGACATTTGACCTAGCGGGTCTTTTAATCATGTGTAGTATCTTTTTACTATGTCTGCATTGGCGGGGTGAGGAAGGTCGTCACCGTCCATGGTGGTTAGAATCATCGCACCTCCTGAGAATATGTTCTTAACCACAAATGGCCCTTCGTATGTAGGGGTCCATTTGCCCCTGGGATCACCTTGAGGTAGAATGATGCGCTTGATTACCAGGTCCCCAACTTGATACTCTTGTCGTCTGACTTTCTTGTTAAATGCCTTGATCATCCGTTTTTGATACGTTTGACCATGAAAAATAGTAGTGAGTCTCTTTTCGTTGATTAGGTTTAGTTGATCAAGCCGAGTCTGGATCCAGTCATCTTCGCTCAAACCTGCATCCTTCATTATCCAGAGAGAGGGTATCTGAACTTCGATAGGAAGGACTGCCTCCAAGCCATAAACCAAGGAAAATGGTGTTGCCCCTGTGGACGTCCGTGCTGAGGTACGGTACCCATGAAGAGCAAACGGTAAAATCTCATACCAATCTTTGTAGGTCATTGTCATCTTCTGCACAATCTTCTTAATATTCTTATTAGCCGCCTCTACAGCCCCATTCATCTTCGGCCAGTAAGGAGAAGAGTTGTGGTGCTATATCTTGAATTGCTCGCAGAGCTCCGTGATCATTTTGTTGTTAAGATTGGTACCATTATCTGTTATGATCCTCTCCGGTACACCGTAGCGACAGATCAGGTTGTGCCGAATGAACCGTGCCACGACGTTCTTGGTTACGGTAGCAAAGGAAGCTGCTTCAACCCACTTCGTAAAGTAATCAATTGCTACCAGGATGAAGCGATGCCCGTTGGATGCCGTAGGTCTGATCTCGCCGATCATATCAATGCCCCACAATGCAAAAGGCCAAGGTGCTGTCAAGACGTTCAAAGGAACTGGAGGAATATGCACCTTATCAGCATAGATCTGGCATTTATGACATGTCCGAGAATGTTGGTAACAATCGGCTTCCATTGTGGACCAGTAATATCCCGCCCTAAGGATTTTCTTTGCCATGGTATGTCCACTGGAATGCATTCCGAAGGTACCTTCATGCAGCTCTGCCATGATCCTTTCTGCTTCAGTCTTATTCATGCAGCACAGTAAGGTTGAATCATGGTTTCGTTTGTAGAGAATGTCATTGCTGAGGAAGAACTTTGTCGCGAACCTTCTCAGAAACTTCTTGTCATTAACGGATGCACCCTCGGGGTATTCTTGAGCTTCAAGGTACCTCTTTACTTCATGATACCAAGGTTTTTCTGTTACCTCTTCGGTCTCAAGATCACAGCAATGTGCAGGTTCGTCCAATTTCCAAATAATGATCTGGGGAGCCTCGTTGTCCCATTTGACTTTGAACATAGAAGACATCGTAGCCAGCGCGTCCGCCAACTGATTCTCCTCTCTTGGGAAGTGTTCAAAGTTTATCTCCTCGAAATGGGGAATCAACGTCAATACATACTCCTTGTAAGGAATAAGATTTGGGTGTTTCGTATCCCACTCGCCTTTGATCTGACTGATCACGAGAGCGGAATCTCCGAAGACACTCAGAAACTTGATCCTTAGGTCAATTGCAGCTCGAAGACCCATGATGCACGCTTCATACTCCGCCATGTTGTTGGTGCAGTTGAAACATAGTCGGGCGGTAAGTGGAGTATGAGAGCCCTTAGGAGATATGATCACAACGCCAATGCCATTACCCAAAGCGTTTGAGGCTCCGTCAAAGTGCATAGACCATTGGGGTCCTTCCTCAGGTCCTTCATCCGGTCCGGGTACTTCACAATTAGTCACTACCATGATATTATCGTCTGGAAATTCAAAGTTCATATATTGGTAGTCATCCACTTCCTGATGTGCCAAATGGTCTGCCAATACACTTCCCTTTATTGCTTTTTGAGTCGTGTACTGGATGTCATATTCAGTCAAGATCATCTGCCATCTTGCGATTCTTCCGGACAAGGCAGGCTTTTCGAAGATATACTTGATTGGATCCATCTTTGAAATCAACAGAGTAGTGTGAGTCAACATATACTGTCTCAGCCGGTGAGCAGCCCATACCAAAGCGCAGCAAGTCTTCTCGAGCAGTGCGTATCGTGTCTCACAGTCGGTAAACTTTTTGCTAAGGTAATAAATAGCGTGCTCTTTTCGGCCAGACTCGTCATGCTGCCCCAACACACATCCCATTGAGTTATCAAGTACTGTCAAGTATAAGATTAGGGGTCTCCCTTCAACCGATGGCATAAGAATGGGTGGCTCCTGGAGATACTCTTTGATTCTTTTGAAAGTGGCCTGACATTCATCGTTCCAACGTACTACTTGATCTTTCTTCAGTAGCTTGAAGATTGGTTCACAGGTAGCAGTTAGATGTGAGATGAATCGGGCAATGTAGTTTAGACGTCCTAGAAAGCCTCTGACCTCTTTCTCTGTCTTGGGAATTGGCATCTCTTGTATGGCTTTCACTTTGGCAGGGTCCACTTGAATACCTTTGTCGCTCACGACGAAGCCTAGCAGTTTTCCAGATCTCACCCCGAAGGTGCACTTGTTCGGGTTTAATCTCAGCTTGTACAACTTCAACGGGTCAAACAGCTTCTGTAGATGGTCAAGGTGTTCCTCCTCAGTTTGGGACCTTGCAATCATATCGTCGACATATACTTCAATCTCATGATGGATCATATCATGAAACAAAGCAACCATGGCACGTTGGTAGGTTGCCCCAGCATTTTTCAACCCAAAAGGCATGACCTTGTAGCAAAAGGTGCCCCACTGAGTAACAAAAGTGGTCTTCTCCATGTCTTCAGGAGCCATCTTGATCTGATTATAACCGGAGAACCCGTCCATGAAGGAGAATACCTTATGCTGAGCAGTGTTGTCAAACAGAACGTCGATGTGAGGCAGAGGGAAGTCATCCTTAGGGCTCGCCCTGTTCAAATCCCTGTAGTCAACACACATTCGGACCTTACCATCTTTCTTCGGCACTGGAACCACGTTGGCAACCCACTGAGGGTAAGAAGTCACTGCTAGAAAACCGGCGTCGAATTGTTTCATCACCTCAACTTTGATTTTCTCGGACATCTCTGGACGCATACGGCGGACCTTCTGTTTTATCGGAGGGCATTCTTCCTTGGTAGGCAGGTGATGAACCACCATGTCGGTATCCAACCCAGGCATATCTTCGTAAGACCAGGCAAATATTTCCACGTAGTCATGTAGCATCTGAATCAACCGTTGTTTCACACTAGACTTCAGATTGGCACCAATCTTGACTTCCTTTTTGTCTGTCTCAGTACCCGGATTTACCGTTTCCACTGGCTCTTCATGTGGCTGAATGGCCCTCTCTTCCTGGAGTAGCAGTCTTGCAAGCTCACCAGGCACTTCGCAATCATCTTCACCTTCATCTTCGGCTAAGTTGATCGGATTTTCGAAGTCATAACTGGCGGTAGCAGAGTCGTTACCAGTGAGATCCAGAGTGGATTGGGACCTGTATATGTGAGTGTGTGTAAATATAGCTGTTTTTGCAATATATAATAAAGAAAGACAAGGAGCGCAAGATTTGAAATGCAAAAAACGTCCAATGCTTTTATTAATGATATATGAAAATGACACATGAAAGCCCTCACAAATGAAGCCACGGTGCCCCGGGCAGGACACCGGGCCATAAAGTTTCAGATTATTGTTTGTTACAAATTCAAAACAAAGGAGTTCATTACTGAGTCACAAAAGTAATAGGGACGAAGTCTTTCGCAGTCCAGTTGTTCGGTCCACCGTTGGTCGTAGGATAGATCCAGCTGTCAAATTCAGATTCCTCCATGTCATCTTCAATGGCATTTACTCCCGAGTTGCTAATGAATACAGGAGGTCTTCCAATCCTTGGCCTACGAACAGCCTTCTGAGCTTCTACAGTGAAACCCAAACCAAACTTGTCAGTCTTCTGAGTGAAATCCGGAAGTCGGCCCCAGTTTGCATACTCACCCTTCTCAACAATAGCCCGAGCATCCTTTAAGGAAGCCATCTTCAAAGGAGAATCTTCAATCACAGTCTCAGCTGATGCCAGTGTCTGAGGAACCTCTTCAAAGTGCTGGAATGGAGTCTCAATGAACTCCCCATCCATCTCTATGTACCGGAATGAGTTAAGGTGGCTGACCATGTATTCTTCCTCCCCCTGCACTGTCACAATCTTCCCTCTGACAGGGTACTTCAGCTTCTGATGTAGTGTGGAAGTCACAGCTCCAGCCTTATGGATCCAGGGACGACCCAACAAGAAAGAATAGTACGGGCGGATGTCCATCACATAGAATGTAGAATCAAAGACCTGCGAACCAACCCTGATTGGAATGTCAACCTCACCATGCACCATCCTCTTAGACCCTTCAAAGGCCCGTACAACAATGTTACTTGGCTTTAGTTCCAACCCCTCGCAATCTAACCTGTCTAGAGCTTTCTTGGGTAATACGTTCAACGAGGAACCAGTGTCAACCAGCACATGGGCAAGAGTAGTGCCCCTGCATTCAATGGAGACATGCATGACATCATTATGGTTCTTCCCCTTAGCAATCAGATCAGCGTCGGAGAAACCCAAACCATTATCATAAGTTAAGTTGGCCACACAATCAGTAAATTGACCAGCTGATGTCTCTTGTGGCACGTGGGCAGTCTTCAGGAAGGTAATCAGAGCCTTGGCATGGGCCTCTGAACACAACAACAGTGATAACATAGAAATCTTGGAGGGGTTTGCCCCAGCTGCTTTACTACATTAAAATCACTCTTCTTGATGATCTTAAGAATCTCTTCCATCTCCTGTTTGGAAGCTTCAACATTGGTTGTCTTTGGTGCCTTCGTCTGGGCAGGCATATCAGTAGCGATCCCTTTGCCCCGAGCGTTAGATGACTCGGCAGTAGGGGTAGAAATAGGAACTTGGTCAGGAAGAGAAATAGGCACACTTGCAGGTGTGATGACAATAGGTCTCTGGATTGTTGGTGGCGCAATATCAGGTGAGAATAGCCTACCACTGTGGGTGACTTTGGCAGGCCCAGTGATGTTGCTGACGTCGGTACTAGTATCGAACTCTTGTTTAACCCCAAGAACATAAACATCTTCCCCATAGTGCCACGGGACAGCTTTGTCAGATGTATAAGGGATGGGCCCCGGAACAGTGATGATTATAGGTGCAATCTTCTGAGCAGGCATGATTTTGACAGGCTTCCTCGGGGGAGCCTTGGGAGAATTGTTGAAAATGGTGACAATGGAAACCTCTTCAGTAGGGGTAGCAGGAACAACAACCTTCTCAAACAGGATTTCCTTATTATCCATCAGGTTTTGGATACCTGACTTCAAAGATGGACAACCAGCAGGTGAAACAGAACACAGACGGCAACCTTCACTACATCCCGGAAATAAACCGGCTAGCAACAGGTTCCTCTTGATGGTCAATAGCGGAGTAACAATATCATCCACAGGGGCTACATACAGGTCTTCCTCTACAGCATTCACTCCATGCTTGGGCATGGGAGCAGTCACAACATTGGGCCTTTCGGGCGCCTCGAACTCTATCTCTTTAGCATCAATAAGGTCCTGAACCTTATTCTTCAGAGCCCAACAATCATCCGTAGTATGCCCCGAGCTGTCAGAGTGATAAGCGCAGCGGGCGTTAGGATTGTACTTTGGAGACATTGTGTTTACCACCTTCGGAGCTTCTTTTATAGTTACTAGATTGGTTGTCAGTAGTTGCGGAAATATCTGGGACAAGGTCATATTGAGTCGAGTGAACTGCCTTCTAGGTCTCTCACCCCTTTGTTGGTTGTATTGCTGAGGAGCAGCAGCAGGGTTTAAAATTACCACCGCATTGACAGCTTGGCGGCGTTCCGGTTTATTCTGTCTCCTTGAACCATAAACAACACTAGATTCTTTCTTGAAGGGCTTCTTTTCAGTGCTCGAGGGGGCACCTTTCTGTATCTTCCCAGACTTGATACCAGCTTCTATTCTCTCACCAGTCAAGATAAGGTCTGTAAACCCGACAGAAGAATTTCCAATCAAATGGTTGAAGAACGGACCGGACAGGGTCCCCAAGAACATATCCACAAGTTCACGGTCAATCAAAGGTGGCTGCACCCTTCCAGCCAGGTCTCTCCACTTTTGAGCATACTCCTTAAATCCTTCACCCGTCCCTAGTGACATACCCTGGAGTTGGGTACGCATAGGAGCGAGGTCAGAATTATACTGATACTGCTTATAGAATGCAATAGCCAAGTCCTCCAAGTTACGAATACTGGCTCCATCCAGCTGATAGAACCATTCGAGTTGAGTCCCTGAAAGACTATCCTGGAAGAAATGGATCCACAAATTCTTGTCAGCTGTATAAGGTTGGATCTTCCTTACATACGATCGGAGGTGCAGCTTAGGACAGGAAGCTTCGTCGTACTTTGCAAAAGCAGGTGCCTTGAACTTATGGGGAATCACCACCCCAGAGGATAAGCCTAGGTCTCCAAAGTCCAACTCGGGCACGTTCTGTATCTCCATAGCACTTAAGCGGTCCTCCAGCTGTTTGTACCTATCCTCGGCAGGAGGATACTGTTCATCATTATAATCTGTCTCGTTGTCGGAGACCACGGGACTAGGAACCCTTCTCTCTTGGGATCTGTCTTTCCCTACAGAGGAAGTAGTCAGATCAACCTCATTTTGTAGTCCATTCCGAAATCTGCGTCCAGTGTTGAACAATACGGTCCTCTTCTTCTTCTTCTTCTTCAGAATCAGAGTCTTCAACTCCTGTTGACCCTGGGCTAGGCTCACAACCAACTCTTGGAACTGGGCATTCTGGGCCTGGAGGGCCTTGATAGCTTGTTCAGTGGATGGTTCATAAGTCATGATGATTGCTGAAATAAACAACGAAGAAGATAAGTGACCTGTAAAAAGGGTACCTGTTATGCATATGATGAATGAAATGCGTATGAGTTATGTTTTCAAAGACAATCGGGGTTCAACTTTGTAGACAAAAAGGAAACACACTTTATTAGTTTCAACTTTAGAATTTAAATTGTTCAACAACTTGCCCTTAGGCGTTACAAGAATGAAAATACTGAAAAGAAAATAAAAGTTGTAAAAGAAACATCCAATGCCCATCACTGCTCCCATGGCCTCTTCTTCTCAGTACGGATATAGTCATTCAGGATCCGTTCGTTCTCTAGTTGCTTCGTCAGCTTCTGGATCTTCTGTTCCTGTTCATTGAACCTTTCCCGATAAGAATCCCGTTCTTCCTGCAGTTGCGCCCAAGACCTCTTTAGCATAACAATATCAGTGGGTATCTGAGGATGGAGAACAGTTGGAGGAACCCCGTCTTTATCAGGAACTTCGAGAGTAATAGGTCTGACAGCTTCGTATGGCATACCTAACTTCTGAGCACGGATGCAGACCCATCTGAAGTAGGATTCCATTGGTAGAGAAGTCTTTGGTCCCAACTCATGTGGGTCAGCTTTGTAAATTCTGTCCCAAGCCCTGATGAATCTACGACGCAGCTCGTCGCTATCTACCTGAAACTCAAAACTGATGTGAGGTATCAACATCTCATGAGGCCCTGCTCTTCTGGCTCTTCCAAACTAACGGAGAGCTAAACATGGGTTATAAGAGATTCCTCCCTGGGTACCGATCAATGGAACATTAGGATACTCTCCGTAACGATCAATAATAGCCACCTCATCTAAACCTCTGAGAGTCCAAATAATATCATTATCAGTAAGAGACATTATCCTATGAGCCCAGCCTCTTCCTTCTTTATTCTTCAGCACGAACTTAGGGAGGTGCGAAGTAAACCACCTCACCAACAAAGGAGCACAACACCACAAAGTTCCCCGTCTTCGGGCAGTACGAGTATAGAGCTGTTGCAGGATATCACCCAAGAGAGTGGGTACAGGGTTCCGAGAGATGAAGATCCTTATGGCGTTGACATTAACAAAGGTATCAGGATTTGGAAACAATACTAGACCATAGATTAAGAGAGCCAGGATGTCTTCGTACGCCCTGAAGTCTAAGTCATTCCAGAAACTATTAGCTTTGCCAACCAGAAACTTAGCCAAAAAGCCCTTAACTCCGCTTCTCGTCTCCCAGTTAGCCATTACCTCTTCTTTGGTCAAAGGAAGGGCTGCAACAATCTCCTCAGGCCTAAGAGTCTTTTCCCAACCAGTGAATGGAGTATGTTCCAAAACAGGGATACCAAGCAAATCAGTGAATTCTTCCAGGGTAGGGACCAGTTGGAAGTCTTGAAAGGTGAAGCAATGGTATAGCGGATCATAAAACTGGGTCAGGACGCTCATCAATTGTTGGTCCCACTTTGAAGTGACTAAACCGAGAAGAGAACCATGCCTCTTGGTGAAGGAAGTAGTGTTTGGAATCCTGTCAACCAATTCTGTAAGCAAAGCAGGTGGTTGAACAAAGTTGAGCTGGATAGTATTCCTTCGCATGGGCATCATGATGTCCTACAAAACAGAGCAAAGATGAAACCCTCTTGTCTTTGAAATGGGTCAGTCCTTATGCAGGATGCATGCAATGTTATGATGGTATGATGTCATGATAAGGCACACCACAAGTATTCACAAAAGGCAAACATGGTAAGGCACACAAGTCACACAATACAACCCTTAGAGTTCAGGCCAGCATGAAGTTTAGGTACTACCCTCTTTCAGTTTCAGTTGGTTAAGACCTGTCCTAGAAAATAGTAACCGGGTTCTAGAGGATCTCAATATCACTAACTACCCTCAATCGGTCATAACTCCAGCTTCGCAACCTTTTCTTGTGGTCGGAACCATCACGAGAGTTTAGCCTCAATGAGTGTAGCATACTGCTACTGTTCTATGGCCAAGTTGGTCAATTTAAGGTTCTAAGGTCAGTTGGTGCTTAATGACTCCTCAGAAGACCCATATTCTCCTCGTTCCAACACAAGGGATATCGGTACAGACTATGTGTCACACCAATGTAGCTACTGCTTCACCCGTGTCGGTCTACGCCGGACAGGTCCCTCACAGTTTATTGCTACTTACCTAAAGGGTATTCCCCAGATCCGGGTTAGGATCTATGAAACTCCGATACAAGCCCATAAAATTAAAGCATTCAAGGCATACAATTGAAAACATGGTGATCTAATCCTAAGGTACACCCCACTTTCTTAATATTCCCCATCAGAGTCGCCAGTTCTGTGATCGGTGGGAATAGAACAGACTATTTTGGAATGCTGGTTCGCGTTTGCGTTTGTTTTTGCAAAATGTCGCGGTAAGCAAGAGTCGCCACCGTCTTTTATTTTATCCAACAAGGAAAGGACAAAAGCACAGCAAAATTCCTTTTCGAGATGTTTCTCGGGTTCGGGAGGTAGATTATAGAAAGGGAAGGTGTTAGCACCCTTTCTATCTGTGGTTATCCATGGGCTCTTAGGTACTTGCTCACTATGTTTTCAAAAGATTCTGCTTTTCTTGTGTTTGTGGGTTTTGAAATAAGTTTTGTTTGAAAACTTCGATTTAACTCTTGTATCAGTCCTCAAGAGTGTATGAAGTGTTTGTTTGAAAACTTTGTTCGGAAAAGTGGAAGTGCAAAAAGTATTTTTTTGTTTTTTGAAAGAGCAAGTACATGAGAACCTCTACCTACTCAAAAGAAATTAAGCTGTGTAAATGTCCTTTAGACAGTACTATCCCACTATTGAGAAGTAGGTAGCACCGTCGTTGGAGTTTTTCGGGTCAATTCGATTATAGGGACATGTGGTCACCAAAGAAATAGTAGGACGCCTTAGCGGTAACCCTAATGTCTTAGATCGTTTTTTATCCGAGGCAACCGTTTCGAGGCAACTTGATCTTTAGACAGGAGGGCGACCTCTAAAACACCCTATACTCAATGACCACGTCGAGGCAACCAAGTGAGGTGTACCCTAGGAGTGGCATGTGCATGTGTGTCAGGTTTCATGTTAAGTTATCATTGCACATGTTATGGTGAGCTACGTTTTGATTTTAATTTTCAGATAAGTCTTGTCATGCATAGCCTAATTAACATACATCTAGCAATTAATAATTGTGCGGAAAGTAAATCTATGCTATTACAAGGCGTCGGGTATTTACATCGCCAAAAATAACCCTTGGAAAGTAAATTGCGGGAAATTAAAGGAAAGCGATAAAAAGTCCTAATTAAGGCTATTACATCCTCGGAGCAATTACATAAATATGATCAAAAATAATAATCAAAAAGAATATGGGCGCGAGAGAAATTGAATCGGAGAGTGTCTAGGGTTTTGACCCTTTTTGAGAAAGAAAGAAGTTTGATTATTATTTTGCAATTAATTAAATTAAAACTAAAACTAATTAATTAATTAATTAAAAGAAAAAAAAATATTTTTTAGTTTTTTATGTTTTTAGTGAAAATAAAATAAAATAAAGAGATGATTAAAATTGTCAAAACCCTAATTCTATGTTAATTTTATTTATTGTGAAAAGGTCAAAATAAACCTAATTAACTAAATTAATTATATTAGAATTTATTTACAAAAATAATAAATTAAAGGTGAAATTAATAATAATAAAAATATTTTAGTTTTCTGATTTTATTAGGAAAATAATTAATTGAGTTAATTAAATAATAATAATAATAATTATTATTATTATTAATAGTAAAATAATTAAATGGAAATTATAAAAGAAAAGAAAAAAAGAATGAATGAACCAGGGGGGTGCTGGCCCAATATGGAGGTATGTTCTGGAATTTTGAAGCCCAATTGTTTCAGCCACGTTTGACTTTTGAGATTGTCCGTGCATGCATTGACTGAGGAGTATGGTGACCATCATCTCATGGCCATCACATTCAAGTTTGTGGCCACTTGGCGCTTGGAAAGATGAAGTATATGGTGGAACGCTTTTTGAAACCTGCACATGAATATGTTAGGAAAAATAACATAAGTGTTTTGGGTGGACCAAGGACTCGAACCCAGGTCCCAAAGCTCATTGGATGCTTGTCTTAACCACTCCAACCAACGCGTTTCAATTGATTCTATAATAGCCAGCAATTAATATATTGATAAATCAAATAATGTGCAATAAAACAAAAATAAGCGCGCGTGTTTTCAAATCAGCCAACCATGTATCACCACGTCCTCGTCTTCTTCGCTTGAACCTGTAAAATAAACATTAGATAGCGGGGGTTTTTAACCCCCACAAACTACAGTGGCGAAAAATAGCGAATAGAGCTGTGATTAATATAAATATTTCGCGAATAGTCAGTTATGTTCGTCTGGTTCTCACGAATCCAATCATATGCCTTGTAAGTCCTAATTTTTCCTGGTTTAGGAATCCCCAAATTCAAAGCTCAGGAACCCTAGAATTCGTCCATGGAAACTTTTGATTATGTGCACTATAATTAAATTAACTTATGCCATTAGCTTCATATGGATTCAAGCAATGCAAAACAATCAAAAAATCACGTTAAATGCTCATGAATTAAGAGTTACGATTATGAAAAAAAATGTCAAACCGTGAGACTGTAAGTGATGATTTCTTGAGCTTTAGCGTGTGAATTCAATTGCCACACGTTCCTGGGAACCCCTGCAAGGTGTTAGAATTAACAAAAAGCCTTGAAGTGCCCTGGAATATAGAAATCAATTTTGCAATTTTCTTGAAATTTTGCAATATGCTATGGCCTTTGTCTGCAGCTTTCTCACGTGTGCATGATCAGGGTTTTCTTGTGTATATATAGGAGAATAAAATTAGGTCACAATCTTGCACAAAAATCCATTGGAATGATGATTGAATATTTGATTGAAAATCAAATCTTTTTGCATTTTCATGATTGAAGAAAGTTGCCAAACTTGGAGATTTTTGCATATTTGATTTGTACACGAAATTGCCAGTATATCTTGACCACATTTGCTCCACAAAAAGATTGAAAAATAAAATCTTTGTATTTTCCTACAATTTAAATTAATTAAATGAATTAATATTGATTAAAAATCCAATTAATTAATAAAAATAAGAAAATAAATTCAATTAGGCTTGATGGGTCGTGCATAGGCCATGGATGAAGTTTCAAGAAGAGATTTGAGGCCCATTAGCAAAAATAAGGTGTTTTGAGCAAAGTTGACTTTTGCAAATTCATAAAAATTTCCCAACTTCTCCAATGCATATCTTGCTCAATTTTGATCATATGAACATGTTCTTGGACATTTTGGAAAGGTATTGAAGTCCTCTAACCAATTACTTTGGTCCCATGTCATTTGGATTTACCAATCTCAAGTTATGGTCTTTGATTTAAAGTGCATTTTTGTTGACTTTTGAATTTGACCTATAATGTAGAAATTGATAACTTTTTGTGAGAGCATTTCTTGGACTTGGAATGTGAAGATGGATTGTAGGAAATGTCATACCCTTCAAAATTAGAATTGGATGAGATTTTTATGATGAACCATGAAAAAGTTATGCCTTGGTCAAGATACAGTTGACTTTTCTGCTGTCCAAAAATAGTAACTTTTTGCATCTTGATGATTTTTGAGCCATTCTTGTGGAATCATGATCAATACTTGATAAAATGATGATTGTGGACTAAAAATAAGATGTTGACCAAAATTTTTGACTTTTGACTGTAAAATGACCATTTTGCCCTTGCAGTTGACTGTAGGTCAAATGAGGCTTTTAACTGTGCAAATTGGCATTGTGAGTCTTGAGACTTGACATGTAGATGCTTGAGGATGTATGTAGGCCTATGAGACTTGATTGAGCCACTGGAAACCTCAAATTCCAAGAAAGAACCAAAACCCTAATTTCAGCTGTCTTAGGAGGTAGTTTGATTGTGCAGTCTCTTGAGTAATCTTGAACCATTTGAAGATGATTCTTGACAAACCTTGAGGAATATGGGAGGGCAAATTTTGGGGTACAACAATCACCATTTCCGATAATCTTTCCAAGGTCTCCAAAAGACCTGTTAAGATTACACCCGATCCAAAGTTTGTACCGCTAAAGATTACTATGTCGGGGCCTATCCCATATAAGTCCAACAAGACAATACCGTGGAATTATGGAGGAGAGATCTTCTACCATGGTGTTAAGCAGATCGAATCAGTTGAAGAAAGTTCCGATGAAGAAATTCCTGACATAGGAAATATTGCAGGGACAAGTAAGATCACTCGTAGCGGAAGAATCTTCTCTCCGGAGATTGCTCCTCCAAGGGAAATCTTCGGACCCTCAAGTGCTCCTGTGCCAGTAAAGATATATGTGCAAAGTCCAGTTATTGAAGAAATTGTTACTCCCGAAGCTATACCCTCTGCTGTTACTGCTGATAAAGGTAAGAGGATCCAAGAAGCGCCCGTCAGGACGAGGGCTCAGACATTGGTTATCCCCGAGACCACCCAAAAGGAAATGGAGGAGATTTTAAAGATAATTAAGAAAAGCGATTATGATGTCGTAGAATAGATGGGGAAAACCCCTTAAAAAATCTCCATGCTGGCCTTATTTCTCTACTCCAAGGCTCATGCCAAAGCCTTGATCAAATTCCTGAAGACGGCGCACGTGCCTCAAGAAACTTCTGCGGATCAGTTTCAAGAGTGTGTAGCTAGCCTTACAGCCGACAATGGTCTTGGCTTCTCTGATGCTGATCTAACGTCTAAGGGAAGAAAGCATAATGATGCACTGCATGTCTCGGTGGAGTGCAGAGGAACTACACTTGCTCACGTTCTGGTTGATACCGGGTCGTCTTTAAATGTCCTACCAAAGAAAGCATTGGACAGATTGGACTGTGAGGGTTTGACCTTAAAGCCCAGTAATATCATCGTTAGAGCCTTCGACGGTTCTAAGAGGATGGTCCACGGAGAGGTGGACATACCAATTAAGGTGGGAACGGAAATTTTCAACTCTACATTTTATGTGATGGACATCCGTCCTTCATATTCATGCTTGTTGGTAAGGCCATGGATCCACAATGCTGGGGCAGTCACTTCTTCTCTACACCAAATGCTAAAATATCCAGTCCAGGGTAAAATCATAACAGTTCATGGTGAGGAGGAGTATATGATAAGCCACCTTAACTCTTTCCGCTACGTGGAGTTAGATGGTGAATTCATAGAAACACCTTTCCAACACTTTGAAGAGGTTTCTCCTGAAGTTGCGACAACTAAGACAATGACTGTTGTGCCCATCATTACCAAACCTGTGTCCCGGATGTCATCCCTTAAAGATGTGAAGGCTGTAATCGAGGAAGGAGGAAGTACAGTGTGGGGTCAGCTACCAGATTTTCCTTTCAAGACAGATAAGTTCGGTTTAGGTTTCACTGATGCTAATTAGAAGGCTGTGCGTCTCTCCCGGGCTGGAGGACCACCATTAAAGATCACTCATCATGGAATTCATGCTTTGGAAGATGTTGAAGATGAGATAAATTTTGAAGATTGGATCTTTCCAACCATTAAAGGAGGACTGAACAACTGGGAGGCGAAAGACTTCGTTCCCATTACTTTCATCAATCAGTAATTTATCTTTTGAACATTTTATGTTTGGTCTGTAATAATTAAACAATTCGTACACTATCTTCGCCTTATGCCTTACCCGGGGCATATAGGTCTATTTGTAAGGGTTTTGATTCTTCATTTTCATATTCCAATCTTAATGAATCATGGATGTTTTCATATATGAATATTTGTGTTCATTTTCTTTCTTTTTACATTTTTTATTTGTTTAAAGGTGGCTATCCCTTACACACACCCACACTCACAAAATGCAGGTACCCATCCACTTCGGATTCCATGGGTAACAATTCTGCTATGGCCTTCAGTGACTCTGAAGATCTGGTCAATCATGCTGAATACGAAGGTGATGAAGACTGTGAAGTGCCTGGAGAGTTGGCTAGACTTTTGCAACAGGAAGAAAGGGCTATTCTACCCCATGAAGAGTTGTTAGAGACTATCAATTTGGGTACTGCCGAAGACAGAAAAGAGGTTAAAGTGGGTGCCAACCTAGAGCCAAGTTTCAAAGAGCGCTTAGTTCAGCTGTTGAATAAATATGTTGAGATCTTCGCCTGGTCCTATGAAGACATGCCGGGACTGGATACAGATATTGTGGTTCACCTCTCCCTACAAGAGAAGTCTGTTCACCAATCAAACAGAAAGTCTGCCGAATGAGGCCCGACATGTCTGAAAAGATCAAAGCTGAAGTGATGAAGCAGTTCAATGTCGAATTTCTTGCTGTTACTTCCTACCCACAATGGGTTGCTAACATTGTGCCCGTTCCTAAGAAGGACGGAAAAGTCAGAATGTGTATGGACTACAGAGACTTAAACAGGGCTAGCCCTAAGGATGACTTTCCACTACCGCACATTGACATCTTGGTCGATAATACAGCTCAGCATAAGGTATTCTCTTTCATGGATGGATTTTCAGGGTACAACCAGATCAAAATGGCCCCCGAAGACATGGAGAAGACTACTTTTGTTACGCAGTGGGGTACCTTCTGCTATAAAGTGATGCCATTCGGAATGAAGAATGTCGGGGCAACCTATCAACGAGCCATGGTAGCTTTGTTTCATGACATGATACATCATGAGATTAAAGTCTACGTAGACGATATGATAGCCCGTTCACAGACAAAAGAAGAACACCTCGACCATCTACAAAAGCTGTTTGTCAGGTTAAAGGAATATAAGCTCAGACTGAACCCTAGCAAGTGCACTTTCGGAGTCAGGTCTGGTAAACTTTTGGGATTCATCGTCAGTAACAAAGGCATAGAGGTTGATCCTGCCAAAGTCAAAGCTATACAAGAAATGCCTGCCTCTCGCACTGAGAAGGAGGTTAGAGGTTTCTTGGGACGCCTAAACTACATTGCAAGGTTCACCTCTCACCTAACATCTACCTGTGAACCAATCTTCAAGCTGTTGAAGAAAGATCAGGTGGTTAAATGGAATGATGACTGTCAAGTTGCTTTCGATAAGATCAAGGAGTATTTGTTGGAACCTCCTATCTTGATTCCACCCGTCGAAGGAAGGCCTTTAATCATGTATCTGACTGTCTTAGATAATTCAATGGGGTGCGTACTGTGCCAACATGACGAGTCTGGCCGAAAAGAGCATGCCATTTATTACCTTAGCAAAAAGTTTACCGACTGTGAGACTCTCTACTCACTGCTCGAGAAAACTTGCTACGCTTTGGTATGGGCTGCTCTCCGGCTAAGGCAGTATATGTTGACACATACCACTTTGCTGATTTCTAAAATGGATCTGATTAAGTACATCTTTGAGAAGCTTGCTTTATCTGAAAGAATCGCTAGATGGCAGATGATCCTCACCGAATATGATATACAGTACACAACTCAAAAAGCCATAAAGGGAAGTGTGCTAGCCGATCATCTGGCCCATCAAGCTGTCGAAGATTACCAATCCACGAGGTTCGACTTTCCCGACGAGGATATCATGACTTTGGATAACATCGAAGAGAACAGACCGTATGACGGACCTGAACAAGGATCCCGTTGGACTTTGTACTTTGATGGTGCCTCTAACGCACTTGGGAACGGTATCGGCGCGGTACTTATCTCTCCAGAAGGTTGCCATACACCTTTCAATGCTAGACTCTACTTCAGTTGCACCAACAACATGGCCGAGTATGAAGCTTGTATCTTTGGTCTCAAGGCTGCTATTGACTTGGGAATCAAATCTTTGATTGTATTTGGGGAATCAGCTTTGGTTATCAGTCAAATCAAAGGAGAGTGGGATACTAAGCACCCTAACCTCATCCCTTACAAAGAACATGTCCTGACATTGTTACCACACTTCGAGCATATTACCTTCGAGCACTTCCCACGAGAAGAGAATCAGCTAGCAGATGCGCTAGCTACAATGTCATTCATGTTTAAACTTAATTGGGATAATGAGGCACCTCAAATCACCAACGAACGAATGGACGAACCTGCACATTGTCACGAGATTAATACCGAAGAAGTGGTGGACCTAAGGAGCACAAGAATATCTCGAAGCACAAGAATATCCTTAAGGAGCTTCAGTAAACGACAAAAAGTTCTTAAGGAGGTTCGCTGCCAAGTTCTTTCTGAGCAATGGTATCCTATACAAGTACAATCTTGATTGTGTCCTACTCTGTTGTGTGGACAAGGTTGAAGCTGAGCAGATCATGGCTATACTACATAATGGCACCTTTGGCACCCACTCAAGTGGTCATACGATGGTTAAGAAGATTCTACGGGCAGGCTACTACTGGTCTACCATGGAAGCTGATTGTCATCAATATTCCCGTACTTGTCACAAATGCCAAATCTATGCTGACAAGGTACATATTCCTCCAGTTCCTCTTAATGTCTTAACAGCTCCTTAGCCATTCGCGATGTGGGGAATTGACATGATTGGAGAGATCAAGCCTATAGCATCCAATGGACACCGTTTCATCCTGGTGGCCATTGATTACTTTACCAAGTGGGTCGAAGCAGCTTCCTTCGCATCTGTTACAAAGAATGTGGTTGCCCTCTTCATCAAGCAGAACCTCATATGCCGGTATGGTATCCCCGACAGGATCATCACTGACAACGGTAAAAATTTGAACAATACTATGATCACCGCTCTGTGCGAGCAATTCAAGATTCAACATCACAATTCATCTCCCTATCGGCCTAAGATGAACGGTGATGTCGAAGTTGCAAACAAAAATATCAAAAAGATCATTCAAAAGATGACAGTCACCTACAAGGACTGGCATGAGATGTTACCGTTTGCTCTGCACGGGTACCGTACCACGGCACGAACATCAACTAGGGCAACACCTTATTCTTTGGTATACGACATGGAAGCTGTTTTACCTATCGAGGTCCAGATTCCCTCCTTGAGAATCATGAAAGATGCTATTTTGAGTGAAGACGATTAGATTCAGACCCGGCTTGATCAACTTAACTTGATTGACGAAAAGTGACTTACTGTTGTTTGCCATGGTCAGGCGTATCAAAAACGTATGATCAAGGCCTTCAACAAGAAAGTCAAGAGACAAGTATATCAAGTCGGGGACCTTGTAATCAAGCGGATCATCTTGCCGCAAAGCGATCCCAGGGGAAAATGGACTCCTACTTACGAAGGACCATTTGTGATCAAAACCATATTTTCTGGTGGGGCAATGATTCTGACCACCATGGACGGCGATGACCTGTCGCACCCTGCGAATGCAGACATAATCAAAAGATACTACGCATAAACCACCCGACAAGTTGAAAACCCGAAAGGACGACTTGGGCAAAAATGGGCATCCCGGTGAATCGAAAACCCGAAAGGGCGGTTCAAGCAAAAGTTAGGGATAAATAAAAAAAAATTTGTACACCCGGTAAGTTGAAAACCCGAAAGGGCGACTTGGGCAAAAAGGGGTTTCCCGGTGGATCGAAAACCCGAAAGGGTGATCCAGGCAAAAATTAGGGAATTGAAGCGTATGACTATGTCTCGTCGGATCACTTTAAGGATAATCTCTTCACGGACAAGCTCCAAGCTTCTAATCAATCCAATCATCTGTGGACGAAGCAACGAATGGACAAGATACTCAGAGTTACGAAGGCTATAGCATAATGGGAACCCCATGGAATTGTTACACATAGCCATCTTTCTTTGTATAAGTTTTTTCTCAATTTTATGACAACATTCTCTTACTAGGATGTCTGTCTCCTTTGTACAAAATACTTACACAAAGTTAACACAAAGATACTCCAAAGTGCAGAATTTTGTTTGCTTTCTCTTTCTTTTTACACTTATATTTTATTTGAAAACGTCCAATGATTTATTAAATGAGAATATGCATTTGAATATAATCACTGCTTACAAATAAAACGAAATAAGGAAGAATAATTACTGACAGATTGAAAATATGGGAAAATGTCTTTGGGCTATTCCAGGAGAGATCCTCAACAGACCTAAAGCCTTGAAATACATATCCCCAGTAGAGTTAAGTTTAAAAATCCCCATCAGATTTGAGTTTCCAAACTCCCAATCCCCAGCGGAGCCAGAAAATTTTGAATTGCAAACCCTCAGTGAAGATGAAGCTTTCTTCCCCAACGAAGTCCAAAACTTCAACCCTTAAACCCCAGTGGAGACCATCCAGTTTCCCCCTTTGTCCCTGAAGAGTCACTTTAAAACCAGATAATTCCCCAGAGAGTTATTCTTCCCTAGTAAAGTCGCCACGATCAAATCAGCACGTCATTAAAGATCCCCAGCGGAAGCCATTCAATTTTCCTCTGATACCCCCATTAGAACATAGATTCTTGAGGTCCCCAGTAGATTGGCATACAACCCAAACTCCTGATCTCCCCAGCGGTATAACTTCTCCCCACAGAGCTTGTCAAAGATTTTGAATCTCCAACAATGGTCATAGATTTATTTTCCTCGACAGCAGTCAAAGATTTTATTATCTCCAGCTATCCAGGATTTATTTTCCTCAGCAAAAAACAGCTAATCAACTTACATGCGCATACATTACATTCATATATCATAGACATTTGATAAAACACATCTTATTGCATCATACATTTCATGCAACATAACTTTGTGTTTCATCTAACATTCTACCCTTTTCAGGATGAAATTGATAGTTACCTAAGACAAGTATTCAAAGCTCAGAAAACGTCTTAGAGATGCTCCAGACACAGATGCTCTCTTATTTGCTTATTCAAATCAAGGGGGCAGATTCCTGTTCCAATTATGAAGCCTGGGTTCGACCAGATAATACCTTGATTATACTGAAGACCGGAGATCGACCGAAAAATAGTTGAATCCCCTGCAAATCCTTCTGAAGACTGGACGTTGACCAGATAGGAAGAAAAGTATCATGAAGCCTGGATGTTGACCAGATAGCAATACAAGACTGTGAATCCTGGACGTTGACCAGATAGAAGTAAGGTATACTGTGAAACTTGGACGTTGACCAAATAACAGTTTACTCGGCCAATTACTTTGAAGCCCGGATTCACCTGGATCTTAGTAGGCCCCAAAATCAAAAGGAAAACCCGGATGTGGACTGAATAACCATTTGATATCCTTCTGAAGATTGGATGTTGACCAGATAGCAATACAAGACTGTGAAGCCTGGACCTTGACCAGATAGAAGTAAGGTATACTGTGAAACTTGGACGTTGACCAAATAACAGTTTACTCGGCCAATTACTTTGAAGCCCAGATTCAACCGGATCTTAGTAGGCCCCAAAATCAAAAGGGAAACCCGGATGTTGACCGAATAACCATTGGATATCCTTCTGAAGACTGGACGTTGACCAGATAGGAAGCAAAGTATCGTGAAGCCTGGATGTTGACCAGATAGCAATACAAGACTGTAAACCCTGGATGTTGACCAGATAGCAGTTCACTATCACTTCTTCAACCAAAAGATGACTCCCCAGTAGAATAGCAGATGACTGAAGTTCTATTTCTACCACAACAGAGACCAACATTCCCCGGCATAGTACTCCTCAACAACAGGTGTATGGGCCCTCGCAAAGGAATCTCTTATGCGATCAATTTTTCTTGGATGGCATCTTTAAGCCCATCTCCAACAAGATTTTGTCACATCTTCAAATGGAATCTTTAAGCCCATTCCCTCAGCTATACTCTAACGAGCACAAATTTACGGGCACTCTAGTGTCCAATCCTTTTTTACCTTCGAGTCACGAAAGGCAAACTCGCCAATCTAACTCTTCAGGTTCAAGAAGATTGAACAGGGGCAGTTGTTGTACCCCAAAATTTTCCCTCTTATTTTATCAAGATTTCTCATCACAAGACTCTTTGAACTCAAGACCAGATTAGGGTTTTGCACTACTCAAGACATCTCCTTGCATTGTTGACCTAAATTAGGGTTTGAGTTTGTACATGGATTTTTTGACTTCTAATACTCAAAGTGACTTTCATACTTCATGTTGGAATTATAAGATTGCCTCTACCAAGTTTCAAGCTTTGAATCAAATTTTTGCCCAGTCAATTGGACAGTTGACCTAGAAATCAACTGTATTAGGGAAAAAGTCAATTGTGACCAATTTACAGTCAAACCTCATTAATTTTGATCCACATCAACATTATAGACTCATATGGACCATTTGATCAAGTTTGGATCACAACTCCTCAAGAAATTTGATCAGATCATCAAAAGGGCAAAATGGTCATTTTTAGGGTTTTGACTGCACAAGGGCAATTTATGACTTTTGACCTAGCCAATGGAAAATTGGGTTCAATCATGGATTCAAGGACTCAATGGCATCATCTTGACCTATTCACAAGGTTCAAAAGATCTCAAATGCATTGGATTGACAGATGAATTTTTCAGTCAGCTGATCAAAATTTGACTAGACACTAAAAAGTCAAACTTTGACTTTTTGGTTAAAATCAAGTGCCAAGGGTCATTTTTCATCAAGATGTGTCAAAACATGAAACTTTTTCATCAAGAAACCCAATTTTGCAAATTAGGGTTTAAGATTGAAAAATTTCATAACTTAGAATTTTTCTAAGTTATTAAATTTTCTTATTTTTCCCCAACTTTGGCCAACATTTTCACCATGATGCAATGGGATTCAAACAAAACTTCCAACATAAAAGTTGTAGTCCTCCACAAATTCTACAAACTTGATTCACAAAGGTTTCCAAAAAGAAGCTTGTATCTCAAGTTATGAGTTTTGGAACAAGGGTCCATGAAACTTTTAACTTAGTGAAATTTTGCCCTAGTTTAGGCAGGATTTTGACCTATCTTCAGGGAAATTTTTCACATAGTTCCACTTGGAATCTCAAAATGAATTTAAAATATGGGTTGTATAGCATGTTACAAGCTTTCCAAAATGTCTAAGAAATCTCCAAAATCATTTGTGGTTAGGGAGAATCGAAGGCTTGAAGTTGGCAAAAACTCACTTTTTATCCATGGCATGTTCATATTGATACAAGTTGCAAACTCTAATCAGCCTTGTTTGTACTAGATTCAGGTCCTAAAACCATTCCATACTCAATAATTAAATGAAAATACATTGGTCTAAGGCTTTGTTTTGGTCATTAGAGGATTATACAATAGATTAATCCAAAAATGGTAAAAGGTACATTACCATTTTTGTCAAAATCTTGCTTTATGTCAAATAGAATCCTTGAGCCTTGAACAAGATCTTGTACTGCACACAACATCCACCAACTTGAGAGGCAGAGAGCACAAGGTGAAGGCTGATAGATAGCCTGTATAGGCTTGTCTTGCATCATGGTTTTGCTTTTGCTTAAAATACAAGAAACTTGTCAAATACACTAGATCTTGCACATCTGTTAGAACCAACTTTTGCAAACATTTGAGACAAGTTTGACACATCCCTTTGAGCCTAAAACACGAGCCTTTGAGTCCTTAAGCCTTCCATAGCACAAAATCACCTTCCATTGGCAAAACAGGGAACTCCATGCAATTTGACTTCCATAGCAAAAACCCCTCGTGCGTTTTGCCTCAAACTGGTTCAAACACATTCCACATAACCTATCCAAGCTATTCCAACCATTGAAGACTGACTGTAACTCCATTTGCAAGGTTTACCATTTTTTATTTCAGCTGGTGCAGGTTGAGTTCTACAGGCTTGTTCAAGCACATTCAAGGCAAACTAGGCATTGGGGAAGGTCAGAGGAAGTTCAAGCAAGCTCCCAAACATCTCAGGCCTCACTGAAAAGCTCCACATTGCCATACACGAAGTCAACTGAAACAGGTTTTTGTCAACTTCCTATTTCTCTATTTAGGAATCATTAGGCTTAGGTTTGTGAATAAAAAATGTAGTATTCATATCCATGAAGCTATACATATGCTCAGTTTTCATTTAAGTTAATCGTGTTAAGAGAATTTGATCCATGAACTTCCTGATAAAATTAGGTTAGGATTTAGGGCCAGATAAATTCTCTCTGGTCTTTGAGAGTTAGAATGAGTTCTTTACATGGTTGGATTCGTCTTGAAAAATGCTACAACTTTGATGTTATAGGTTTTTGCATTAGAGCCCGTATGCAGGTTGTTCATGTTTGAAGTCAGGCGCGTGTTTTTTTGAACGAGAGGTTGAAGATGAAGTCTGGACTTGGGCTGGGCTTTGGCTTCTTGTTTTTGACACCCCCCTCATTGGTGACTGCACCCCCTGGCCCATTTCTTCATATTTTTATATTTTTTGTATTTATTTTCATTTCTGATTTTATTTTCCTATTTTCCAAACATAAAAAATATAAAAAAATATTTTTATAAATTTTCATATTTACTTTGTATTTTATTTTTATTTTTTCTAACATAAAAATAATTTAATTAGTATATACTTTTATTTAATGAAAACTTGAAAATAATTTATAATAATATTATACCTTTATTTTTTTTATTCTTTATTTATTTATACTTAAATAATATTTTTTAAAATATATTTTCATTTTGTACATATTTTATTTTATTTTATCATACATGAATAAAACAATTAATATATATTTACTTTCTTAAAAGAAACTAGGGTTTTTACCCTCATTAAAAATAATATCTTTTTAAATATATTTTCATTTTGTGACATTTGTATATATTTCATTCTTTTTTATTTTTTATAATCAATATATATATATATATATATATATATATATATATATATATATATATATATATATATATATATATATATATATATATATATATATATATATATATATATATATATATATATATATATATATATATATATATATATATATATATATATATATATATATATATATATATATATATATATATATATATATATATATATATATATATATATATATACACACATACTTTCTTTCTTAAAAGAAAGTTAGGGTTTTACCCTTAATAAAAAACATAATAATCTTTTATTTCTTTTTATATATACATTAAATATTTTTTACATACATAAAAAATAAACAAAAACATTTTGTGCATATTCGTAATATTTTGCATACTTATATTTAAATTGTTTAATTATTGCCAATTTATTTATTTGTACCATTTATTCAATTTGGATGTAATAATAAATATTAGGGTTTTAATTTCTTGCAAATATTCCCCATTCAAACTTGTATCCCCCTTCCCATATCAAATGTTGTAATAGTGTAGATTTATTTTACGCATTTATGCTTTCAAATATGTCATGTTAGAGACTAGGGTTTGTATGCAAAAAATCCAAAATCAAACAAGTAGCTTGACTAATACAAAGACAAAAAAGCCTGTAAATTGACAACACAATGCACATATGCACCCCTAAGGTTTCATCCACTTGTTGCCTTTAAAAAATGGCCATGTTATGCATGTTGAGTATCTTGGCAAAACAAAAACAAAACAAAAGATCATAGTCCCTCGATGACGCTATCTTGGCTGCCTATACAAAAATGATCTGGTCCCTCAAAAAATTGCTAAAGATACTTGGCACAATTGCTATCATGGTCAAAACGATGACCCGCGCCTGTCCCGTTTAACATCCAAACACAAGTTTGTTTACCAAATGCAATGGTAAAACAACATTGTCAAAAGGGTTAAAAATGTGTAGGAAATATCTTTGAGTAAAATAGGGTAGACAACTCTTAGTTACTTGATCAAAGCTTGCAAAACATCCTTGCTATTTTCAAACACACCTCACAACACAATTTCAAAACATTTCCCAAAAAACAAACTTTCAAACATTGAAATATCTTTTCGAAAGACAAACACCTTTGTATATATTCAAACAAGAACCATTACAAAGGTTGCCACAACGATGGCCTCTTTTTCAAAATTATTTTCAAAACCACACACAAAGCACCATTTCAAACAATTGAAAAGTAAAAGAAAGTGATCTAAACAAGTAACTAAGAGCCCATGGATAACCATGGATGAAAAGGGTGCTTGCACCTTCCCTTTTCATAATCTACCCCCCGAACCCAAGAAAACATCTCAAAGGTCTTTCTTGTGCTTTTTGACCTTTCCTTTGGATAAAATAAAAAGTCGATGGTGACTCTTGCTAAACCGAAACATTTGCAAACACAAACGCAAAACCTCAAGTCAGTTCTCCCGCCGTATCAAACTATGGATAGACACAAAGCAGCCATGTTGATGCATGGGATTCATGAAGGCTCATTTGGCACTCACGCCAATGGACATTTGATGGCTAAAAAGATGCTAAGGGCAGGTTACTATTGGCTGACATTGGAATCTGACTGTTACAAAATTTCAAAGAAGTGTCATAAATGCCAGATTTATGTGGATAGGGTTCATGTGCCTCCGACACTTCTCAATGTGATCTCTTCCCCATGGCATTTCTCTGTGTTGGGTATTGACATGATTGGGATGATAGAACCCAAAGCTTCGAATGGACACCGTTTCATCTTGGTAGCAATTGATTACTTCACCAAATGGGTGGAAGATGCTTCGTATGCTAATGTTACCAAGCAGGTGGTTGTACGCTTTATTAAGAATAATATTATATGTCAGTATGGTGTGCCGAGCAGAATTATTACCAACAATGGCTCAAATGTGAACAACAAGATGATGACAGAACTTTGTGAGGAATTCAAGTTTGTGCAACACAACTCATCTCTGTACAGGCCAAAGATGAATTGGGTTGTTGAAGCTTCTAATAAGAATATCAAGAAGATCATCCAGAAGATGGTCATTACTTATAAAGATTGGCATGAGATGCTCCCTTTTGCTTTATATGGCTATCGGACATCTGTCCGCACTTCAACAGGAGAAAACCCGTTATCCCTTGTGTATGGAATGGAAGCGGTACTCCCAATCGAGGTTGAGATTCCCTCTTTGCGTGTGATAATGGAAACCAAGTTGTCAGAGGCTGAATGGGTCCAGAACAGGTTTGAACAATTGAATTTGATCAAAGAGAAGAGGATGACAACTTTGTGTCATGGGCAGTTATATCAGAAGAGGATGAAGAAAGCTTTTGATAAGAAGTTCAAGCCTCTTGAATTCAGAGAAGGCGACCTCGTGCTCAGGAAGATCTTGTCTTTTAACGCTGATTCTAGGGGTAAGTTGACTCCCAATTTAGAAGGCACGTATGTTGTCAATAAAGCCTTCTCTGGTGGCGCATTAATTCTTGAAACTATGGATGGCGAGGAGTTCCCACGTCCCATGAATGCTGATGCAGTCAAGAAATACTTTGCCTATAGAAATAAAAAGAACAGTTTGCTAAGTTGAAAACCCGAAAGGGCGGCTTAGGCAAAAAATAGCGTCTCGGTAGACCGAAAACCTGAAAGGGAGGTCTAGGAAAAAATTAGAGACATAAACAGAATAAATTTCCCGCTAAGTTGAAAACCGGCAAGGGCAGCTTAGGCAAAAGTTAGGGATTTTCTTGGCAAGTAACTACATCAGACAAAACTTGATCATTGAATTAACAATCTTCTTGGATCCTTATTATACTTCAACGAAACTGCTGCTCAGGATTTCAAAAGTTGTTAGAGGGGATAGTGGTCATTGTATCTTAATGTATCTTTTCCATTATATATTACCATTTTCCGAACATTATAATTATGCATGGAGTCTCTCCATTCGCAGACTACTATTCTATCAATGAAATTTGAGCTTTTACCCAATTCTTTGTATTTCTTGTTTTATTTATCTTGCAAAGAATCCATTTATTATTGATAATAATTTTCAAAGCGAAAGATTAAATAACAAAATTATTTTTCAAAAAGAATTTACAGTTTACTTTTACTTTAGATTTTGTGATTTAAGAGTAAAACAAAAGTGGTGATCCCAGGAACGGACGAACTCCATTAGTTTTGAGAAGTTTTGTTTCCCCCGGGAAGGTTTTCTCAGAACATTTTCGCCATATTGGGTTTATGACTCCAGTGTCCCCAGTCATGTCTTGTTCATTTTTTTCTTCTTTCCCGAGTTCACATGATATGAAGACTCAATCCAAGATTTCTCCAGTGAAGGTCTCGCTTATTTAATAGAAGTACTTTCTTCCAAGAGAAGTTGGTGCAATAATTACTTTCGAAAAATACGTAGCTCCGGTGTGATGCGGTGGGAGAACTGACTTGAAGGTTTTGTGTTTTATCGCAAATGTCGCGGTTAGCAACAGTCGCCACCAACTTTTCTTTTATCCAAAAGGAAAGGTGAAAAAGCACAGGAAAGACCTTTGAGATGTTTTCTTGAGTTCGGGGGGTAGATTATGAAAAGGGAAGGTTCTAGAACCCTTTTCATCCATGGTTTTCCATGGGCTCTTAGTTACTTGCTTAGATCACTTGCTTTATTTTGTTTGAAATGGTGTTTGGTGTGATTTTGAAAGTATTTTGTAAAAGAGGCCATTGTTTAGGCAATCTTTGTAATGATTCTCGTTCGTAAGAATGTATACAAAGATGTTTGTCTTTTGAAAATGTTTTCAATGTTTTTGTAAGATGTTTTAAAATGTGTGTGTGTTTGTTTTTGAAAATAGCAAGGATTGTTTGAAATGGAGCAAGTAACTTAGAAGCTATCTACCTACTTAAATGTCTTTCTTGTGCATTTTTATTCCTTTGACATTGTTGACTTACCATTTATTTGGTAAGCAACCGTATCTTTGGATGTAAACGGGACGGGCGTGGGTCATCGTATAGCCATGATAGAAATGTTGCCAAGTATCTTAGCATTTTTGAGGGACCAAGATCATTTTGTTTAGGCAACTTTGAATAGCGTCATCGAGGGACTATGATCTTATACTTTTTTTGTTTTTCCAAGATATTTCACATGCGTGACATGGTCATTTTATTTAAGGCAACCAAGTGGGATAAACCCTAAGGGTATAATATGTTTTGATCAGTTAAACACAAAACGTACGAGCCAAATGGGAGTTGGCTGAGCTTTTGCGGAAACTGTGTGCTTGGGAAGATTTTTAGTGTTTTTGAGTTTGAGAGAGTTCTAAGTCCATTTCATGCGTGTGATGCCTTATAGAATGCTTGCATATTAGTATAGAAATGATACCAAGTCCGCTTCCTACTAGCTGTGCAAGCTTTAGCCCTTTTGCCATCTTTCTTGTACTTGAAGTAAAGTTGACAAGACCAATCCCACATGCTTGTACCAGCTTGCTTTAGGGCTGATAGGAGTTTGTACAAATTTCTTGAGAGCTGTAGAGTTTGCTTGTATCAAGGGGACGGGTCCAATGCTCCAAGTTGACAAAGTTGCAAAAGTGCATCTTTATGAAAATGGCAATAAAGCCTTTTTGCCCAAAATGGAATTACAACTTGTGTAAAGTTTCAAAAGCAAGGATAAAGGCTTTGTCAACTGATTATGCATTTAATTAAGGAGTGTATAAAAAACTTAGGACCTGTAAAGCAAGAAACAATCAGCATAGGTTTGGTTTGCAACTTGATTCTATGTGAAAATGGCTTGAACAAAAAGTGAGAAAATGCCAACTTCCTCTCTTCGATTCTCCCTACTCAAAAATGATCTTGGAGAGTTCTTGGACATTTTGGGAAGCTTGAAATGTGCTCCATAATCCATATTTGAAATGAAATTTGAGATACCTATTGGAACTAGGTGAAAAGTTTCCATGAAGTTAGGTCCAAAACCTGCCTAAATTAGGGCAAAATTTCACCAAGTTATTTAGTTCATGAGCATGTATTCACAAATTTATAACTTGAGATCCAAGCATCTTTAGGGAAAAGTTTGTGCAGAAAAGTTGTAGATTTCATGGAGGACTACAACTTTCATGTTGGGAACTTTTCTTGAATCAAAATGCATCATGGTGAAAAAGTGGTGAAAAGTTGAGAAAAAATAAGAAAATTTGTATACTTAGAAAAATTCTAAGTTATGAAAATTTCCAAATTAAAACCCTAATTTCCAAATTTGGTTTTATTGGTCAACAAGTTTCATATTTTGACATATCTTGATGAATTATGACTCTTAGTACTTGATTTTGACCAAAATGTCAAAGTTTGACTTTTCAGTATACAGTTGACTTTTGATTAGTTGACTGCAAATTTCATCTGTCAATCCAATGAACTTGAGATCTTTTGAACCATGTAATTAGTCAAGATGATGCCATTGAACCCTTGAAATCATGCTTGAACTCAAATGGTCATTGTCTAGGTTAAAAAAACAGAAATTGCCCTTTCTCAGTCAAAACCCTAATTTTAACCATTTTGCCCTTTTGATGATTTGATCAAATTTCATGAGGAGTTGTGATCCAAACTTGATCAAATGGTACATATGAGTCTAAAATGTTGATGTGGATCAAAAATTATGAATTTTGACTGTAAATTGGCTACGGTTGATTTTTCCCCAATACAGCTGATTTTTAGGTCAACTGTCCAATTGACTGATCAAAAATGTGGTTCAAGGCTTGAAACTTAATATGACCAATCTTAGGGGTCCAAAATGATGTATGAAAGTCAAATGAGGCATTGGTGATCCAAAAATACTTCTGCAAACTTAAAACCTAATTTTGATCATCAGTGCAAGATGAGATGTTTTGAGCTGACCAAACCCTAATCTTGTCTTGAGTCAAAGAAGTCTTGTGAGAAAAGTCTTGATAAATGAGAGGGAAAATTTTGGGGTAAAACAGCTGCCCCTGTTCAATCTTTTTGAACCTGAAGAGTTAGATTGGCGAGCTTTGTCGTTCGTGACTCGAAGGTAAAAGATGATTGGACACTAGAGTGCTCATAAATTTGCACTCGACAAAGTGTAGTTGGGGGAATGGGCTTAAAGATGCCATTTAGAGAGGTGATAGAATCTTGTTGGAGATGGGCTTGTAGATGCCATCCAAGAATGTTTGTTGAACTGTAAGTTGTAAGTCAGAAGAATAAGTATTAGAATGGTGTCCGCGTCTAGAACGTATCTGAGCTGTATTTGGAGACTGAATCTATATGAGCGACAAAATAGCATCCGTGTCTGGAGCGTATCCGAGTTGCATCTAAACTTGAATCTGAATAAGTGTCAGAATGGCATCCGTGTCTAGAGCGTATCTGAACTGTATCTGAAAGGTGAAACTGAGTGAGCAACATAATGGCTTCCGCGTCTGAAGCGTATTTGGACTGCATCATGAACTTGATTCTGAATAAGTGTCAGAATGGCATCCGTGTCTGGAGTGTATCTGGACTGTATCTTGAAGTTGAGGTCTGAATGAGTATCAGGATGGCATCCGTATCTAGAGCGTATCTGAACTGTATCTGAAATCTAAATCTGAATGAGTATCAGGATGGCATCCGTATCTGGAGCGTATCTGTATTGTATCATGATTGCACATTGTTAATGGTAGCTGTTAATCTTATCCTGAAAAGGGTAAAATGTTAGCTGAAACACAAAGTTATGATGCATGAAATGTATGATGCAATATATGTGTTTTATCAATGTTTCCGATATGTGGATGTAATATATGCGCATGTAAGTTGATTCGTTTTATTGCTGAGGAAAATAAATCCTTGACTGCTGCTGAGGATATGGATTATTCCTGTCTTGATGTTGAAGTATTGACAAAATCCTATTGTGAGAGCAATGTCGTATACTGCTTGAGTAATCTGCTTGGTGAATCCAGAGAATTTTGATGACTTTTACTAGGGATCTAACAATGGGAATCCTCGTTCTGTTGGGGAGCAAAGAAAACTCTGTGGGAAAAAGCTTATTCCTGTTTGGGAAAAGATTCAGGAGTTTCGCTCGTCTGCCACTCTACTGGAGAATTATCCTAGGTTAAGGAGAAACAAAAGTTAGCTGTTATTCGGTTGATTTTCAGGTTTCAAGACAACTTGCTGGGGAATTTTGGAGAAACTGGATGGTTTCCACCGGGGATTAATAGTTTTGAAGTTTCAGCTCCGCTGGGGATCTTAATGACGTACTGTAAGGATTGTTCAGGGAATAGCCTAAAGACGTTTTCCTATTCTTTCGATCTGTCAGTAATTGTCCTTTTTCATTTCGTTTATTTGTAAATAGTAATTATGTTCAAATGCATATGTTCATTAATGAATCATTGGATGTTTTTTGCAAATAAAACACAAGTGTAAAAGAAAAGGACAAATAGTTTTCTGTACTTTAAAGAGATATCTTTGTATTCACTTTGAATAAGTATTTTGTACAAAGGAGACAGACATCCTAGTAAGAGGATGGTGTCGTAAAAATAAGAAATATTTATACACAGAAAGATAGCTATATGTTATAATCCCACGGGGTTCCCATTCTGCTATAGCCTCCGTATCTCTGAATATCTTGTCTATCCGTCGCTTCGTCCAAAGATGATTGAATTGATCAGAAGCTCCGAGTTTGTCCATGAAGAGATTGAAGTTGTCCTCAAAGTGATCCGACGAGACATAGTCATACGCTTTAATTCCCTAACTTTTGCCTGGACCGCCCTTTCGGGTTTTCAATCCACCGGGAAACCCTTTTTTTCCCAAGTCGCCCTTTCAGGTTTTCAACTTGTCGGGTGTACAATTTTTTTTTATTTTATCCCTAATTTTTGCCCGAACCTTTTGGTTCGCCGGGATGCCCTTGTTTTGCCTAGGTGTGTCAACCTAGCGGGTCTCTTATGCATAGTATCTTTTGACTATGTCTGTGTTCGCAGGGTGTGGCAGATCGTCGTTGTCCATGGTGGTTAAGATCATTGCCCCACCAGAAAAGATGTTCTTGATTACAAATGGTCCTTCATAGGTAGGAGTCCATTTTCCCCTGGGATCACTTTGTGGCAAGATGATGCGCTTGATCACTAGATCTCCAACTTGATATTCTTGGCGTCTGACTTTCTTGTTGAAGGCCTTGATCATCTGTTTTTGATTCATCTGACCATGGAAAACAACAGTAAGTCTCTTTTCATCAATTAAATTCAATTGGTCAAGTCGGGTCTGGATCCAATCGTCCTCACTCAAACCTGAATCCTTCATGATTCTCAAAGAGGGAATCTGAACCTCAATAGGTAAAACAACCTCCATGCCATAAACCAAAGAATAGGGTGTTGCCCCAGTTGATGTGCGAGCCGTGGTACAGTATCCATAGAGAGCAAACGGTAGCATCTCATGCCAGTCTTTGTAGGTGACTGTCATTTTTTATATGATCTCTTTAATGTTTTTATTTGCAGCTTCGTCTGCACCATTCATCTTTGGCCGATAGGGGGATGAATTGTGATGTTGAATCTTGAACTACTCGCACAAGGCGGTGATCATAGTATTGTTAAGGTTTGTACCATTATCAGTGATGATCTTTTCTAGGATACTATACCGGCAAATAAGATTCTGCTTGATGAAGCGGGCAACAACATTCTTAGTAACGGATGCGAAGGAAGCTGCTTTGACCCACTTCGTGAAATAGTCAATGGCCACTAGAATGAAACGATGTCCATTGGAGGCTGTAGGCTTGATATCTCCAATCATATCGATTCCCCACATAGCGAAGGGCCAAGGAGCTGTTAATACATTTAGAGGAACCGGAGGCACGTGCACTTTGTCTGTATAGATTTGACACTTATGACAGGTCCGGGAGTGTTGATAGCAGTCTGCTTCCATGGTAGACCAATAATAGCCTGCCCATAGGATTTTCTTCTCCATCGTATGTCCACTAGAGTGAGTGCCAAAGGTACCTTCATGCAATTCATCCATAATCTTTTCATCTTCAATCTTATCCATACAACGAAGTAGAATAGAATCATCATTACGTTTGTACAGGATGCCATTACTTAGGAAGAACTTAGTGGAGAATCTCCTTAGGAACTTTTTATCATTGATTGAAGCTCCTTCTGGATATTCTTGAGCCTTGAGATACCTTTTGACTTCATGAAACCAAGGCTGGTCCACTACTTCTTCAGTATTAATCTCGTGACAGTGTGCTGGTTCATTCATTCGTTCAATAGTGATCCGGGGAGCCTCGTTATCCCAATTAAGTTTAAACATAGATGACATTGTAGCTAGAGCATCTGCTAGCTGATTTTCTTCTCGCGGGAAATGCTCGAAGGTAATCTGCTCGAAATGTGGTAACAATGTCAAGACATGTTCTTTGTAAGGGATAAGGTTTGGATGTTTAGTGTCCCATTCTCCTTTCATCTGACTGGTGACCAAAGCTGAATCCCCAAACACATCTAAAGATTTGATTCCCAAGTCTATGGCAGCCTTGAGACCAAAGATGCATGCTTTGTATTCTGCCATGTTATTCGTACAGTTAAAGAAAAGTCTGGCAGTAAAAGGAGTATGGCACCCTTCCGGAGATATGAGTACAGCGCCGATACCGTTACCAAGTGCATTGGATGCCCCATCAAAGAACAGGTTCCATCGGAATCCTTGTCCAGGTCCGTCACAGTTGTCTAATGTCATGATGTCTTCGTCAGGGAATTCAAACTTCATGGACTGAGAATCCTCTACAGCTTGATGGGCCAGATGATCAACTAGCACACTGCCTTTTATAGCTTTTTGGGTAGTGTACTGTATGTCATATTCTATTAGGATCATCTGCCATCTAGCTATCCTCCCAGACAAAGCAGGCTTCTCGAAGATGTACTTTATCGGATCCATCTTAGATATTAGCAAAGTGGTATGAGTCAACATATATTGTCTTAGCCGACGAGCAACCCATACCAGAGCGCAACAAGTTTTCTCGAGTAGTGAATATCTGGTTTCACAGTCGGTAAACTTTTTGCTCAGGTAGTAAATAGCGTGCTCTTTTCGGCAAGACTCGTCATGCTGCCCCAATACACACCCTATTGAGTTCTCTACAACGGTCAGATACATGATTAGTGGTCTTCCCTCGACTGGTGGCATCAAGACAGGAGGCTCTTGTAAATAATCTTTGATTTTTTTCAAAAGCAATCTGACATTCATCATTTCACCTGACTACTTGATCTTTCTTCAACAGCTTAAAGATTGGTTCACAAGTAGATGTTAGGTGAGAAATGAATCTGGCAATATAGTTCAGGCGTCCCAAGAACCCTCTGACTTCCTTCTCAGTACGAGGAGCAGGCATTTCTTGTATCGCTTTGATCTTGGCAGGATCAACCTCGATGCCTTTGTTGCTGATAATGAAACCTAAGAGTTTACCGGACCAGACTCCGAATGTGCACTTGTTTGGATTCAATCTTAACTTGTACTCCTTCAATCTCACAAACAGCTTTTTCAAGTGATCAAGGTGTTCTTCTTCAGTCTGTGGTCGGGCTATCATGTCATCTACGTAGACCTCTATCTCATGATGTATCATATCATGAAACAAAGCTACCATGGCGCGTTGATAGGTTGCCCCGACATTCTTCAGTCTGAATGGAATCACTTTGTAGCAGAACGTACCCCACTGTGTGACAAATGTAGTTTTCTCCATGTCCTCAGGCGCCATTTTGATCTGGTTATAACCTGAGAATCCGTCCATGAAAGAAAATACTTTGTGTTGGGCTGTATTATCAACCAGGATGTCGATGTGTGGAAGTGGAAAATCATCTTTAGGGTTGGCCCTGTTTAAATCTCTATAGTCCACACACATTCTTACTTTGTCATCCTTTTTAGGCACGGGAACAATGTTGGCCACCCATTGAGGATAAGAAGTAATGGCTAAGAACCCAGCATTGAACTGTTTCATAACTTCTGCTTTGATCTTTTCTGACATGTCAGGTCTCATGCGGCGGACTTTTTGCTTCACTAGTTGACAGTCTTCTCTAGTGGGTAGACGGTGTACCACAATGTCTGTATCGAGTCCCGGCATGTCTTCGTATGACCAGGAAAAGATCCCAACATAATCATGCAACAGCTAAATTAAGCGCTCCTTGACACTCGGCTCTAGATTGGCACCCACTCTAATTTCCTTTTTATCTTCCTCGGTACCCAAATGGATTGTATCTAATAGCTCCTCATGAGGCTGAATAGCCCTTTCCTCTTGCTGTAGTAGTCTGGCTAATTCCCCTGGCACCTCACAATCTTCCTCACCTTCGTATTCGGCTTGGTAGATCAGATCTTCAGAGTCACTGAAGGCTATAGAAGTATCGTTACCATTGGGATCCGGAATGGAAGGGTACCTGCATTTGTGAGTGTGGGTGTGTGTAAGGGTATAGCCATATTTAAACAATAAAATGTAAAAGAAAGACAATGAGCACAAAAGGTTTATATATGAAAAAGCATCCATGATTCATTGAATGTCATATGAAGATGAAATAAAAACCCTTACAAATGGACCAATGTGCCTCGGGTAAGACACAAGGTTTTTAAAGTGCGAATTGTTCGTGAATATTACAAGTCCAACAGAAATGTAAAAGATAAATTACTGAGAGATGAAAGTTATTGGGACAAAGTCTCTGGCTTCCCAGTTGCGAAGTCCTCCGCTGACAGTAGGAAATATCCAATCTTCCAAGCTTCCATCCTTTTCATTATCTTCTACTGCATTGACCCCTTGGTTGCTAATCTTCACAGGTGGCCCCCCAGCACGGGCACGGCGCACAGCCTTCCGAGCAGTTGAAGTAAACCCCAGGCCAAACTTGTATGATTTGTAGGGAAAGTCTGGAAGCTGCCCCCAGATGGTGCATCCACCCTCTTCCACTACTGCCTTTGCGTCCTTTAGAGATGACATTCGAAGTGGAGGTCTTGTGATCTTAGGAATCGAGGATACCGCCTTGGTTGCCGCTACTTCTGGAGAGACTTCTTCAAAATGTTGGAAAGGGGTTTCAATGAACTCTCCATCTAACTCCACATATCGGAGATAATTCAGATGACTAATCATATAATCCTCCTCCCAGTGGACAGTTATGATCTTTCCTTGGACCGGGTACTTCAGCATCTGATGCAATATGGAGGTGACAGTACCGGCATTGTGGATCCAGGGGCGTCCTAACAGACAGGAATAAGAAGGACGGATGTCCATCACATAAAAGGTTGAATTGAACATTTGAGTTCTCACCTTTATCAGGATGTCCACCTGCCCATGGACCATCCTCTTCGAGCCATCAAATGCTCTCACAATTATATTACTGGGTTTTAAAGTTAGCCCCTCGCAATCCAATCTATCAAGGGATTTTTTCGGTAAGACGTTCAAAGATGATCTCGTATCCACCAAGACATGGGCTGGGGTTGTTCCTCTACACTCCACTGAGACATGTAATGCCTCGTTGTGTTTTCTCCCTCTGGGCGTCAAATCAGCATCGGAGAAGCCCAAACCATTATCAGCTGTCAAACTGGCCACACAGTCTTGGAACTGGTCAGTAGACGTCTCTTGTGGCACATGAGCTGTCTTCAGAAATTTTACCAGAGATTTTGCATGTGCTTCAGAGCACAGCAGCAGAGCTAGCATAGAGATCTTGGAAGGGGTTTGCCCCAACTGTTCAACCACATCATAATCACTCTTTTTTATTATCCTCAAGATTTCTTCCATTTCCTTCTTGGATGTTTCGGGAATAGCTAGTGATTGAGCCTTCGTCCGGACAGGCTCCTCTTGAACGTTTTTTCCTTTATTCTCAGCAGTGGAGGTAGGGATAGGGATTATGTTGTCTTTGTCGGTAATTACACTTGCAGGTATAATCACTGGTGCAGAGGTAATCTTCGGAACGGCCACGGGTCCAAAGGCTGCCCTTGGAGGGGCAATCTCTGGAGAGAAGATTCTACCACTACGGGTAATCTTGCTAGTTCCGGAAATATTGCTAATGTCGGAATTGTCCTCTTCGGAGCTCTCTTCTTCGCCAGTCAATTCATCTTGTTTAATACTATGGTAGTAGATTTCTCCACCGTAATTCCATGGTACTATTTGATTTGATTTGTACGGGACCGGCCCGGGCATTATAATCTTAAGTGGAGTAGTCTTTGGAGCAGGTGTAATCCTAACGGGTCTTTTAGGGGCCCTAGAAGGATTGGCATAGATGGTTATAATTGAAACTTCTTTAACTGGAACGGGTAAAATAGGAGCATTCTCAAACAGAATTTCTTGGTTATCCATCAGTCGTTGGATACCTTTTTTCAACAGAGGGCAGTCAAATGATGAGGACAGGCAAACATGGCAGTCTTTGTCACAACCTGGGAATATACCAGCTTTCAACAAATTCAACTTAATGATTGGGAGCGGAGTTAACAGTTCATCCACGGTGGCGACAAATAAATCTTCCTCAACAGCATTGGCATTGTGACCATGCCTAGGAATCAGAGCGGAAATGACATTCGGTTTCTCAGGCGCTTCAAACTAAACTTCCTTCGCGTCTATCAGGTCTTAAATTTTGTTCTTCAGAGCCCAATAGTTGTTAGTGTTGTGCCCTGGACTTTCAGAGTGGTATGCGCATCTGGCATTCGGATGGTAATATGGAGACGCAGTATTGGGATTCTTTGGGGCCTCTTTTAAATTTTCAAGATTCAATTTCAGAAGATTTGGTAGAACCTGGGCTGGAGTCATGTTAATCTTGGTGAATTTCCGAACTGGCCTTTCCACCCTTGGCTGGTCTGATGCAAGCTTTGGAATCATAACGGCCCCCACCATTGGTCGGCGTTCAGTTCTTCCTTGATTCCTGTGTGAATAAACAGCAGATACTTCTTTTCTTCCAGTGAAGGGTTTTTTCACAGCTGCAGAGGCAGACGCATCCTTCTGAATTTTCCCACTTCTTATACCAGCCTCCACCCTCTCGCCGGTTAAAATCAATTCGGTTAACCCTGCAGAGGAACTCCCAATCAGATGATTGAAGAAAGGGCCTGATAGAGTTCCCAGGAACATGTCAACCAACTCCCTTTTAGACAGAGGGGGTTGCACCCTTCCGGCTAGATCTCTCCACTTTTGCGTGTAATCTTTGAAGCCCTCATTGGAAACCATAGCCATACTCTGAAGTTGAGTACGGGTAGGCTCCAAGTCGACGTTGTACTGGTATTATTTATAGGAAGTTGCGGCCAAGTCTTCCCAATTGTGTACGTCGGCCCTCTCCAACTGGTAGAACCAATCAAGTTGTGTTCCTGATAAACTGTCTTGGAAAAAGTGGACCCATAAGTCTTTGTCAGCAGAATGCGGCTGAATCTTCCTGACATAAGATCGGAGGTGCATTTTAGGACAAGATACCCCATCATACTTGGCAAATAGTGGCACTTTAAACTTTGGTGGGATCACAATTCCTGACACCAGCCCCAACTCTTCAAAATCTAGCCCCGGTACTCTCTGTATTTCCATAGCGCTTAAACGCTCTTCAAGGTGTTTGTACTTGTCATCAGCCGGAGGGTATTGTTGTTCAGATTAGTCCTCTTCTTCCTCCTCTTCTTTAGAATCTGATGGTACTGCCGTTTCTTTTCCTTTTCTTTCCCCTTCATCAGATGTTGTTGGAAAATCTAAGGTCCTTCTGGCTTGTTCCTGAAACCTTCTGCCCATGATTACCACACCAGCTGGCTTCTTCTTCTTTTTCTCTTTTTCTAGCAGATTCTTCAGCTCCTCTTTCCCCTTGGCTAAGGTCATGAGTAACTGTTGAAATTGTGTATTTAGAGCTTGAAGGTCTTTAACCATCTGTTCAAAATCCATCTTGCTGAAATAAACAGTAGAGGGATGAGGAAACTTGTTGCAAAGACCTATTTATGTTTATGATGAATGATATGTATTCATGCAATGCTTTCAAGGATTTAGAAATTCAAATTTGTTTCAAACAAAAAGAAACACACGTCATATTAATAAGATAGAATTTGAGTACATCAATGCCCCAATGGCAAAATAATACAAAATTCTAAGGTAAAAAGACATTGCGCGTCCTCTTTGGTGCAATGTAGGTATTTAGAGTCTGCTCTTCATGAAGTAGCCGAGTGAGTTCCAAAACCTTCATCTCGCTTGCGTAGAATTGGGCTTCGAAAGTATCACGCTCTCCTTTGAGCTGTATCCAATCCCTTTGTAGGTCTTCGAGTGATGTAGGCATGTCAGGATGTTGGATAGTGTATGGAACTTCTCCTTCCTTAACAGGCTCAATAATCACTGGGAGAATGGAGGGATAAGGCATCATAAGAATTTGAGCGCGGGTTCGTACCCACTTGAGGTAAGGCTCAAGAGGGATGGAATTCTTGTGTCCCAAAGTCTTGCTATCTACCTTGTTTAGCATCCTCCAAGCTCGGATGAATTTCTGGCGAAATCCTTGATCGTCATTGTCGTAGTCGAATACCAGGCCTTGAATCAGCATATCATGTGGGCCATCCCTTTGGGCATAACCAAATTGTCTTAGAGCTAAGCACGGGTTGTAGGTGATGCCTCCCCTAATGCCAAGTAGAGGGACATTAGGGAATTCCCCACAACGATCAACAATGATAACATTCTCTTTGGATCAAGAACACCAATGAATATCTGAATGTTTAAGTGTCATTAACCTTTGTGTGCTTGGGAAGATTTTTAGTGTTTTTGAGTTTGAGAGAGTTCTAAGTCCAGGTCGAGCGTGTGATGCCTTGTACAATTCTTGCATATTAGTATAGAAATGATACCAAGTCAGCTTCCTACTAGTTGTGCAAGCTTTAGCCTTTTTGCCATCTTTCTTGTACTTGAAGTAAAGTTGACAAGACCAATCCCACATGCTTGTACCAGCTTTCTTTAGGGATGATAGGAGTTTGTACATATTGCTTGAGATCTGTAGAGTTTGATTGTATCCAGGGGACAAGTCCAATGCTCCAAGTTGATAAAGTTGTAAAAGTGCATCTTTATGAAAATGACAATGAAGCCTTTTTGCCCAAAATGGAATTACAACTTGTGTAAAGTTTCAAAAGCAAGGATAAAGGCTTTGTCAACTGAGTATGCATTTAATTAAGGAGTGTATAACAAGCTTAGGACCTGTAAAGCAAGAAACAATCAGCATAGGTTTGGTTTGCAACTTGATTCTATGTGAAAATGGCTTGAACAAAAAGTGAGAAAATGCCAACTTCCTCTCTTCGATTCTCCCTACTCAAAAATGATCTTGGAGAGTTCTTGGACATTTTGGAAAGCTTGCAATGTGCTCCATAATACATATTTGAAATGAAATTTGAGATACCTCTTGGAACTAGGTGAAAAGTTTCCATGAAGTTGGATCCAAAACTTGCCTAAATTAGGGCAAAATTTCACCAAGTTATTTAGTTCATGAGCATGTATTCACAAATTTATAACTTGAGATCCAAGCATATTTGTGGAAACATTTGTGAAGAAAAGTTGTAGATTTCATGGAGGACTACAACTTTCATGTTGGGAACTTTTCTTAAATCAAAATGCATCATGGTGAAAAAGTGGTGAAAAGTTGAGAAAAAATAAGAAAATATTTATACTTAGAAAAATTCTAAGTTATGAAAATTTCCAAATTAAAACCCTAATTTCCAAATTTGGTTTTCTTGGTCAACAAGTTTCAGATTTTGACATATCTTGATGAATTATGACTCTTAGTACTTGATTTTGACCAAAAAGTCAAAGTTTGACTTTTCAGTATACAGTTGACTTTTGATCAGTTGACTGCAAATTTCATCTGTCAATCCAATTAACTTGAGATCTTTTGAACCATGTAATTGGGTCAAGATGATGCCATTGAACCCTTGAAATCATGCTTGAACTCAAGTGGTCATTGTCTAGGTTAAAAAAACAGAAATTTCCCTTTCTCAGTTAAAACCCTAATTTTGACCATTTTGACCTTTTGATGATTTGATCAAATTTATTGAGGAGTTGTGATCCAAACTTGATCAAATGGTACATATGAGTCTAAAATGTTGATGTGGATCAAAAATTATGAAGTTTGACTGTAAATTGGCTATGGTTGACTTTTTCCCCAATACAGCTGATTTTTAGGTCAACTGTCCAATTGACTGATCAAAAATGTGGTTCAAGGCTTGAAACTTAACATGAGCAATCTTAGGGGTCCAAAATGATGTATGAAAGTCAAATGAAGCATTGGTGATCCAAAAATCCTTGTGCAAACTCAAACCCTAATTTTGGGTCATCAGTGCAAGATGAGATGTCTTGAGCTGACCAAACCCTAATCTTGTCTTGAGTCAAAGAAGTCTTGTGAGAAAAGTCTTGATAAATGAGAGGGCAAATTTTGGGGTACAACATCTGGTTTCCCCAGTGAAGAACGTATCTTGGTTTCCCCTTGATGATGTGGTGTTGACCTCCCGAATGAAGTCAGCACGAAGTCCCCAATTGATGTCTCGATGATGAAGCATTATCTCCCGTAGGGAAGTCTGTATGTTTTTTTCCTCCTTCAAAGTGGGCCTGAACTCCCCATTGAATGTTTTTGACGATTTGGTTTCCATATGCCTTATTCGAAAATAATTTTACAATTTCCAGTAGAAGTGATACATTTGAAAATATTTATTTCCCCATTAAAGTCTGAGAGCTACTCCCTGGTGAAGCCTGGAGAAGGAAGTTATATCCCTGTATCTGTACTATTTCGTCGCTATATTATGTTTCTACCCATTAAAATTAAGCCATCCAGTAGGACTTTGTTTCCTTAGTTGGTGCTTATTTTTATTTTGGGATGATCGTCTTGGATGTGATTCGGTCGAGTGTTGTGTGCGCTTGAGTTGGTTTTGTTTGTTTATTCCCAATATTATATGACTGTTTTGTCAGCATATACATAATAACACTCATACACTCATACATACATCATGCATAGTTAAATTTAGAAAATCATTGCTCATTCACATTCATTAATATTCTGTTGACATATTACCCTATTTTGCAGAGTTGTGTTATCCTCTCCCCAATAGAGTGTCGGCCATAAGCAGAAAGTGTATATTGTTTCAATTTCCCCACTGAGTTATCCCTCGTGGTAGAATTTTTTTTGCTTTATCCTTCCTGTACAGCTCCTTGTATGGATGATTTGGGTTTCCCCCTTTGAGTTTATTTCTCAAAGAATGTATTTTGGTAGACCGTTTTACTCCAGTTTATTTCTGGATTGAATATTTGTTTCCCAGCAATATTATTACTTTGGATTTCTGCAAGCTTCGAGTTTTGGTTTAAGAACGTGCATTTATTTTACACGAGAAAACTTTATCTCCCCGGCAGAAATATGTCAGCATTTCCTCGGGAAGTCATGATTCATTCCCCAAGAAGCCATATTGCTTTCCCCATAAGTCATTTTTTACAATCCTCCATAACAACAAATAGCAGGTCTCTTTATTTGAGCAACTTATACTTCCCCGTAAATGTCGACGTACTTTTTTGCTACCTTCTCTATGAGTGGATAATTTTCAGTTTGTTGTCAAAATTACTCCTGTGAATGGCCATTCGTTCAATATGACAAAGACAATTCATTGGGAAATCTTTGTAAGTGGTAGTCTCTTTACTTGAGACAGCTTATATATTACCCTTTCCGGGCGGAGTGCCTTGGTTAAAGAAGAAGTTGAGATCTATTCTAGGTGAAATGCCGGAATTTTGGGAAACTTGTTATCTTTTTGCTACCCTCAGTGAACGTTGATAGTTCATCGTCAGTGAACGGAGGTGTTATGATATATTTCCTTTCTACCTTCATTGAAAGTTGGTAGGTCACCTTTAGTGAAAGTTGGTGATTGTTATCTTTTTGCTACCCTCGGTGAATATTGGTAGTTCATCGTCAGTGAACGGTGGTGTTATGATATATTTTCTCTCTACCTTCATTGAAATTTGGTAGGTCAACTTCAGTGAAAGTTGGTAATTTTTATCTTTTTGTTACCCTCAGTGAACGTTGGCAGTTCATCGTCAGTGAACGAATATGTTATAATATATTTCATTTCTACCTTCAGTGAAAGTTGGTAGGTCACCTTCAGTGAAAGTTTGTGATTGTTATCTTTTTGCTACCCTCAGTGAACGTTGGTAGTTCATCGTCAGTGAACGGCGGTGTTATGATATATTTCCTTTCTATCTTCAGTGAAAGTTGGTAGGTTACCTTCAGTTAAAGTTGGTGATTGTTATCTTTTTGCTACCCTCAGTGAACGTTGGTAGTTCATCATTAGTGAACAACAATGTTATGATATATTTCCTTTCTACCTTCAGTGAAAGTTGGTAGGTCACCTTCAGTGAAAGTTGGTGATCGTTATCTTTTTGCTACCCTTAGTGAATGTTGGTAGTTCATTGTCAGTGAACGCTGATGTTAAGATATATTTCCTTTCTACCTTCAGTGAAAGTTGGTAGGTCACCATCAGTGAAAGTTGGTGATTGTTATCTTTTTGCTACTTTCAGTGAACGTTGGTAGTTCATCATTAGTGAACAGTGATGTTATGATATATTTTCTCTCTACCTTCAGTGAAAGTTGGTAGGTCACCATCAGTGAAATTTGGTGATTGTTATCTTTTTGCTACCCTCAGTGAATGTTGGTAGTTCATCATCAGTGAACGGCGGTGCTATGATATATTTTCTCTCTACCTTCAGTGAAAGTTGGTATTTCATCATCAGTGAATGTCGATGATTCTTTCTCTCTACCTTCAGTAAACGTTGGTAGCTCACCGTCAATACACGTTGGTGTTGTTATTTCTTTCCTGTTTCTACCTTCAATGAACGTTGGTAGTTTCACCTTTAGTAAAAGTTGGTGTATCCTTTGACTCTTTATCATCCTATATAAGTCGGGTCTTTTGATCTACCAGTGATTTATTTTCCTAGTCGGGTTTCTCTTTTGTTTCTTTATTTTGTTACATCCCCATTGGTGTTTTGCGTCCCTTTAAAGTTGTCCATGTGCATTCATATTCATAAGCACTGCATGGCATCTTAGAGCCAAAAATAGGGTTTGTTTTATATTCAAGTATCTTCGATCGCGTCGACATGAATATTTTTGACCTTTGTATCTCCGGATAGAAGAAACTTAAATAAGGGCAGCTGTTGTACCCCAATTTTTCCCCTAAGATTCCTTCATCATACCATTTTGATTCAATCACAACAAGGTCACATTAGGGCTTTTGATTCTTCTACCTATCTTTAGTTTTTCTCTTTGAAGAATCACCAAGCACATTGACTTGTTTTCTTTTGTGATCATGGATATTTTGTCTTGATTTTCTTTCTAAATAATAAAATGCAATGTTGGATGGTCTTACTTGTTAATAATGTAGGTAAAGGCAATGTGGCTTAGCAAATTGATCCATGGGTTCATGAGTTTATTTACATGCCCTAGTCAAAAAAGATTGATAAGTACAAACATCACCGTTGAAGTTGTTTTGGAAGAAATGGCATGGTAAGGTTTACTTTGGGTTCGTCACATTTCAAAGTTATCAAATTGATTCAAAGGTACAAGGGGTTGATGGAAGAAGTCGTCATGATTGGACAAGGTCTTGTTCCCATTGATCGCAAGTGCATATTTCTCTAAATTCTCAAGACATGGAAGTGGTTTTGGTGGCTATGAGTTCTCATTATCATCCTCAATAACTTTTATTTACAAAGCAAGAGTTCTTGTACAAGAAGTTTGTTCAAAATTGTCAAAATTCCTCAAAGCATTTTCTTGATTTATGAGCTAGGGTTTTGAACTTCAAAGAAGTATATCTTTCTCATATTTTGGTATTTTTGAGTGATACCAAATACATCCTTCTCTTCAAAGCGTTATTAACAAATCACTTCAAAAGTTTCAAGGATTTTTCACGTGGAAGAAACTTGATGATGAAGAAAGATTACAAGTCCTCCAGATGAACCCTCATTTTCTCATGTGTGACTTCAAATGATCATAACTTGGTCAATTTTAATCACCTTGAACCCTCTATTTTTCCAAAATGATATTGAGGATGTGAAATTTATTCCTTATTTGATAAGCAAAGTGAGAAAATGGATGGAAGATGCCCTAAGGATACAAAAGATTATAGGTCATTTCATGATTTTTTGTCAACTTCAACAATTCATAACTCTCTCAATTTTTGGAGATTTTGAATGGTTCAAGTTTCAAAATGTCATTAAATAGGTCTATTTCATGCCATATTTTTTGCTCAAGAGTGAATTCCAAGTGAAAGGCCATTATAGGTCACTTTTGAAGAAAATTTGAAATATTTCTTATGGAAAGTCAACCTTTTCCCCCCAACTTTGACTCAATGCAACTTTCAGCTCAAGCATCCATTTAAATCCATTCTTTTTCCATTGCAAAGCTTGTAACCTCATCTTTATAAAGCATTAAGAATCGTGATTTAAGACTCCTTGAGCTGAGAATGCCATTGGATTGAACTTGATAACTTAGAACTGAAGTTTCTTCATAAGTCAGAATTTGAAATTCATGTTTTGGCTTTTAAACATCAAATTAGCATGCATTTGTGATCTAAACATGTTTAACCAAGTTGTCAAAGTGGATTAGAGCCTCAAAACGCAAAGATTGGATGATTTTTGATGAAAATAAGATCACACTTCACTCGTGCATCAGGTTTGCACGAATTCCCTCCAAAATGCATCATTCACTCTTTCTTTTGATCCCATTTGCTTATCCTATAAATACATGAACTATCCCATTCATTTTCTCAAGCTTGGATAATCAGAATCACCCTGCCAAACTTGCTCCAAAACTCAATTTTCTATAACTTCGTAATCAGTATTCAAGCCTTTTTCAATCTAATTTTTCTACGAATTCACCTTTCTTGATCTTCCCTGAAGCTAACCATACAATTACCTTCAAGAATCGTGCCCTATATTGCTCCATGGAACTCCAGTTTCAGAGCTCTGCAACTCAACTTCAATAGGTAGATTTCTCCATCAGTTCTTCAAAACTTTGATATCATTGTGATGCTCTCATTGCCCTGGTTCTAGTTGCAACACTTACTTTTATCTGGAAACACATTTTGACCATGAAAATTTAAATCCCTTTTCAAAACATTCCTTCCAAATTGCTTGAGCTACAGTTTATATAAATTTGTCGCGAAGGTGTGGTTGTCTTCGTCTTAAAGAGACGAAGCGAATGGCATAGGTCTGAGCTTCTGATTTTACAGTTTGAGAGACCTGCAATTCACGTTGGCTAGAGGTTGAAGATGACCAACATGTCATCTTCCAACCAATGAAGGCGCGCCACTTATTTTTTTGAATTTCTGATTTAATAAGAGATCCAGTGTTTTATTCACTAATGACCACGATATGTACAGCACGCCAGATCCCTTGGATTTGATTACTAACGCGTTTTGACTCTCATCCATTGGTCCAAATCTTTTGATTTTTATTTTATTTTCTGATTTTTATATTTAATTATTTTAAACTTCAAAAAATCATAGAAAATTCTTTTTTAGTCCAAAAAATCTTAAAATTTATGAAAAATATTTTTGATTATTCTCTTTCTAATTTTTATTATTTCACAATTTTATTTGTGTTTTGATATTTTTTATAAATTTTCACTTTATTTGATTTGTTTTAAATTTTTAAAAATACTTTTATACATTTTTAAATTCAGAAAAAATTATGGAATGATCCAATGATATTGTGACAAATATTGATGGGCTCGTTTATTTTTTATTTCTGACTTTGGTAATTTTTTTTAATCATTTTTGGTTATTTAACTCATTTCTTTTAATTAAAAAAAATAGTTTCTGACTTTAAAAAATTACCAAAACTTTTATAAAAATATTTGAGTCCTTTTTTAATTTTTCTATGGTCTTACTTTTTATTTCTTGATTAATTTGAACATAGTTAATATTTTTTTCTTTTATTTCTATTTTAAAACATTTTAACACTTTTTTTAATGTGTATATTAAATGTAATATTATTTTGTTATTATTTTCTGGATGATCTTGGGTTGGATTTTTGATTATGAACTTTGTTAACATCATTGGATCCATGGTGTTGAGTCTAACTCCATAAAAATGGATGAATGATTTTAATATAAGTTTAATTAAAATTTAATTCAAATGTGGTTTGTATTCTTTCCCACCCCTCTTCATCTCATCCCTTTCTTATTGCACTAAGTGTTATTGGAGCATGATCTCTATATCATGTCTCAAAATAAATTATGCATAAATTGCTATTGACCGACCTCAAAATAGATGTGACTTCTATATAAGTCCACTTACGATTGCTTAACATAGCGCTAAATTTTGTCCCGATTCGAATAAATGATCATTTGTGGCCCAAACCTATGTTTGCAAGCCCAAGTATGTTAATTTGATCCCTTTGATCCAATAACTTTGAGATTCATTGTGTGGAGGCTTTGGTTATACCGATCCTCTAATGGATCTACAACACTTTTGGTCAATGCGGATCACTTAAACATCGTTGATCATTAAATGGTACTTGTGACGATTCTAAATGGATGATATACTTGACAAAAAGCAAATGAAATTTGTTGTGTGGAGGCTTTGGTTCTACCAATCCTCTAATGAGTTCCAAATGCAAGTTTCAAGATGGTCATCCAACAAATCACTAATTATTAACAATTGATTTTACTTTATGCTTTTATTGTTTATGATTTATGTACCATTTAATTTAAGCATTACATTTCATCCTAATTTTCATCTTTGCTCACTTGGGCATTTATATTGTTGTCATTTTATTTTGCTCACTTGAGCCTTTATTTTTAAGACACCTAATAATCAATATGAACCATAAAAAGCTTTAATGATACTTGGACTATTTGGTTACTATCCTTGGCATTATGGAGCATTGGACTTCTTGGACTTAGGATTAGAAACCTTGGCCTATGTTGGAGACCTTGTGACCTTAAACGATATTTTGTCTGGAGTTCTTAAGGTTTACCTCAAGACATTGGGTTGTTTGTTTGTTTTGTGTGCAGGTTATTGTGATTACATTCTTTGTTTGTAATATGGAATTCACCCGTATACAGTCGTTACTCTGTCCAATTTTTGTGAAGACTTAATACACTTGAAGCTTGGTGTTCTCAAGAAGTCTAGTATCTTTGCTTGCTTGGTTTCAATCCAAAGAATGGAAATTTTATATTGGCTTATAATGTCAAGAATTGGCTTCTTATTGGTTAGATGGTTCTTATCCTTAGCTTTTACCTTATGCTTTAGGATAGTCTCTTCTTCTCCTCCCATCTTCTTCAATTTAAAAAATATTCTTCCTCCTTTTGAAAACTCTTCTTATTTTTAAACTTGAATCACTTTCATAATAAACTTGGGCTTAGGTACATGCATTTTCAAAACCTTTTCATAAATAAAATTCAATCAACTTAATAATACCTTTGAAGTGGTGAAAAACACAAGAAGGGGGGGTTGAATTGTAAAACTGAAATCTAAAGCAATGAACAAGATATTTTTATCCTGGTTCGTTTGATCTCAAACTACTCCAGTCCACCCGTCAAGGTGATTTCGCCTCTCTCCAACGAGGTCTTAATCCACTATATTCAACTGAATATTACAGACTGCTTTAACAACTGCTAAAGCCTTCTTGATTCAAACCACAACCCGGTTTGTCAAGATAACACTTTCTTACAAAGAGATAAAACTATGTGTGTGAATGTTTTCTACAAAACTGTATCACAACTGTGATGTATACACAAATTGAAGCTTAGAAACTAGATTGCTAAACAGTAATAGAATATCAGAGTGTGTGGTTTAGCAAAACTGAGAGAACGAAGATTATGGTTTAGCTTTTGTGCGTGTAGAGATTTGGAGAGCATTAGCCATTTCAATCTTCAAAGCCTTGTTTATATAGCACTAAGATGATGAACGTTGGATGCAATATTCTTGATTCAATGCTAATAACAAGCTTTCCTTATTAAGCAGATCTTGTCTGGAATGATGCCGTTGGAATTAATTTGCTTTCAATGCACAATACCGTTGCTTACTTAATGCAAGTTCTGGCTTGTCTCATTCTGACTCTGCTTCGCTGCTGATGAACTATTGTGTTTCTGTATCAGAGTATTGAGCGCAGTCTTGTTCATCAGGCTTCAGCATGTACGTGAGTTGATCATCTGATTTTGACATTCTGATGTAGCAACTTCTGATGCTGGTGTCTGAAATCAAGTTCTGATGCTGAATAGATGTGATCTTGCTTATTTAAATCAGAGTATCTGCAAGTCAGAACATAATAATTTTAGGCAGCAGATAGTTCATACATGAAACTTATAAATACTATATCTTTTCACTTTGTTATCATCAAAACTTAAATATAGGGTAGTAGATTCAAACTTTGTTCTAACAATCTCCCCCTTTTTGATGATGACAAAAACTTGATATTTTAAATGAAAATACGTGAAAAGGTATCTGGAATATGTATCAGAATAGGAAGTAAAAGGATAAGGAGTAAGGAGATGTCAGAGTTGAGAGATACTCCCCCTGAGTTTATTACTTCCCTTTGATTATACGTGTTCTTCAGGATCAGGTCTTTTTGCCTTTCTTTGAACATCAGAGTATCAGAGTCTTTGACTTATCAGAAGCTTCAGAGCTTTTCTTGTCAGAGCTTTGCTTTGGATCAGAATATTAAGGCGGATCAGAACTTCATATTGATCAGAGCTTCTAGTCTTCAGAATGTCCAGGAGCTTCCTTGTGCCTGTAGACTTTAAGCAAAACAGAAAAAAACATTTCAAGTAATAGAGTTAGAATGTTTGAGAATTTCTGTCTGATTAGCCCGTTATTGATTAAAATATCATTTCTTGTTCTCCCCCTTTTTGTCAGCAATCAAAAAGTGTTGGTGATGTGCTAAAACAATTAAGATCAGAAAAACTAATCATATTAAGATAGTTCAGAATCAAAACAAGAAAATATTACAAAACATAATCAAACAGTACATCAGAAAATCAGGGAAAACATGAAAAGGTTATGCATGAAGGAAAAGTTTAAGGTTGAGGAGGCAAGCGTGTGAACAGGTTCTCCAGCATGGCTTGAATCTTTTCAGCAGTCTCATTCTGCTTCTGCACCATGCTGACAACAGTGTCAATCTTGCTGTCCTGCACATCCATTCTCTCTTTCATCTTCTGATCGTTTTCATCCATCCGCTGCTGCAGACGCATGTCATTCAGCCTTAGTTCTTCCAGAGTCTGCCTGTCCAAGGCAGCTTGAGAAGCATCAGAAGGAGGAGGCTTCTCAGAACTTTCAGCAACATCCTCTGCTTGACTTTCTTCAGCCTGAATGGTCTTGTCTTCTTCTGATGATTGCACCTTTGCAACTTGCTGTTTCTCAGACCAAGGTTCACTGTCCAGATGGAGCACGTCCTCTTTCAGAAGCTGATTTCCAACTTCATTCAGAAGCTTGCTGAAATTTTGTTGTGCCTGCTCATAGTTGATATCCTGCAACTTGAGGGCTTCAGCGCGTACCCAAAGTCTGAATTGTGACCAGAGCTGATCAGAAGCAGCTGGGTCGATCATCCCAGGACAGACTTGCTTCAAAGAAGCAATCCATTGCAGCACACCTGTTTCAAAATTCAAAATACCAGAGCCAACATCTGGTTGCTTTGGTTTTGGGATGGCAATTTTGTGTTTTAGATCAGCAAGACGGTCAAGACTGGTTAAGTCAATGAAAGTCCTGCTGGGGTTTTCAGAGGTTTTCTGAGAAGCTGTTTGTTTTGGAGAAGGGGTATCAGAGTCAGATATTACGATTGGACTGGGTGGTGTTTTGGGAGTATTTGGTGGTGTCGATTCTGATGAGGATGGTAACTGGGGCATGACAACAGTTGTTCCACATGGAAATTGGATTGCCAGCGGTGATGGTTGAGGTGAATGAGGTTCAGATTGATGAGGAGAAGGAGTTTCAGAGTGGTGAAACTCTGTTTGTGGAGATGGTGGATTAATTTCTGGTTGGGGAGAGGGAGTTGGAATCTCTGATTGCTCAGGGATCAGAGGTTCTTCTGAGAGTGGTTGTTGTTGTTCTGGTTCTGGTTGTTGTTGTTCTGGTTCTTCAGCAGATTGTTGTTGTTCTGGTTGTGGAGGAGGAACATTTTGTGGTTCAGAGTTTGGTTGATCAGAGGCATGTTGATCAATATCAGACAGCACTTGGTCAAGTGCTGTTGTTATTGAAATTGTTGGTTGTTTGGGGTGTTTGGTTCTGGGTCTTCTGAGTTTTAATGCCTCAGAAGGGTCTTCTTCTTGAACAGTTTCATCTATGGTAGGGATGGGGATTGAGATTCTATGAGAGGTTTGAGGAGGGATAGATGCTGGAATAGTAAAAGAATTTGAAACAGGGGCAGCAGATGAATTACCTCTTTTCTTTGGAGTCTGCTGAGATGATCCTTCTGATGGCGCCTTCCTCTTCTTTGTCTTCTTCAGTGTCACTTCTGGTTGGGGTTGATGCAGATCTCTGATATTCAGCTTTGGATCTGTACCATCTGCCTTGCACGCATCCAAGTACCTGAGAATCACTTCTGGTTTGGATTCAATTTCAGAAAATAACGGAAAATCACTCAGAGGCACTCTTCTGCTGGAGATATCAGCACTGGGAGTAGCTCTGGGTTCCTTCTGAATATTCTCTATCAACTTCATCTTTTTCAGGTTCTTTGCGTTCAGAGGTTTCCCAATTGTTGGATCAATAATGCTTAGCTCTTGAGCTTCTATCAGATGCTCAATCAGTCTATTCTCTGTCAGAATATCTGATATCAACCTTCCAAAAGGTATCCAATCCCTCTTGGTTCTTTCTTCTTCCCTTGTTTCTTTCACACTGGTTCTGAGGTGGTTGAACAGGAAGTGAGCCAGATTGATCTTTATCTTCTGATCAATAAAGTAGATCAGAAACTGCTGATCCACATTTATGTAATCAGGAGAACTGGTTGGTTTCCTGTGGTTGAAGCACCCCAGAATAATCTTAGCCCATACTCTGAAATGATCCTTCAGATCTTTAATCTTGCTGCTGGGCATCCCAAGAGTGAAAATCCTATTAGCTACCACACCTATATCAGCACATCTTTCAGCCATGTCCACACAACGGACGCCACCACCACTCTGACCGATTAGCCTTGCAATGAGATCTTCAGTAATCACAATCTTCTTCCCCATAACAAAGGAGGTGACTAGATGTGTTGAAGCCTTGGCGTGAATCCAAAATTCCTTGACCAGCATTGGGAATGTTGGTCCAACCAACCTATCGAAATACCTTTCCCACTTTTGAGCCCTAACTTCTTCAGTTAGGTCAAAACCATTCTCCTTCAAGCTTTCAAAATCAATGATTAACTCAGAAAGCACTTCAAGATTCTTTACCGGAGTGAGGAGAGTTCTGAGTGGCACTTGATATTGCTCAGATGATGCTTTCTTCTGAGTACCTGCAGAAACGCTGCTGGAGGTTGCCATGTTCACACTAAAAGGGTTTTGAGAATAAACTGAAGAAAAAAGTTTGCAAGAGATGAACACAGAAATATGCAGAAAATGCTTGAGTATTAGTGAGAAAGCGTAAAGAATAAGAATGAGAGATTAATGTGCTTAAATAGAGTTTTCAAAACTATTTTGAAAAGATAAACGTTTTCTAAGAGAGAGAAAAGTCATGATTGCCATTTAAAAGTATGATTACTTTTCATTAAATGCTTGCTGATTTTGGGGGATTTGAGAAAGATACTTAAAAACGGTTACCAGACATGTGTCTCAATGCACCCAATCAGCGCTTTGCCTTCTCAGAAGCGTGCACGCGTTCTACTTCAGAGATATGCTGATGATTGGATGACACTTGTTTGATGTAGTGATCAGCACGTCTGTCTTTGAGCTTAGACTCTCAGATCTTTAGACTTGCATCTGATACAATCTGCATGTTCTATCTTTCTGAAAGGAGATTGATCAGAAGTTCACAGTAAAATAATTACATTCTGAAGGTAAATATATGGAATTAAAACATTTTCACTCTGGACACACTTTCATACTGAGATGTTTCAGAATGAAATTAAACCTATCTTCTGAAAGGGGTTTAGTAAAGATATCAGCCCATTGATGGTCTGTATCTATAAATTTTAAGTTCAAAATACCTTTCTGAATATAGTCCCTAATGAAGTGATGTTTTATTTCTATATGCTTAGCTCTAGAATGTAAAATGGGATTCTTACTTAAGCAAATAGCAGAAGTATTATCACAAAGTATAGGAATGTTACTCTCAAAAATCTGGAAGTCTTCAAGCTGACTTTTCATCCAGAGCATTTGTGTGCTACATCCTGCTGCTGCTATGTACTCAGCTTCTGCTGTTGACAGAGCAATTGTTGATTGCCTTTTGCTGGACCAAGAGATTAGATTTTCTCCCAGAAACTGGCAGCTTCCAGAAGTACTTTTACGTTCCACTCTGTCTCCAGCAAAATCAGCATCACAGTAGCCTACTAAGCTGTAATCACTAGATTTTCTATAAAACAAACCCAGATTAGTAGTACCTTTCAGATACTTGAAAATTCGCTTAACAGCTGTTAAGTGAGATTCTCTAGGATCTGATTGGAATCTAGCACAGATACAAACACTGAATAATATGTCAGGTCTTGAAGCAGTCAGATAGAGGAGAGAACCAATCATACCTCTGTAGACTTTCTGTTCTACATTTTTGCTTACCTCTTCTCTTTCCAGAATGCACGTGGGATGCATTGGAATCTTTGATGGCTTACATTCTGAGAGGTCAAATTTCTTCAGAAGATCTCTGATGTATTTGCTCTGATGAATGTAAGTTCCTTCTGGAGTTTGATTGATCTGAATTCCTAGAAAGAATTTCAGTTCCCCCATGAGGCTCATCTCAAATTCTGCCTGCATACACTTAGCAAATTTTCTTCCAAGAGAAGGATTAGTAGAACCAAAAATAATATCATCAACATAAATTTGACAGACTAAGATGTCACTCTTAACTGATTTACAGAATAGAGTAGTGTCCACTTTCCCTCTGGTGAATTCATTTTCAAGCAGAAAGTTACTTAGCCTTTCATACCAAGCTCTGGGAGCTTGTTTCAGACCATACAGTGACTTCTTTAGTTTGAAAACATGTCCTGGATGTTTTGTATTTTCAAAACCAGGGGGTTGGTGTACATAAACTTCTTCTTATATATAACCATTTAAGAATGCGCTTTTAACATCCATCTGATACAGAGTGATGCCTCTATTAACAGCAAATGAGATTAAAAATCTGATAGATTCTAACCTGGCGACTGGGGCAAAGGTTTCTGTATAGTCTATCCCCTCTTGCTGACTATAACCTTGTGCAACCAGTCGTGCCTTGTTTCTGATGACTTCACCTTGTTCATTTAGCTTGTTTCTGAACACCCATCTTGTTCCAATGACGTTGAATCCTTTTGGTCTGGGAACGAGATCCCATACGTCGTTTCTGGTGAATTGATTCAGCTCTTCTTGCATTGCCAGAATCCAGTCATTATCCAGAAGTGCTTCATCAATTGAAGAAGGTTCAATCAGAGACACCAGTCCCAAGAGTGTTTCTTCAGAGTTTCTGAAGCTTGCTCTTGTTCTGATTGGATCTTCCTTTCTTCCTAGGATAGTCTCTTCTGGGTGATCCAAGCTGCTTCTGGGTAATCTCTTCTGAGGTTGATCAGCAGCTATTGTAGGATTTCTAGCAGTGCTCCTTTCAGACGTTGAAGGAATGTCTGTGTTGAGAGCTTCTGATGACTTGTCTTCAGAACCTGCAAATTCAATTTCTATACCTGCAAAAACTTCATTCTGCTTTGACTTTTCAGAGTCAAGCTTGTCATCAAAACGAACACTGATTGATTCTTCCACAATCTGTGTTTCTGTATTGTATACTCTGTACCCTCGTGAGCGTTCAGAGTATCCTAACATGATACACTTCTGTGCTTTAGAGTCAAACTTGTTCAAATAATTCTTTGTATTTAATATAAAGCAAGTACATCCAAATGGATGAAAATATGAAATGTTGGGCTTTCTATTCTTCCACAATTCATATGGAGTCTTTTCCAGAATAGGTCTTATTGAGATTCTATTCTGAATGTAGCACGCTGTGTTTATTGCCTCTGCCCAGAAGGTCTTAGCAACATTTGTCTCATTGATCATGGTTCTGGCCATTTCTTGCAATGTTCTGTTCTTTCGTTCTACAACTCCATTTTGTTGGGGAGTTCTAGGACAAGAGAAATCATGCAGAATGCCTCTGTCATTAAAGAATGACTCAAAATCTTTATTTTCAAATTCTCCACCATGATCACTTCTGACTTTAACGATTCTAAGATCCTTTTCATTCTGAACTTGGTTACAGAAGGTAACAAACACAGAGTGTGACTCGTCCTTGTGTCTTAAGAACTTTACCCATGTCCATCTGCTATAGTCATCTACGATTACTAACCCATACTTCTTACCACTGACTGAAGCAGTTTTAACTGGTCCAAATAAGTCAATGTGCAGAAGTTCTAATGGCTTAGAGGTAGAAACAACATTTTTGGATTTAAAAGAAGGTTTTGCAAATTTGCCTTTCTGACATGCTTCACACAGAGCATCTGAATTGAACTTCAAATTAGGAAGTCCTCTGACCAGATTGAGTTTGTTAATCTGAGATATTCTTCTCATACTAACATGCCCCAATCTTCTGTGCCAGATCCACTGCTCGTTGTTAACAGACAGAAGACATTTTACATTCTGACTCTTTAGTTCAGAAAGTTTGATTTTGTAAATGTTGTTTTTCCTCTTACCATTAAACAGGATAGTCCCATCTTTCTGACTAACAGCTTTACATGATTTTTGATTAAAGATTATATCATAACCGTTATCACTTAATTGACTTATGGATAACAGATTATGCATCAATCCATCTACTAGCAGAACATTATTAATAGAGGGAAGATTTCCATTACCTACAGTTCCAGAGCCAATTATCTTTCCCCTCTGATTGCCTCCAAAGCCAACGTGGCCTCCAGGCTTAAGTTCCAGGCTTTGGAACATATGCCTTCTTCCCGTCATGTGTCGTGAGCAGCCAGAGTCCAGGTACCATGACTGGTGTTTCTGACTTGCTGCTAAAGATATCTTGGTATCCTATTCCTTTCCTGCCGTTTCTGCTGACTCCATAGATCATTGAAGCCATTCTGCTTCTATCTATGCTTTTAGCTAGGAACTTCTGGAAACTGTGATCATACTCCTTGATGATCTCATCAGCGTTGCTGGGAGTTTCAGAAATTGGTTCCTTCTGAGAGTTTTGTAAAGTGTTTTCTAATTTTGAAATCTTATTTCTCAGCTCAGAGTTTTCCAATTTGAGACTCTCAGTCTTATTAGAGTCAGATTCAAGATTCCTTTTCAGGTCTCTGAATTTAGCTCTAATTTGCTGATAACGTTCCAGAATCTCATTAAGGCTTTCAGCAAGTTCAGCCTTTGTAAAGTTAACAGCAAAGTTAGGAAATACCTCTTCTGTGTCTGATTCTGAGTCTGATTCAGAAGCTTCACTATCTTCTGAAATGTTAGCCATGAGAGCTATGTTTGCTCTTTCATCATCTGATTCTGAGTCAGCTTCAGATGAGTCAGAGTCATCCCATGTAGCCATGAGACTTTTCTTCTTCTCTCTTCCAAACTTCTTTTTGGGCTTTTCCCTCTGAAGCTTTGGGCAGTCACTCTTATAGTGTCCTTGCTCGTTGCACTCATAGCAGATGATGTCTTTGGTGTTTGGCTTTTTGCTACTGGAGGAGCCTTCAGATCTTCTGTATCCAGAGGAAGAATCTGTCCTTCTGTATCTGGAAGAAGACTCGTTCTGATCAGATCTTCTGGGATTCCTGAACTTCCTTTGTCTTTGCTTCCACAGTTGATTTACTCTTCTGGAGAGAAGGGAAAGTCCGTCTTCTTCTGATGAGGATCCATCAGATGTTTCTTCAACTGCCTGCAAAACTTTAGACTCAAATTTTCTGTTAGATTTTAATGCTAAAGGCTTACCTTGCTTCTGAGGCTCATCAGCTTCTAGCTCTATCTCATGACTTTTGAGGGAGCTGATAAGTTCCTCCAGAGTGATTTTGTTGAGATCTTTAGCTAGCTTCAGAGCAGTAACCATAGGCCTCCACTGCTTGGGTAAACTTCTGACTATTTTCTTGACATGGTCAGCAGTAGAGTAACCTTTGTCCAGAACTTTGAGACCAGCTACCAGAATCTGGAATCTAGAGAACATAGTTTCAATGGATTCAGATTCTTCCATTTTGAACGCCTCATACTTCTGAATGAGCGCCAGAGCTTTTGTTTCTTTGACCTGAACGTTGCCCTCATGCGTCATTCTGAGAGAATCAAAGATATTCTTTGCTGTGTCTCTGTTGGAGATCTTTTCATACTCAGTATAGGAGATGGCACTGAGGAGGATGGTTCTGGCCTTGTGGTGATTCTTGAAATCACGCTTTTGTTGATCATACATTGCTTTTCTATCAATCTTCTGACCACTTGCATTCACAGGGTGCGTGTATCCATCTGTCACCATATCCCACAGATCAGCATCATGTGCCAGAAAGAAGCTTTCAATTCTGTCTTTCCAGTAATCAAAGTTTTCTCCATCAAAGACTGGAGGTTTGCCACTGAATCTGTCTCTGTCCTCATTGTTGTCATTGCTGATGTGAGAATTGTTTCCTGCCATTGTGTTTTTCTGACGCTGGATCTTGTACTGACACGGTTAAGTGTTTTAGCTCAGAACCAGGCGCTCTGATACCAATTGAAGTGGTGAAAAACACAAGAAGGGGGGGGGGGGGGGTTGAATTGTAAAACTGAAATCTAAAGCAATGAACAAGATATTTTTATCCTGGTTCGTTTGATCTCAAACTACTCCAGTCCACCCGTCAAGGTGATTTCGCCTCTCTCCAACGAGGTCTTAATCCACTATATTCAACTGAATATTACAGACTGCTTTAACAACTGCTAAAGCCTTCTTGATTCAAACCACAACCCGGTTTGTCAAGATAACACTTTCTTACAAAGAGATAAAACTATGTGTGTGAATGTTTTCTACAAAACTGTATCACAACTGTGATGTATACACAAATTGAAGCTTAGAAACTAGATTGCTAAACAGTAATAGAATATCAGAGTGTGTGGTTTAGCAAAACTGAGAGAACGAAGATTATGGTTTAGCTTTTGTGCGTGTAGAGATTTGGAGAGCATTAGCCATTTCAATCTTCAAAGCCTTGTTTATATAGCACTAAGATGATGAACGTTGGATGCAATATTCTTGATTCAATGCTAATAACAAGCTTTCCTTATTAAGCAGATCTTGTCTGGAATGATGTCGTTGGAATTAATTTGCTTTCAATGCACAGTACCGTTGCTTACTTAATGCAAGTTCTGGCTTGGCTCATTCTGACTCTGCTTCGCTGCTGATCAACTATTGTGTTTCTGTATCAGAGTATTGAGCGCAGTCTTGTTCATCAGGCTTCAGCATGTACGTGAGTTGATCATCTGATTTTGACATTCTGATGTAGCAACTTCTGATGCTGGTGTCTGAAATCAAGTTCTGATGCTGAATAGATGTGATCTTGCTTATTTAAATCAGAGTATCTGCAAGTCAGAACATAATAATTTTAGGCAGCAGATAGTTCATACATGAAACTTATAAATACTATATCTTTTCACTTTGTTATCATCAAAACTTAAATATAGGGTAGTAGATTCAAACTTTGTTCTAACAACCTTGACATTCTTTTTTGTGAGAAAACTAAAAGTCAATCAATCTCATTTCAAACCATTTTACCATTTTGGCTCTTATCTTTAAAACTTTTCTCAAAATAGTGGATTCTTGTCAATCCCTGTAGTGATGTAAACAACTATACTTCTACAATATGTAGTAAAGAGAGATATTTTCCACTTGGGTGTTGAGTGAGGCATTTTTGATTTTAAAATCCAAGCCATATCCTTCACTTTGAGATGATGCAAATTCTCATTTTTCATTATTGTGGGTAGTAAGTATGTTTTCCATACGAACAAGCCTTGAATAAGATGCTCTTCAGAATAAACCTCCGAAGGAGAATGCTTGTCAGAATTAAGTCTCTGGAGGGAATGCTTTTCAGAATAACTTCTGAAGGAGATTGCTTTTCGGGATAAACCTCTAAAGGAAGATGCTTTTAAGAATTCACTCTCTGGAGGGAGATGCTCGCCAGAATTTAGTCTCTGAAGGAAATCATTTGGTCATGCAGATAGTCGCCCCGTCCTATTTCGAGAATTGATCTACAATCTATTTTTCATTGGTAAACTCGTCTTGTTTCAGGAATTCATACCTCTTGTTCATATATATAGTTGCCCCATCCTGTTTCGGGAATTAATCTGCGACCTGTTTTTTATTGGTAAACCCGTCCTATTTCGAGAATTCATACCGCCGGGTCATATAGATAGTTTCCCCATCATGTTTCGAGAATTAATCAGCAACCTGTTCTTTTGTTAGTAAACTCATCCTGTTTCAGGAATTCATATCGCCTGGTCATATATATTGTTACCTCATCCTGTTTCGAGAATTAATCTCTGACCTGTTTGAAAAGACAAAATTAGTTTTATGTAATGTTATGATGTATGTAATGCATTGTGTAATGATGCTCTCAAAATAAATGAGAATGTTATATGCATTTCGGTATGCATATGCTATGATGTATTGTGAAATGATGTATGGATGAAATACGTCATTGAAGCGTATCAGTAGCGCCTTGTAACAATGTCTATATTGGCAAATAAATCTCGGACTGTTGCTAGAGATGAAGAAAATGATTCTTCAATTTCTGCCGGGAATAATTTTACTGGGGATTCTTGGTTTCTTGTTTAAGGATACTTCGCTGGGGATTTTCGAATTCTTATTGAGGATAGAGGCATTCAAGGAGAGTCGGTCATTCACCATTCTTTTTGTTGAAGGATTTGATTCTTACGTAACATGACTGGGGATAAAGGAGATGGATATTCCTCGGGTGTGCTTGTGTCCAGGTTTCAGATACTATAGCAACTCTTATAGGTATAGCAACTTTGATTAAACCCTATTGGAGAAAAGATTTTTGTTATGGGATTTACGGTGTTGGAGTAATAAACTCCGCTGGGGAATTAAATTCATGTAAATTGTTTCAAGGAAATAAACTTTGATGGGGATTGGAATTTTATAGGCTGCACTGAGGAAGTATCCATTGTATACTGGGGAAATGATCAAACTTCCTTATCCGCTAGGGGACCTATTGGAGGTGATGATTAGTTCAAGCTATCCATGGAGGTGAATTGCTGGAAGATGCCCCAATTTCTGCCTGAAGGCATATTAGACTTGTTGGGGAATATATCTATGTTGGGGATGAGCTTGCGAAGATAGCTCTGTAGAGATAGTTTCATGGAGATTGCTCTGTTGGGTTTTATGAATGACTTAAACATTATCCCAACTCCTAGAATCTTCGATAAATTCTAATCCTATTTTTTATGCAAAAATTTGTAAATGCTGATCATATTAAAATGCATATGTTCATTCAAAGTAACCATTGGACGTATTCGCAAAAAAATTGAGGAAGTAAAAACAAATAGTTTTAAATTTTGAAATAGACTGAGTTGTATTGATTTTGAAAGTTTGCCTATGAACAGGAAGTTTTATACAAGGAGACAAAAATCCTAGTAAGAGGAAGTTGTGAAATACAAAGTGATAAACAAGAAAAATAATTATGTGGAAATGATCCCATCTAGTTTCAACTTTGATATTGCTTATATGTCTTCAAGCATCTCATCCCTTACTGTCGGAAGAAGTTGATTGAATTGATATGTACCATTTGATCTTGATTTTGATAATTGATCTAACCGGTTGATCAGAACCTGCAAGGTGGCCGGATGATGATCTGCAGCCAGGTTGTGATATTGGGGAGGAAAAAAAGGGGTTTTACCTGCAAGGCACTCTGACGATCAAGTAAGAGTGGGAACAAGGAGATGCAAGCATAGTGTTAAGGTATTGGTGGTGAATAATGAATATTCAATATATGGCCCTCAAAAGTGTGAGGGTATATATAATTTCCCTGGCGCATGGCCATTTGTTCTTATTTTTACGCCTGGATATACGAGTCTGCGAAAATAGGTAACTTCCAGAACTTGGTCAAATCAGGCAAATGTCCATGTAACTAGTCGTTGGTTCCGAGGAGGAGGCAAGTTACGGGCAGCGTTCTGGTCGATTCGTGGTTGCCTGCACGACTTGATGTCGGGCAGACTAAGAGGTGCTCGTCGACCTCCTTAGGCCAATGTCGGCTTGGGAGGGAAAATGGTCGTATTCCCCAATAGAGAGCGGGGGCGGTTCGGGCCATGGACGTGCGGACCATACCAAAAGAAAGGGTTAGACTGGGCCCATTCTAACTATTGAGCCAGTCCATAACAGTAGCCCCCAAGTCATTGCTTCTGGGCATAGGATCAATAACTTTAACACCTGCTCGTGGAACTGGGAGAATGAGTGTTGCCCGTTGCGCCTTTCTCGCAGGGAGATGAGGAGTTGGTCATTAGGAGCTTTGAACTTAAAGAGGTAGCGTGTTTCGGGTAGCGTTCTGGGGTAGCGGTGCAATGATGGTCTAGGGGCTAGGGTGTAATGATGACGACCATAGGGTTTCCCAAGCGCGTGTTTTACACGCACGAATGGTCCCAGCTATAAATACGAGAAGAGTAGGAAGTTTAGTGTTTTTCGTTTTCTCTCTCGACTGATCTTAATTGCTCGACTGTCAACCACCATCACTTCTCGAGATTCGCTACACGCTGCTGCTATTTCTAGCCTTTCTTCTTCTCTTAATTGGTAAGTTTTCAGTTTTTCACTGTCATTTGCTTTCAGTAGTTCATGTTTTCATGATTTTCTTCCTAGAAATGCATGTGTCTAGGGTTTATCATTTTGTCTATTAGGATGCCTTTGGGGAGTGTTGGTGGAAGGTGGTGGTTCTGTAGTTTAGAATCGTCGGAGCCACCGTGGATCCTCCCTGGGAATTTCATGATGCGCTGTAGACGGTCCTCTAGGGCCTAGGGTTCTTTCTAGAATTTCTGCCTATTTATGCACCTTAGTGAGGGTTCTGGTCGAGGACACAATCCTCGTTTCCCAGCGCCCTTTCACTTGATTAACAGTCGAAGGGTGGTTCAGGCATTGATGTCGAACTCATCTTTATCCTCTGCTTTTCAGGTACTATGGCCTATAACACCCGGATTGATCTCTCGAGCGAGTCTACTGGATCTTCAAGTAGCTCTTCGGACGAGGAGAGTAGCTCATCGAGCATCCTGGAGATTTTCGGGGACGAACTTAATCAGCCAGAATAGCAAACGGGGGGAGGTGATGCAGAGATGGCCTCTGCTGATCAAGTTTTCTTGTTTCGCCTCGGGGACGAGGAGAATCCACGGGCTTCAGTCGCGAATGATCCCTGGGAGTGGCCCTCGTATTTCTTCGAGCATCGGGACGATGTTTTTACTGAGTTCTACGCTCATGAGGAAGCAAACCAGGGAGAGTGGTCGCTATACATTCCTAGGAAAGAGAGCAGAATCTGCTCGAAATATGACATGAGAATAATTCCTATGTATGACATTATGTTTCGGGAGATGGGTCTTTGGCTCCCTTTCTCGGGTTTCGAGGTGGACGTATTCACGCATCTGCTGGTGGCTCCTTCCTAATTGCACCCAAACGGCATCGTATTCATGCGAGCATTCGAGATATTTTGTGATTACTTAAAGACAGGGGCTACCATTCCCTTGTTCTTCTACTGGTTTTACCTCTAGAGGAGCAAGGTCGATGGAAAATGGGGATGGTTTGCCCTGAAGCAAGGCAACATAAAGCTATTTAAAGCTTATCTGGATTCTGTTCATCATTTCAAAGACAAATATATACTGGTGAAACCTTCTTCTAGTAAGGTGATGTTAAATGTTTTTAGGACCGTACCGGTGCATAACAAGGATGGTACTCCACATCTGAATGGGCTAAGAGACCCCATGGTGAAACTGGTTTACAAGTTCCCATTCCAGTGGACGAAGAAGCACTCTGGTAAGGAATTGGGTTCCTAGGTTTGGAGGGAGGGGGAGCTCAGGGTCGAGGACCTAGAGAGCTTCGTCGTCTCGACTAATTTCGTGGCCCATATCCCTCGCGTCCAGCTAGTGGGCTGAGGATGTAGGTCGGTGATCGACAAGAATGGGGAGCCCGTATATGAGTCGGGCCTTATAATCTTCAAAGAGCTCCTTGGGAGAGAGGACCCTGTTGTTCCCCAGAAGTTTCCCTCCCTTTTCTTCAAGATAGTTCTCACAAAAAGTTCTCAAATGCTCGAGGATCCTCAAGAGTTGATCAGACAAGCTCACCTCCTAAGCACTGGGTCCAAATTAGGGTTTTGGTTTTCTCAAGGATAACTAGATTTTTAATACCTCAAGTAATGTTCATGGTTCATTATAGGTCTTCAAGAATTCTCATACCAAGTTTCAAGTCTTGCACCACAAATTTGCTCAGTCAATTGCTCAGGTGACTAAAAATCAGCTGTATTGGGTAAAAAGTCAATTGTGGTCAACATATAGTCAAAATTCATCATTTTTTGCCAAGATAAAATTTTTTAAGTCATATTCATCAATTGATCAAGGGTTGATCACAATTCCTCGAGAAAGCACTCAAATCATCAAAGGGGCAAATTTGTCAAAATTAGGGTTTTGATTTAGAATGACTGATCATTGACTTTTGACCTAGTACATTACCTAATGGCTTGAAGCATGATCTTAAGGACTTAAACACGACATATTGATCTAATTTCATGGCTCATATCATCTCAAAGATCAAGTGATTGCTAGTTGAAATATGGATCAACTGATGAAAAGTCAACTGATACATAAAAGTCAAACTTTGACTTTTTGGTCAACATTGAATTTCAAAGATCAAAATACATCAAGACATTCAAAAATATCAAACATTATCATCAAGAATCAAGAATGTCAAGAAAAGTCAACAAAAATCAAGATTTTCAATACTTTGAAAAATTCCAAGTGTTTTTTGACCTTGATAATTTCACTACTTCATGACAATTTTTTACGAAGATGCAAGATGATTCAAGGAAAACTTTCAACATGTAAGTTGTAGATCTTTATGAATTCTACAAATTTATACTTGAGGGTGGATGTCCAAAAAATGCTTAGATTTGGAGATATAGGCCCATAAAGTCAAGACATTTTTAACAAAAACACTTAGTGAAATTTTCAACATGTTTGGTAAGATTTTTGTCCCAACTTCTTGGCAATTTTTCACCAAGTTCCAAGTTGATTAAGCCTAAATGGTCAAAATGAAGGTTGTAGATAATGTTTCAAGCTTGCCAAAATGTCAGAGAACTTGAAGATATCATACTTGAGCTAGAAGTTTCGAAGAGATGAAGATGGCATCACAAACTTAAATTTTAGGTCATTTTGAGATGAACCTTATGATCTAATCTTCAACCATGCTGCATAATCTTGGTTTGCATGCCTTCTAACTTTCAAATCACTCAATAGTTTAATGTTTACATAACTTATTGATCCATTGTCCAAGTGAGTCAAGCTTTGTCCAAGTTGATTTTCTATTTAGGGAAGAAAGCCAAGACATCCATTTTGGAAAAGTGGCCTTAATCACAAAGTCCACTCTCCTTGAGCCTTGCACTTGTTTCTTATGAGCATACATAATATCAAAGCCAGAAGCAACATATCTACAACTCCTAGCCACCCTACAAGCCCTTGTACTGTACATTGGAACAATGTATGTCAAGTTTGCTTCAAAACCAAGTCACATAACCATAACATGTGATCTTTGATTTCTGATTACTTGAGCCTCTAAAAAATTTTCTCTATAAATAGAGAAGTTATTTGCAAGCTAACACACGATTTCAAGAGCCCTCTAACCCCCTCAAACTCCCTGAAACTCAGAATTGTACACAAAACCTCCATTGTTGCAACTTCTAGCCAAAAACTTCAAACACCTAATCCCCTCATGCGTTCCCATTCTAAATCATTCAAACATCATCTACACATCATATAAAACTCATCCTCACCCCTGTTTTATAACTATAACTGCATCTTTATCATCCTCCAAACTCAAAAACAGCAACCTGCAACTTGACTTCTCCAGAAAGTTTCAGCCACTTTCAGCTCAAAGTAAGCATTACAATAGCTTCCTAAGAGTTTGGTGAAGCTATCTAGATCATCACAACACCTCTAGGAGTACTCAAACTTCAAACACGATTTCTAGTTTTGAGGTAATTTTTCTCAACTTCGAACTCCTTATACAAGCATCATTAATGGTTACTTTCTGAATAAAAAATGTAGACATCATTTCCCTGAAGCTAACCATGCCTTTAGTTTTCATTTATGTTAACTGTATGTAGAGAATTTTGAAGTTGAACTTTTAGAAAAATTAGGTTTTAATTTGGAACCAAACAAAATTCATGCTCATCTTTGGTTTATAGTTTAAGTTATTTACATGGCTGAATTTGTTATGAAATTTGGATCAACTTTCATGTTTACATTTTTTAAAATGGTTGAGAAACGAAGAAGTTACAGTTTTGAGCAATGGAGTTGTCATCCCTGCGTGTGCGAAGGAGGAAGAAGATGAAGTTTGAAAAATCAAAAACGAGTTTATTTTATATTTAGTTGAATTTGTTTTATGAACGGATGAAACAGCCACCCCAGTGGCAGAGAAGCGCGCGCTAAGGCATCTGTGTATAGAGACCTGGGTTCGAGCCCCAACGGTACCCTTTTGTTTATTTTATATTTTCTTGTCTTAGATCATGTGCAGGCAAGCCCAATGCACACACCATGCGCCTCTCACCATCACCATCAGATCTGTCAGCCGTCAAATGTAGTGCTCCACATGAGCAAGTCTATGGTGCCCTCCAAGAAATCAGCAACACTGAATCAAACAAGCGTTGGGCTTCCCAGAACTTGGGCCTCATTCTTTTTTGTTTTTTTGCTTTCATACACCCCCTAAATTACTCATAACAACGCAGGTCTAGCCTTTTATTTATTTTTTTCTTATTTCAAACAAATTTACTTTGGGCCAAGTAATTTCTTTTCACACCCTCTGTTGTACCCCAAAATTTTCCCTCCCGTTTTTCATTCAAGATACTATCCTAGGGTTTCTCGAATACTCAATTTGGCTCAGAAGTTGATCAAACATATTCTCTTCCTAGGCAGTAAGTCAACAATTAGGGTTTGGTATTTCTCAAATAAAATTGAGTCATCAAGGTTTCAAATGGTCTTCATAGATCTTCATGTATCCTCAAGGATGTGCATGCCAGTTTTCAAACTTTGCGTTGCAAGTTTGCTCATTCGATGGTTCAGATGACTGAAAAAGACTGCATTGACCCAAAAAACTACTTTTGTAAGATCAAGTTCAAACGATTATAACTTCTTCATTATTCGATACTTTTAAGTGGTTCTTTTTGCGTATGACTCTCCTTGACGCCATCTCCAATTTCTATTCACAAGTCAAGAGCTGATTACGTGCGAAAGATCATCAGAAAATTCGAATACTTTAGAGGTCACTTTGCAAATTTGACCTAATCACGAGAAATTCTTGTCCAATTTTCGAGGTTCATAACTTCTTCAAATTTCAATGTTTCGAAGCGATTCTTTTTTTGAAGCATCACAAATAGCATTGTCTATGAGATTACTTCAATGATCGAAGTCAAAATACGTTTGGAAGACCATGAAAGTTATTGAAATTCTATAGGAATTTCTTGACTTTAGAATGTTATTAACTTCTAGATGTTGATCATTATGTTGAGATAACTCATTGAAACAAGAGTTTGAGTTTGAAGGTTCATAGATAGTTTGTCATTCGTACTTTAAATCGTTTGTGTTTGAATGCTAACGGTTATTGGATCAAAATTCTTAATGGAAAGATTCATAGTATTGCCGCGTATTTCAAGTTATTATGAATTGAAGATATGGATTTTAATGAAGAGGATTTGAGGATCCATTCAAATAATTCTTTTGACTTCGGACCAATTCAAGCATGTGAGGCATAATTCATTCACAAGAATTTGTTTCAAGATATTCCAGAGAATCAATATGCTTATGGCGCAAGTTTGATTTATTTGGAAAAAAAATCATTCATGAGAGTTGTTTCGAATTCAAGGAAAGGCATTCATCAACTTCATTCATCTTCATTAAAATTTCCAATCTTTCTTTCAAATCAATCACAAGTGAAACATCAATTCCAATTCCAAATCCAAGACATCCATTTCAAGTTTTCAAGAATTCATGATTCAATCCTACAGGAAAATACAAAGCATTATTCAAGGCATGTTTCAAAGATTCAAGTCTCACTCTTTTCTCAAGTAGCATTTTAAGTTTATAGGCCACAAAGAATAATCCAAATTGTGCTCATAATTTAAATTGTATCAAAAAGGAATATTCAAGTTTTGCAAGTTTTGTAGAAACAAATTCAAGATGAATCAAGAATGCAAGATTGCAACAAAGCTTCATTGTTTAAATTTACAAAGTGAATTGGAATTCATTCTTTAAATTTACAAGTGAATTGGAATACACTTTACAAGTTTCTAAACCTTAAAATTCAAATCACAAATTCACAATGTCACAAAATTCCTAACAATGTACTAAACTACAAAGGAATTCCTTCATCATCAAGCTTTCTTCAAGTATTTCAAGTCAATCTTTGTCAATTCTCCCTATCGTTCAATTTGCTCGTACATGGAAACAAAAAAAGAAGAATATGTTAGCAAGAAATCAAGAAGTAAACAATGGAACGTAAACATGAAATTTCCAAAGTTTCATCATAAGGGTTTGCGTCCGGAATCAGAAAAAGGGGGGGGGTGTTTTAATCGCATTCAAGCAATCCAGCCTCATAGAAAAATCACAATCTAATCATTGGCCCAAAGCAATGTCTTCATTGCAAATCAAAAAAATATATATTTCTTTTTGGTTCACAAAGAATATACTGTCAAAAAAAGAGAAAACCGAGCCTACGTTACTGTAAAGAGTTACAAAACACAAGAGAACAAATATTGTCAAAAAAGCAGACTGCATTGTAGCCTGCATTGCTGCCCAAGTCTGTACCAAGAAAAACAGTCCAGCAATTGCATAAAATTGGAAAATAAGAAAACTGCAACAAAAAGGAGCAAAGCAGCATAACAAATCTGTTTAAAATCCATATCCTTTTCCCCCCAAAAGTTGTTTTTAGATGAATATAACAAAGACAGTAACACAACAAAAGGGATCGTTTTTTTCCATCAAGAAAAAAAGGGAGCAAAACAGTTTTCTTTAACAAACAAAGCATCCATCATACCAATAACAAGTCTCATCATTTTTTCCATCACTGTATACACAAAAACCAAATAGAAAAACATACGGCACAGAGAAACCATAACAATCTTGAACTTATTCTCATCATCTTCCCAAAAACGCCATACCCTTCAGAAAAACCTGAAAAAACCAGAAAATATAGAAGAGGAAGAATCAGCTTACTTGTCAAGGAAAAAAATCTCGACGCCACTAGCCACAGAAGTGCGCGATTTTCTCGGAAGCAGATATGACCGGTAAGTCTTCACATCTCTCTGCATTCATAGAAATCATAAGTGTTAAATCTGTCTGCATTCCTTTTTGTTATAACTAAATAAACATAAAAAAATATAGTACAGTAAAAAATTGTTTAACACAGAAAAATAAGTTACCTCTTCAACCCCTCTCTCCTCCAACTCACAATCTCACGATTCTCTGCAAAATATTCAAACCAAAGTAATACTCTCTCAACTGTGTTATTTCCCACGACTTCGACCATCACGACAAAGACAACATTACCATTTTCCAATTTCGATCTCCAAGTTCACAAAATAGAAGAAGCCCCTTTATAAACCCTAACCCAAAATTCTCATGGAACTAGTTCGAAACATCAATAAATTAGAGTAAACATTTAGAGATGTGAAGTAAATCGTGCATGGGCAAGGAAAACAAATGGAAACCAAACATCAAAAAAACATTATCCCAACAGTTCCTGCATGTGAAGGATGGTGTTAAGCTTCCTAGTTACAGGGGGATAATATCAATGTTGATACGGATGAGAGAGGAAGTCGGGAATAGAGTTGTAGTAGGGGAAGGTCGGGTTAGCAGAGAGGAGATGAATTTCGATAGAGAGGAAGAGTATGGGTTTTTTTTACGATAAAACATAGATCCAATAGAAAACAATAATAATAATTAATTTTGTATTTCTTTCCCCTTAACTAACTGTTATGGCGCCCTTGTTGTGTTTAGGGTTTCTCCAAAAAAATTCTTTTATTCAAAACCGTAACCGGGTCATCCCATTGGGCTGTTGGCCCATTCAACTATCAATTTTCCCTTTTGTATAGTAATATATGCGTTAGAAATAATGAATGAGTGAATGGTGCAATTGGTTAAGGCGTGATGCTTTAGAGGAGGAGTCCTGGGTTCGAGACCCCCTGGGACATTTTCCTTTTCTTTTCTTATTTTAGTTTCTTCTTTTTGGAAAATAAAAAAAACTTCTTGGGCTCTAATCTCTAAAGCCCATTCATTCAAAAAATTAGCATCACCCCACATATTCATATTCAGTTTAACATCACCATTCTATTTTGTTTTGTTTTAATAATTAGTTTTACTTTATTTGTTTTATTAATTTAATAAATCATGTATTTTGTTAGATAATTTTATTAATTAGCTTAGTTCTAAATTTAATTTAGGGAAAATTTGTAAATAATTTTACTAATTAACTTTTTCTTTAGTCTTAATTTGTTTGTCTTCATAAAAAATACCAAAAGACAAAATATACATATATTTGATTTAATTTCTTTAGTTAATTATTTTCTTTAATAGAATAATATTTTATTTTTCTTTCCAAAATTTTCAAACAAATACCAATAATTTTATTTCCAGACTTTGTTAATTAATTTTTACTTCATATATTGTTGTAGTTTTAATTAATGGTTCGATTCAATTTGGTTGTATTGATTGCCTATTTGGATTTTTAATCGCATTAATTCATCCCTATTTGTAAATTTATACCCCCATTCCCGAAAGCTCTATAATAGAGTAGAATTTTAATTTCCGCAATTTATTGTTTTCCTTATACTATATAGTAATTAGGCGTGTATGGCAAGATTTAAAATCAATCGCTAGATAACCCTAATCAAAGAATAAATTAACTTGAGTCAGACACACTTTTACACGTGCACCTCTAGGGTAACCTTGCTTGTTGCCTTGGAAAAACAGTCATGTCCCTCGAATATGGGACGCTTTAGAAAAGACCCTTCGATAAAAAGATCGTAGTCCCTCGATGTCCCTCGATGTTGCCTTCCGTAAAATAATCTAGTCCCTTACGAAAATTGCTAAAGCGTATCACAAGTTGCCTTCTATGACTGTAGGATTGACCCGCGCATGTCCCTTCACATCCAACGATGGGGCTTCTTACAAAATCAATGGTAAGAGAGAAATATCTAAAGGAGGGGGAAAAGAACATTAGACCTTTGAGTAGGTAGGATGCGCCTAGTTTCTCGTTTGCTCACAACAAAAACATTTTATGCACCGACACTCTCATTTTGAAACATTTTAAAAAAAGACAAGCTCTTTGTATGCGTTCTTATAGAAACGAGAACCATTACAAAGACACCTTTTCAAAATACTTTCAAAAAACAGCCCACAAGAACATTTTTAAACAAAAGCAAGTGATCTAGCAAGCAACTAAGAGCCCTTAGATAACTACGGATGAAAAGGGTGATAACACCTTCCCTTTTCATAACCTACCCCCGAACTCAAGAAATAATATCGAAAGGTCTTTCCTGTTCTTTTTATCCTTTCCTTATTAGATAAAAGAAAATTCGGTGACGACTCTTGATATCTGCAACAATTACACTAAAACACAAAACAACCAAGTTGGTTCTGTCACCGTATGACAGAACTGGCGACTTTGCTGGGGAGAATACTTAAAAGTGGGGTTACTTTAGGGCTAGATCACCTTTACTTATTTTCATTGTTTGAATTGCATGCTTTACATTATGGCTCTTTGTTTGTATTTGATCCTCTACTCGGATCTGGGGCACCTTTTAGGTAAGTAGCGATAGATTATGGAAACTGTACGGCGTAGACCGATATGGTTGAAGCAATGGCTATGTTAGTGTGACGCATTTGTTGATACGGGTATCCCTTGTGTTGAATCGAGGAGAATACGGGGCCGCTGAGCAGTGTCATGAAGCACTAACTGACTTTAGAACCGTAGTTAAACAACTTGGCCATTAGGAAGTAGTGAGATAGCCGATTTCGGTGGAAAGTTGAAAATTGGTTGATACTCGATACTACACTCATTGAGACTGGACTTTTAGGATATCTCGGACGCAAGAAAAGATTTATTATGCTGAGACAACTCCTAAAAGAAAAGTCAGTGATATTGAGATCTCCAAGAACCTGGTTACTTTCTAGGACAGGTTGAGCCGACTAAATTTCAAGAGGGTACTTACCTACAAACTCCATGAAAGCCTAAACCTAAGGAGTTGCTCGCTTTGTGTGTACATAAGAACTAGCTTGCTTTGCATACTTGTACATAACATCATAAACATCATAACATCATAAGCATTCTCACTAAACTGTTTCAAGGATTTAGGAATTTATCTTTGCTTTGTTTTATAGGCCATGAATCCCGTCCGAAGGAATACCATCTGAATCAGCTTCGTGAAAGCGCATCCTCAACTCTAAGAGTTAGCATCAAGGGTGCCTGGAGATTATCCTTTTACCAAGAAATATGATCGACTCCTCAGTTTGGCTACCTCCAATTTCTAAGAAGAAATGATGTGTGTGCTCTTCCAATTCTTTGATCCCATACATCATTGCTTCACCTTTCATGACTATCAGTTGGTGCCTACACTAGAAGAATTCTCCCTACTATTAGCAATGGCCGTGCTTGACCAAATACCGTTCAACGGTTTAGAAGGGATTCTGAAACCTGAAGTCATTGTCGAAGCCCTGTATCTGAACAGAGCCGACATTATAAAAAATTGGGAGACAAGAAGCAGAGTTAAAGGGTTCCTAGCCAAGTTTCTATTGGAGAAGGCTCGTTCATTTTTGGAAGATATGGATTTTCAAGCCTTTGAAGATATCCTAGCCCTTCTAATCTATGGTTTGGTTCTATTTCCCAATTCATACCAATTCATAGATGTGAATTCCATCAAAGTCTTCCTCTCTCATAATCCTATACCTACTTTTCTTGGAGACATCTTGCATTGTTTCCATACTCGCACCATGAATAAAAGAGGTACTCTCTTGTGTTGCATTCCCCTACTCGCCGGGTGGTTTACTTTGCATTTACCTCGATCAACATTGAAGAACGAGCAAGGATTGACATGGTCTTAAAGGATGATGTCCCTCACCCACTCTGACATTTATTGGTGTTCTCGATCCTTGGAAGATACTTCTATCATTGACCGATGTGGGTAATTCCCTAATGTCCCTCTGTTGGGCATTAGGGGAGGTATCACTTACCACCCTTTCTTAGCTTTACGACAGTTTGGGTATGCCCAAAGAGATGGTCCTCATGATATGCTCATCCAAGGTGTGGTGTTAGACTACGAGAGTGACAATCAAGGATACCGTTAGAGGTTTGTACGAGCTTGGAGGATGGTAAACAAAGTGGATAGTAAGAGATTGGGACGCAAAAACTCTATTCCCCTTGAGCCTTATCTTATATGGGTGTGAGCTCGTGCTCAGAGTCTCGTAATTCCTTACCCCTTTATCCTCCCCTTTATCATGGAGCATGTTGATGAAGGAGATGTCTCGTATACTATCCTTCATCCCAACATGCCTACCTCTCTTGAAGACTTGCAAAAGGGTTGTATTCAGCTAAAGGAAGAGCGAGACACCTTCGAAGCCCAATTCTACGCCAGTGAGAAGAAAGTTCTGGAACTCACCAAGCAGCTTCAGGAGGAGCGGAGTTTGAACGCCTACATCTCACCAAAGAGGAGGCATTCGACCTTTTATCTTAGGAGTTTTTGTATTTTATTTCTTCCATTGTAAGACCAAAGAGGCATGATGTACTTGAACTTGGATTTATTATTATAATGTGTGTTTCCTTTTTGTCTAAAAAAATTTAAATCTCTAATTTCCTTGAAATCATTTGCATATGCATTTTAATTCATCATAACATAAACAGGTTTCTTACAGCAGGTCTCCTTATCTTTCTACTGTTTATTTCAGTGAGATGGATATTGAACAGACAGTAAAGGATCTCCAAGCGCAGAATGCTCAATTCCAACAAATGTTCTTGGCTCTAGCTAAAGGACAAGAGGACTTGAAGACTTTGATGATCAAAGAGAAAAAGAAAGTGAAGAAACCAGTCGGTGTTTTGAATCTGGGAAGAAGGTTCAAAGGACTAGCCAGGTGAACTCTAGATTTCGCAACCTCATCGGGTGAAGGAGATAATCAAGAAGGGAAGAACAAGGAAGGAAATGACCATCTAGCGTCTGAAGAAGAGGAAGAAGCTGACTACTCTGAGGAATAGTATCCTCCTGCTGATAATAAATACAAATAGTTAGAGGATCATCTAAATGCTCTAGAGATCCAGAGGGTACCTGGACTGGATTTTTAGGAGCTAGGACTTGTCTCAGGGGTTGTCATCCCGCAGAAATTCAAGGACCCCACTTTTGCTAAATATAACGGTGTCTCTTGTCTGAAGCTGCATTTACGGTCATACATCAAAAAGATTCAAACCCATACTGCTGATAGGAACCTATGGGTGCATTTTTTCCAAGAAAGCTTGTCAGGGACGCAGTTGGATTGGTTCTATCAGTTGAAAGGGACCAATATTCGCAATTGGGAAGATTTGGCTTCCGCTTTTTACAAGCAATACCAGTATAATGCTAACTTGGCTCCAACTCGGATACAATTGCAAGGCATGTCTATGGGTGCAGGTGAAGGTTTCAAAACCTATGCCCAAAAATGGCGGGATATCACGGGAAGAGTCCAACCCCCTCTATCTTACAAAGAATTGGTTGATATGTTCTTAGGCACGCTATCTGGTCCATTCTTCATCCACCTGATCGAAAGCTCCTCGGCTGGATTTACTGAACTAATCATCACTGGTGAATGGGTAGAATCTGGTATAAAAAGTGGCAAAATTTAAAGAGATATATCCTCGAGCACGATGAAGAAACCCTTAACCAAAAATAAGGAGGTCAGTGTTGCATATTGTTGTACCCCAAAATTTGCCCTCCCATATTCTTCAAGATTTGCAAAGAGCATGCTTCAAAATCTCCCCAAGGGTTGCACAGTTCAAGGGCCTCCTGACAATCAAAAACTAGGGTTTTGATTCTGGCAAAGAAATTGAAGTTTCCAAGGGTCCAATCAAGTCTCACATGCCTACAAACATTGTCAAGTATCCTCATGTCAAGTTTCAAGACTTACAGCACAAAATTGCACAGTCAAAAACCCTAATTGCTCAACAGTCAACTGCAGGGGCAAAATAGTCATTTGACAGTCAAAAGTTCAAATTTTTGGTCAACATCTTATTTTGAAGCCACAAACATCATTTGATCAATTCTTGATCATGATTATCAAGGCATGGCTCAAAAAATCTCAAAATGCAAAAGTTTCCATATTTGGACAGTTGAAAAAGTCAACTGTAACTTGACCAAGGCATAACTTCCACATGGTTCATCAGAAAAATTCCATCCAAATCTCATTTTGAAGAGAAAGACATTTCCTACAACTCCTCTTCACACTTCAATTCCAAGAAATGCTCTCACAAAAAGTTATCAATTTCAACATTATAGGTCATTTTCAAAAGTCAACAAAAAGGGACTTTAAGTCAAATACCATAACTTGAGATTGGTAAATCAAAATGACATGGGACCAAAGGCATTGGTTAGAGGACTTCAAGAAATTTCCAAAATGTCCAAGAACATGATCAAAGCTTAAAAATATAGCAAGATATGCCTTGTGGAAGTTGGGAAATTTTTGGGAATTTTGAAAAGTCAACTTTACTTCAAATGCCTCAAAATTGCTAATGGGCCACATTTTCTTCCAAGAATCATTATCCAAAGGCTATGCACGACCATTTGACCCAAAGGGGATTTATTTCATCATTTTTTATTATTTATTTGAATTTTTATCACCATTAATTCATTTAATTAAATAAAATATGACAAAAATACAAAACAAATGTGTTTGAATCTTTTTATGCAGCATATGCCCTCATTGGTTACTCAAGATCTCGTGCACATCAAAAAAGGGAAGATTTGGTGCAAATTGGCATGTTATTCATGGAAGAGATTTGAAAATATATTCATTGAAAATCAAATATTTGATACATCAATGCAAAGGCTTTTTGACTAAAATTTCTACCCTAATCCATTGGCATACATATACTGATCAGAACCCTAGTCACAAGAACCTGGAAGCTGCGCCTCATATCAAAAACCAAGTTTGCATTTTTGTCCAAAAATTTCAAAACTGAAAACTGCATTAGAGGACAATTCAAAGCTTCTAACCAATTTCAATACTTGCCAAGGCTTCAAGGAACCTAACTGCATCCTTTTCCAGTCCCCACGCATCAAGAAGTGGTATAACAAAGTCAAAATTTCTCATACTTTATGCATAATCGTATCTGAATTTCTGGACATTTTTCATACACTTTGATTGTTGTTTTACACTAACATGAACCTTCTGAGTCTATTGATATTGTTTAATTGAGTTTTCATAGCCTATATGCAAAGTTACCATTGGAGGTCGCTAGGGTTTCAAGGCTGTAGAATTGGGGTTTCTCTTGTCCAGAAAAATTGGCCAACAAGACCTGGACCACTGAACACACGACCTTCATACAAATCCATTACATAGGTCGCGCTCAATTTATGAGCAACCAGGGCCTAATCGCTATTATCCTGTTCTTCATTTAGTGGGGGTTTAAAACCCCCGCTATCCATCTGTTTTTTTTCCAGGCAAAGCAAACGATTGGAGAAGAAGACGAGGTGTAAGCCAGCGGTTGGTGCGTTTGAATTTCGCGCGAAATACCCCACTAATCGTTGCTTTACATTATATTCTTTATTTTCTATATTATACACAAAGCGCGTAAATGGCTCAGGTGGCAAGGCATTGATTTGGTAAACTCTGGGACCTGGGTTCGATTCCCAGGTCCCCCCATTCCTTCAATATTATTTTTCCTAATATCTTCCCATGTAGCGCTTTATCTGAAGACCATCATGGACGCCTATGCTTGAGCTCGCCACCTGTCTCAGAGCATCAATCCAATAGCCTTGATCTGAAGACCACCATGTGCATAGGTCAAACATGCCACACACAGGCCATTAAAAGTCAAACAAGGCTAGGAATTGACTGGGCCTGATTGCTACAAAAACACCTCCATTGGGTCAACAAACCCCCTCCTGTTTGCATTTTTCTCTTTCATTCTTTTTTTATTTATTTGTTTTTTTAATTTATTTGTTTTCATTTAATTCCTCCAAATTAATTTTTTATAATATAATAAAAATACAAAAAAAAATCAGGAAAGACAAAAAATATAAATATATTCTATTTAAATGTTTTTGTAAATAAACTTTATTAATTAATTTAGTTAATTTTAATTCTAGGTTTAAATTTTAATATTTTTTGTAATAAACTAAAAAATGTAGAATTAGGGTTTTATACTTTTTTTCTTTTTTACCCTATTTAATTATTAATCATTATTTTGTAAATAAATTGCCATGTAAATAATTAATTAAAATTAGGTCAAATTTAAATATTTTTTTTAATAAATTAAAAATAGTTTAGAATTAGGGTTTAATTTCATTTAATTTTCTTACTAAATTCCATAGATACAAAAAACTCAAAAATAATTTCTTTTTCTCATTTAACTTAATTAATTTATTAATTGTAATTTAATTTCCTTTAAAGGGGTCCAACGCCCTCGCATTCGATCATAATTCTAATTCGCGCGCTTATTTTATTTCCTTTTTATAAATTTCATGTAATTATCCCAAAGCCATGTAATAGATTAATTAGGATATTTATTTTTTCGCACTTTATTTTATTCAAATCGGGTCTTGGATTTATTTGGCGATGTAGACTCGCGCCTTTGTAATAGCGTAGGACCTTTTAATTCCGCATCTTTTAACTGTTAATAACTCACATGAAAGAATGAATGCCAAAATAAAAGCAACGCGTAGATCACCAATGCATGAACAAGACAAAAATATCTGAAAACGACACACAAATCACACACCACCCCTAGGGTACGCCTCACTGTTGCCTTGCCCCTCGAAAGGTGGTCGTCGAGTAGAGGATGTTTTAGTAAGTCCTCATGTCCATGAACATGGCATGAGGGTAGCTTCTAAGGTGTCTTCCTATTACTCCGGTGATCACTATGTCCCGAACCCTCGAATTGACCCGAACACCTCCCATGGTGGTGCTACCTACCTCTCAATGGTGGGATGGCACTACTTTAAGGACATTTACACAGACGAATTCCTTAGGGTAGGTAGACGACTCTAGATACTTGCTCCAATTTCAAAACAAATCAAAAAAATACTTTTCACACCGACACTTTTCAAAAAGCTTTCGAAAGCAACTTTTCAAACACTCTTGAGGACTGATACAAAAGTCGAACTGAAATTTTCAAAGAAACTTTTTCAAACCCACCCACACTTGAAAAGCAAACAAACAATTTTGAAAACACAAATGAGCAAGTATCTAAGAGCCCATGGATAACCATGGATAGAAAGGGTGCTAACACCTTCCCTTTCTATAAATCTACCTCCCGAACCGAGAGCAATCTCTATAAGGAATTTTTCTGTGCTTTTGTCCTTTCCATTTGGAGAAAATAAAAGACGGTGGCGACTCTTGCTTCCGCGACATTTCGCGAACCAGCATTAAACAGTCAGTTCTAGATCCACCGATCACAGAACTGGCGACTCTGCTGGGGACTTCTTATAAAGTGAGGTGTACCTTAGGACTAAGATCACTTGTGTTTTCAATTGTTATGCTTGTTTGCTTTAAATTGTGGGACTGTCTTGGGAGTTCTATAGATCCTAACGCGGATCTGGGATACCTTCTTAGAAAGTAGCAACAAGGCTGTGAGGGAACTGTGCGGGGTATACCGACATGGTTGAAACAGTCTACTACGTTGATGTGGAACTTTGGTGTGTACCGGTAACCCTTGAGTTCAGTCAAGGAGAGTACGAGGCCTCCGCGTGGTATCGTGAAGCATCAACTGACCTTAGGAACCTTAATTGAACTATCTTGGCCTCTTTAGGGTAGTGAGATAACTGACTTTGGTGCAGTCCGAGGTTGGTTGATACTCGATACTACACTCAATTGAGGGTTGCTTTCTTGGAATATTTCGGTCGCCAGTTCAGTGGCTAAATCGAAACAATGAACAATGAAAGAAACCTAGTGATATTGGGACCCTTAGAACCCGGTTACTTCTAATAGGACAGGTTGAGCCCACCAACTGAAAGAGGGTAATACCTAGACCTCATGCTGGCCTAAACTTTAAGGACACCTCTTGTGTGACTTGTGTGCCTTCGTACTTGACTGCTTGCATGCTTGTTATCTGACGCATGAACTACTTGCAGGTTTTGTTTATAGTCCTTAATTGGGACTCCTAACAGGATTTACTAAGTTTCTTGCAGGTTTTGTTTATAGTCCTTAATGGGGACTCATAACAGGGTTTACGTACATCACTCCATGCATACCATAACATCATACCATTGCATACATCCTAAACCATTTCAAGGATCTCAAGGGCTTGTGATGCAGGTCATGATGAACCAGAATGTCTAGCAAGGGGCAAAGGGGATTTATTTTCCTCTAGCCAGGTTGAGGATCTGAGTCAGAGGCTATGACCCACTGGATATGGTGAGCCTTTGACCCTTTGAAGAAGGACTCTCAATAACATGAAGTTCCTTCAATCAAGCCACCAGATTCAAGCTCTAATAAATTTCTTGTTTACCCCGCGAGATCCTTGAAAACATTACATGCATGTCATACACATCATTGCATTACAGGTACCCTTTTGATAGGCCACTTACCTTCTCCGCTGTTTATTTCAGCAATGGCTTCACAACAAGATAACCAGGACCTTCATGCTCAAGAGACTCGGTTTGGGGAAATCCTCCTGAACCTATCCAAGGGGCAGGAAGAGCTGAGAACACTTCTCATGGAGACTTTGGTCAGGAACAGTGCTGAGGATGAACGGTTGAAACACCTGCAAGCTGAAATGGATGCAATGAAAGCCCAGATGCTGGGGCAGGTAACTGCCATCCAAGGTTTAGCTCAAAGACAAGAAGAGCTCGGAGTTCTCATCAACCAACTGCTTCAGGGTAACCAACTGGGGCAAATGTCTAAGGGTAAAGAGCCAGTCATCATTCAACCATCTTTGAGACAGGGAGATAAGGGGAGAGCCCCTCAAATGGCTCCAGTGTCACAAATTCAGCATCAACCTCACCAGCTTCAGCCAGACAAGCCCAGGAGGCAATTCACCCAGCTCAACATGTCGTTGTTTCAAGCTTTACAACGCCTGTTGAGGTTGAATTTGATCACATTAAGGGCTCATCCCCGAAACCCCAACACAGCATCTCCTATCTATGATCCCAATAAAAGGTGTGCCTACCACTCTGCCAGTCCAGGACATGATACAAATGAGTGTTGGGCTCTGAAGAACAAGATCTAGGACCTGATTGATGAAGGAGCATTGGAGTTCACACAAGATGGTCAGGCCGAGTTTTTCTACCATCCCTCCAAGGCTCACCATTTGAAGTAACAAGCCCTGAGATGAAAAGACTTTTGTTCAATAGGATTTTCAAGTTATAATTTTCTTTTGTTTGTTCAAACATTACTCATGTTAAACGTTGTTATTTCATTAAATGCATCGCATATGTCTGTTTTGAAGCAATATATTCGTATTCACTATATGCAAATTATTTTCATATTTTTTCTGATGATCAACGCTCGATTAATAATTCTAAGCCTCTTGAGGGAGGATGACGAAAACGATACCACAATCTACAGTATGCTTTTGAACAGACCCCGCTGATGAGGTACATGCATTGTTTCAATCCCTAAACACTGGAGTTATAAGGAAGATAATCCCTCGTCAACCCCTCTGAGCCAAAGAAGTAGGAGTTTTTTCTTTTCGAAATTTAAAACCCTTAATCATAACCTGGGGCAGGGTAGTCTCTCAGTTGATCCAAGTGCATAACAAATGGCACCAAAGAGGTCCTTACAAAACAAAGAAAGACAGTGATGGTTCCGAATAATCAATAAAGAAAGGCAGTCATTGTATCTCAAAATAAAAACCCAATAAGTCAAAACCTATGAAGGAGACTTACAAAACTGGGGCATCCCGCTGACTGTAATCACAAAAGAAACAGTTCAGGCAAAATTTAGGGATAACAAAATCAAAAACAAAAGAGGTCCTACAAACCCTCAACAAAAAAGAAATGACTGCCTATTCAAAAAAAAACTGTCAATATCTGAACCATCATTGGAATATCAGGACAAAGACTCAAACAAGGTCTAACGTACGATCAACTGAGTTTAGGTTTGAAGAACATCACGAGGAGCGGGTGGGTACAAATAAAATTTGAAGCCTTTATCCTTTGTTTCTTAAACCGTGAACCAGGCCACGTTATAACCCTCAAAAGTCCTAGCTGAAGCATGAGTTAGTTCGAAAGCATACTGTTACGAAAGGTATCCTGACTCCTTAAGGCTCGCAATAAAATAACGAGTTGACATCACGTTTTACAAACATTCACTTGTTTTATGAAAAAGAACGCATTTTCAAAATCTTCAAGACAGACATAAGCTTTGCATTTTTGATATAACATTGTTTACATATGACTATTTGTTTGAACAGCAGGGAAATTCGCACGATGAATACCTAGTGAACAAAAGCTCTTCCAACCAAGGAGCAGACATGATCATGGTCCATCACCTGGGGCAGTTAAGTCAAGATTCAGAGAATCTCTCAAAATGCCAAATAGCCTGGGACAAATCTCCGCCTGAGTCACTTGGGGCATTGGACATGAATTCCAGCAACGAATCGGGAAGGTTCAAAGATCTTCGGACGGTATGGCAGCACAACAACAGGGGCACCTCCCTACATTCTGAGAATGGGAACATAGTCGAAAAAATACTACGCAAAATCAAAGACCCGCTAGGTTGACATACCTAGGCAAAAATAAGGGCTTCCCGGCACACCAAAAGGGTTCGGGAAAAAATAAGGGATGAAATGAAAAAATCTGTACACCCGGCAAGTCGAAAACCTGAAAAGGCGGCAGGGGCAAAAATGGGTATCCCGGTGGACTGAAAACCCGAAAGGGCGGTCCAGGCAAAAGTTAGGGATCAAAACGTACGACTATGTCCTGTCATCTTGTCACCTGCCTACCGGAAGAAGGTTTGACCCTCAACAACTATCAGCACCTCACAGGTCTTCTTAATCCCACCTCAGAAACAGGGGCAATGATGAGTGGTCTAAGCGATCTAATTGTTATGTCCATCAAGGTATCAAGGTAGGTTCAGCTGAAGAACATAACCAGTGCATCTTAATCCCCCAGAGAGTGAGTCAGCAAGTCAATACACTCTCCCTAAGCAGAGTTATACTATCAGCCTCAAGGAAGTTGGGTATCCCCCGCAGATCTCAACATTCCCCAGCACGATATACAGGCATTCCTAACAAGCATCCCCGACAGTCTTGGTCTAAAGATTGTTCCCCGGCGGTATATCAAACATTCATTGGAGTTACTTCCCCGATACAGTTCAAAATATCCCCAGGAGAGTCCAATCCAGTTTCCCCAGGAAAGTTGGAATCCATCTCCCCAGGCAGTAAGCTTATCCCCGGTAGATTCTGGAAGCTTCCCCCCCGCAGAGCACGAACGCGTCTCCCGGCTTTATTCAAAGGTTATTTCCCTACCAGGATATAACTGGGTTATCCTCAGCCAAAAGCCACGGAAAGACCGTCCTCGGCGAAGTCTTCTTATCCCCAGCGAAGTCTATTAACACTTCCAACACAACAATGGTATCCCCAGCGAAGTTACCATCAACATTTCAGAAAAGTACCTCTCTCCCCACAGAGTATTGTTCCCCAGCAAGATCACTAGAGTACTTTTCTCCCCGCAGAGTAATCCATTCGCCAAGTTTATTCCCCAACGGAGTTATCTTCTCCTACCGGTATTCTTGCAACTGTCATCCCCAGTGAAAGATCTATTCTTCAACATCAGCCCAGGAGTGACTTCCCGGCACCCGTCAAGGATCTATTTTCCTAAGACAAAAAGATACATTCATAAACATCACATTTTCATACATTATAGCATGCATATATGCATCATATCTTACAAATCTCATTTATGTTGAGAACACCATCGCCTGATTCATATCATGCCTTGCATATGACTGACCTTTACCTTTCAGGAGAGATCCAGTTAAGTTCTCAGCTACATTTCAAGACCTTGTCCGGTTCAGTTAAATCGACCCTAAGATTTTCCTGTTTCTTATCTAGACAAAGGCCTTCTCTGGTTCAGTTAGATCGACCCTAAGATCTCCCTGTTTCTTATCCAGTTGAAGATTTCAAGACCTTGTCCGGTTCAGTTAAATCGACCCTAAGATTTTCCTGTTTCTTATCCAGATAAAGGCCTTCTCTGGTTCAGTCAGATCGACCCTAAGATCGCCCTGTTTCTTATCCAGTTGAAGATTTCAAGACCTTGTCCAGTTCAGTTAAATCGACCCTAAGATTTTCCTGTTTCTTATCCAGATAAAGGCCTTCTCTGGTTCAGTTAGATCGACCCTAAGATCTCCCTGTTTCTTATCCAGTTGAAGATTTCAAGACCTTGTCCGGTTCAGTTAAATTGACCCTAAGATTTTCCTGTTTCTTATCCAGATAAAGGCCTTCTCTGGTTCAGTTAGATCGACCCTAAGATCTCCCTGTTTCTTATCCAGTTGAAGATTTCAAGACCTTGTCCGGTTCAGTTAAATCGACCCTAAGATTTTCCTGTTTCTTATCCAGACAAAGGCCTTCTCTGGTTCAGTTAGATCGACTCTAAGATCTCCCTGTTTCTTATCCAGTTGAAGATTTCAAGACCTTGTCCGATTCAGTTAAATCGACCCTAAGATTTTCCTGTTTCTTATCCAGATAAAGGCCTTCTCTGGTTCAGTCAGATCGACCCTAAGATCTCCCTGTTTCTTATCCAGTTGAAGATTTCAAGACCTTGTCCGGTTCAGTTAAATCGACCCTAAGATTTTCCTGTTTCTTATCCAGACAAAGGCCTTCTCTGGTTCAGTCAGATCGACCCTAAGATCTCCCTGTTTCTTATCCAGTTGAAGATTTCAAGGCCTTCTCTAGTCCAGTTAAATCGATCCCTAAAGACTTTCCTGATGAAGACTCAGTAGAAGACATCCAAGATTCTCTCAGCGTTACTGTTGAGGTTGAAGTCGCCCAAGATTCTCTCAGCATTACTGTTGAGGTTGAAGTCGCCCAAGATTCTCTCAGCGTTACTGTTGAGGTTGAAGTCGCCCAAGATTCTCTTAGCGTTACTGTTGAGGTTGAAGTCGCCCAAGATTCTCTCAGCTTTACTGTTGAGGTAGTAATCGTCCAAGGTTCTCTCAGTGTTCCTGTTGAGGTAGTAATCGTCCAATATTCTCTCAGTGTTCCTGTTGAGGTAGTAATCGTCCAAGGTTCTCTCATCGTCCCGTTGAGGTAGTAACCATCCCTGGTTCATTCATCACCTTTTGAAGCTCCAGACCCAATTCCTGTAGCCAGACAGAACGCATCTATACAAAGAGTTTGAAGACCAGCTCCCGTAACATGCCAGGTACTCATTTTCTTTTTCAGGTACGCAAGTTCTCGCTAAGGAATCTCTTACGCGATCGACATCCAGATGGCATCTATAAGCCCATCCACCTATCCATCACCTCTCAGCATGGCATCTATAAACCCATCATCCTATCCATTAATCTCCAAATGGCATCTGTAAGCCCATTCCCACATCACACTACTATGTGAGCGCAAATTTCTGGGCACTCTAGTGTTCAATCATCTTCCACCTTTGGATTACGAAAGGCACGTCAGCCAATCTGCATCCTCAGGTCTAAGAAGATTGAACAGGGGCAACTGTTGTACCCCAAAATTTTCCCTCCCATATTCTTCAAGATTTGCAAAGAGCATGCTTCAAAATCTCCCCAAGGGTTGCACAGTTCAAGGGCCTCCTGACAATCAAAAACTAGGGTTTTGATTCTGGAAAAGAAATTGAAGTTTCCAAGGGTCCAATCAAGTCTCACATGCCTACAAACATTGTCAAGTATCCTCATGTCAAGTTTCAAGACTTACAGCACAAAATTGCACAGTCAAAAACCCTAATTGCTCAACAGTCAACTGTAGGGGCAAAATGGTCATTTGACAGTCAAAAGTTCAAATTTTTGGTCAACATCTTATTTTGAAGCCACAAACATTATTTGATGAATTCTTGATCATGATTTTCAAGGCATGGCTCAAAAAATCTCAAAATGCAAAAGTTTCCATATTTGGACAGTTGAAAAAGTCAACTGTAACTTGACCAAGGCATAACTTCCACATGGTTCATCATAAAAATTCCATCCAAAGCTCATTTTGAAGAGAAAGACATTTCCTACAACTCCTCTTCACACTTCAAGTCCAAGAAATGCTCTCACAAAAAGTTATCAATTTCAACATTATAGGTCATTTTCAAAAGTCAACAAAAAGGGACTTTAAGTCAAAGCCCATAACTTGAGATTGGTAAATAAAAATGACATGGTACCAAAGGCATTGGTTAGAGGACTTCAAGACCTTTCCAAAATGTCCAAGAACATGATGAAAGCTTAAAAATTGAGCAAGATATGCCTTGTGGAAGTTGGGAAATTTTTGGGAATTTTGAAAAGTCAACTTTACTTCAAATGCCTCAAAATTGCTAATGGGCCACATTTTCTTCCAAGAATCATTATCCAAAGGCTATGCACGACCATTTGACCCAAACGGGATTTATTTCATCATTTTTTATTATTTATTTGAATTTTTATCACCATTAATTCATTTAATTAAATAAAATATGACAAAAATACAAAACAAATGTGTTTGAATCTTTTTATGCAGCATATGCCCTCATTGGTTACTCAAGATCTCGTGCACATCAAAAAAGGGAAGATTTGGTGAAAATTGGCATGTTATTCATGGAAGAGATTTGAAAATATATTCATTGAAAATCAAATATTTGATACATCAATGCAAAGGCTTTTTGACTAAAATTTCTACCCTAATCCATTGGCATACATATACTGATCAGGACCCTAGTCACAAGAACCTGGAAGCTGCGCCTCATATCAAAAACCAAGTTTGCATTTTTGTCCAAAAATTTCAAAACTGAAAACTGCATTAGAGGACAATTCAAAGCTTCTAACCAATTTCAATAGCTTGCCAAGGCTTCAAGGAACCTAACTGCATCCTTTTCCAATCCCCATGCATCAAGAAGTGGTATAACAAAGTCAAAATTTCTCATACTTTATGCATAATCGTATCTGAATTTCTGGACATTTTTCATGCACTTTGATTGTTGTTTTACAATAACATGAACCTTCTGAGTCTATTGATATTGTTTAATTGAGTTTTCATAGCCTATATGCAAAGTTACCATTGGAGGTCGCTAGGGTTTCAAGGTTGTAGAATTGGGGTTTCTCTTGTCCAGAAAAATTGGCCAACAAGACCTGGACCACTGAACTCACGACCTTCATACAAATCCATTACATAGGTCGCGCTCAATTTATGAGCAACCAGGGCCTAATCGCTATTATCATGTTCTTCATTTAGTGGGGGTTTAAAACCCCCGCTATCCATCTGTTTTTTTTTCAGGAAAAGCAAACGATTGGAGAAGAAGACGAGGTGTAAGCCAGCGGTTGGTGCATTTGAATTTCGCGCGAAATACCCCACTAATCGTTGCTTTACATTATATTCTTTATTTTCTATATTATACACAAAGCGCGTAAATGGCTCAGGTGGCAAGGAATTGATTTGGTAAACTCTGGGACCTGGGTTCGATTCCCAGGTCCCCCCATTCCTTCAATATTATTTTTCCTAATATCTTCCCATGCAGCGCTTTATCTGAAGACCATCATGGACGCTTATGCTTGAGCTCGCCACCTGTCTCAGAGCATCAATCCAATAGCCTTGATCTGAAGACCACCATGTGCATAGGTCAAACGTGCCACACACAGGCCATTAAAAGTCAAACAAGGCCAGGAATTGACTGGGCCTGATTGCTACAAAAACACCTCCATTGGGTCAACAAACCCCCTCCTGTTTGCATTTTTCTCTTTCATTCTTTTTTTATTTATTTGTTTTTTTAATTTATTTGTTTTCATTTAATTCCTCCAAATTAATTTTTTATAATATAATAAAAATACAAAAAAAAAAATCAGGAAAGACAAAAAATATAAATATATTCTATTTAAATGTTTTTGTAAATAAACTTTATTAATTAATTTAGTTAATTTTAATTCTAGGTTTAAATTTTAATATTTTTTGTAATAAACTAAAAAATGTAGAATTAGGGTTTTATACTTTTATTCCTTTTTTTATTTTTTACCCTATTTAATTATTAATCATTATTTTGTAAATAAATTGCCATGTAAATAATTAATTAAAATTAGGTCAAATTTAAATATTTTTTTTTAATAAATTAAAAATAGTTTAGAATTAGGGTTTTAATTTCATTTAATTTTCTTACTAAATTCCATAAATACAAAAAACTCAAAAATAATTTCTTTTTCTCATTTAACTTAATTAATTTATTAATTGTAATTTAATTTCCTTTAAAGGGGTCCAACGCCCTCGCATTCGATCATAATTCTAATTCGCGCGCTTATTTTATTTCCTTTTTATAAATTTCATGTAATTATCCCAAAGCCATGTAATAGATTAATTAGGATATTTATTTTTTCGCACTTTATTTTATTCAAATCGGGTCTTGGATTTATTTGGCGATGTAGACCCGCGCCTTTGTAATAGCGTAGGACCTTTTAATTCCGCATCTTTTAACTGTTAATAACTCACATGAAAGAATGAATGCCAAAATAAAAGCAACGCGTAGATCACCAATGCATGAACAAGACAAAAATATCTGAAAACGACACACAAATCACACACCACCCCTAGGGTACGCCTCACTGTTGCCTTGCCCCTCGAAAGGTGGTCGTCGAGTAGAGGATGTTTTAGTAAGTCCTCATGTCCATGAACATGGCATGAGGGTAGCTTCTAAGGTGTCTTCCTATTACTCCGGTGATCACCATGTCCCGAACCCTCGAATTGACCCGAACACCTCCCACGGTGGTGCTACCTACCTATCAATGGTGGGATGGCACTACTTTAAGGAAATTTACACAGACGAATTCCTTAGGGTAGGTAGACGACTCTAGATACTTGCTCCAATTTCAAAACAAATCAAAAAAATACTTTTCACACCGACACTTTTCAAAAAGCTTTCGAAAGCAACTTTTCAAACACTCTTTAGGACTGATACAAAAGTCGAACTGAAATTTTCAAAGAAACTTTTTCAAACCCACCCACACTTGAAAAACAAACAAATAATTTTGAAAACACAAATGAGCAAGTATCTAAGAGCCCATGGATAACCATGGATAGAAAGGGTGCTAACACCTTCCCTTTCTATAAATCTACCTCCCGAACCGAGAGCAATCTCTATAAGGAATTTTTTTGTGCTTTTGTCCTTTCCATTTGGAGAAAATAAAAGACGGTGGCGACTCTTGCTTCCGCGACATTTCGCGAACCAGCTTTAAACAGTCAGTTCCAGATCCACCGATCACACATATGACCATAGGAATCAAAACAAAACTAAACGTCGCCCGACGATGGGGGCTGTTATGATTTCTAATCCTGTACCAAATCAACATCGAAATTATCAGCACAGGCTAGAAGTGCCCAGAGACAATTCACCCGAATCAACATGGCCATGTCCCGAGTTTTGCCACATCTTTTGAAGTCCAATCTGGTAACCCTAAAGGAAGCTCCCAAGAACCCCAATAATGCTTCTCCTTGCTACAACCTGAATGCCCGGTGTGCCTATCATTCTGAAAGCTCGAGGCATGATACAAACGATTGCTGGGCCTTGAAGAATAAGGTACAAGTCCTTATCGAGGCGAAAGAGATTGAGTTTGATCCCCCAGAAACACCTAATGTAATAACGGCGCCAATGCCCAAACATGGTCAAGGTGTCAACGCTGTTGATGATGACTGTTTTGTTTCCTCTGTGGATGATTTAACTACTCCCCCTTTGACTATTAAAAGTAATCTATTGCAAGCCGGTCTGTTTCTAGGTTATGGTGAAAGTTGTCGATTATGTATGTCTCTACCAAATGGTTGTTTGTTACTGAAGATGGGCGTCTAGCACCTGATTTATAACAAAGAAATCCTGTTTGAAAAAGTTCCTCATACCAGAAATTCCTGTGAAGATGTCTCAATAATCACCATTTCTGACAATCCTCCCAGGGTATCCACCAAAAGCCCGTCAGGATTACATCTGTTCCAAAGTTAGATCCCCTAATCATCACCATGCCAGGGCCAATACCATATTCTTCGGATAAAGTTGTTCCCTGGAACTATGGGGTTGACGTCTATTACTATAGCGTCAAGCAAGATCAATTGGCTATCAAAGACAAAGTTGTGAAAGACACTAATCCTGGCATCGGCAATATCGTTGGGACTAGTAAGATAACAAGGAGTGGAAGGGTCTTATCACCCGATATCTCTCCAAAGACCATTACTACTCTTATGATTATTCCTGCTACCACTCCTTCCAGCATTCCCAGTGATACTCTCGTTGGTAGTTCTATAATTATCCCTGCTACCGAGACAAGGGGCAAAGAGGTATTGTGTGAGCCTGTCCAGACGAAGGTGCATCAAGAGGTTATTCCTGAAGATTCTAGCAAGGAGATAGAAGAGATACTAAAAATAATCAAGAAAAGTGACTACAACATCGTGGAACAGTTAGGGCAGACCCCCTCGAAAATATCAATGTTGGCCTTACTTTTGTGTTCTGAGGCCCATGCCAAAGCCTTGGTAAAGTCTCTCAAGACCGCCCACGTGCCCCAAGAGACCTCTATTGATCAATTTGAGAATTGTTTGGCCAGTCTAACTGCTGATAACGGATTGGGCTTTTTCGACGCTGATTTAACTCCCAAAGGAAGGAAACACAACGATGCCTTGCATTTTTCCATTGAATGCAGGGGCACTACATTAGCTCACTTCCTGGTGGATACGGGCTTATCGCTTAATGTCTTGCCCAAAAATGCTCTTGACCGACTAGATTGCGAGGGACTCACTTTAAAACCTAGCAACATTGTGGTGAGGGCCTTTGATGGTTCTAAGAGTACAGTGCACGGAGAAGTTAACATCCCTATAAAATTTGGAACTTAGACTTTTGATTCAACTTTCTATGTGATGGATATCCGCCCTTCCTATTATTTTCTATTGGGTCGACCCTAGATTCATGGCACTGGTGCCATCACCTCTACCTTGCATCAGATGTTGAAGTACCCAATCAAGGGAAAGATCATCACTATCCATGGGGAGGAGGAATACATGTTTAGACACCTAAATGTTTTCAGGTACGTGGAAATGGATGGTGAGTTCATTGAGACTCCATGTCAGAACTTTGAGGATGTCCTACAAACAGTTGCGGAAACCAAGACTACTATCAAGACTCCAAAGGTTACCATACCACCATTGAAAATGGCCTCTTTAAAGGATGCTAGAGCAGTAGTTGAGGAGGGTGGATGCATTATCTGGGGTCAACTCCCGGATATCCCCTAAAAATCCAACAAATTTGGTGTGGGTTTTACTTCGGAGGCCCAGAGAGCTATTTGACGAACTCGCGCTGGAGGACCACCTTTACATATCAACAATCACTGAGTCAACGCAGTGGAAGACAGTGACAGCAGCTATGATATGGACGAGTGGATTTTTTCAACCATCAGCGGAGGACTCAACAATTGGGAGTCCAAAGAATTTGTCCCTATTAATTTTATTCAAGAGTAATTGTCTTTTAAATTTTTCGGACTTGTAATATTTAAACAATTTAGACTTTAAAACCTTGTGTCTTACCCGAGGTGCAATGGTCCATTTGTGAGGGTTGTTACTTCATCTTCATATGTCATCAATAAATCATGGACGTTTTTGCATGCAAATTTTATGCTCTTTGTTTTTATTTTCTTACCTTTTATTTTATCAAAGATAGATATGCTCTTACGCACACTCACATATCAAAATGCAGACCCACATCCACTCAGGATCCCATGGGTAATGATTCTGCTATAGCCTATCATGACTTTGAAAATTCGATCTACCAAGCCGGAGACGAAGGTGAGGAAGATTGTGAGGTACCAGGGGAACTAGACAGTTTATTACAACAGGAAGGAAGGACCATACAGCCCCACGAAGAGCCAGTGGTAACAGTTAACTTCGGTACTGAAGAGGACAAGAAAGAAGTCAAGGTAGGTGCCAACCTGGAGCCTAGTGTCAAGAAGCGCTTAACTCAGTTACTACATGACTATGTTGAGGTCGTTGTCTGGTCATACAAAGACATTCCAGGACTCGACACTGATATCGTGGTCCATTGTCTGCTGGCAAAAGAAGACTGCCCTCCGGTAAAACAGAAAGTTCGTCGCATGCAGCCAGAAATGTCAGAGAAAATCAAGACTGAAGTCATGAAGCAGTTCAACACCGGATTCTTAGCCGTCACCTCCTATCCCCAATGGGTCGCCAATGTTGTTCCAGTGCCTAAAAGGGACGGTAAGGTACGTATGTGTGTGGATTACAGAGACTTGAATAGGGCAAGCCCCAAAGATGACTTCCCGCTTCCCCAAATCGATATTCTGGTTGACCACACCACACAACATAAAGCATTTTCCTTCATGGACGGTTTCTACGGATACAACCAGATCAAAATGGCACCTGAGGACATGGAGAAAAAGACCTTCGTCACACAGTGGGGCACATTCTGTTACCAAGTTATGTCATTCGGGCTGAAGAACATCAGGGCAACCTATCAGTATGCCATGGTAGCTCTGCTTCACGATATGATCCATCACGAGATAGAGGTCTACATGGATGATATGATAGCCAGATATCAAACTGAAGAGGAACATCTTGACCATCTGCAGAAACTGTTTAAAAGACTGAGGAAATACAAACTAAGGTTGAATCTGAATAAATGCACTTTTGGAGTGAGGTCCGGTAAACTCTTAGGCTTCATTGTCAGCGGCAAAGGTATCGAAGTGGACCCTGCAAAGGTAAAAGCAATACAAGAAATTCCTTCTCCTCGCACCAAGAAGGAAGTCAGAGGATTATTAGGACGGCTAAACTACATCGCCAAATTCATTTCCCACCTAACCGCTACTTGTGAACCAATCTTCAAATTACTGAAGAAAGATCAAGTGGTGGAGTGGAACGACGACTTCCAGGCTGAGTTCGATAGGATTAAAGAGTATCTTCAAGATCCTCCCATTTTGATGCCGCCAGTTGAGGGAAAACCCTTGATCATGTATCTGGCAGTCTTGGAGAACTCAATGGGGTGTGTGTTGGGGCATCATGATGAGTTTGGCCGAAAAGAGCATGCAATATACTACCTGAGCAAAAAGTTTACCGACTGTGAAACCAGATATTCATTGCTCTCCGGCTAAGACACTATATGTTGACTTAAACTACCTTATTGATATCCAAGATGGATCTAATTAAGTACATATTTGAGAAGTCCGCCCTCTCGGGAAGAATAGTAAGATGGCAGATGGTCCTGACCGAATACGATATTCAGTACACTAACAATAAAGTAATAAAGGGAAGTGTGCTAGCCGATCACCTGGCTCATCAGGCTGTGGATGACTATCAATCCATGAATTTCGAATTTCCGGACGAAGACATCGTGTTGGTAGATAATGGTGAAGAACTCAGACCGTATGACAGACCTGAACAAGGATATCGATGGACCATGATTTTTAATGGAGCTTCCAACGCACTCGGAAACGGCATCGATGCTATAATCATATCCCCTGAAGGCTGTCATACTCCCTTCACTGCTAGGTTGTGTTTCAACTGTACCAATAATATGGCGGAATATGAAGCGTGTGTTATGGGTCTTAAAGCTTCCATAGATTTGGGAATCAAGTCCTTAAGTGTATTTGGAGATTCAGCCTTAGTCATCAGTCATATCAAAGGAGAATGGGACACGAAGCATCCTAATCTCATCCCCTATAAGGAACATGTATTGACATTAATCCCACATTTTGAGGAAATTACCTTTGAGCATTTTCCACGAGAGGAAAATCAACTAGCGGATGCGCTAGCCATTATGTCATCCATGTTCAAAGTTAGGTTGGATAATGAGGCTCCTCAGATCACCATAGAGAGGATGGATGAACTAGCTTATTGTCACGAGATTGATACTGAAGAAGTAATGGATAAACCTTGGTTCCATGATGTGATCGGTGGATCTGGAACTGACTGTTTAACGCTGGTTCGCGAAATGTCGCGGAAGCAAGAGTCGCCACCGTCTTTTATTTTCTCCAAATGGAAAGGACAAAAGCACAGAAAAATTCCTTAAAGAGATTGCTCTCGGTTCGGGAGGTAGGTTATAGAAAGGGAAGGTGTTAGCACCCTTTCTATCCATGGTTATCCATGGGCTCTTAGATACTTGCTCACTTGTGTTTTCAAATTGTTTGTTTGCTTTTCAATGTGGGTTTTAAAAAAAGTTTCTTTGAAAAATTTCAGATCGACTCATACGTCAGAGTGTTTGAAAAGTTTGTTTTGAAAGCTTTTGAAAATGTGTTGGTGAAAAGATGTTTTTGATTTGTTTGAAATTAGAGCAAGTATCCTTGAGAACCTACCTACCCTAAGGAATTCGTCTGTGTAAATGTCCTTTAAAGTAGTGCCATCCCACCATTGAGAGGTAGGTAGCACCACCGTTGGAGGTGTTCGGGTCAATTCGAGGTTCGGGACATGGTGATCACCAGAGCAATAGGAAGACACCTTAGAAGCTACCCTCATGCCAGGTTCCCGGATCATGAGGACTTACTAAGACATCCTCTACTCGACGATCACCTTTCGAAAGGCAACAGTGAGGCGTACCCTAGGGGTGGTGTGTGCGAATTGTGTGTCATGTTTCAGTTATTTGTCTTGTCATGTTTGTTGTGTTCTACGCTTGATTTTAATTTGTCCATTCATTCTTGCATACTTTTTAACAGTTATAAGTTTGCGGGAAAATAAATCTAAGACTATTACAAATGGCGCGGGTCCACATCGCCAAAATTAAACCGGACCCGATTTAGCGGAAAAATAAATAATGCGAAGAAATAAAGTGCGAAAAGTAAAGTTACATGGCTTAGGGACAATTACAGAATTATATTAAGCAATAAAGTAAATGCGCAAAAGAAAATAATCAAAACAAAACTAGGGCGTTGGACCCTTTTGCAAACAATTAAAAATTAATGAGAATTAAAAATTAAATGATTAAATGTTTTTTTGGTATTTTGTGTTTTTTAAGATTTAAAAGAAAAAGAATTAATTAAAGCTAAAAAAGTGAAGGTAAAACCCTAATTCTAATTATTTATTAATTATTGAGAAAATATGGAAATTTGACTAATTTAACCTAAATTAATTTTTTATGTACAATTTACTCAGGAAAATAATAAATAAAATAAGCAATATTATTACAAAAAAAGGAAAATTAAAAAGGATTAAGATCAATAATTAAACCTAAATTCTACATTTTTTATATTTTTGTTATGAAAAGAATTAAAATTAAAAAAAACCTAATTATACTAAATTTAATTACACAATTTATTCATGAAAATAAAATAATTAAAATAAAATATTTATTACATTTTTGTCTTTTTCTGGATTTTTATGATGTTTTTTTTTTATATTTTGTAGAAAAATAAATTAATTAAACAAATAGCAAAATAAAAGAAATAAAAAGAAAAATTAAAGAAAGAATATAAATAAAAAGAATAAGGCAAACCAGGGTGGGGTGTGGCCCCAAATCAGGAGGTATAGGCCTGGGAATTCTGGCCCAATTATTTGGAAATTGGTTGACTTTCTGGATCATGTATGATGCGTTTGACCAGGCGTAGGTGTTCTTCAGCTTCCAACCTTTAGATTGACCTCCAAGCGGACGTGGCATGTTGATGATGGAGGGACTATGGTGTACCTGGATGTTAGCGTAGCATGGAATTTCATATTGAAAAATAGCATTGAGATTTTTCCAGACCTGGGACTTGAACCCAGGTCTTGAGGATTATTCACGTCACATGTTACCAACTGAACCAAGCGCATTTAGTTAACATATAATAACACGTAAATATAATAAGTGAAACATAATGCTAATTGGTAAAAAACGCGCGAATTTCAAAAGGACCAATGACTATTGGACACGAGGTTGTCTTCTTCCCCACCCTGTAAAACAAAACAAAAGAGCAACGGTTTTTTCAGCGTTGCGTTAGGGGTGATTTAAGAAAATAGCGAATAGCTCCATTCTCAACATAAATTGGGCGCGATGGTATGGATCTTTTCGTCTCTAAGCACTGAGTTCAACCATAGTATTCAGAAGTCCCAATTTTTCTTCTACACAAAATCCCCAATTTCAGAAACCTGCAACCCTAATATTCAAACATGGCGAATTCGTATATATAGCACAAAAACACAATTGGACATATTGGTTAGCTTAGAAACATCATTACAAACAATAATCCATAAAGAAAAATGCAAAAGGATGCTTAATTCATGCTATGCGATGTGAGAATTTTTTAGGTACAGTTTGACTTAGGGGTACCAATTCAGGGGGTTTAAGTTGATGCTAATGATTGGGATGTGTCCAGCAATTGCCACTGAAGCTTTTGGAACAGGTTTTGAGGTTTGAATCGACCTCTAAGGCACTTTTCAGATTTGAGTTTTTTATGAAAAATTTCAAGAGTGCAATGGAGTTTGGGGCGCAGCTTGCAGTCTAAGATCATTAGGGTTATGATTCTGAGTATGTATAGAGCATGCTAGGTCAACAAAACTCCACAAAATCTCAAGCATTCATTGTTTTACATATTTGATTTCATGAAATCTTTTCCAAATCTTTTCCATGTGCATTTTGGTTCAAATCTGATCAATTCTCATCAAAACTTGCTTAATTAAGAAGTGCACAAAATATTGACCTTGGAATGTGCATAAAAAGATTTTTTTAGGTTAGGTTTATATTTTTCATGTATTAAAATGATTTAAATGAATATAAATTAATATAAATTCAAATAAATAATTAAAAAATATGAAAATACTTCCCTTTGGGCCTAGTGGTCGTGCATAGGCTTGGCATGAAGAAACTTGGAAGAAAAATAGGCCCATTTGCATTTTTAGGCCTTTTGCATCAATGTTGACTTTTCAAAATTCCCAAAAATTTCCCAACTTACACAAGGCATAACTTGGTCAATTTTTAAGCTTTTCACATGTTCTTGGACATTTTGGAAAGGTCTTTGAGTCCTTTAACCAATGCCTTTGGTCCCATGTCATTTTGATTTACCAATCTCCAGTTATGGCCTTTGACTTAAAGTCACTTTTTGTTGACTTTTGAAAATGACCTATAATGTTGAAATTGATAACTTTTTGTGAGAGCATTTCTTGGACTTGAAACATGAAGATGAATTGTAGGAAATGTCTTTCTCTTCAAAATGAGCTTTGGATGGAATTTTTCTGATAATCCATGTGAAAGTTATGCCCTGGTCAATTTCAGTTGACTTTTTCAGCTGTCCAAATATAGTAACTTTTGCATCTTTGATGATTTCTGAGCCAAATCTTGAGAATCATGATCAAGCATTGATCAAATGATGTTTATGGCTTCAAAATGATATGTTGACCAAAAATTTGAACTTTTGACTGTCAGATGACCATTTTGCCCCTACAGTTGACTGTAGTGCAATCTAGGGTTTTGACTGTGCAATTTTGAGCTGAATGCCTTGAAACTTGACATGAGGATGCTTGACCATCTTTGTAGGCATATGAGACTTGATTGGGCCTTTGAAAAGTTCATTTGCTTGACCAGAACTCAAACCCTAGTTTTGACTGTGTAGGAGACAGTTGAGCTGCACAACCCTTGGGGCATTTTGTGACCTTGACTTGGCAATTTCTTGATGAATATGGGAGGGCAAATTTTGGGGTACAACAGTTGCCCCTGTTCAATCTTCTTAGACCTGAGGATGCAGATTGGCGGACGTGCCTTTCGTAATCCGAGGGTAGAAGATGATTGGACACTAGAGTGCCCAGAAATTTGCGCTCACATAGTAGCAATGATGATGAGGGAATGGGCTTATAAATGCCATTTGGATGTTGCTTGGGTAGGATGATGGGCTTATAGATGCCATCTGGACGTTGATCGCGTAGGAGATTCCTTAGCGAGAACCTGCATACCTGCAAAACAGAAAAATGAGTACCTGACACGTCGCAGGAGCTGATTTTAGGTGCTTGATATAGATATGTCCTGACTGGTTACAGGAGCTGAGTCTGGAGCTTCAAACGCTGATGAATGAACCAGGGATGGTTACTGCCTTAGCATGGATGGTAAGAGAATCCTGAATGATTTCAACCTCAACAACGCTCGTTGAGAAAATCTTGGTGAGAATTACCATCTTCGTAGTGTCAGGAAGAGAACCAAAGGACATTATAATCTTAAAGGGAGTCACCTCACTCACCGTTGGAGAGGGAACTATAGGAAATTATAATCTGAAAGGAAATATCACCTCACGCTCATGCCGGAGAGGGAAACATCTGAAGAAGGAATTACCACCTCACACGCCGTTGGAGAGGGGACCATAAGAGAATATCACCTCACGCTCATGCCGGAGAGGGAAACATCTGAAGAAGGAATTACCACCTCACACGCCGTTGGAGAGGGGACCATAAGAGAATATCACCTCACGCTCATGCCGGAGAGGGAAACATCTGAAGAAGGAATTACCACCTCACACGCCGTTGGAGAGGGGACCATAAGAGAATATCACCTCACGCTCATGCCGGAGAGGGGAACATCTGAAGAAGGAATTACCACCTCACACGCCGTTGGAGAGGGGACCATAAGAGAATATCACCTCACGCTCATGCCGGAGAGGGGAACATCTGAAGAAGGAATTACCACCTCACACGCCGTTGGAGAGGGGACCATAAGAGAATATCACCTCACGCTCATGCCGGAGAGGGGAACATCTGAAGAAGGAATTACCACCTCACACGCCGTTGGAGAGGGGACCATAAGAGAACTTCTACTGAGTCTTTATCAGAAAAATCTGTTTGGAGTCGATTTAACTGGACTAGAGAAGTCCTTGAAATATGTTTGAGAATTTCAACTGCATCTTTCCTGCAAGGTAAAGGTCAGTTATATGCAATGCATGATATGGATCAAGCAATGATGTTCTCAATATGGATGCGATTTGTATGATATGATGCGTACATGCATGCTATAATGATGTATGTGATGATTCATGTATGTTTTTGTCTAGGAAAATAAATCCTTGACGGGTGCCGGGAAGTCATATCCTGGGCTGATGTTGAGGAAGAGATTTTGCTTCCGCTGTGGATGATTGTTGCAAGAATACCGGTAGGCGGAGATAACTCCGTTAAGGAATGAAATAATTCTGCGGGAGAAAAGATACTCTAATGATCATACTGGGGAGTACTACTCTGTGGGGATAGTGATGCTTTGCTGAGTTGATGAAGATAACTCCGCTGGGGATACCGTTAATGAGTTATGCTGGGAGATATCCTTGTTGTGCTGGAAGTGTTGATAGACTTCGCTGGGGGTAGGAAGACACTTTGCCGAGGGCGCTCTTTCCGTGGCTTTTGGCTGAGGATAACCCAGTTATATCCTGTTGCGGAAATAACTCTTTAAATCAAGCCGGGACGACGTGTTCGTACTCTGCGAGGGATAAGCTTCCAGAATCTACTGGGGATAAGCTTGCTGCTTGGGGAGATATGAATTCCAACTTTCCTGGGGAAACTGGATTGGACTCTCCTGGGGGAAGTTTTAGACTGCGGGGAAGTGATTCCTTTGAATGGTGGTATACCGCCGGGGAACAATCTTTAGACCAAGACTGCCGGGGATACTTGTTAAGAATATATGTATTGCTGCTGAGGAATGTTTGAGATCGGATGGAGGATACTCAATTCCCTTGATATTTGACAATAGCTTGGAGAAGAATGTATTGTTTTGTCGAACCACTCTCTGGGGAATTGAGATGTACTGGTTATGTTCTTTAGCTGAACCTACCTTGGTACCTTGGAGGATAGGACAATTAGACCGCTCAGACAACTCTTTATTGCCCCTGTTTCCAGTGTCACCTGCAATTAATTCCTTTGTTTCGTATGCAAATATTTATGAGTTAGCAAATTATTGTCAATGCATACATCACAAATTGAACCTTGGACGTTCTTCGCAAAACAAAACAGAAAAAGAAAAACACTTGGGCACGTTTAACTGGAAATATATTTTTATTGATTTTTGAATGGCCTGAATAGGCGTTTTGTATACAAGAGGCTGACGTCCTAGTAAGAGGTACGTCGCCGAGCAAAAGAGTTTATACAAGTTTTGTACAAAAGAAAATAAAACAGCTGTGTGAAAGATGAATGATCCACTGGGTTTCAACTCTGCTATTGTCTTTATAACTCCGAGCGTCTCATCACTTGATGACCTTGGTCGAAGGTGAAGCTGACTGATTGATGCCGTTTGAACTTGATGCAGATACCGAATTCTGGATGCAAAGTGATCAATGAGACATAGTTCTACGCTTTTATCCCTAATTTTTGCCTGGACCGCCCTTTCGGGTTTTCAGTCCACCGGGATACCCATTTTTGCCCAAGCCGCCTTTTCAGGTTTTCGACTTGCCGGGTGTACAGATTTTTTTTATTTTCATCCCTACATTTTGCCCGAACCCTTTTGGTTCGACGGGAAGCCCTAATTTTTGCCTAGGCATGTCAGCCTAGCGGGTCTTTTTTCATGCGTAGTATTTTTTAACTATGTCTGCATTGGCGGGGTGAGGAAGGTCGTCACCATCCATGTTAGTTAAGATCATTGCCCCTCCTGAGAACACATGCTTAACCACAAATGGCCCTTCGTATGTAGGGGTCCATTTGCCCCTTGGATCACTCTGAGGAAGGATGATTCTCTTGATAACCAGATCCCCGACTTGGTATTCCTGTGGTCTGACTTTCTTGTTAAATGCCCTGATCATTCGTTTCTGATACGTCTGACCATGACAGATAGCAGCAAGTCTCTTCTCGTCAATGAGGTTGAGTTGGTCAAGTCGTGTCTGGATCCAATCATCTTCGTCTAGATTTGCATCCTTCATTATCCGGAGAGAGGGAATTTGCACTTCGATCGGCAAGACTGCCTCCATGCCATAAACCAGAGAGAAAGGAGTTGCCCCGGTTGACGTCCTGGCTGAGGTACGGTACCCATGCAGAGCGAACGGTAACATCTCGTGCCAATCTTTGTACGTCACTGTCATTTTCTGCACGATCTTCTTGATGTTTTTGTTAGTTGCTTCTACAGCCCCATTCATCTTCGGTCTGTAAGGAGAAGAATTGTGGTGCTGTATTTTGAACTGTTCGCAAAGCTCAGCAATCATCTTATTGTTTAGATTGGTACCGTTGTCTGTAATAATCCGTTCAGGGACGCCGTATCGACAGATCAGGTTGTGCCGAATGAACCGTGCCACAACAGTCTTGGTTACTGTAGCATAGGATGCTGCCTCAACCCACTTTGTGAAATAATCAATCGCCACAAGGATGAAGCGATGTCCATTGGATGCCGTAGGTCTTATCTCGCCGATCATGTCTATGCCCCACATTGCAAACGGCCAAGGCGCGGTCAGAACATTCAGGGGAACCGGAGGAACATGCACCTTGTCTGCATAGATCTGGCACTTGTGGCATGTCCTGGAGTGTTGGTAGCAATCAGCTTCCATGGTGGACCAGTAATATCCTGCCCGTAGGATCTTTTTAGCCATAGTGTGTCCACTGGAATGCGTACCAAAGGTCCCTTCATGTAGCTCTTCCATGATTCGTTCTGCTTCAGCTTTGTCCACACAACGCAGTAGGGTTGAATCATGGTTTCTCTTGTACAAGATGCCGTTGCTTAGAAAGAACTTGGCTGCGAACCTCCTCAGGAATTTCTTATCGTTGACAGAGGCACCTTCATGGTATTCCTGAGCTTCCAGATATCTCTTCACTTCATGGTACCAAGGCTTCTCAGTTACCAATTCAGTTTCGAGATCACAACAGTATGCCGGTTCGTCCAGTTTCCAGATTATGATCCGGGGAGCTTCATTATCCCATTTGACCTTGAACATTGAAGACATTGTAGCTAACGCGTCCGCTAACTGATTCTCTTCTCTTGGAAAATGCTCAAAGGTTATCTCTGTAAAGTGGGGGATCAGGGTCAACACACATTCTCTGTAAGGGATCAAGTTTGGATGTTTCGTATCCCACTCTCCTTTGATCTGATTGATCACAAGAGCGGAATCTCCGAAGACACTTAGAAATTTGATCCTTAGATCGATCGCAGCTTGAAGACCCATGATACACGCCTCATACTCCGCCATGTTGTTGGTACAGTTGAAACATAGCCGGGCAGTGAGTGGAGTATGAGTACCTTGTGGAGATATGATTATGGCGCCGATACCATTTCCCAAAGCATTGGAAGCTCCGTCAAAGTGCATAGACCATCGGGATCCTGGTTCGGGTCCTTCATCCGGTCCAGGCACTTCACAATCAGTTATAATCATGATGCTTTCATCCGGAAACTCGAAGTTCATTGATTGGTAGTCATCTACAGCTTGATGAGCTAAGTGGTCTGCCAATACACTTCCCTTGATGGCTTTCTGGGTTGTATACTGAATGTCGTATTCCGTCAAGATCATCTGCCATCTTGCAATTCTCCCAGACAGAGCAGGCTTTTCAAATATGTACTTTATCGGATCCATCTTTGAGATCAACAAGGTAGTGTGAGTCAGCATATACTGTCTCAGCCGGCGAGCAGCCCATACCAAAGCGCAGCAAGTTTTCTCAAGCAGTGAGTATCGGGTCTCACAGTCGGTAAACTTTTTGCTAAGGTAATAAATGGCATGCTCTTTTCGGCCAGACTCGTCATGCTGCCCCAGCACACACCCCATTGAATTGTCTAGCACTGTCAGATATAGTATCAGAGGTCTCCCTTCAACCGGTGGCATAAGGATAGGTGGTTCTTGGAGATACTCTTTGATTCTGTCGAAAGCAACCTGACATTCATCGTTCCAACGTACTACCTGATCTTTCTTCAGCAGCTTGAAGATTGGCTCACAGGTAGCAGTCAGATGAGAGATGAATCGAGCAATGTAATTCAGGCGTCCTAAAAAGCCTCTGACTTCCTTCTCTGTCTTAGGAACTGGCATCTCTTGAATAGCTTTGACCTTAGCAGGGTCCACTTGAATACCTTTATCACTGACCACGAAGCCTAGCAACTTCCCAGATCTTACCCCGAAGGTGCACTTGTTCGGGTTCAATCTCAGCTTGTACAGTTTCAACCGGTCAAACAACTTCTGCAGATGATCTAGATGCTCTTCCTCAGTCTGGGACCTAGCGATCATGTCGTCCACATACACTTCGATCTCATGATGGATCATATCATGAAATAAGGCAACCATGGCACGTTGGTAGGTTGCCCCAGCATTCTTTAATCCGAACGGCATGACCTTGTAACAGAAAGTGCCCCACTGAGTAACAAATGTAGTCTTCTCCATGTCTTCAGGTGCCATCTTGATCTGATTGTAGCCTGAAAAACCATCCATGAAAGAGAATACTTTGTGTTGGGCTGTATTATCAACGAGGACATCAATGTGAGGTAAGGGGAAGTCATCCTTGGGGCTGGCCCTGTTCAGATCCCTGTAATCGACACACATTCTGACCTTACCGTCCTTCTTAGGTACCGGCACCACATTAGCAACCAACTGAGGGTAAGAAGTCACTGCAAGGAACCCGGCATCAAACTGCTTCATGACTTCGGCTTTGATTTTCTCGGACATCTCTGGACGCATCCGACGGACCTTTTGTTTAACTGGAGGGCAGTCTTCCCTAGTCGGCAAGTGATGAACGACAATATCGGTATCCAACCCTGGCATATCTTCGTAGGACCAGGCAAAGATCTCCATATAGTCATGTAACATCTTGGTTAACCGTTGCTTCACGCTGAGCTCTAGGTTGGCACCAATCTTTACCTCTTTTTTGTCTGTTTCAGTACCCAGGTTTATGGTTTCCACTGGCTCTTCATGGGGTTGAATTGCCCTCTCTTCCTGAAGCAACAGTCTTGCAAGCTCGCCAGGCACTTCGCAATCATCTTCACCTTCGTCTTCGGCTAAGTTGATCGGATTTTCGAAGTCATAATTGGCATTAGCAGAGTTGTTGTCAGTAAGATCCAGAGTGGATTGGAACCTGTATGAGTGAGTGTGTGTGTAAATACAGCTGTTTTTGAAAATTATGTAAAGGAAAAGAAAGATAGAAAAGGAACACAATATTTGCAATGCGAAAAATACGTCCAAGATTTTCATTCATGATGTATAAAATGACAGTTTGTATGCCCTCACAAATAGAACCACGGTGCCTCGGGTAAGACACCGGGCCATAGAGTTTATCATTGTTTATTACAAAATAACAAAACATGGGAATTCATTACTGTGTCACAAAGGTAACAGGGGTATGATCCTTTGCACTCCAATTGTTCAATCCTTCTTCGGCCGTCGGATAAATCCAGCTGTTGAATTCGGCTTCGTCCACTTCAAGGTCTTCCCCGACAGCATTCGCTTCTGAACCTTTAATAAATACCGGAGGCCTTCCGATCTTCTCTTTCCTCATAGCTCTCTGCCCTTCTGAGGTGAAACCCAGCCCAAGTTTATCAGTCTTCTGGGTGAAGTCTGGAAGTCTGCCCCAGTTGGCACCTTCACCTTTCTGCACCACAACCTTGGCATCCTTTAGGGAAGCCATCTTCAGAGGACCACCTGCTTCTGCTGTTTCTGCTGCGATTGGAAACACCTCCTCGAAATGCTGAAAGGGGGTCTCAATGAACTCCCCATCCATCTCAATGTATCTGAACGAGTTTAGGTGACTCACCATATATTCTTCCTCACCTTGCACGATGACAATCTTCCCTCTGACGGGGTACTTCAGCTTTTGATGCAAGGTAGAGGTCACTGCCCCAGCCTTATGTATCCAGGGTCGACCCAGCAGACAAGAGTAAGATGGACGGATATCCATCACATAAAAAGTGGAGTCGAACACCTGAGAGCCCACGCGAATCGGAATGTCAACCTCCCCATGGACCATCCTCTTTGAACCGTCAAAGGCCCTGACGATAATGTTGCTGGGTTTCAAATCCAGGCCTTCACAATCTAGACGATCCAGAGCCTTCTTGGGTAGCACATTCAAAGATGACCCAGTATCAACCAACACATGTGCCAAGGTGGTGCCCCTGCATTCGATTGAGACATGCAGAGCATCATTATGATCTCTCCCCTTTGAGGTCAAATCAGCATCTGAGAAGCCCAAGCCATTATCTGCTGTCAGACTTGCCACGCAATCAGTGAACTGGACTGCAGAGGTTTCATGTGGCACATGGGCCGTCTTGAGGAATGAGATGAGGGCCTTTGCATGGGCCTCAGAGCACAGCAATAAAGAGAGCATGGAGATCTTGGAGGGCGTATGCCCCAGCTGTTCCACAACATTAAAATCGCTCTTCTTTATAATCTTCAAAATCTCCTCCATCTCTTGTGGGGAGGCTTCAGCAGCTATGGGTATGGGCGCCTCCGTCTGGGCAGGCTCAGCTTCAACTCCCTTGCCCCGAGCATTGGATGACTCGGCAGCAGGAGAAACAATCGGATCAGCAGCAGGAACAACAACTTGGTCAGCAACGGGAGTAGGTGTACTTGCAGGAATTATCAGGAGCGGTCTTCGGGCAGCAGGTGGCGCAATGTCAGGCGAGAAGAGCCTGCCACTGCGGGTAACTTTGGCCGGACCAGTGATGTCACAGATGCTGGCGCCAGCGTTGAGCTCTTGTTTAACTCCATTTATATATACATCTGCCCCATAGTGCCAAGGGACAGCTTTGTTAGATGCATAGGGCAGGGGCCCAGGAACAGTGATAGTAATAGGTGCCACGGTCAGAATTTGGACAAGCTTCTTCTGGAGAGCCGGGATCGGATTGTTGAAGATAGTCACCACAGAGACTTCTTCCATTGGAACCATACGAACAGCAGACTTCTTGAATAGAATCTCCTTGCTATCCATTAAGCTTTGGATGCCTAACTTTAGCAAGGGACAACCGGATGGGGACACAACACAGAACAGGCAACCCTCACTACAACCCGGAAATAAACCGGCCTGCAGTAGGTTCTTCTTAATGATCTTTAAAGGAGTGGCTAGATCATCCACAGAAACAGCATAAACATCTTCATCAACAGCATTTACCCCGTGCTGAGGCATAGGGGCAGTAACTACATTCGGTTTTGCAGGCGCTTCGAATTGTATCTCTTTAGCATCGATAAGGTCTTGCACCTTATTCTTTAACGCCCAACAGTCATCAGTGGCATGCCCCGGGCTGTCTGAATGGTAAGCACAACGGGCATTCGGGTTGTACTTAGGAGAGGTAGTGTTTGAGAACTTTGGCGCCTCCTTGACAGTCACTAAGTTGGTGGCTAGTAACTGTGGCAGGATTTGTGATAGGGTCATGCTTAACCGAGTAAACTCTCTCCGGGGTCTATCAGCCCTTTGAGGATTGTTTGGCCGGGGAGCGGCAGCAGGCTTAGAGATCATCACCGCACTGACAGATTGGCGGTGCTCCGGTCTCTCTGATCTCCTAGAACCATACACGGCGCTAGACTCCTTTTTAAACGGCTTCTTTTCTGAACTAGAGGATGATGCCCCCTTTGCAATCTTCCCAGATTTCAGCCCAGCTTCGATTCTCTCTCCAGTCAAGATTAAATCAGTGAAACCAGCAGAAGAATTCCCAATGAGATGGTTAAAAAAACGGCCCAGATAGGGTCCCCAAGAACATGTCCACTAACTCTCGATCAGTCAAAGGTGGCTGCACCCTGCCAGCCAGATCTCTCCACTTCTGCGCGTATTCTTTAAAACCTTCACTTGCACCTAACGACATACCCTGGAGTTGGGTACGTGTGGGGGCAAGGTCGGCATTATACTGATACTGCTTGTAGAAAGCAGTAGCCAGCTCCTCCCAGTTACGAACTTTGGTCCCATCCAGCTGATAGAACCATTCGAGATGAGTCCCTGAAAGACTCTCCTGGAAGAAGTGGATCCATAGATTCTTGTCCGCAGAGTACGGCTGAATCTTCCGAACATAGGACCTCAAATGCAGCTTGGGACAGGATGCCCCGTCATACTTGGAGAAGGTGGGTGCTTTGAATTTGTGTGGGATAATCACACCAGTGGACAAACCCAGATCTCCAAAATCCAGCCCAGGTACCTGTTGAACTTCCATGGCCTTCAACCTGTCTTCCAGTTGTTTGTACCTGTCATCTGCAGGAGGGTACTGCTCTTCATCAAAATCTGTCTCGTTGTCGGAGACCACTGGAGTAGGAACCTTTACTTCTGCCTGAGAAGGACTCTTGCCAACAGAAGAAACAGCCTCTTCATGTTGCAGAGTATTGCCCAACCTTCGGCCCGAGTTGAATAGAACAGTTCTTCTTTTCTTCTTCTTCTCCTTCTTCAGGAGCATAGTCTTTAGTTCTTCTTGGCCTTTAGCTAGACCCAGGATTAGCTCTTGAAACTGCGCATTTTGCGCCTGGAGAGCCTTGATTGATGTCTCTGTTGATTCAGATCCGGGATTCATGATGCTGAAATAAACAGCGAAGAACTGTAAGCAACCTGAAAAAGGGAAAAACCTGCTATGCACATGATGTATGAAATGCGTATGCGATGCATTCAAGGGTTCGAAAGTTCAAATTTGTTGTAGACAAGAAAAGAACACACGTTATCATTAAAGAAATCATTATTTAATACATCAAGGCCTCATGGGCAAAAAGAAATACAAAAGTCAAGTCAATCCCAAAATACATTGCGCATCCTCTTCGGAGCTATGTAGGTGTTGAGGTTCCTCTCCTCATGCAACAGACGAGTGAGCTCTAGGACTTTCTTTTCACTGGCATGCAGACTAGTCTCGAGAGAATTCCTTTCCTCCTTAAGCTGGATCCAGCTCTTCTGCATCTCTTCCCAGGATGTGGGCATATCAGGGTGCTGAATAACATGAGACACTTCCCCTTCCAAGACAGGTTCTTTGATTACTGGAAGTATGTGAGGATAAGGCATCACTAACTTCTGAGAGCGGGCGCGTACCCATTTGAGATAAGGCTCCAAAGGGATGGAGTTCCTGTGCCCCAGTGTCTTGCTGTCTATCCTACTAGGCATCCTCCAGGCTCTGATAAATCTCTGACGAAGTCCTTGAGTATCACTGTCGAAGTCAAAAACTATGTCGGGAATTAGCATGTCATGAGGACCGTCCCTCCGAGCATAACCAAACTGTCTCCAAGCCAGGCATGGGCTATAAGTAATACCTCCTCTGATTCCAAGTAAAGGAACATTAGGGTACTCCCCACAACGATCAATGATAGTGACATCTCCTCTGGATCTAGGACACCAATGTATATCTGCATGTGTAAGAGTCATCAACCGTTGTGACCATCTCAAACCCCGCTCATTCTTCAGGACTGATTGGGGAAGGTGCGAAATAAACCACCTTCCCAGGAGAGAAGTGCAACACATAAGGACACCTCTTTTTCTCATGGTTCGAGTGTAACATGAGTGAAGGATGTCCCCTAGCAATGTAGGTATGGGATTCCTGGACATAAAGATCTGGACGGCACTGATATCAATGAGCTGATCTGGGTTAGGGAACAACACCAAACCATAAACAAGGAGGGCCACAACCTCTTCAAAAGCTTGTAGGTCAAGGGAGTTCCAACATTCATGAGCTTTTTCAAACAGAAACCTGGCTAAGAACCCTTTGATACCACTTCTGACTTCCCAATGTCCCTTGAGGTCAGATGACTGTAGGTGCAAGGCTTTGGCAATCTCTTCAAGCTTAGGTTCCTTTTCGGTACCGTTGAAGGGTAGCTGATCAAGGATAGGGATCTTCAGGAGCCGGGAGAACTCCTCCAATGTAGGTACCAACTGATAGTCCAAGAAGGTAAAGCAGTGATGCAGAGGGTCAAAGAATTGGAACAAGACCTTAATCATATCTTCCTCAATGTTGGTGTTGACCAAGCTGATGAGACTTCCATGCCTTTCACTGAATGAAGAGTTCTCGGGAATCCTGGATATAAGCTCCTTAAGCTGAGGAGGGATCCTTACAAGATTGACCTGAATTGTCTTTCTACGAGCAGTTTCCATGTCCTACAAAACAAGAACAAAGATGAAAATTCGAACCCCTGAAATGGTTAGTCAATGCATATGATGCTGGATGATGTCATGATGCTATGATTAAACACACCACAGATATTTACAAAGACAAACATGTAGGGCAAACAAGGCACACAAGACAAGCCCTTAAGGTTTAAGGCCAGCATGGGGTCTGGGTAGTACCCTCTTGAGTTGGTGGGTTCAACCTGTCCTAATCAAAGTAACCGGGTTCTAAGGTTCCCAATATCACGGGATTGCTTTCATTGTTCATCGTTTCGATTTAGCCACTGAACTGGCGACCGAAATATTCCAGGGAAGCAACCCTCAATTGAGCGTAGTATCGAGTATCAACCAACCTCGGACTGCACCAAAGTCAGTTATCTCACTACCCTAAAGAGGCCAAGATAGTTCAATTAAGGTTCCTAAGGTCTGTTGATGCTTCACGACACCACGCGGAGGCCCCGTACTCTCCTTGACTGAACTCAAGGGTTACCGGTACACACCAAAGTGCCACATCAACGTAGCAGACTGTTTCAACCGTGTCGGTATACCCCGCACAGTTCCCTCACAGCCTTGTTGCTACTTTCTAAGAAAGGTATCCCCCAGATCCGGGTTTAGGATCTATAGAACTCCCGAGCAACCCACAATTTAAAGCACACAAGGAAAACAATTGAAAACATAGTTATAAGCTAACCCTAAGGTACACCTCACTTTAAGATTAGTCCCCAGCAGAGTCGCCAGTTCTGTGATCGGTGGATCTGGAACTGACTGTTTAACGCTGGTTCGCGAAATGTCGCGGAAGCAAGAGTCGCCACCGTCTTTTATTTTCTCCAAATGGAAAGGACAAAAGCACAGAAAAATTCCTTAAAGAGATTGCTCTCGGTTCGGGAGGTAGGTTATAGAAAGGTAAGGTGTTAGCACCCTTTCTATCCATGGTTATCCATGGGCTCTTAGATACTTGCTCACTTGTGTTTTCAAATTGTTTGTTTGCTTTTCAATGTGGGTTTTAAAAAAAGTTTCTTTGAAAAATTTCAGATCGACTCATACGTCAGAGTGTTTGAAAAGTTTGTTTTGAAAGCTTTTGAAAATGTGTTGGTGAAAAGATGTTTTTGATTTGTTTGAAATTAGAGCAAGTATCCTTGAGAACCTACCTACCCTAAGGAATTCGTCTGTGTAAATGTCCTTTAAAGTAGTGCCATCCCACCATTGAGAGGTAGGTAGCACCACCGTTGGAGGTGTTCGGGTCAATTCGAGGTTCGGGACATGGTGATCACCAGAGCAATAGGAAGACACCTTAGAAGCTACCCTCATGCCAGGTTCCCGGATCATGAGGACTTACTAAGACATCCTCTACTCGACGATCACCTTTCGAAAGGCAACAGTGAGGCGTACCCTAGGGGTGGTGTGTGCGAATTGTGTGTCATGTTTCAGTTATTTGTCTTGTCATGTTTGTTGTGTTCTACGCTTGATTTTAATTTGTCCATTCATTCTTGCATACTTTTTAACAGTTATAAGTTTGCGGGAAAATAAATCTAAGACTATTACAAATGGCGCGGGTCCACATCGCCAAAATTAAACCGGACCCGATTTAGCGGAAAAATAAATAATGCGAAGAAATAAAGTGCGAAAAGTAAAGTTACATGGCTTAGGGACAATTACAGAATTATATTAAGCAATAAAGTAAATGCGCAAAAGAAAATAATCAAAACAAAACTAGGGCGTTGGACCCTTTTGCAAACAATTAAAAATTAATGAGAATTAAAAATTAAATGATTAAATGTTTTTTTGATATTTTGTGTTTTTTAAGATTTAAAAGAAAAAGAATTAATTAAAGCTAAAAAAGTGAAGGTAAAACCCTAATTCTAATTATTTATTAATTATTGAGAAAATATGGAAATTTGACTAATTTAACCTAAATTAATTTTTTATGTACAATTTACTCAGGAAAATAATAAATAAAATAAGCAATATTATTACAAAAAAAGGAAAATTAAAAAGGATTAAGATCAATAATTAAACCTAAATTCTACATTTTTTATATTTTTGTTATGAAAAGAATTAAAATTAAAAAAAACCTAATTATACTAAATTTAATTACACAATTTATTCATGAAAATAAAATAATTAAAATAAAATATTTATTACATTTTTGTCTTTTTCTGGATTTTTATGATGTTTTTTTTTTATATTTTGTAGAAAAATAAATTAATTAAACAAATAGCAAAATAAAAGAAATAAAAAGAAAAATTAAAGAAAGAATATAAATAAAAAGAATAAGGCAAACCAGGGTGGGGTGTGGCCCCAAATCAGGAGGTATAGGCCTGGGAATTCTGGCCCAATTATTTGGAAATTGGTTGACTTTCTGGATCATGTATGATGCGTTTGACCAGGCGTAGGTGTTCTTCAGCTTCCAACCTTTAGATTGACCTCCAAGCGGACGTGGCATGTTGATGATGGAGGGACTATGGTGTACCTGGATGTTAGCGTAGCATGGAATTTCATATTGAAAAATAGCATTGAGATTTTGCCAGACCTGGGACTTGAACCCAGGTCTTGAGGATTATTCACGTCACATGTTACCAACTGAACCAAGCGCATTTAGTTAACATATAATAACACGTAAATATAATAAGTGAAACATAATGCTAATTGGTAAAAAACGCGCGAATTTCAAAAGGACCAATGACTATTGGACACGAGGTTGTCTTCTTCCCCACCCTGTAAAACAAAACAAAAGAGCAACGGTTTTTTCAGCGTTGCGTTAGGGGTGATTTAAGAAAATAGCGAATAGCTCCATTCTCAACATAAATTGGGCGCGATGGTATGGATCTTTTCGTCTCTAAGCACTGAGTTCAACCATAGTATTCAGAAGTCCCAATTTTTCTTCTACACAAAATCCCCAATTTCAGAAACCTGCAACCCTAATATTCAAACATGGCGAATTCGTATATATAGCACAAAAACACAATTGGACATATTGGTTAGCTTAGAAACATCATTACAAACAATAATCCATAAAGAAAAATGCAAAAGGATGCTTAATTCATGCTATGCGATGTGAGAATTTTTGAGGTACAGTTTGACTTAGGGGTACCAATTCAGGGGGTTTAAGTTGATGCTAATGATTGGGATGTGTCCAGCAATTGCCACTGAAGCTTTTGGAACAGGTTTTGAGGTTTGAATCGACCTCTAAGGAACTTTTCAGATTTGAGTTTTTTATGAAAAATTTCAAGAGTGCAATGGAGTTTGGGGCGCAGCTTGCAGTCTAAGATCATTAGGGTTATGATTCTGAGTATGTATAGAGCATGCTAGGTCAACAAAACTCCACAAAATCTCAAGCATTCATTGTTTTACATATTTGATTTCATGAAATCTTTTCCAAATCTTTTCCATGTGCATTTTGGTTCAAATCTGATCAATTCTCATCAAAACTTGCTTAATTAAGAAGTGCACGAAATATTGACCTTGGAATGTGCATAAAAAGATTTTTTTAGGTTAGGTTTATATTTTTCATGTATTAAAATGATTTAAATGAATATAAATTAATATAAATTCAAATAAATAATTAAAAAATATGAAAATACTTCCCTTTGGGCCTAGTGGTCGTGCATAGGCTTGGCATGAAGAAACTTGGAAGAAAAATAGGCCCATTTGCATTTTTAGGCCTTTTGCATCAATGTTGACTTTTCAAAATTCCCAAAAACTTTCCCAACTTACACAAGGCATAACTTGGTCAATTTTTAAGCTTTTCACATGTTCTTGGACATTTTGGAAAGGTCTTTGAGTCCTTTAACCAATGCCTTTGGTCCCATGTCATTTTGATTTACCAATCTCCAGTTATGGCCTTTGACTTAAAGTCACTTTTTGTTGACTTTTGAAAATGACCTATAATGTTGAAATTGATAACTTTTTGTGAGAGCATTTCTTGGACTTGAAACATGAAGATGAATTGTAGGAAATGTCTTTCTCTTCAAAATGAGCTTTGGATGGAATTTTTCTGATAATCCATGTGAAAGTTATGCCCTGGTCAATTTCAGTTGACTTTTTCAGCTGTCCAAATATAGTAACTTTTGCATCTTTGATGATTTCTGAGCCAAATCTTGAGAATCATGATCAAGCATTGATCAAATGATGTTTATGGCTTCAAAATGATATGTTGACCAAAAATTTGAACTTTTGACTGTCAGATGACCATTTTGCCCCTACAGTTGACTGTAGTGCAATCTAGGGTTTTGACTGTGCAATTTTGAGCTGAATGCCTTGAAACTTGACATGAGGATGCTTGACCATCTTTGTAGGCATATGAGACTTGATTGGGCCTTTGAAAAGTTCATTTGCTTGACCAGAACTCAAACCCTAGTTTTGACTGTGTAGGAGACAGTTGAGCTGCACAACCCTTGGGGCATTTTGTGACCTTGACTTGGCAATTTCTTGATGAATATGGGAGGGCAAATTTTGGGGTACAACACATGAAATTAAAAAATATCTAGAGGCCCGAGAATATCCGGAGGGAGCTTCGATCAATGATAAGAAGTTCCTGAGAAGGTTTACTGCTAAATTCTTACTCGGTAACGGAATCCTCTATAAGCGCAACAATGACTCTACTTTGCTTCGGTTCACAGACAAGAGTAAGGCAGAAAAGTTCATGGCTAATTTACACGAAGGTACCTTTGGCACTCATGTTAGTGGACACACGGTGGCTAAAAAGATCCTACGGGAAGGATACTACTGGTCCACCATGGAAGCGGATTGTTATCAACATTCACGAACTTGTCACAAGTGCCAGATCTATAATGACAAAGTACATGTGCCTCTGGTTCCTCTAAACATCCTGACTGCTCCTTGGCCCTTTGCAATGTGGGGCATTGACATGATTGCAGAGATCAAACGCACAGCTTCTAATGGACACCGCTTCATCTTGGTTTCCATTGATTACTTCACGAAGTGGGTCGAGGAAGCTTCATTCGCTTTTGTTACCAAGAAAGTTGTGGCCCGATTCATCAAACAAAACCTTATTTGTCGGTATGGTATCCCGAAGAGAATCATCACAGATAATGGTACCAATCTCAACAATACTATGATTACTGCACTATGCGCGTAATTCAAGATACAGCATCATAACTCTTCTCCTTGTCGGTCGAAGATGAATGGCGGTGAGGAAGCCGATAATAAAAACATCAAGAAGATCATACAAAAAATGACAGTGACCTATAAGGACTGGAATGAGATGTTACCATTTTCTCTCCATGGTTATCGTACCACGGCGCACACATCAACAGGGGAAACTCCTTCCTCTTTGGTATACGAGATGGAAGTTGTCCTATCAATTGAAGTCCAAATACCTTCTCTGAGAATCGTAAGGGATGCAGGGTTGAATGAAGATGAATGGATTCAAACTGGACTTGACCAGTTGAAGTTGATTAATGAGAAGAGGCTTACAATTGTCTGCCATGGTCAGATGTACCAAAAATGCATGATCAAAGATTTTAATAAGAAGGTCAGACGTCAGGTATATCGCGTTGGTGACTTGGTAATCAAACGTATCATACTACCACAAGGTGATCCCAGGGGAAAATGGACTCCTACATACGAAGGACCATTTATGATCAAAAACATATTTTCTGGTGGAGCAATGATCTTAACCACTATGGATAGTGACGACCTTCCGCATCCTATAAATGCGGACATAGTTAAAAAATACTACGCATGAAAAAGACCCGCTAGGTCGACTAGCCTAGGCAAATATTAGGGATAAATACAACAAAAAAATTTGTACACCTGGCAAGCTGGAAACCTGAAAGGGCGGCTTGGGCAAAAAAGGTATCCCGGTGGACTGAAAACCCGAAAGGGCGGTCCAGGCAAAAGTTAGAGATTTAAAGCGTATGACTATGTCCCATGGGATCACCTTACAGATAACCTTCAGTATCGACTGACAAACTCAAATGGTACTAATCAATCAAATCAGCTTCGGACGAAGCAGTAAGTGCATGAGACGCTCAGAGACATGAAGGCTATAGCAGAGTGGGAACCCTATAGGATTATTTTACATAGCTGTATTTTCTTTGTATCATTTTTAATTTTTATGATGACATTCTCTTACTAGGATGTTCGTCTCTTTGTACAAAAATACTTATTCAAGTTAATACAAAGATATTCCTTTAAAAGTGCAAAACTATCTGTTTTTCTTTTACTTTCCTGTTTTGTTTGCAAAAATGTCCCGTGATTATTTTTGAACATATGAATTTGAACGTAATTATTGTTTACAAATGAGCCAAAAAAGGGGGGAACAGAAAACTGAAAGACAATTATTAATGGCTTTAAGAAATAGGATGCTATCTATAGGCCATTCCATGAAATCCCCGCAGGTACTTTCTCCAACAGAAGCAGAAGCAAGGACATCCTTCTACAGGATCAATAGCGTATTCCCAGTGTGCAGTCTAATGGTATCAGGTACTCTCACATCCCCGACAGAGCAAAAACTTTGAGTTACCGCTCCAAAGATTCCCTAGTGAAAGTCGCCCAGCTTCTCAGGATTCCCCAGCAGGATTTCACGAAGTCCACAAGCAACGCACGGTGTTTCCCTTCCCCGACATATTTTATTTCTCTAATAATGGAAACCCATCCATCAACACTTCAACTTCAACAAAATATGAAGACTTACACTCCTCATTCCCAGCGGCAGTCAAGGATTTATTTTCCCCAATCCAACAACATTGCAGCAGAATAATTAATATGTTCATACATTGCATTCATACGTCATAGCATCGACAACACAAATTCATATAGCGCAATCTCATTTATTTTGAGAAACATCATTATGCCATGCATTTCATACATCATGGCATTGCATACAACTAACTCTTCACCTTTTCAGGAAAGATCAATCAACAGAAAATTATCATCAACAAATTTCTGACAAGACAGGATAACTATTTGTGGAAAAATCAATTACAGATCAATTCCCAAGAAATGACTGGTTGACTATCTACATAACAAATATTTCCTTCAGACCTCTACCGATTCATTTTAAATCTCTCAACGGTTTATCCTGATTCTTTCCCGCAGACATCTTCTCTGGTTAAGATAAATCGCTCCAAATATTTATTCTGATTCTTTTCCAGACCTCTGTTGGTTCAGTTTAAATCTCTCAACGGTTTATCCTGATTCTTTCCCGCATGCATCTTCTCTGGTTCAGATAAATCGCTCCAAAGATTTATTCTGATTATTTTCCAGACTTATGTTGGTTCAGTTTAAATCTCTCAATGGTTTATCCTGATTCTTTCCCATAGACATCTTCTCTGGTTCAGATAAATCGCTCCAAAGATTTATCCTGATTCTTTTCCAAACCTCTGCCGATTCAGTTTAAATCTCTCAACGGTTTATCCTGATTCTTTCCTGTAGACATTTTCTTTGGTTCAGATAAATTTCTCTATGATTTATCCTGATTCTTTCAAGTTAAAGAATATTCAAGACTTCTGTTGGTTCAGTTTAAATCTCTCAATGATTTATCCTGATTCTTTCCCTTAGAAATTTTATTTGGTTCAGAGAAATCGCTCTAAGATTTATTCTGATTCTTTCCAGTTAAATAATATTCAAGACTTCTGTTGGTTCAGTTTAAATTTCTCAATGATTTATCCTGATTCTTTCCCGTAGATATTTTCTATGGTTCAGATAAATCGCTCTAAGATTTATTATGATTATTTCCAGTTAAAGAATACCCAAGACCTCTGCTGGTTCAGTTTAAATCTCTCAATGGTTTATCATGATTCTTTCCCGTAGACATTTCGTCTGGTTCAGATAAATCGCTCCAAGATTGGTTCTGATTCTTTTCCAGACTTCTGCTGGTTCAGTTTAAATCTCTCAATGATTCATCCTGATTCTTTCCAAGTTAAAGATTATTCAGGACTTCTGTCAGTTCAGTTTAATTCAACCAAAGGTTTATTCTGATTCTTTTCCAGTTAAAGTCAAGTTTAGACTTAGTCTAATTTATGTCAACAATCACCTTTTGGATGACATCTATAAGCCCATCTCCGACAACACTCCATCATTTCTCCAAATGGAATCTTTAATCCCATTCCCTACACAATCAACTAACACATCATCGAGTGCAAATTTCTGGACACTCTAGTGTTCAATCATCTTCCACTTTCAAGCTACGAACGAAAAACATGTCAATCTCACTTTTCAAGTTTAAGAAGATTGAACAGGGGCAGTTGTTGAACCCCAAAATTTTCCCTCCTATTTTTCATTCAAGATACTATCCTAAGGTTTCTCGAATACTCAATTTGGCTCTGAAGTTGATCAAACAGATTCTCTTCCTAGGCAGTAAGTCAACAATTAGGGTTTGGTATTTCTCAAAGAAAATTGAGTCTTCAAGGTTTCAAATGGTCTTCATAGATCTTCATGTCTCTTCAAGGATGTTCGTGCCAGTTTTCAAACTTTGCATTGCAAGTTTGCTCAGTCGATGGTTCAGATGATTGAAAATGACTGCATTGACCCAAAAATCGACCTTTGCGAGATCAAGTTCAAATGATTGTAACTTCTTCATTATTTGATACTTTTGAGAGGTTCTTTTTGCGTATGACTCTCCTTGACGTCATCTCCAATTTCTCTTAACAAGTCAAGAGTTGATTACATGCGAAAGATCATCAGAAAATTTGAATACTTTAGAGGTCATTTTGCAAATTTGACCTAATCACGAGAAATTCTTGTCCAATTTTCAAGGTTCATAACATCTTCAATTTTCAATGTATCAAAGTGATTCTTTTTGCGAAGAATCACAAATAGCATTGTCTATGAGATTACTTCAATGATCGAAGTCAAAATGCGTTTGGAAGATCATGAAACTTATTGAAATTCTATAGGAATCTCTTGACTTTAGAATGTTATTAACTTCTAGATGTTGATTATTATGTTGAGATAACTCATTGAAACAAGAGTTTGAGTTTGAAGGTTCATAGATAGTTTGTCATCCGTACTTCAAATCGTTTGCGTTTGAATGATAACGATTATTGGATCAAAATTCTTAAAGGCACGATTCATAGTATTGGCACGTATTTCAAGTTATTATGAATTGAAGATATGGATTTTAATGAAAAGGATTCGAGGATCCATTCAAATAATTCTTTTGACTTCGGCCTAATTCAAGCATGTGAGGGATAATTCATTCACATGAATTTGTTTCAAGATATTCAAGAGAATCAATATGCTTATGGCGCAAGTTTGTATATTTGGGGAAAAATCATTCATGAGAATTGTTTCGAATTCAAGGCAAGGCATTCATCAACTTCATTCATCTTCATTCAAATTTCCAATCTTTCTTTAAAATCAATCACAAGTGCAACATCAATTCCAATTCCAAATTCAAGACATTCATTTCAAGTTTTCAAGAATTCATGATTCAATCCTATAGGAAAATACAAAGCATTATTCAAGGCATGTTTCAAAGATTCAATTCTCACTCTTTTCTCAAGAGGCATTTTAAGTTTATAGGCCACAAAGAAGGATCCAAGTTGTGCTCATAATTTAAATTGTATCAAAAAGGAATATTCAAGTTTTGCAAGTTTTGTAGAAACAAATTCAAAATGATTCAAGAATGCAAGATTGCAACAAAGCTTCATTGTTTAAATTTACAAAGTAAATTGGAATTCATTGTTTAAATTTACAAGTGAATTGGAATACATTTCACAAGTTTCTAAACCTCAAAATTCAAATCACAAATTCACAATGTCACAAAATTCCTAACAAAGTACTAAACTACAAAGGAATTTCTTCATCATCAAGCTTTGTTCAAGTATTTCAAGTCAATCTTCGTCAATTCTCCCTATCGTCCAATTTGCTCATACATGGAAACAAAAAAAAAGAAGAATATGTTAGCAAGAAATCAAGAAGTAAACAATGGAACGTAAACAGGAAATTTCCAAAGTTTCATCATAAGGGTTTGCATCGGGAATCAGAAAAAAGGGGGGTGTCTTAATTGCATTCAAGCAACCCAGCCTCATAGAAAAATCACAATCTAATCATTGGCCCAAAGCAATATCTTCATTGCAAATCACAAAAATATATATTTCTTTTAGGTTCACAAAGAATATACTGTAAAAAAAAGAAGAGAAAATCGAGCCTACATTGCTGTAAAGAGTGACAAAACACAAGAGAACAAATACTGTCAAAAAGCAGACTGCATTGCAGCCTGCATTGCAGCCCAAGTCTGTATCAAGAAAAATAGTCCAGCAATTGCATAAAATTGGCAAATAAGAAAACTGCAACAAAAAGGAGCAAAGCAGCATAACAAATCTGTTCAAAATCCATATCCTTTTCCCCCTAAAAGTTATTTTCAGGTGAATATAAGGAAGACAGTAACACAATAAAAGGGATCGGTTTTTTTTCCATCAAGAAAAAAAGGGAGAAAAACAGTTTTCTTTGACAAACAAAGCATCCATCATCCCAACAACAAGTCTCATCATTTTTTCCATCACTGTATACACAAAAACCAAATAGAAAAACAGACGCACATAGAAATCATAACAATCTTGAACTTATTCTCATCATCTTCCCAAAAACGCCATACCCTTCAAAAAAACCAGAAAAAACCAGAAAATACATAAGAGTGAGAATCAGCTTCCCCATCAAGGAAAAAAATCGCGAAGCCACTAGCCACAGAAGTACGCGATTTTCTCGAAAGAAGATCTGATCGATAAGTCTTCACATCTCTCTGCATTCATAGAAATCATAAGTGTTAAATCTGTCTGCATGCGTTTTTGTTATAATCAAATAAACATAAAAAAAATATAGTACAGTAAAAAAATTTGTTTAACACAGAAAAATAACTTACCTCTTCAACCCCTCTCTCCTCCAACTCACAATCTCACGATTCTTTGTAAAAGATTCAAACCAAAGTAATACTCTCTCAACTGTGTTATTTCCCACGACTTCGACCATCACGACAAAGACAACATTACCTTTTTCCAATTTCGATCTCCAAGTTCACAAAATAGAAGAAGCACCTTTATAAACCCTAACCCAAAATTCTCATGGAACTAGTTCGAAACATCAATAAATTAGAGTAAACATTTAGCGATGTGAAGTAAATCGCGCATGGGCAAGGCAAACAAATGGAAACCAAACATCAAAAAAACTTTATCCCAATAGTTCCTGCATGTGAAGGATGGTGTTAAGCTTCCTAGTTACAGGGGGATAATATCAACATTGATACGGATGAGAGAGGAAGTCGGGAATAGAATTGTAGTAGGGGAAGGTCGGGTTAGCAGAGAGGAGATGAATTTCGATGGAGAGGAAGAGTATGGGTTTTGTTTTACGTTATAACATAGATCCAAGAGAAAACAATAATAATAATTAATTTTTTCTTTCTTTCCCGATAACTAACCGCCGCGGCGCCCTTGTTATGTTTAGGGTTTCTCCAAAAAAATTCCTTTATTCAAACCCCCAACCGGGTCAGCCCATTGTGTTACAGGACCATTCAACTATCCATTTTCCCTTTTTTGTAGTAATATATGCGTTAGAATAATGAATGAGTGAATGGTGCAGTTGGTTAAGGCGTGATGCTTTGGAGGAGAAGTCCTGGGTTCGAGACCCCCTGGGACATTTTCCTTTTCTTTTCTGAGTTTAGTTTCTTCTTTTTGGAAAATAAAAAAAAAAGTTCTTGGGCTCTAATCTCTAAAGCCCATTCGTTCAAAAAATTAGCATCACCCCCATGTCCAGTTTAACATCACCTTTCTATTTTGTTTTGTTTTAATAATTAGTTTGACTTATTTGTTTTACTAATTTAATAAATCATGTAGTTTTGTTAGATAATTTTCTTAATTAGCTTAGTTCTAAATTTAATTTAGGGAAAATTTGTAAATAATTTTACTAATTAACTTTTTCTTTAGTCTTAATTTGTTTGTCTTCATAAAAAATACCAAAAGACAAAATATACATACATTTGATTAAATTTCTTTAGTTAATTATTTTCTTTAATATAATAGAATTTTATTTTTCTTTCCAAACTTTTCAAACAAATACCAATAATTTTATTTCCATACTTTGTTAATTAATTTTTACTTCATAGATTGTTGTAGTTTAATTAATGGTTCAATTCGATTTGGTTGTATTAATTACCTATTTGGACTTTTAATCGCATTAATCCATCCCTATTGGTAAATTTGTACCGCCATTCCCGAAAGCTCTGTAATAGCATAGAATTTTAATTTCCGCAATTTACTGTTTTCCTTATACTATATAGTAATTAGGCGTGTATGGCAAGATTTAAAATCAATCGCTAGATAACCCTAATCAAACAATAAATTAACTTGAATCATACACACTTTCACACGCGCACCTCTAGGATAACCTCGCTTGTTGCCTCGAAAAAAAAGTCATGTCCCTCGAATATGGGACGCTTTAGCAAAGACCCTTCGATAAAAAGATTCTTGTCCCTCGATGTCCCTCGATGTTGCCTTTGGTAAAACGATCTAGTCCCTTACGAAAATTGTTAAAGCGTCTCACAAGTTTCCTTCTATGACTGTACGGTTGACCTGCGCCTGTCCTATCACATCCAACGATGGGGCTTCTTACCAAATCAATGGTAAGATAGAAACATCTAAAGGAGGAGGAAAAGAACATTAGACCTTTTGAGTAGGTAGGATGCTCTTAGTTTCTCGCTTGCTCACAAAAAAAACATTTTATACACCAACACTCTCATTTTGAAACATTTTTAAAAAAGACAAGTTCTTTGTACGTGTTCTTATAGAACAGAGAACCATTATAAAGACACTTTTTCAAAATACTTTCAAAAAACACACCACAAGCACATTTTCAAACAAAAGCAAGTGATATAGAAAGCAACTAAGAGTCCGTAGATAACTACGGATGAAAAGGGTGATAACACCTTCCCTTTTCATAAGCTACCCACCGAACTCAAGAAATAATCTCGAAAGGTCTTTCCTGTTCTTTTCAACCTTTCCTTATTGGATAAAAGAAAATTCGGTGGCGACTCTTGCTATCCGCAACAATTGCGCTCAAACGCAAAACAACCAAGTCGGTTATGTCTCCGTATCACACCCTCCCTTTTTACTTCAATCATAGGCCTATTATTGTTTTTTTTATTATTCTGATTTAACAAAAAATATAGCTTTGGGCCTTGCATTCTTTTGACACCCTCCAAATTCATTTTACTAACGTCAGGCCCAATTGTTTTTTTATATTTTCTTTTCTTTTATTTATTTAGTTCATTTAATAAAAAATACAAAATATATTTTCTTAAATAATTAGATTAAAGATATTTTAATTCTATCATTTTTATATTTTTATTTTTACTTCATTTATTTATTTTTAAAACAAACCTCAAAAATATGTTCTAACAATTAATTTCTCTTTTAAATTTTTAGAGTTAGGTTTTTCTGTATTTAAATTATTTTTTGTTTTGATCAATGAAATTAATTTTTATCTCAGTTTAATTCATTTAGGTCTACTAATTTATTTTAAAATATTAATTAATTTAATTAGGTTAATATTAAAACCTTTTTCCATCAAAAATCACACAAAAACAAATTCTTTTATTTTCTTCTTCACCTTTATATTTTGTGAATTTTATTATTATTCATATTCAATAGTTTGTAATAGATAATTAGGATTTATTGCTTTCCTCCCCTCATTCACAAAATTGTACCCCCTATTTCCAAAGTGTTGTAATAGTGTAGGACATTTAAATTCCGCAATTTACCGTTTTCCTTATTATTGTTAGTAATTAGGGTTTGCATGATAAGATTAAAATCAAAATATTAGACAACCATAATTTCAAGATAAATAATTGTATCAAATACACCTTGCACACATGCACCTCTAGGGTTAACTTCACTTGTTGCCTCGGATATAAACAGTCATGTCCCTCGAACGTGAGATGTTTTAGCAAAGACCCTCGAATAAAAGACCGTAGTCCCTCGATGACCCTTCGATAAATAATCTTAGTCCCTTACAAAAAATTGCTAAAGTATCTTACAAGTTTCCTTCTATGACTGTATGATAACTCACACCCGTCCCTCACATCCAATGATACGGCTCCCTACCAACGAATGGTAAAGTAGAACTATCTAAAGGAAGAGGAAAAGGATAAAGACTTTTTGATTAGGTGGATTTCTCGTAATTGCTTGCTCAAAAAACCATTTTGACACCTCACACTTTCAAAAACAAACATATTTTCAAACAATCTCCTTTCAAACAAATATTTTCAAAACAAACATTTTGTATGCGTTCTCAACGATACGAGAATCATTACAAAGTTTGTTGCACTAAGGCGTTTTTTTTCTTCAAAATATTTCCAAAATAAACATTTTGTATACATTCTCAACAATGCGAGAATCATACAAAATTACCATTTTCAAAGCATCTCCAAACATTTTCAAACATACATAAAACACAACATTTTAAAGTGAGCTACAATTAAGAGCCCGTAGATAACTACGGGTGAAAAGGGTGTTAATACCTTCCCTTTTCATAACCTACCCCCCGAACTCAAGAAAATTCTCAAAAAGTCTTTCCTGTTCTTTTCACCCTTTCCTTTATTGGATAAAAGAAAAGTCAGTGGAGACTCTTGCTATCTGTAACATTTGGAATAAAACGCAAAACCCCAAGTCAGTTCTCCCACCTTATCACAGAACTGGCGACTCTGTTGGGAATATATTATTCTAAAAGTGAGGTTACCTTAAGAGATAGATCACCTTTATTTTCTTTACTTGTTTTCCTTGTTTGTTTACATTTTGGGTTTATGCTTGGGTTTATTTCTTGAAAAGATCTTATACCCGGATCTAGGGCATATTAGGTAAGTAGCAATAGATCATGGAAATTGTACGATGTAGACTAATATGGTTGAAGTGATGGCTATATTAGTGTGACACATTTGTTGGTACCGATTTCCCTTAAGTTAAACCAAGGAGAATACGGGGCCGTTGTGTGGTGTCATGAAGCACTAACTGACTGTAGAACCTTAGTTGAACAACTTGGCCATTAGAAAGTAGTGAGATAGAGGCTTCGATGCAGACTGAAGTTGGTTGATACTCGATACTACACTCATTGAAATTGGAATTTCGGGATATTTCGGTTGCTAAAACAGAAGCTTGTGCTGAAACAATGCCCGATGAAGAAAGATTAATGATATTGAGATTCCTTAGAACCCGGTTACTTCTTTTAGGACAGGTTGAACCAACTAAACTTCAAGAGGGTACTTACCTATAAACACCATGCAAGCCTAAACATAAGGCCTTGTGTGTTTTGTTTGTGTATGATTATTTGTTCATGACATCATAACATCATGCCATAGCATTTTCACTAACCATTTCAAGGACCTAGGGATTTATCTTTGTTCTATTTTATAGGTTATGGCTGCCGCTCGCAGAAATACCATCTGAATCAGCTTTGTAAGGGTGCCTCCTCAACTCAAAGAGTTAGCATCAAGGGTTCCTGAGAATTCTCTGTTCACCAAAAGATATGGTCGACTTCTCAATCTTGTAGCCTCAAGCTTTAAATAAGACATGATGTGTGTGCTCTTTCAGTTCTTTTATCTTGTACATCATTGTTTCACCTTTCCTGATTATCAATCGGTGCCCATAATGGAAGAATTCTCTCAACTATTGGGATTACTCGTTCTTGATCAAATTCCCTTCACCGGTTTAGAGAAAGATCCATAACCTGAAGAAATTGCATTAGCCCTACATTTGAAGCGGTCTGACATTGTAGCTAATTGGGAAAAAAGGAGCGGAGTCAAGGGTTTCCTAGCTAAATTTATATTAGAGAAGGCTCGACTTTTTTTGGATGATATGGATTTTCAAGATTTTGAAGAAGTCTTGGCTCTTCTAATCTATGGTTTTGTATTGCTCCCTAATCCAGACCAACTCATAGATGTGAATATTGTCAAGATTTTCCTTTCTCGTAACCCTGTGCCTACTTTGCTCAAAGACATTTTGCATACTCTTCACGTACCATGAGGAGGAGAGAGGCTCTTATGTTTTACATACCGTTACTATCTAGGTGGTTTATTTTGCACCTCCCCTGGTCGGTATTGAAGAACGAACAAGGCTTGAGGTGGTCTCAAAGGATGATGTCACTCTCTTATTAGGATATTTATTGGTGTTCCCGATCTCTGGAGGATGTTACTATCATTAACCTTTATGGGAAATTACCTAATTTTCAACTCTTGGCATTAGGGGAGGTATTACTTATAACCCTTCTCTGGATATACAACAATTTGGTTATGCTCGAAGAGATGGTCCTTATGATGCCCTTATCCATGGTATTATGTTCGACTACGAGAACGATATTCAAGGTTATCGTCAAAGATTTATACGAACTTAGGGCATGGTAAACAAGGATGATAGCAAGACTTTGGGACATAATAACTCTATTCCTTTAGAGCCTTATCTCAAATGGGTGCAAGCTCATGCTCAAAATATCATGATACCATATCCAGCCATCCTACCAGTGATTATGGAGCCCATTGCCGAAGGGGATATTGCTTATACCATTCTCCATCCTGAAATTTCTACAAACCTCGAAGATTTGTAGACGTCGTGTGTTTTACCCCAAAATTTTCCCTCACATTTTTCTTCAACTCATTCTTCCAAGACTTCTCAGACACTCAAGGGCTGACTAGTCAAGATGCTCCTCCTAAACCAAAGGACTACAAATAGGGTTTGAAGTTTCTCAAGGAAATTTGGTTTGAAAAGGTCTCAAGTAGTTTCCTTGGTTCTTCATAGGTCCTCAACAAGGTTCATGTCAAGTTTCAAGTCCTACATCACAAGTTTGCTCAGTCAATGGCTCGAATGTTTGAAAATCAACTATATTGGTCAAAAAGTCAAATGTGGTCAACATACAGTCAAACTTCAAGATTTTTGGTCAACATCAAAATTTTGAAGTGATATTCATCATTTGATCAAGGATTGATCATGATTCCTCAAGGAAACTCCTCAGATCATCAAAAGTCAAGAATTGTCAAATTAGGGTTTCTTTAGGAGAAGTCAACTGAACTTAGACCAAGCATAACTTTCACGTGCTTCATCAACTTTTCCCAAACCAAAGCCTATTTGAAGAAAACTCAATTATTTACAAATTTGTTTTTATGCTCAATTCCAAAAAGTTCTTCATTTGAAAGATATGACCTAATACACTATAGGTCACTTTCAAAAGTCAGCAAAAGACACTTTTTGTCAAGGCAACTTACATCAAGATAATGTCTCCAAATTCAAATATTATAAAAGAGAAACTGTAGAGTACATCTTTATATTTTCAAAAATTCAAATATCACCTTCAAAAGATGAAAATTGAGCAAGTTATGAGTTGCACAAGTTGGGAAATTTTTAAGAAATGCATGAACTGCTAAATGTGCAAACTTGAAATTTTGGACTTGTGGCCTAACTTTTCGGACTTCAAACATGTACATGACCTTGCAAAAGAATCCTAAACCCACTCTTACCTTGTCTTGTATTTTCATATTATTTTATTTATATTTATTTTGTTTTTATTCAAATAAATGCAAAATAAATTAAATAAAATTACAAAAATTATGGGCTATGCATATGGGCTGGATTTGATTAATTTTGAAGCCCATTAATTCTTTCAAGCCACACACAAGTTATCTAGGTTCATTGCACATTCAATAAGGGCAAGAATCAATCAAAATGGCAACTTCTTAATGTGTTTTATTCTTGTCTCAAAGACCATGAATGCTTTGTTCCTTGACATACATGTTCACTCCTCTCCTGCCTCTCTATAAATACACAAGTTTAAGATCACAAAGGGACAACTAATTTTTGCACACAAAAGCCTTCTCAAAATTCTCTAAAAAATCAAAAAGTTGGTGAAAATCGTGTCTCACTTTCCAGCCCATACCAGTCCAAACCAGTGATCAAACATCACCCCCTGAGTTTCCCAGGAGTCCTCCAGAGCCCAGGTCCAAGACTCACACATCCCGGATCCTCCTCATACCCTCCTACGGTCTTGATAAAATTTAAATTTTCAAAATCTCTGAATATGTGATTTGAATCAGTTTTATGCACGCATTCATATTGCTATTGATGTTTTGAGTAAATCTAACGGGTTCGATCCAACTACAAGGCGTTTTGTATTTTTCTTGTTTTTATCTTTTTAGATCCAATGCTAAGGAGATCTGTACGCGCATCATACACCTCCAATTCCTGACTATCATATCTAATCAAGCATGATCGGAATGCCTCAACTGCACACCCCACCGTGCACCTTCAAGGAGCCTCTCGCATCCCAGCCAACGCAACCTCCCGGGCTCATTAGTTGTGGGCCTAAGGATTCTATTTTTTTTTTTGAACCCCTCTAACCCCTTTTTGCAGCGAGGCCCATTTACGTTTTTTTTAGTATTATTTGTTTTGCTTAATCAATAATTTTTTAATCAATTTCCTTTAATCAATGAAAATCATAAAACCACAATTTTGTACCCCAAAATTTGCCCTCCCATATTCTTCAAAGTTTTGGCAAACATCCTCCTCAAATGGTTGAAAGTCTACTCAAGGGCTACACTGTCAAACCATCCTCCTAAGCCAGTCAAACTAGGGTTTTGGTTCTTGCAAAGAAGTTGAAGTTTTCAAAGGCTCAATCAAGTCTCCTATGCTCATAAACATTGTCAAGCACCTACATGTCAAGTTTCAAGGCTCACAAGGTCAAGTTGCACAGTCAAAAACCCTAATTGCTCAACAGTCAACTGTAGGGGCAAAATGGTCATTTGGCAGTCAAAAGTCAAAATTTTTGGTCAACATCTTATTTTGAAGCCACAATCATCATTTGATCAATTCTTGATCATGATTCCACAAGAATGGCTCAAAAATCATCAAGGTGTCAAAAGTTTCTATTTTTGGACAACTAAAAAGTCAACTGTAACTTGACCAAGGCATAACTTTTTCATGGTTCATCAGAAAAATCCCATCCAATGCTCATCTTGAAGGGGAAGACATTTCCTACAACTCATCTTCACACTCCAAGACAAAGAAATGCTCTCACAAAAAGTTATCAATTTCAACATTATAGGTCATTTTCAAAAGTCAACAAAAAGGGACTTTAAGTCAAAGACCATAACTTGAGATTGGTAAATCAAAATGACACGGGACCAAAGACATTGGTTAGAGGACTTCAAGACCTTTCCAAAATGTCCAAGAACATGTTCATAACTTCAAAATTGAGCAAGATATGCATTGGAGAAGTTGGGATATTTTGTGAAATGGCCAAAATCAATTATCCTTGAAACTTCATTTTTGACAAAAAGGGCCCACTTTTTCCATTTGATTCAGCTTGGCCATGCTTCCCACGTGTCCCACAAATTATTTCAAGATTTAAAATTATTTTTTTCATTTTTATTTGATTTAATTCATTTTAAATCATTTAAAATCAAATAAAATCAAAGAAGTTAATTAAGGGGATATTTCTTGTATTGAAATGCTTTGATACATCATCATGATCATTCCAATTTCGTGCAAAGGTCTAAATGAAGCAAGAATTCAAATTTTGGCTCAAAAATGGAAAGTGCTTCAATGGAGTTTATGGAAAATCCCAAGCATGAATGCATTGCATTATTGGCCTTAACTCTGATCAAAACACATTACATAACATGTATGCAAGCTAACACAAGAAAATTCACGACCTAAGAAGCTCAAAAACGGCCGGAGAGAAACTCAAAAAACTGTCAAAAAGTGGGAGACCTAAAGCTATCTTGCAGGCCTTTCCATACAAAACTGAAGACGCAGCTTCCTTCCTGGCAACGCCTTGAAGCCAACGTGACCATTGCCAAGCCCTAAGACCTCCTATACATCACTGTAAGTCATCACAAACTCGTCTCTGAGCATGAATCTTGAACTCCCTATTCTTGCGTTTTTCCTCAAAAAAGCTGGCATATTCATGTTCCTTGATCAATTTCCAACATGATTGCATTAGCCAATTTCATTGTTAGGCCCTGAATCGTGGTGCCCGATTCTAGGGTTCACGTTTCTTCGTTTTAGGCGTTTTTGTTTCAGGTTAAATCAAGGCCATCCAAGGGCATAAGTGAGATCAGTGGACATAGACGAGATCATCCATGGCTTTAGGTGGTGTTTTCATGGCCTGAGGACCATTTTTGAAGCAGCCTGCGAACTTTCCTGCGGATAGAAATCCGCAGGTAAAAAAACCAGTGTCCAAGGAAGAAGACGCTGACGCGTCTCCTCCTCATTCGTCCGTTTGAAATAAGCGCGCTTTTCTTTTTTTTTCCAGGGGAATATTTGATTTACTAATATAATATATATGCGTTATTATTGTTTCAATTAAGACATGCAGCTCAGATGGCAACGCATCAGTGGATTCCTCCAAAGGGCAAGAGTTCAAGTCCTGGTTCTGGCCTTTTTCCACCTTTTCCATAATTAACTTTTTTCCTTTATTTATATTTTTATTCTAATTTAATTTATGTTCAAATAATTTTCTCATGCATTTAAAAACTCACAAAAATATTTTCCTTTTGCATTTTAATCAGAAAAATGTTTATTTAATTTTTGACAATAAAAATAATATTTTTGCATGCATATTTTAATTAATTGTTAAATAATCATTAATTTGAATTTTATTTGCTTTTAATTATCAAAATTGATCCAAAAAAACACCAAAAAAATAATTACTCTATCATTAAATTAATTTAACTAACATTTTCATAAAAAACAAAAAAAATATAATTAACACTTTTTATTATTATTTATTATTTTGTAAATAAACCATAATTGAACTAGTTTTTTAATTAGGCCATTTTAACATTTTAATAATTAAAATAGATTTAGATTTAGGTTAACCTAGAATTTTATTTCTTTTTCTATTTTATTTTCATAAAATATAAAAAAAAAACAAAAATATATTTTCTTGTAATTAAAATAATTAATTAGTCATTGATCAGTTTCTAATTTCATTTAATTACCAAAAAAGACAAAAAAATTAATTCCCTTTTCTTTATTCGCGCGTATTTAATTTGTTCGATTATTATGTAAGTGCTCCGGATATGTAATAGTAAATAGGACCTTTTACTGTTTTTTTTATTTTCCGCACTTATTTACTTAAAACGGGTCTTTGTAAAGATTTGGCGATGTATAGACCCGCGCCTTGTAATAGCATAGGATTTACGTTTTCCGCAATTTACTTTCCGCACCCCCTTAACTGTTAACTTGTATGAAAGAATGCATGCTAATTAAAAACAAGCGTAGTTCACCGTGCCATGATCAAAGATAACATAAACTGAAAATGACACACAAATTCACACACCACTTCTAGGGTACGCCTCGCTGTTGCCTTACCTTCGAAATGTGGTCATCGAGTGCAGGACGTTTTAGTAAGTCCTTATGTCCATGACATGATCCAGTTGCCTCGAAATGGTTGCCTCGGAATTAAAAAGGATCAATGGCATAAGGGTAGCTTCTAAGGTGTCCTACCGTTGCTCTGGTGACCACACTGTCCCTACAAACGAATTGACCCGAACACCTCCAACGGTGGTGCTACCTATCTCTCAATGGTGGGATGGCACTACCTTAAGGACATTTACACAGCCTAATTCCTTAGGGTAGGTAGATGACTCATAGGTACTTGCTCTATTCAAAAACAAATCAAAACTCTTTTCACACCTTACACTTTCAAAAAGTTTTCAAACAATACTTCATACACTCTTGAGGACTGATACAAGAGTTACCTAGAAGTTTTCAAACGAACTTTTTTCAAAACCCACACACATATTTGAAAAGCAAACATTTTTGAAAACATAAGAGCAAGTACCTAAGAGCCCGTGGATAACCACGGATAGAAAGGGTGCTAACACCTTCCCTTTCTATAAATCTACCTCCCGAACCGAGAAACATTCTCGAATAAGGAATTTTGCTGTGCTTTTGTCCTTTCCATGTTGGAGAAAATAAAAGACGGTGGCGACTCTTTCTTCCGCGACATTTCGCGAAACCAGTGTTAAACAGTCAGTTCCAGATCCACCGATCATAGAACTGGCGACTCTGCTGGGGAGACCTTAAAGTGAGGTGTACCTTAGGATAGTTCATAACTGTGTTTTCAATTGTTGTGCTTTGTTTGCTTTATTATTGTGGGTTGCATCGGAGTTACAAAGATCCTAACCCGGATCTGGGGATACCCTGTTAGGTAGCTTAAGCTGTGAGGGACCTGTCCGGCGTAGACCGACATGGGTGAAGCAGTGGCTACGTTGGTGTGGCGCCTTGGTCTGTACCGATATCCCTTGTGTCGCAACAAGGAGAATATGAGTCTTCTGAGGAGTCATTAAGCACCAACCGACCTTAGAACCTTAAATGACTCAACTTGGCCAATAGAACAGTAGCAGTATGCTACGCCCATTGAGGCTAAACTCTCGTAATGGTTCTGGCCGCAAGAAAAGTTTGCGATGCTGGAGTTATGACCGATTGAGGGTAGTCAGTGATATTGGGATCCTCTAGAACCCGGTTACTTTTGATAGGACAGGTCCTAACCAACAAACTGAAAGAGGGTAATACCTAGACCTCATGTTGGCCTAAACTCTAAGGGTTGTGGTGTGACTTGTGTGCCTTATCATGTTTGCCTATGTGAATATTTGTGGTGTGCTTTATCATAACATCATGCCATCATAACATTGCATGCATCCTGCATAAGGACTGACCATTTCAAAGACAAGAGGGTTCACCTTTGCTCTGTTTTGTAGGACATAATGATGCCTATGCGAAGGAACACTATCCGGTTCAATTTTGTTCACCCACCTGAGTTGCTTGAAGAGTTGGTTAGCAGAATTCCAAACACTACTTCCTTCATCCAGAGGCATGGTTCTCTTCTCAGTTTAGTCACGGCAAAGTGGGACCAACAACTGATGGGTGTCCTGACCCAGTTTTATGACCCCCTGTACCAATGCTTCACCTTTCAAGACTTCCAGTTGGTCCCTACCCTGGAAGAGTTCTCTGATTTGCTTGGCATCCCTATCTTGGACCAGACTCCCTTCACTGGTTGGGAAAAGGCTCTTAGACCTGAGGAGATTGCAGCAGCCCTTCCTTTGACCAACAAGGAAGTGATGGACAACTGGGTGACTAGAAGCGGAGTTAAGGGCTTCTTGGCTAAGTTTCTGATTAGCAAAGCTAACAGTTTCTGGAATGACTTAGACTTCAGGGCGCACGAGGACATTCTGGCTCTCTTAATCTATGGTCTAGTCTTGTTTCCTAATCCTGATAACTTCATTAACGTCACTGCCATAAGGATCTTCATGTCTCGGAACCCTATACCCACTCTCTTGGGTGATATCCTGCAACAACTCTATGCTCGTACTGCCCGAAGACGAGGAACTCTGTGGTGTTGTACTCCTTTGTTGGTGAGGTGGTTTATTTCGCACCTCCCTAAGTTCGTGCTAAAGAACCAAGAAGGAAGAGGCTGGGCTCATAGGTTAATGTCTCTCACTGATAGTGACATCATTTGGACTCTCAGAGGTTTGGATGAGGTAGCTGTTATTGATCGTTGCGGATAGTATCCTAATGTTCCATTGATTGGCACTCAGGGCGGAATCTCTTATAATCCATGTTTAGCTCTCCGTCAGTTTAGAAGAGCAAGAAGAGCAGGGCCTCATGAGGTGCGGGTGCCTCACATCAGTTTTGAGTTTCAGAAAGATAGTGACGAACTGCGCCGTAGATTCATCAAAGCTTGGGACAGAATTCACAAAGCTGACCCACAAGAGTTGGGACCGAAGACTTCCCTACCAATGGAACCCTATTACAAGTGGGTGCGCGTCCGTGCTCAGAAGTTAGGTATGCCATATGAAGCTGTCAGGCCTATCGTTCTTGAAAGTCCTGATGAAGATGGCATTCCTCCAACTGTTCTCCCTCCTCAGATACTCATTGATGTTGATACACTAAAGAGGTCTTGGGCGCAACTACAGGAAGAGCGGGATTGTTATCGAGAAAAGTTCAACGAACAGGAACAGAAGATCCAGAAGCTGACCAAGCAACTGGAGAACGAGCGGGCCCTAAATGACTATATCCGTACTGAGAAGAGGAGGCCAAGGGAGCACTGATGGGCTTTGGATTGTTTCTTTTACAGCTTTATTTCCCTTTCAGTATTTTCACTCTTGTAACGCCTAAGGGCAGATTGTTGAACAATTCAAGTTTGAATCTAATAAAGTGTGTTCCTTTTGTTTACAAAGTTGACTCCCGATTGTCTTTGAAAACATAATTCATACGCACTTCATTCATCATATGCATTACAGGTACCCTTTTCCTACAGGTTGCTTAATCTTCTTCGCTGTTTATTTCAGCACTCCAGCATCATGAATCCTGAACTCACTACCGAGCAAGCTATCAAGGCCCTCCAGGCCCAAAATGCCCAATTTCAGGAGATGGTCATGAACTTGGCCCAGGGACAACAAGAGCTGAAGGCTTTTCTCCTGAAGAAGAATAAGAAGAAGAAGAGGACTGTGCTATTCAACACTGGGCGCAGACTCGGGAACACATTGCAGAATGAAGCTGAAAGGACTACTCCATCTGTGGGGGAAGGTAGTCACCAAGGGAGAGAGGTCCCTAGTCCTGTGGTCTCTGACACTGAGACAGACTTCAATGACGAACAGTACCCTCCTGCTGAGGACCGGTACAAACAACTGGAGGACAGGTTAAATGCTATGGAGATTCAACGTGTGCCTGGGTTGGATTTCGGAGACTTGGGTTTATCTTCTGGGGTGGTGATCCCACACAAGTTCAAGGCGTCTGCCTTTGTGAAGTATGACGGGGCTTCCTGTCCCAAGATGCACCTCCGTTCTTATGTAAGGAAGATCCAGCCTTACACAGCAGACAGGAACTTATGGATCCACTTCTTCCAGGAGAGTCTTTCAGGGACTCACCTCGAATGGTTCTATCAGCTGGATGGGACCAACATTCGTAACTGGGAGGATCTGGCCACTGCTTTTTACAAGCAATATCAATATAATTCCGACCTTGCTCCTACGCGTACCCAACTCCAGGGTATGTCGCTAGGATCGGGTGAAGGTTTTAAGGAGTACGCACAGAAATGGAGAGATCTGGCTGGCAGGGTGCAGCCACCATTGACGGACCGGGAGCTGGTGGATATGTTCTTAGGGACCCTATCTGGTCCATTCTTCAATCATCTCATTGGTAATTCCTCTGCTGGGTTTACTGACCTGATCCTGACTGGTGAGAGGATCGAGGCTGGTATAAAATCGGGAAAGATACAGAAGGGTGCCTCCTCAAATGCTGAAAAGAAGCCCTTCAAGAAGGAGGCAAGTGTTGTGTATGGTCCAAGAAGGCAGGACAAACCTGAACGCCGCCAAGCTGTCAACGCGGTGGTTATTTCTAAGCCTGCTGCTGCTCCACAACAGTACAACCAACCCCGAGCTGAGAGGCCTAAACGGCAGTATACTCGGCTCAGCATGACTCTCTCTCAGATATTACCGCAACTGATGTCAACTAGCCTGGTAACTGTCAAAGAGGCTCCGAAGATGGTAAACACAGCATCTCCGAAATACAACCCCAACGCCCGCTGCGCTTATCACTCTGATAGCCCGGGACATTCTACTGATGATTGTTGGGCCCTGAGGAATAAGGTTCAGGACCTTATTGATGCCAAGGAGATACAGTTCAAGGCGCCCGAGAGGCCAAATGTTGTGACCGCTCCCATGCCCCAGCATGGAGTGAATGCTGTTGAGGAGGATTTGTATGTAGCTTTTGTGGATGATGTTGCTACTCCGCTGCTGACTGTCAAGAGGAACCTGTTTCTAGCCGGTTTATTTCCGGGATGTAGCAAAGGTTTCCCTTTATGTGCTGATTCCCCTGCTGGTTATTCTTTGCTGAAATCAGGCGTCCAAAACCTGATGGATAGTAAAGAGATCTTGTTCAAGAAGACTGCCGTTCCTGCTGCCCCTGTTGAAGAAGTTTCAATTGTTACCATTTTTAATAACCCTTCCAAGGCTCCTTCAAAGAAGCCTGTCCAAATTTTGCTTGTTCACAAGATTGCTCCCATCACCATTACTATTCCGGGGCCCATCCCCTACAAGTCTGATAAAGCTGTCCCGTGGCACTATGGGGCAGATGTTTATGTTCTGGGAGTGAAGCAAGAGTTCAACGCTGGTACCAGTGTCACCAACATCACTGGGCCTGCTAAGGTCACTCGTAGTGGAAGATTATTCTCACCAGACATTGCTCCTCCAGCAATTCAAAGGCCTCTTGTCATCACACCTGCCAGTGTGCCTGTTTCCCCCCCTGACCAAGTTTCCACCCCTGCTGCCGAGTCATCTGACGCTCGGGGCAAGGGGATTGCTGCTGATGTGCCTGCCCGGACGGAGGCACCAAAGACCATTGTTGAGGCTTCCAAGCAGGAGATGGAAGAGATCCTCAAAATAATTAAAAAAAAGTGATTTCAACGTCGTTGAACAGCTGGGGCACACCCCCTCTAAAATCTCCATGCTATCACTGCTGTTGTGTTCAGAGGCCCATGCCAAGGCCCTGATTGCTTTCCTGAAAACGGCCCACGTACCTCAAGAGACGTCTGCTGATCAATTCACCGACTGTGTGGCCAAATTAACCGCTGATAATGGCCTGGGTTTCTCTGATGCTGATCTGACGGCCAAGGGGAAGAGCCATAATGATGCCCTGCATGTCTCCATTGAATGCAGGGGCACTACTCTTGCTCATGTGCTGGTTGACACTGGATCTTCACTAAACGTGCTACCCAAGAAGGCTCTAGACAGGCTGGACTGTGAGGGTTTAGAGCTCAAACCAAGTAACATTGTTGTCCGGGCCTTTGACGGATCCAAAAGAATGGTACATGGTGAGGTTGACATCCCAATCAGGGTTGGTTCGCAGGTATTTGATTCAAAATTCTATGTGATGGACATCCGTCCATCCTATTCTTGTTTGCTGGGTCGCCCGTGGATCCACAAGGCTGGAGTTGTGACTTCAACTTTACATCAGAAGCTCAAATACCCGGTCAGGGGGAAGATTGTAACAGTGCAAGGGGAAGAGGAATACATGGTCAGCCACCTCAACTCCTTCAGATACATAGAAATGGATGGGGAGTTCATTGAGACCCCATTTCAACATTTTGAAGAGGTGCCACAAACATTGGCAGCAGCAGAAGCAGTGACTGAAGAGGGTTCTCCCTTGAAGATAGCCTCCTTAAAGGACGCCCGGGCTGTGATTGAAAGAGGTGAATGTGCAAACTGGGGCAGGCTCCCGGATTTTACTCCTAATACTAACAAGTTTGGGCTGGGTTTCACTGCAGAGGCTCAGAAGGTTGTGCGCAAGGCAAGGATTGGAAGACCTCCTGTGCTCATCACCCATCCAGGAGTGAATGCTATTGGGGATGAAGACGAAGTGGAAGAATCCGAGTTTGACAGCTGGATCTACCCGGCAACCAACGGTGGACCTAGCAACTGGACTACCAAAGACTTTACACCCATTACTTTTGTCACCCAGTAATGAACTTCTTTGTTTTGGATTTGTAATAAACAATGATTTGAAACTTTATGGCCCGGTGTCTTACCCGGGGCATCGTGGTTTTATTTGTTAGGGCTTTTGTTTGTCACTTTCATATATCATGAATAAAAGCATTGGACGTTTTTCACATTTCAGATCTTGCGCTCTCTTTCTTTCTTTATATATTGCAAAACAGCTGTATTTACACACACTCACTCATACAGGTTTCAATCCACTCTGGATCCCACTGGTAACCACTCTGCTACTGCCAGTTATGACTTCGAAAATCCGATCAACTTAGCCGAAGACGAAGGTGAAGATGATTGCGAAGTGCCTGGCGAACTTGCAAGACTGTTACTTCAGGAAGAGAGGGCCATTCAGCCACATGAAGAGCCAGTGGAAACGATAAATCTGGGTACTGAGGCAGACAGAAAGGAAGTCAAGATTGGTGCCAATCTAGAGCTCAGCGTGAAACAACGGTTGATTCAGATGTTGCATGATTATGTGGAGATATTTGCCTGGTCCTACGAAGACATTCCCGGGTTGGATACCGACATTGTGGTCCATCATTTGCCTACCAAGGAAGACTGCCCTCCGGTTAAGCAAAAGGTCCGCCGTATGCGTCCAGAGATGTCCGAAAAGATCAAAGCTGAGGTTATGAAGCAATTTGACGCCGGTTTTCTTGCAGTGACTTCTTACCCTCAGTGGGTTGCCAATGTGGTGCCGGTACCGAAGAAGGATGGTAAGGTCAGAATGTGTGTTGATTACAGGGATCTGAACAGGGCCAGCCCCAAGGATGACTTCCCCCTACCTCACATTGATGTTCTGGTTGATAATACTGCTCAGCATAAGGTGTTCTCTTTCATGGATGGTTTTTCAGGGTATAATCAGATCAAGATGGCTTCTGAAGATATGGAAAAGGCTACCTTTGTCACTCAGTGGGGCACCTTCTGCTACAAGGTCATGCCTTTTGGACTGAAAAATGCTGGGGCAACCTACCAACGTGCCATGGTTGCTTTATTTCATGATATGATCCATCATGAGATTGAAGTGTATGTCGACGATATGATTGCAAGGTCCCAAACTGAGGAGGAACACCTTGACCATCTGCAGAAACTGTTTGACCGTTTGAAACTGTACAAGCTGAGGTTGAACCCGAACAAGTGCACCTTCGGGGTTAGATCTGGAAAGTTGCTAGGCTTCGTTGTAAGTGATAAGGGTATTCAAGTGGACCCTGCCAAAGTTAAAGCCATTCAAGAGATGACAGTTCCTAAGACGGAGAAAGAAGTCAGAGGCTTTCTAGGACGTCTGAATTACATTTCCCGATTCATCTCGCATCTAACAGCTACCTGTGAACCAATCTTTAAGCTGCTGAAGAAAGATCAAGTAGTACGTTGGAATGATGAATGTCAGGCCGCTTTCGACAGAATCAAAGAGTATCTCCAAGAACCACTCATTCTTATGCCACCGGTTGAAGGGAGACCTCTAATACTATACTTGACAGTACTTGACAGCTCAATGGGGTGTGTGCTGGGGAAGCATGACGAGTCTGGCCGAAAAGAGCACGCCATTTATTACCTTAGCAAAAAGTTTACCGACTGTGAGACCCGATACTCACTGCTCGAGAAAACTTGTTGCGCTTTGGTATGGGCTGCTCGCCGACTGAGACAGTATATGCTGACTCACACTACTCTGTTGATTTCAAAGATGGATCCAATAAAGTATATATTCGAAAAGCCTGCTCTGTCTGGAAGGATAGCAAGATGGCAGATGATCTTGACAGAATACGACATCCAGTACACGACCTAGAAAGCAATCAAGGGAAGTGTATTGGCAGACCATTTGGCACACCAGGCAGTAGACGACTATCAGTCAATGAACTTCGAGTTTCCAGACGAGAGCATCATGATTGTGACTGATTGTGAAGTACCTGGACCGGATGAAGGACCTGAGGAAGGATCCCGATGGTCTATACACTTTGACGGAGCCTCCAACGCTTTGGGTAACGGTATTGGCGCTGTGATCATATCCCCTCAAGGCACTCATACTCCACTCACTGCCCGACTATGTTTCAACTGCACCAACAACATGGCGGAGTATGAGGCATGCATCATGGGTCTTCAAGCTGCGATTGACTTAAGGATCAAGTTTCTGAGTGTCTTCGGAGATTCCGCTCTTGTGATCAATCAGATCAAAGGCGAGTGGGATACGAAACATCTGAATCTTATTCCTTACAAAGAGTGTGTGTTGACATTGATCCCTCATTTCACAGAGATAACTTTTGAACATTTCCCAAGAGAGGAGAACCAGTTGGCAGACGCGTTAGCTACGATGTCTTCCATGTTCAAAGTCAAATGGGACAATGAGGCTCCCCGGGTCATTATCTGGAAACTGGACGAACCGGCATACTGTTGTGATCTTGAGGCTGAAACAGTGACTGAAAACCCTGGTACCATGAGGTGAAGAGATACTTGGAAGCTCAGGAATACCCTGAAGGTGCATCTGTCAACGACAAGAAGTTTCTGAGAAGGTTCGCAGCAAAGTTCTTCCTTAGCAACGGCATTCTGTACAAACGGAACCATGATTCGACCTTACTGCGCTGTGTGGATAAGACTGAAGCAGAAAAGATCATGGCAGAGCTGCATGAAGGTACCTTTGGAACACATTCCAGTGGACATACCATGGCAAAGAAGATCCTTCGGGCAGGATACTTCTGGTCCACAATGGAAGCTGATTGTTACCAACATTCTTGGACATGTCATAAATGCCAGATTTATGCAGATAAGGTGCACGTTCCTCCAGTTCCTCTGAATGTTTTGACAGCACCTTGGCCTTTTGCAATGTGGGGCATCGATATGATCGGCGAGATCAGACCTACGGCATCCAACGGGCATCGCTTCATCCTGGTAGCAATTGATTACTTTACAAAGTGGGTTGAAGCAGCTTCCTACGCTACAGTAACCAAGAATGTCGTGGCACGGTTCATTCGGCACAATCTGATATGTCGATACGGTGTACCTGAAAGGATCATTACGGACAACGGTGCCAACCTTAACAACAAGATGATCACTGAGCTCTGCGCGCAATTCAAGATACAGCACCACAACTCTTCTCCTTACCGGCCGAAGATGAATGGGGCTGTAGAAGCAGCTAATAAGAATATTAAAAAGATTGTGCAGAAAATGACGGTGACCTACAAAGATTGGCATGAGATGTTACCGTTTGCTCTACATGGGTACCGTACCTCAGCAAGGACGTCAACCGGGGCAACTCCTTTTTCCTTGGTCTACGGCATGGAGGCAGTCTTACCAATTGAAGTGCAAATACCCTCTCTCCGGATAATGAAGGATGCAGATCTGAGCGAAGATGATTGGATCCAGACTCGACTTGATCAGTTGAACCTAATTGATGAAAAGAGACTCACTGCTATTTGCCATGGTCAGACGTACCAAAAACGGATGATCAGGGTATTTAACAAGAAAGTCAGACCACAAGAGTATCAAGTTGGGGATCTGGTAATCAAACGCATCATCCTTCCTCAGAGTGATCCCAGGGGCAAATGGACCCCTACGTACGAAGGGCCATTTGTGGTTAAACATGTGTTCTCAGGAGGAGCCATGATCCTAACCACCATGGATGGTGACGACCTTCCTCACCCCGCCAATGCAGACATAGTAAAAAGATACTACGCATGATAAAGGACCCGCTAGGTTGACATACCTAGGCAAAAGTTAGGGCTTCCCGGCGAACCAAAAGGGTTCGGGCAAAATGAGGGATGAAATAAAAAAAATCTATACACCCGGCAAGTCGAAAACCTGAAAAGACGGCTTGGGCAAAAATGGGTATCCCGGTGGACTGAAAACCCGAAAGGGCGGTCCAGGAAAAAGTTAGGGATTAAAGCGTAATACTATGTCTCATTGGATCACTTTGCATCCAGAATCCGGTATCAACTATCAAGTTCAAACGGCATCGATCAATCAGCTTCATCCTCAACTGAGCAGCCAAGTGATGAGACGCTCGAAGATATAAAGGCGATAGCAGAGTTGGAACCCAGTGGGATTATTCTTTTCACATAGCTGTTTTGTTTTCCCTTTGTACAAATTTGTATAAACTCTTTTGTTCGGCGGCGTTCTCTTACTAGGACGTCAGCCTCTTGTACAAAAACGTCTATTTACAGGCGAATTCAAAAATCAATATAAATTCACAGTGCAGACCAATTGCCAATTGTTTTTTCCTTTTTCTGTTTTGTTTTGCGAAGAACGTCCAATGTTCAATTTTTGATATATGCATTTGACACTAACTGCTAACTCATAAATATTTGCATGCGAAACAAAGGATTAGTTACAGGTAACATTAGAAACAGGGGCAATAACGAGTTGCCTAAGCGATCTAATTGCTTTGTCCACCAAGGTACCAAGGTAAGTTCAGCTGAAGAACATAACCAAGATATCTTAACTCCCCAGAGAGTGAGCCAGCAAGTCAGCGATGCTCTCCCCAAGCAGAGTTAGCCTACTCAGTCAGCCTTAAGGAAGTTGGGTATCCCCAGCAGATCTTAACGTTCCCCAGCGCAATATACAAACATTCTTAACAAGCATCCCCGGCAGTCTTGATCTAAGATTGTTCCCCAGAGGTATACCAGACATTCAGTGGAGCCACTTCCCCAATACAGTTCAAAAATTTCCCCAGGAGAGTCCAGTCCAAAAGTTTCCCCAGGAAAGTGGAATCCATCTCCCCAGCAGGAAGCTTATCCCCAGTAGATTCTGGAAGCTTGTCACCTGCAGAGCACGAACGCTCCTCGGCTTTATTCAGAAGGTTATTTCCCCACCAGGATATAACTGGGTTATCCTCAGCTAATAACCACGGATAGATCGTCCCCGATGAAGTCTTCCTATCCCCCAGCGGAGTTCATCAATTCCCTCATCAAATCTTAAACAACGGTATCCCCAGCGGAGTTATCATCGACCTCAACAAAGTACCTCTCTTACCCCACAGAGTTCACTCCCCGCAGAGTAATCTATTCGCCAAGTTTATTCCTCAACGGAGTCATCTTCTCCTACCGGTATTCTTGCAACCATCATCCCCAGCGGAAACAAAGAGCTCTACTCTTCAACATTAGCCCAGGATTCAACTTCCCGGCACCCGTCAAAGATTTATTTTCCTAGACAAAAACATACATTTCATAAACATCATATCTTCATACATTATAGCATGCACATACGTATCATGAACATACAATCTCATTCAGTTTGAGAACATCACGCATGTCATACATCATGACATCACATACAACTAACGTTTTGTCTTTTCAGGACAAAGGTCAGTACAAAGATGATTACTACCAACGGTCGCAACTAAAGATCCGATTCCTGTATCTCGCCAGGGTGCATCTGTTGACGACTAATTCCAGACTCGATTCCTGTATCTTGCCAGGGCACGTCTGAAGAGTTCGAAGATCTGATTCCTGTATCTTGCCAGGGTGTATCTGTTGACGACTACATTACTAGACTCGATTCATGTATCCTGCCAGGGCACGTCTGAAGAGTTCGAAGATCTGATTCATGTATCTTGCCAAGGTGTATCTGTTGACGACTACATTACCAGACTCGATTCCTGTATCCTGCCAGGGAACGTCTGAAGAGTTCGAAGATCCGATTCCTGTATCTTGCCAGGGTGTATCTGTTGACGACTGATTCCAGACTCGATTCCTGTATCCTGCCAGGGCACGTCTGAAGAGTTTAAAGATTCGATTCTTGTATCCAGCCAGGGCACATCTACATAAAGAGTTCGAAGATCAACACCTGCAATAGGCCAGGTAATTATCTTTCTTTCTCAGGTACGCAAGTTCTCGCTAAGGAATCTCTTACACGATCAACACCTAGATGGCATCTATAAGCCCATCCTCCCATTTCAGTTCCAAATGGCATCTATAATCTCATTCCCGACAAGGTTCTGTCATATCTCCAGATGGCCTCTATAAGCCCATCCTCCTATCCACCATCTCTCCAAATGGCATCTGTAAGCCCATTCCCGCTATCACACTGCTGATACTCAACTATGTGAGTGCAAATTTCTGGGCACTCTAGTGTTCAATCATCTTCTACCCTCGGATCACGAAAGGCACACAAGCCAATCTACATCCTCAGGTCTAAGAAGATTGAACAGGGGCAACTGTTGTACCCCAAAATTTTCCCTCCCATATTCTTCAAAGCTTTGGCAAACATCCTCCTCAAATGGTTCAAAGTCTACTCAAGGGCTACACAGTCAAACCATCCTCCTAAGCCAGTCAAACTAGGGTTTTGGTTCTTGCAAGGAAGTTGAAGTTTTCAAAGGCTCAATCAAGTCTCCTATGCTCATAAACATTGTCAAGCACCTACATGTCAAGTTTCAAGGCTCACAAGGTCAAGTTGCACAGTCAAAAACCCTAATTGCTCAACAGTCAACTGTAGGGGCAAAATGGTCATTTGGCAGTCAAAAGTCAAAAATTTTGGTCAACATCTTATTTTGAAGCCACAATCATCATTTGATCAAGTCTTGATCATGATTCCACAAGAATGGCTCAAAAATCATCAAGGTGTCAAAAGTTTCTATTTTTGGACAGCTGAAAAGTCAACTGTAACTTGACCAAGGCATAACTTTTTCATGGTTCATCAGAAAAATCCCATACAATGCTCATCCTGAAGGGGAAGACATTTCCTACAAATCATCTTCACACTCCAAGACCAAGAAATGCTCTCACAAAAAGTTATCAATTTCAACATTATAGGTCATTTTCAAAAGTCAACAAAAAGGGACTTTAAGTCAAAGACCATAACTTGAGATTGGTAAATCAAAATGACATGGGACCAAAGAAATTGGTTAGAAGACTTCAAGACCTTTCCAAAATGTCCAAGAACATGTTCATAAATTCAAAATTGAGCAAGATGTGCATTGGAGAAGTTGGGAAATTTTTGTGAAATGGCCAAAATCAATTATCCTTGAAACTTCATTTTTGACAAAAGGGGCCCACTTTTTCCACTTGATTCAGCTTGGCCATGCTTCCCACGTGTCCCACAAATTATTTCAAGATTTAAAATTAATTTTTTCATTTTTATTTAATTTTATTTGATTTAATTCATTTTAAATCATTTAAAATCATTTAAAATCAAATAAAATCAAAGAAGTTAATTAAGGGGATATTTCATGTATTGAAATGCTTTGATACATCATCATGATCATTCCAATTTCGTGCAAAGGTCTAAATTAAGCAAGAATTCAAATTTTGGCTCAAAAATGGAAAGTGCTTCAATGGAGTTTATGGAAAATCCCAAGCATGAATGTATTGCATTATTGGCCTTAACTCTGATCAAAACACATTACATAACATGTATGCAAGCTAACACAAGAAAATTCACGACCTAAGAAGCTCAAAAACGGCCGGAGAGAAACTCAAAAAACTGTCAAAAAGTGGGAGACCTAAAGCTATCTTGCAGGCCTTTCCATAAAAAACTGAAGACGCGGCTTCCTTCCTGGCAACGCCCTGAAGCCAACGCGACCATTGCCAAGCCCTAAGACCTCCTATACATCACTGTAAGTCATCACAAACTCGTCTCTGAGCATGAATCTGGAACTCCCTATTCTTGCGTTTTTCCTCAAAAAAGCTGGCATATTCATGTTCCTTGATCAATTTCCAACATGATTGCATTAGCCAATTTCATTGTTAGGCCCTGAATCGTGGTGCCCGATTCTAGGGTTCACGTTTCTTCGTTTTAGGCGTTTTTGTTTCAGGTTAAATCAAGGCCATCCAAGGGCATAAGTGAGATCAGTGGACATAGACGAGATCATCCATGGCTTTAGGTGGTGTTTTCATGGCCTGAGGACCATTTTTGAAGCAGCCTGCGAACTTTCCTGCGGATAGAAATCCGCAGGTAAAAAAACCAGTGTCCAAGGAAGAAGACACTGGCGCGTCTCCTCCTCATTCGTCCGTTTGAAATAAGCGCGCTTTTCTTTTCTTTTTCCAGGGGAATATTTAATTTACTAATATAATATATATGCGTTATTATTGTTTCAATTAAAACATGCAGCTCAGATGGCAACGCATCAGTGGATTCCTCCAAAGGGCACGAGTTCAAGTCCTGGTTCTGGCATTTTTCCACCTTTTCCATAATTAACTTTTTTCCTTTATTTATATTTTTATTCTAATTTAATTTATGTTCAAATAATTTTCTCATGCATTTAAAAACTCACAAAAATATTTTCCTTTTGCATTTTAATCATAAAAATGTTTATTCAATTTTGGACATTAAAAATAATATTTTTGCATGCATATTTTAATTAATTGTTAAATAATCATTAATTTGACTTTTATTTGCTTTTAATTATCAAAATTGATCCAAAAAAACACCAAAAAAATAATTACTCTATCATTAAATTAATTTAACTAACATTTTCATAAAAAACAAAAAAATATAATTAACACTTTTTATTATTATTTATTATTTTGTAAATAAACCATAATTGAACTAGTTTTTTAATTAGGCCATTTTAACATTTTAATAATTAAAATAGATTTAGATTTAGGTTAACCTAGAATTTTATTTCTTTTTCTATTTTATTTTCATAAAATATAAAAAAAACAAAAAAAATATTTTCTTGTAATTAAAATAATTAATTAGTCATTGATCAGTTTCTAATTTCATTTAATTACCAAAAAAGACAAAAAAATTAATTCCCTTTTCTTTATTCGCGCGTATTTAATTTGTTCGATTATTATGTAATTGCTCCGGATATGTAATAGTAAATAGGACCTTTTACTGTTTTTTTTATTTTCCGCACTTATTTACTTAAAACGGGTCTTTGTAAAGACACTACGAAAAAAATAATTTTTGGCAGCGCATCTACGAAAGCGCTTTTAAGAGAAAGCGCTTTCGTAGCCTTTAAAAAAAATTCGCTTAAAAAAAGCGCTTTTATAGGGTTTCCTACGAAAGCGCTTTTCAGAAAGTGCTTTCATAGGTATTTGAAATATCTAACCTGCGAAAGCGCTTTTGAAAAGCGCTCTTATAGGTGGCCCTATAAAAGCGCTTTTAAAAAGCGCTCTGAAAGGGGGACCTACGAAAGCGCTTTCTAAAGCGCTCTTATATGGGGGACATACGAAAGCGCTTTTTACCTCAGAAACGCTCTCATATATGGGTCTTAGAAAGCGCTTTTAAAAGCGCTTTCGTAGGTTGTTTTATAATTAAATTAAAAATCCCTAAATACGAAATTTTCCCTCACTTGTTCATTTCTTCGTCTTCTTCATTTCTTCTTCCTGTTACCGTTCGTTCCTTCGTTGCCGTCGTTCTTCCGTCTTCTTCAGTCGTCGCCGCTGTTCACTGCGTTCTTGTCCATCTTGGTAAGTTTCTTCTTCTTCCATTATCTATTCCGTTATTTGACCGTTTAGTGAGTGGAATATGCTTCTTGCACTAGCTGTTTGTGAGTATATGTTTGTGAGTGGAATATGTTTGTGAGTATATGTTTGTGGACTCATCTTTTGCAACTAAAACCCAACCAAAGAGAGGTTTGTTGTTAGGTTGACTATAGTGTCCTAATGAGAAGAACCCTTGAGGTATTTGTGTTGGCTCAAAGAAAGTTAAAACTCCGCTTATTATTTGATGCAACCCTATCTTAGCTTTTTTTCTTCAGTTTACTTCAATTTTCTGTTCAGTTAATTGTGATTGGTGAATCTATGATGACGAAAAGCATACGGGCGGACTGAACTGATGCCTTGTTGATTGTCTGCCACTTCTAGCAATGGAATGCCACTGAGATTCATATCAATTGCAGAATTGTGAATTTTTTCAATTGTATTTTTATGTATTGAATCTGCCGTGATGATTTTGCATCAATATGTCTGGACATATGAATATCTTATATTGATTATTTGCTAATTTCTGAGCAGTGTACAGTTTCTATGTTTACATTTATCTTGTTAGTTCGCTTGTTTTCAGATTTTCAATTCAATTGGCCAAATGATGAATCTTCAAAATATTGATAACTCAACATTGTTTTGAGCGCATGAATATTTTATTTTGAATAGGAAGATCTGATGCCAAAATTTAACTTATTATTTCTTTTTCTTTACAGTGAATTTTGACTTACTTAAGTAATTGATAAAGTTTAAATGTAGCCTATGATGCATACTTAATTATGGTTCAGAAATGCATGTCTTGCATTTGATGAAAATCATGTACTAGGACGGTCTGAGGCTATCAAAATTCATTCAAATGAAAATAACTTTATTGCATTGTAAATTGTTTGAAAAATAACTACATGTATGATGAGAGTATAAATTAACAGTTATCCCTGTCTGATACTGCAGTGCAGGTGCTGAAAATTTGTTATCTGACATCTTAGTTTTTTGAAATATTTAGGATTGTTTTATTTATGTTTTGATGTAGGTATATTTCTTTTTCATTCTTTATTAGTTCGTAACTATTTAATCATAAATTTAATAGTATCCATCTTTTCATTCTATTTAATCCATTGTCCGAAATATTGAATAACATTCTATGAATTTGCAGCGTTTCCCGGCCTAGTTCGACGTACGACGCTCATTCTCCGCGTTTCTTAGAGTTCGAAACATCTGAGAGGTAACTTTCTTCCTCAAATTACTGGTATATATTGTGATGAATTTGTCTTAAATTGTCTTTCGTGTGTTGCATTTTCTTGATACGGATTCATTCCGTGTATACTTTGCGTTTTGACAGAAACGTAGTATACTACTGTTTTGTGCACTAATTGGTTGATATGGATAAGACATGGATGTCTTCCAATCGATTGTCGAAAGACTACGAGAATGATGTTTCCGAGTTTGTTAAGTTTGCTGTTGCGCACGCCAAAGACCCCAGTCGTATGACATGTCCCTGTTTGTATTCCTGTTATGGGAACCGGGTTGACGCAGTTCAGTTGGCATCGCATTTAATTCGGTATGGAATTGATATGAGTTATACATGTTGGAATATGCATGGTGAGAAAAGTAACGGGAATGTTGAATCGGGGTATGCAAGGACCTATGTTTCAAATGATGATTGCACAGATACATACGATTATGATCGAGTCGAAGAAATTGCAGAAGCGCTTGAAGAAGATCTTAACGATTGTCCCAAAATGTTCGAGAGGTTGGTAAGCGATGCAGAGAAACCGTTGTATAATGGTTGTACAAAATTCACAAGATTGTCTGCGGTGTTAAAGTTGTACAACTTAAAAGCCGGCAATGGATGGTCGGATAAAAGTTTCAGAGTTATTAGCCCTTATGAAAGATATGCTACCAGATGATAATGTTCTTCCCAATCGAACGTATGAGGCCAAAAAGATGTTGTACTCCATTGGCATGAGCTATGATAAGATACATGCGTGTCCAAAAGATTGCGCTTTGTTTCGAAACGAGTATGCATCGTTAAATGAGTGTCCTAAATGCGGTGCCCCTCGATATAAGAAAAAGTTGTCTCCGACAAAAGTCTTATGGTATTTTCCTATAATCCCGAGATTTAGACGGATGTTTCGTAGTGAAACCGATTCAAGACACTTGACTTGGCATTCAGATGAAAGAATTATTGATGGAAAATTTCGACATCCGGCAGATTCTCCACAGTGGATGAAAATTGATAATGATTATCCTGAATTTGGAAAAGAAGCAAGAAACCTTCGCTTGGCATTGTCTACTGATGGAATGAACCCACACGGTATTCAAAGTATCTCGCATAGCACATGGCCTGTGATTCTTATGATTTATAACCTACCTCCATGGCTATGTATGAAGCGTAAGTACATGATGCTGTCTATGTTAATTTCTGGGCCTAAACAACCAGGAAATGACATAGACGTATACTTGGAACCATTAATCGAAGATTTGAAGATTTTGTGGGAGAACGGTGTGGAGGTTTATGATGGTTATAGGAAAGAAAGTTTCAACTTGAGGGCGATGTTGTTTGGAACAATTAACGATTTTCCAGCATACGGCAATCTATCCGGGTATAGCATTAAAGGTGAAAAAGCGTGTCCTGTTTGTGAAGACGGAACCGATACCATGCGATTGAAACTTTGTCAGAAGAATGTCTTTCTCGGTCATCGTAGATTCTTAACTTCTAAACATCAGTATCGTGGATGGAGAAAAGCGTTCAACGGAGATACCGAACAACGTAGAGCTCCGCCTGGTTTGACAGGTGATCAAATTTTTGAAAAGGTGAAAGACGTGAATATTCAGTTTGGCAAGCCTTTTGCACATAAAGTTGTCACAGGTGGGTGGAAGAAGAGGTCGATTTTTTTTGAATTGCCATATTGGAAATCTTTGTACGTAAGACATTTTCTTGATGTGATGCATATTGAAAAAAATGTATTTGACAGTGTTATTGGTACGTTACTCAATATAAAAGGGAAGTCTAAGGATGGCCTTAAATCAAGGGAGGACATGGTAGACATGGGAATAAGAACTGAACTGGGACCCGTGAAGAAAGGAAGACGGACATACCTACCACCTGCTGTTTACACTCTATCTAGAAAGGAGAAAAAAATATTGTGTAAGTTTCTGAGTGAAGTTAAAGTTCCAGAAGGCTACTCATCAGATATTAGAAGACTTGTGTCTATGAAAGACCTCAAGTTAAAGAGTTTAAAGACGCATGATTGCCATGTTATAATGGAACATTTTCTACCGATAGGTATACGTTCTATTCTGCAGAAAAGGTAAGAAGCGCAATAACTAAATTGTGTTTTTTCTTCAAGTCAATTTGCAGTAAGGTGATCGATCCTGAGATCTTGCCAACATTGCAAAAAGAAATAGTTGTTACTTTGTGTGAGCTTGAAATGTATTTTCCTCCCTCGTTTTTTGACATAATGGTTCATCTTGTCGTTCATCTTGTGAAAGAGACACAATTGTGCGGACCAGCTTATATGAGATGGATGTACCCTGCTGAACGTTATATGAAAATATTAAAAGGGTATGTGAAAAATCGGAGTCGACCAGAGGGTTGTATTGCCGAAAGATACATTGTTGAAGAAGCGGTTGAGTTTTGTACTGAATATTTGTCAAATGTTCAATCAATTGGACTCCCCAAATCTCATGTTGTTGAAAAAAAGAAGGTAAGAAGCTAATTGGAAATAAAGTTGTGACAGTATCAAGGGTCGAACGGGATCAAGTGCATTTGTATGTTCTGCACAATGAGATTGAGGTTGAGCCGTATGTTGAAATACACAAGGGTGTTCTTCGAGGTTTAAATTCGAATAGAAATGAGAATTGGATTGTACGAGAGCACAATCAAAGTTTCATACCATGGTTTAAGGAACATATTTATTCAAAGTATCGTTCAGATCCCGCCTCAGTGACAGAAAGGTTGAGATGTTTAGCATATGGTCCAAGTTTGGTTGCATTTTCTTATAGCGCATACGCAATTAAAGGATACACATTTTATACCAAAGAACAAGATGATAAAAGTACTGTGCAAAATAGTGGTGTCACCTTGGTAGCTGAAGCAATGCACATATCTAGTGTGAAGGACTTAAATTCGAAATTTGCAAATCTGTCGTATTTTGGGGTTATCAAGCGCATTTGGGTCTTTGATTACGAGAAATTTCATATTCCTATATTCGGTTGCAAGTGGGTTGAAAATAATAATGGTATACGGATGGATAAGTCAGGATTTTTGCAAGTGGATCTTAACAGGGCGGGGTACAAAGATGAGCCTTTCATTCTAGCCTCTCAAGCTAAACAAGTGTTCTATGTCACTGATCTGACAAGTACGAAATGGTCTATAGTGCTTTTCTCTAACAAAGTAATTGATGAAAAGATTGGAGACCAAGGCGATACTAGTGTTGACATTGAATCTTTTACCAGAAATGATCAAAATGAGAATGAATCATGCATTAGAAATGATCATAATGAGGGTATTTGGATCAATCCAACCGTCCGCGTTGTTAAGAGACGAGTAGAACATATTCCTACCAAGAAAAGAAAGAGATGTTAGTGAAAAAGGTAATAGTATATATAATTAAAAGCGCTTTCATAGGTAGGCCTACGAAAGCGCTTTTTTCTGAACAAAAAGCGCTCTTATATGCCTACTTTAGATTTCCTGACACGCATTCTGAATACACCTATGAAAGCGCTTTTTCAGAAAAAAAGCGCTCTCGTAGGCCTACCTATGAAAGCGCTTTTTACCAAAAAGCGCTTTCATAGGTAGGCCTACGAGAGCGCTTTTTTCTGAACAAAAAGTGCTGCTAAAACCTTTAGCAGCGCCACCTACGAGAGCGCTTTTAAAGCCCAAAAAAAGCGCTTTCGTAGGTTATTTCTGGCATAGTGAGATTTGGCGATGTATAGACCCGCGCCTTGTAATAGCGTAGGATTTACGTTTTCCGCAATTTACTTTCCGCACCCCCTTAACTGTTAACTTGTATGAAAGAATGCATGCTAATTAAAAACAAGCGTAGTTCACCGTGCCATGATCAAAGATAACATAAACTGAAAATGACACACAAATTCACACACCACTTCTAGGGTACGCCTCGTTGTTGCCTTACCTTCGAAATGTGGTCGTCGAGTGCAGGACGTTTTAGTAAGTCCTTATGTCCATGACATGATCCAGTTGCCTCGAAACGGTTGCCTCGGAATTAAAAAGGATCAATGGCATAAGGGTAGCTTCTAAGGTGTCCTACCGTTGCTCTGGTGACCACACTGTCCCTACAAACGAATTGACCCGAACACCTCCAACGGTGGTGCTACCTATCTCTCAATGGTGGGATGGCACTACCTTAAGGACATTTACACAGCCTAATTCCTTAGGGTAGGTAGATGACTCATAGATACTTGCTCTATTCAAAAACAAATCAAAACTCTTTTCACACCTTACACTTTTAAAAAGTTTTCAAACAATACTTCATACACTCTTGAGGACTGATACAAGAGTTACCTAGAAGTTTTCAAACGAACTTTTTTCAAAACCCACACACATATTTGAAAAGCAAACATTTTTGAAAACATAAGAGCAAGTACCTAAGAGCCCGTGGATAACCACGGATAGAAAGGGTGCTAACACCTTCCCTTTCTATAAATCTACCTCCCGAACCGAGAAACATTCTCGAATAAGGAATTTTGCTGTGCTTTTGTCCTTTCCATGTTGGAGAAAATAAAAGACAGTGGCGACTCTTGCTTCCGCAACATTTCGCGAAACCAGCGTTAAACAGTCAGTTCCAGATCCACTGATCACACACAAAAATATATTTTAAGTTTTTTTATTAATTAAATTATTTTTGTTAATTTTAATTAATTATTTAATCATTTTTTAAACTAATTAGAATTAGGTTTCCATTAATTTAATTATTATTTTTCTTAAACAAAAACAACAAAAACATTTTTCTAATCTTAGAATCTTTTATGGTTTTTCATCCTTTCCCGTTTCATCTACACGCGTTATTTATTTCTTGTGCATTTTTATTTTCATGAACAATTATGTAACTGTTGAAGGAATGTAATAGTTAAAATTAGGACTCTTTAAATTTTTCTTTCCCCATTTTAGTTTGTATTCCCCTCATCCCGAAGCGATGTAATAGCTTAGACTTTACTTTCCGCATTTTTATTTTTCTGCCCTATATATATATATATATATATATATATATATATATATATATATATATATATATATATATATATATATATATATATATATATATATATATATATATATATATATATATATATATATATATATATATATATATATATATATATATATATATATATATATATATATAACTGCTAGATGTATGCTTAATAGGATTGCATGATAAGACTTAAAAACAAACGCTAGAAAACCTAATACTCAAGATAAACATAACTGAAACACAACACACTTTGCACACGCGTACCTCTGAGGTAACTCCACTTGTTGCCTTCGGAAAAAAATTCATGTCCCTCGAACGAGGGACACTTTAGCAAAGTGTCTCGGTTAAAAAGATCGTAGTCCCTCGATGATCCTTTCGGTGCTGCCTTTGGTAAACGATCTAGTCCCTTATGATAAAATTGCTAAAGTATCTTAGGAGTTGCCTTCGGGATTGTACGATGACCCTCGCTTGTCCCTCAAAACATCCAACGATAGGGCTACCTACTAACTAATGGTAGGATAGCACTGTCCAAAGGAAAGAGGAAAAGAACAATGATCTTTTGAGTAGGTAGATAGCTTATAGTTGCTTGCTCACAAAAAAAAAATTCCCACATATACACTCTCTTTTTTTCTTCTAAATATTTTCAAAGACAAAATACTTTATATGCATTCTCAACAATACGAGAATCATTACAAAGTTTGTCGTACTAAGGCATCTTTTCTAAAATATTTTCAAAACTCACTTACACAAAAAGTATTTTCAAAGTGAGCTAGAAACTAAGAGCTTGTAGATAACTACCGATGGAAAGGGTGCTAACACCTTCCCTTTCCATAACCTACCCCCCGAACTCAAAATCTTTAAAAAAGGTATTTCCTATTCTTTTCACCCATTCCTTTATTGGATAAAAGAAAAGTCGGTGGCGACTCTTGTTAACTGCAACATTTGCGATAAAATGTAAAACCAATAAAGTCAGTTCTCCCACTGTATTACAGAACGGGCGACTCTGCTGGGGATATGACACTAAAAGCTGGGTTACCTTAGAGATAGATCATATTTAAAATGCTTAACTTGTTTGACTTGCTTGCTTTACATTTCAGGTTTATATTTGGGTATTCTTGTATAGATCCTATACCCGGATCTGGGACACATTAGGTAAGTAGCAATAGATCGTAAGGACTATGCGGCGTAATACCGACATGGTTGAAGCGATGGCTACGTTAATGTGACACATTTGTTGGTACCAGTATCCTTTGGTTAGAATCAAGGAGAATACGGGGTCGCTGTGTGGTATCATGAAGCACTAAATGACCTTAGAACCTTAGTTGAACAAACTTGGCCATTAGAAAGTAGTGAGATAGCCGACTTCGGTGCAAAAATGAAGATTGGTTGATACTCGATACTACACTCATTGAGATCAGACTTTCGGGATATTTTGGCTGCGAGAAAAGATCGCTTGAGCTGAAACAATGTCCGATGAAGAAATATCAGTGATATTGAGATTCCTTAGAACCTAATTACTTATTTTAGGACAGGTTGAACAAACTAAACTTCAAGAGGGTACTTACCTACAAACTCCATACAAGCCTAAACCTAAGGCTACTTGTGTGACTTGCTTGCTTTCATTATCTAAAAACTTGAACTCCTTGCATGACTTGCTTGTATTCATTATCCAATAACTTAGATTGCTTTGCAGGATTTACTTATCTTCATCACCTTACACATTTGCTTGGTGTATAGCATACACATCATGAGATCATGTCATAGCATTTCGTTAACCATTTCAAGGATCTCAAAGGGCCTGTGATGTAGGTCATGATGAACCAGACGTCTAGCAAGGGGCAAGGGGATTTATTTTCCTCTAGCCAATACCGTCAAAGCACGATGTGTTGAGTTAGAGGCTATGACCCACTCAACATGGTGAGCTTAATTCTCGTAGAAGTACATTCAATGATACGAAGTTCTTCAATCAAAGCTGCAATCATAATTCAAACATTTTCTTGTGTTTACCCCGCAAGATCCTTGAAAACATTGCATGCATGTCATTAGATAATAGGTATTCTCAAGACATGTTTCTCATTTTCTCGTTGTTCATTCCCGCAAGGAAAATGGCTCTCGAACAGTATGACAGAGATCTCCAAGCTCAAGATGTTTAGTTCAAGGAAATGTTCCTAGATCTATCCAAGGGTCAAGAAGAATTGAATACACTTCTCGCAGGGAACATGGCCAAGAAAAATCCTGAAGATAACAAGGAGAACCAGTTGGAACAACTGCAAGATGAGATGGAAAGGATGAGAATCCAGATGAGTAGTTAGATGGCTCTTATCCAAAATTTAGCCCCAGGACAAGAAGAGTTGAGGATTCTCATCAGTAAGCTTCATCAAGATAGATACGGCCGTCTGGGGCAAACTGCTAGAATTTGGGGTCTAATCAATGGTCAACCTCTCTTAGCAGGCAGGGAATCGATTGTTATGTTCATGCGGGAACATTTTGAAAATAAACTCAGGAGAAGCGAAATTCAGGGGAATGTATCATACAATGGAAAGAAGGAGTCCAGTATTATGTACGACCCGAAGGATTGTAATAAGAGTGATCTCAACCAATCTATGAGGGCGGTGCAGATCTCCAATCCAACACCGATAAGACAACAAGGACAGGGCAACCAGCATAAGCAAGACACGCCCAAAGGGAAATTCCACAAAATCAACATGTCCTTGGCTCAAGCATTGCAATACATGTTGAGGATGGACTTCATTATGTTGAAGGATCCTCCTCAGAATCCCAATACCTCCTCTCCTCAGTACAATCCGAACGTGAGGTGTGCATACCATTCTAATAGTCCTGGACATGATATGAATGACTTTTGGGAATGAAAAACAAGATTCAAGACTTGATCGACGAGGGAGTGCTGGAGTTCACACAAGACTGTCATACTGGATTCTTCTGTCATTCCTCGAAGGCACACCATTTGAAGTGACAAGTTCAGACGGAAAGGCTTTTTATTCATTAGAATTTTCAAATTATAATTTCTTTTGATTATTCGAACACTTATGTCAAACTTTGTTATTTCATTAATGCATTGCATATGTTTGTCTTGATTTAATCCATTCATTTTCACTATACTGAAACTATGCTTTTACTTCCTTTTACTGATATCTGACTCTCGTTAAAAGCCATAAGCCTTTAGAGGGAGGATGACGAAAACAATTCCATAATCTCATACAGTATGCTTTTGAACAAACCTTGTTGGCGATGTACATACGTCGTTTCAAATCCTAAATAGTGGAGTTATAAAGAAGATAATACCTAGTCAACCCCTTTGAGCCTAAGAAATGGGAGTTTTATTTTTCACGCAAATTTAAACCTTTAATCATAACCTGGGGCAGGGTAGTTTCTCAGTTAATTCAAATGTGCATTCAGTCGCAAGCTCTATCTTCATGCAAGACAAATAGTGTCGAAGATGCTCTTCTAAATCAAAAGACATTGATGGTTCCCCGTAATCACTAAAACAAGCAGTCATTATTTTTCAAAAGAAAAGCTCGTTAAGTCAAAACATATGAAGGAGACTTAAGAAAAAAACGGGGGCATCCCACTAACTGTAATCACACAAGAAACAGTTCAGGAAAAAGGTAGGGATTATAAAATTAAAAAGGTCACTACAAATCCTCAATAAAAGAAAAAATGTTTTGAAAACAAATGATTGCCTTCTCAAATAAACTTTCGATATCCGAACCATCACCGGAATATCAGGGCAAAGATTCTAGACTCAATTGGCATCTAAATGCACAATTAACTGAGTATAGGACTGAAGAATATCACGAAGAACGGGCCGGGTACAAATAAATATTGAGCCTTTATCCTTTGTTTCTTAAACCGTGAACCAGGCCACATTACAACCCTTAAAAGTTCTAACTGAAGCATGGGTTAGTTCGAAAGCATACTGTTACAAAAGGTATCCTAACTCCCGTAAAGTTTACTATAAATCCTGAGCTGATATAACATTCTTGCAAATTTTATTTTACTAAAAATGAATTTTCAAAACTTCAAGACAGACATAAGCTTTGCATTTTTAAAAATTCCATTGTTTGCATATGACTAATTGTTTGACATCAGAGAAATTCTCACAACGGATATTCAATGAACGGAAATCCTATCAATGAATATAATTACCTCAGATGAAAAGAAGTTTCGAGTAACAGGCCTTTCATAATCCAGGGGCATGACATGGTGTCTAACTGATCTCAGGCACTCAAGTCAAGATTCAAAGAATCTCTCAAAAGTGCCGAATAGCCATGGGCAGATCTCTATCTAAATCACTTGGGGCATTGAACACGAGTTCCAGTAAAGGGTCATGTACAATCAAGCAAACATTTTCTAGCAGTTTTATAACACTTACTACTATGGAAAGTGACAATTTTCCTCACCCTGTGAACACGGACATAGTCGAAAAATACTACACATGAAAAAAGACCTGCTAGGTTGACTGGTCTAGGCAAAAATAAGGGAATCCTAGCGAACCAAAAGAGTTTGAGCAAAATTTAGGGATAAATAAATAAAATTGTACACCCGGCAAGTCGAAAACCTGAAAAGGAGGCTTGGGCAAAAAAGGGTATCCTGATGGACTGAAAATATGAAAGGACAGTCCAGACAAAAGTTAGGGATTAAAGTGTATGACTATGTCTCATCATCTCGTCATTTGTCTATCAGTAGAAGACTTATCGCCTTGATCAGCATTCACCAAGGGCTCTAGAAGTAGAGGTATGTTCAAGTCCCCACGGATCCCTACAGAGCCACTTCCATGAGATTATCCTCACAGAGTAATCTTCACAAGTTCATACATTCCCCGCATTTTCCATGACAGATTACTCTGGCTGATAAAGGAGTATTATTTTCTCCCCAGAAATATCACCAACCTACGGAGTTCCAATCATTACAGTTCATGGAGTTTATCTACCCCAGCCGAGCTTGTTCCTCCAATGTTGTAAAACCCCCTTTCAGACTTCTGTTCTCCAGTGGAGTTTATTTCCTTACAAGGGTGTTTCCTCAATAAGAGTATTTCCCCAATAGAGTTTATTTCTCCAACAGTTTATCATCTTCTAGATACAATTCAGATACAATCTAGATATAGATTCATTCTGACACTTATTCTAGATTCTCTTCTAGATACAGTTCAGATACAATCTAGATATAGATTCATTCTAACATTCATTCTAGATTCTCTTCTAGATACAATTCAGATACAATCTAGATATAGATTCATTATAACACTTATTCCAGGCTCTCTTCTAGATACATTGAAGATACAATCAAGATACAGATTCATTTTAACACTCATTCCAGATCCACTTCTAGATACAGTGCAGATACAATCAAGATACAGATTCATTCTGGCACTCATTCCAGATTTCTCTTCCAGATACAGTTCAGATATGATCAAGATACAAACTCATTCTGATCCTCATTTAATACATCTTTCAGATACAATTCAAATATGATCAAGATGCAGATCCATTCTAACACTCATTAAGTACATCTTTCAGATACAATTCAGATACAGTCCAGATATGTATATCATTTTGATACCCATTCAATACATCTTCAGATACAATCAAGGCATAGATTTATTCTGACACTCCCTAGCTTGAGTATGCTTTTACTATAAATCACTGGCTAAAATCCTCTCCCCCAGTGAAGTTGCCACTATCCTCAGAGAGTTGCTACTGAATCTAAAATTGGGCCATATATCAGTCAAATTTATCCTCCTTAGATAATCCAGAAGGTTGTCCACCTCTTCTATCCCTAGTCAGGGTATAAACTCCCCAATACAGCAATGAACAACCAGTGTTCTTGAGCTCTTCTCCCCAAGTAGGAATTAACATTCTCTAGTAGAATTTCCTCAAGCAAAAGCAGAGATCAATGTTCCCAGCGGAGTTTCCTCAAACAACAAACAGGAGTCCCTAGCAGAAACAATCCTCAGAAGATCGAAGATACACATATTCTTCATCCCCAGCGACAGTCAGGGATTTATTTTCCCAGACAAAGACGCTGCTCAAATTCACAAATGCACTTCAACAACATTCCACATTCATACATCATTTTCAAAATATCATAGCATATGCATACGAAACGCATATAGCACAATCTCATTTATTTTGAGAACACCATTATGCAATGCATTTCATATTTCATGATATTGCATACATCTAACTATTTACCTTTTCAGGAAAGATCAGTCAAAAGACAAATATCATCAACCTCTTACATGGCCTAACAGTCTTCTTAAAGGCTACATCTGATGAAGAGCTATTTCAGCAGATTCCTCAGAACGTCATTCTCAAAAAGACCTTTTATGGTATGGGTTCATCTCTTCCATTTAATGACAGGCGAAAGACATCTTCTGATATGGATTTATTCTTCTAGTTAATGACAGGCGAAAGACCTCTTCTGGTATGGATTTATTCTTCCAGTTAATGACAGGTGAAAGACCTCTTCTGGTATGAGTTTATCTCTTCTAGTTAATAATAGGCAAAAGACCTCTTCAGGCGAAAGACGTCTTCTGGTATGGGTTCATCTCTTCCAGTTAATGATAGGCGAAATACCTCTTCTGGTATGGATTTATCTCTTCCAGTTAATGACAGGCGAAAGACCTCTTCTGGTATGGGTTTATCTCTTCCAGTTAACGATAGGAGAAATACCTCTTCTGGTATGGATTTATCTCTTCCAGTTAATGACAGGAGAAATACCTCTTCTGGTATGGGTTCATCTCTTCCAGTTAATGGCAGGCGGAAGACCTCTTCTGGTATGGATTTATTCTTCTAATTAATGACAGGCGAAAGACCTCTTCTAGTGTGGATTCATTCTTCTAGTTAATGACAGGAAAAATACCTCTTCTGGTATGAGTTCATCTCTTCCAGTTAATGACAGGCTAAAGACCTCTTATGGTATGGATTTATCTCTTCTAGTTAATGACAGGCAAAAGACCTCTTATGGTATGGGTTCATCTCTTCCAGTTAATGACATGCGAAAGACCTCTTCTGCATGGATTTATCTCTTCCAGTTAATCACAGGCGAAAGACCTCTTCTGGTATGGATTTATCTCTTCCAGATAATCACAGGAGAAAGACTTCTTCTGGTATGGGTTCATCTCTTCAAGTTAATGACAGGCGAAAGACTTCTTATGGTATGGATTCATCAATTCTAGTCAATGACAGGCGAAAGACCTCTTCTGGTATGGGTTCATCTCTTCCATTAATGACAGGCAAAAGACTTCTTCTGGTATGGGTTCATCTCTTCTAGTTAATGATAGGAAAAAAACCTCTTCTGGTATGGGTTCATCTCTTCCAGTTAATTACTGGCAAAAGACCTCTTCTAGTGTGGATTCATCTCTTCCAGATTAAATCGACCAAAGATTCATTCTGATGCTTCTTCCAATTGAAGTCAACAGTTACCTTAGATGGAATATATAAGCCCATCTCCGATGATTCTCCATCACCTCTCCAAATGGCATCTATAAGCTCATTCCCAGTATAATCAACAAACAGTGTTACCTCTTGTACAGGCGAGTGCAAATTTCTGAGCACTTAAGTGTTCAATCATCTTCTACCTTCAAGTCACGAATGGAGGACGAGCCAATCTAACTCTTCAGGTTTAAGAAGATTGAACAAGGGCAGTTGTTGTACCCCAAAAATTTTCCTCACATTTTTCTTCAAGGCATTCTTCCAAGGCTTCTCAGATACTCAGGACACTCAAGGGTTGACTAGTCATGATGCTCCTCCTAAACCAGAGGCCTACAACTAGAGTTTGGTGTTTCTCAAGTAAATTTGGTTTGAAAAGGTATCAAGTGGCTTCCATGGTTCTTCATAGGTCCTCAACATGGTTCGTGTCAAGTTTCAAGTCCTACATCAGAGGTTTGCTCACTCAATGGCTCAAATGTTTGAAAATCAATTGTATTGGTCAAAAGGTCAAATGTGGTCAACATACAGTCAAACTTCAAGATTTTTGGTCAACATCAACATTTTGAGGTGATATTTAGAATTTGATAAAGGGTTGATCATGATTCCTCAAGGAAAGTCCTCAGATCATCAAAAGTCAAGAATTGTCAAATTTAGGTTTCCTTAGGAGAAGTCAACTGAACTTTGACCAACCATAACTTTCACGTGCTTCATCAACTTTTACCCAAACAAATCCCATTTTGAAGAAAGCTCAATTCTCTACAACTTTTCTTTAATACTCAAGTCCAAAAAGTGCTTCATTTGAAAGATATGAGCTAATACATTATAGGTCATTTTTCAAAAATCAGCAAAAGACACTTTTTGTCAAGGCAACTTACTTCAAGATAATGTCTCCAAATTCAAATATGATAAAAAGAGAAAGTGTAGAGGACATCTTGAGATTTTCCAAAAAGTTCAAGATCACCTTCAGAAGATGAAAATTGAGCAAGTTATGAGTTGCACAAGTTGGGAAATTTCTATGAAAGACATGAAATGCTAAATGTGCAAACTTGAAATTTTGGACTTGTGACCTAACTTTTTGGACTTCAAACATGTCCATGACCTTGAAAAAGACTCCTAAACTCACTCTTACCTTGTCTTGTATTTTCTTATTATTTTATTTATATTTATTTTGTTTTTATTCAAATAAATGGAAAATAAATTAAATAAAATCACAAAAATCATGGGATATGCATATGGGATGGATTTGATCAATTTTGAAGCTCATTAATTCGTGAAAGACACACATAAATGGTCCGGGTTCATTTCACATTCAAAAAGGGCAAGAATCACTCAAAAATGGCAACTTCTTAAGTCTCAAAGGCCATGAATGCTTTGTTTCTTGCCATACATGTTCACTCCTCTCTTCCCTCTCTATAAATACACAAGCTTAAGATCACAAAGGGACATGAAATTTTTGCACACAAAATCCTTCTCAATATTCTCTAAAAAATCAAAAAGTTTGTGAAAATCGTGTCTCACTTTCCAGCCCATACCAGTGATCAAACATCACCCCTGAGTTTCCCAGGAGTCCTCTAGAGCCCAGGTCCAAGCCTCACACATCCCAGATCCTCCTCATAACCCTCCTACGGTCTTGGTAAAATTTAGATTTTCAAACTCTCTGAATATGTGATTTAAATCAGTTTTATGCATGCATTTATATTGCTATTGACGTTTTGAGTAAATCTAACGGGTTCGATCCAGGTACAAGGTGTTTTATATTTTTCTTGTTTTTATCTTTTCAGATCCAATGCTAAGCAGATCCGTACACGCATCATACACCTCCAATTCCTGACCATCAGATCTCATCAAGCATGATCTGAATGCCTCTAGCGCACACCCCCACCGTGCACCTTCAAGGAGCCTCTCTCTCATTCGAGCCAACGCACCCTCCTGGGCTCATTAGTTGTGGGCCTAAGGATTCTTCTTTTTTCACCCCTCTAACCCATTTTTGCCGCGAGGCCCATTTACGTTTTTTTAGTATTATTTGTTTTTCTTAATCAACATTTTTTTAATCAGTTTCCTTTAATCAATAAAAATTTGAAAACCACAAAAGTATATTTTAAGTTTTTTTATTATTAATTAAATTAATTTTGTTAATTTTAATTAATTATTTAGTCATTTTTTAAACTAATTAGAATTAGGTTTCCATTAATTTAATTATTATTTTTCTTAAACAAAAACATTTTTCTAATCTTAGAATCTTTTAGGGTTTTTCATCCTTTCCCGTTTCATCTCCGTGCGTTATTTATTTCTGCGCTTTTTTTTCATGACAATTATGTAATTGTTGAAGGAATGTAATAGTTAAAATTAGGACTCTTTACATTTTTCTTTCCCCATTTTGGTTTGTATTCCCCCCATCCAGAAGTGATGTAATAGCTTAGACTTTACTTTCCGCATTTTTATTTTTCTGCCCTATGTATATATTTAACTGCTAGATGTATGCTTAATAGGATTGCATGATAAGACTTAAAAACAAACGCTAGAAAACCTAACACTCAAGATAAACATAACTGAAATATAACACACTTCGCACGCGCGCACCTCTAAGGTACCTCCACTTGTTTCCTTCGGAAAAATAGTCATGTCCCTCGAATGTGAGACACTTTAGAAAAGTACCTCGGTTAAAAAGATCGTAGTCCCTCGATGACCCTTTCGGTGCTGCCTTCGGTAAAAGATCGTCCCTTACGACAAAATTGCTAAAGTATCTTACGATTTTCCTTCGTGACTGTACGACGACCCTCGATTGTCCCTCAAAACATCCAATGATAGGGCTACCTACTAACTAATGGTAGGATAGCCCTATCCAAAGGAAAGAGGAAAAGAACAAAGATCCTTTGAGTAGGTAGATACCTTATAGTTGTTTGCTCACAAAACAAAACAATTTCCCACACATACACTCTCTTTTTTTTTCTAAATAATTTCTTAGATAAAACACTTTGTATGCATTCTCAATGATACGAGAATCATTACAAAGTTTGTTGTACTAAGGCATATTTTAAAAATATTTTTAAAATGCACTTACACAAAAAGCATTTTCAAAGTGAGCTAGCAACTAAGAGCCTGTAGATAACTACGGATGGAAAGGGTGCTAACACCTTCCCTTTCCATAACCTACCACCCAAACTCAAAATATTTATTAAAAAAAAGGTATTTCCTGTTCTTTTCACCCTTTCCTTTATTTGATAAAAGAAAAGTCGGTGGCGACTCTTGCTAACCGCAACATTTGCGATAAAACACAAAACCAGTAAAGTCATTTCTCCCACTGTATTACATCATGTATTAAACTCAAAGGAGAAATAGACACCTTTAAATCTCGATTCTACGCAAGCGAGAAGAAAGCGTTAGAGCTCACCAAGAAACTTCATGAGGAGCAAAGCCTAAATGCCTACATCGACACAAAGAGGAAACGATCGTGGGAGACCTGAGTCTTAGGTTTTAGGAGTTTTTATTTTGTTATCTCTTTATTGTAAGCCCCAAGGGCAATTCTAACTCTTGAACTTATTAATGCAATTGTTGTTTTTGTTTCCTTTTTGGGTAGCAAATTTAAATCTCCTAAGGTTATTGAAAACATTCCATCCACATAGCATGCATCATATCATAAGCAGGTTTTATGATATAGGTTTCCTCATCATTTTACTGTTTATTTCAGTATAAGATGGCTCTAGAGCAAACCGTCAAATATCTGCAAACTTAAAACACACAGTTCCAAGAGACTCTCCTCAACTTAACTAAAGGACAACAAGAGATGGTGATGCTCCTCTTCACCAAAAAGAAGGCTAAGAAACGGGCTGCTATCCTCAACATGGGAAGAAGGTTCAAGGGGCCCGTACGACTGGCTCAAATAGAATAGGCTTCTTCTGAGGAAGAAGACAATCAAGACAAGGATGTTAGAAGTGAAACAATCGGCTGAACAATCAACTGATAATGAAATCAATGAAGTCTCCATCGAATGTTTTTTATCCCACAAGAGGGTAAAGGTAAACTTCGAGTAAACCTAAGAAGGGGGAAATCACGATCAAACGACCGAGTGATATGGGTAAGGGAGTCTGTTACGCAAGGGGAAGGTATTAGAACCCCACACGCCTATAGTACTCTACGGTATCCACTCTTGTTGTCTATCTTATGGGTGTGTAAGAATCTATGTCTAAATAGTACATGGAATGCATGTAAAATAAAGGAGAAAAGAATGTAGGGAAAATAAAAGTTGTGCTCGTTCGGGCCCTACCCCAATGCCTAAGTATCCCTTTTAAGGAATCAGAGCAGTCGTAGTTTGACTTCAAAAGTTTTTGTTGGTTTGTATTTTTTAATGAACAATATTAATTTCGCCTTCTGTCGTAACTCGACCTTTGGAGACTTACGTGTCAGCACAGAAGTGAATTAACATGCTCCTTTGAAAAGAGTTTGAAAGAAAATCCCAAAGGCAAAAAGAGTTTGTATTGGTTGGTGTTTTTGCTGCAGATAACAGCTAGTTAATCTCAAGAGAGAGATATTATCCATTTCTCTACTTATTCATGAAATAAGTGTTTGAGACTTGAACTACACCAAGGCTTAGAATGGAAGAACGATAAGATCGAGAAGAAACCCGCTTATCATTTTCCATGCTCAGCAAAGTCCTAATTCCCATCAGTAATTTTTAAGCGTTTTAAAGTTTGCAAGAAAAAGAACTTTTTGTTTTAATGCAAATGCAAAAGAAAGAAAAACATCTAAGGGAGACTAACCTAAATCTAATCCCTAATGTTATCATACAATGATGGTCCTATGGTTGAGTTTTGAAGGGAAATCTCTACCTTAAATTGACATGCTTGGATACAATCCTAATGTCTATCTCAACTCATCATCTATAGATGAATAAAGAAGTCCTAAAGGAGCATAGCAAGGGTATGTCACCTAAACTATGTCTATCTCGAATCATCATCTATAGTTGAATCGAGAGCTCCTAAGGGAACATGTCAAGGATAGGTCATCTCAAAACATGCACACAAAGACGAAATCAAGCAAACAAGACAATAATCTCAAGAGAACACACCTAGAGATATCCTATCTAGGTTAGAATGTCAAAGGAAGTATAACAAAACTATCCTACAGGGAACATGCAATGAGAGCGAAGTCGTGATCATAATTTCTAAATTGAGTGACTCATCGATCAACAAGAAATCAATGAAAGCAATGAAATCCTATAGGGAGCATGCACTGAGAGCGAAGTCGTGATCTCAATTTATAAATTGAGTGACTCATCGATCAACAACCAAGAAAACAAACACAAAACACAACACATATAGCAAATGAAATGCAGAATGCCTGTTATAGATCTTTAAACAGCGACTTCGAGCGCACGCTCTTTATTTCCTGCTTCCTACTTCACATGATCTCTAGAAAGCAGTAGATGCTGAAAGGAAATGGAAGAGCAGTATACCAAACGAACAAAGATTCGTAGCGTAACAAGCAAAGTAGAGAAATCCTGAAAAACTCCAAGCAATCTAGCACCAACAAACAAAGCAAGTCAACAATCGAACAACCAATATAAACCTGAAAGCATTGGCGTGAAAATAAATCACAAGTGATGTGCATCAGCCACACCCACACAAGCATCCTGCATGAAAATACAAGCCAGACAAAACACACAATTATGTGCATATGCATCTCTTAAAATGTAATTCCAAATAAATAGTATCAGAAGCGAGGTCGTATCCAACAAATAAGGTGAAATACAAAACAATAAAGATACAAGAAAATTCTCATAGGAAGTGAATTTGTGTCCCGCAAATAAAGTGGAACACGAAACAAACAAATCACGGCTCGAAGTTTTATCAAAGCACATTGCACAACTCAACAAAAAAGTTAGTAATGACAAGGCAAATGTGACCGAAGTTACAGAATAAAATCACAACTCTAATCAAAGTAGGATCATGAAGGAAAGAAATCGGAACAACAACTTTAAAACTCAGGCAGCAGTGTTATCATCGCATGAAAGTGAGCAAAAGTCACGTTAACAGCTACCAAACTTGTCAATAATAGTCCATAATAAGCGCATAAGAATCGACGCTATCAAAATAATATGGAATATGATTCTATTCTCAATCCAAAAATTATCAAATCAAAACACACATTATGTGCAAGTCAGCCTCTGATCATGACCTAAAAATTGGCTCAAAATAGTGTTCGATGATTATTAAAAATAAGCTTTGATCGAGCGGTGGCCAATTAAAAAAACTTTACAAAAATGACTCAAAATAAAATGCAAATCAATTTGAAAAAATAAATAAAAATATCTTGAAAATCCCTAACTTGACATAAAATCAGAAAAGCATTTTTGTGAATTTTATTTGTCAAGGAATGATCAAAATTTGGATCTAATCGTGCAAATGGATGTATTAGTCTTTCTTTTGAGCCTATTAGCAAAAAGGATTTGAACGATAAAGAAAATCAATTAATAAAAATCTATAAAAAATATTTAAAAATTTCTAATACACTAAAGAATCATGAATATATTTTTTCAGATTTTTTATAGACTAGGAAAATCAAAATCGTGTGCTAAATCGAACAAGCATCAAATTTGTATACAACTGTCAGGGGGTGTATAACCAAATATCAAATTTCCCCTAAATCTAATTACACGTACACTCAAGCCCACTAACAAGGGGGTGTGATTATGCAATCGTTCGGACCAACTTCCAAAATTCCTTCTAAACCCACTCGCTTCACCAAAAAAATGTTTCCAGAGTTTTTATTTAACATGCCACGTTTCTTTCCTTTCCTTCTTCTAATACTCAGCATCTTGAACAGTAACGCATTATTAACCAACCAATAGTTGTGATTCTTCCTAAAATGAACAGTAATGAAAATTAAGAAACAAAAGCGTGATTGGCTAGACTTAAACAACATGCGCAAATGACAACACGACATGCCTAGGGCTTTCAAAGACCTTTACCGGCGGTGATATTACCGGTTATCTTCTCCAGCGGATTCTCTGCTGGAATCAATCGAATCTCAACAAAATCCATGAAAACGATACCGTTCTGCTTGCATTATCGTGTAGGTTACAAATCCAAGACTCAACCGTATGTATTCATTCAAAATCATCGAGAAAACGTGACATGAAAGTAGATCTGAACATTACTTCAAGCTTCATATGCATAACTATGCATTCAGTTTCTTGAATCTAACATGCTGAGAAAAGTTTTTAGAGGACTTACGTGTTCTAAGATTCGTTAATATCATGGAAGAAAACTCTACAGCCTCCACTTTGACTTTGACGTTGAAGAAAACTCAAGATAAATATTCAAGTCTCTCCGATTCTGCAACTGCTTTTTCTTCTCCAATTATGTTGAGAGAAAAAGAGCCTTTTTCTGTATTGGTGAAGATGAGAGCAAAGAAAAGCTTTGTTATAGGGATAGTTTGTTAAGATTCTTGAGAGAGAAACCGAGAGAGGTTGTTACTGTTGTAGAATGGAGAAGTGAGAGAAATCGAATGAGTTTGTTGAATGGAAAAGTGAGAAAGAGCGTGCGTAGTGGTAGTGAGAAGAGAGATTTTTTTTATGCTAGAGTGAATGGAGTTGTTGTAGCTAGAGAGGGTGTGAGCATTCTATTATGGAAGAGAGTGTGAGAAAAAAAAATTTGTAGTCGCAAGAGTGAGAGAGAATTCTATTGTAGTCGCGAGAGTGCTTTTGTAACTATTGCAAAAAGTTTGTTACGATTGTTACATGATGATAAATGGAAGGGGTTCCTTATGGTTTACTTTCACCATGATTGTAATTGTGAATCATTGCATGGCCATGTAATAATAAAACATCACCCTGCATGAACTATAGTACAGTAGCTTTTTTTCCTAAAAGATTTCGTCATTATGCATGTGTTGTACCCCAAAATTTGCCCTCTCATATTTCTCAAAACATTGCAAGAAAAATCTCCAAGTTGCTCAAGTTTGCTCAAGAGTGGGTCAGACAAATCATCTCCTAAGGCAGTCAACCCCAAATTAGGGTTTTGTATTGCATCAATATTCTTGAGTCCAAATGACCTCAAATTCCCCCTAATGTCCTAATATGTTCTCTAGGTCATCCATGTCAAATTTCAAGCCTTGTAGAGGAAGTTTGCTCAGTTAATTGCTCAAAGGGTCCAAAAATCGACTGTGTTAGGGAAAAAGTCAATTGTAACCCAAATATAGTCAAACCTCAAGATTTTTTGTCAACATTCTCATTTTGAAGGACATTTCATCATTTCATCAAGTATTTCTCAAAATTCATCAAGACTCAAAAGTTGCTAAATTAGGGTTTTGCAGGAAAAGTCAACTCAACTTTGACCAAGCATAACTTTCTCATACTTTATGAGAAATGACCCATCCAAATCTCATTTTGAAGAGGATGCAATTTCCTACAATCCATCTTCATACCCCAAGATAAATAAATTCACTCACAAGAAGTTGCAAATTTGGACATTATAGGTCATTTTTGAAAGTAAACAAAAACACCTTTTTTTCCAAAGCTTATAACTTGAGCATGGAATATAAAAATGAAATGAGACCAAAAGGGTTGGTTATAGGACATCTCAAGCTTTCTAAAAAGTCCAATAAAACTTCCAAAAGTTCAAAATTGAAGAAGTTATGCATTTTTGAAGTTGGGCATTTTTTGCAAAATTGCCAAAAGTCAACTATCCCCAAAACTTCAAATTTTGTCAAATGGGCCCATTCTTTTCCACTTGATTTGAACTTGCCACATTGCACACGTGTCCTAGCTTCATCCCTGTGTCCATTTATCAATTTTATTATTTTATTTGATTTTTTATTGAATTATTTCATTTTTAATCAAATTAAATCAAATTAAATCCAAATATTGATTGCTTGATATCTTTTTGGCTATTTCAGGACTGAATCATCATCGTCAAGGGTATCAAACTCGTATCAAGCATTCCCTGTGCAAAAAGATTGAGGTTTGACAATTTTTTAAGGTTTAGTAATGGTGAATCAAATCAAATCCCATGGCATTGATGTACAAAGATTCAAGGCATATTTGTTAACCTAATACATTCTATCATACATAAGGAAGTGAGAGGGCACGAAAACCAGGCTAGAGGCTGCAGAAAGAAGAAAAGTAAAACTTGCAAAATTCACAAAAAAGTGTGAAACCAAAATCCTACTTGGAGGCGTTTTCAGAAGCAAAGCTTGACACCAATCGATTGTTGGAGGTTCACTGAGTAAGAACCAATCCAAAGCAAGCTCTCATACACATCAAAACTCGCTGTAAGTGTCACGTTTCTTGGCCCTGTTTTCAAAATTGTGGCTCTCTATTTCTGCATCATTCTGGCAAGTCATTGATACATTTGTGACTCTCATGAGGTTTCTAAGCTTTTGGCAATATTTAATTTCATTTATATGGACTTTAATCTCATAATAGCATGGCTAGGTTTTCGTGTTGGATTTTAGGGATTTGCGTTTCAGGTGAAATTGAATCTCGTGATGGATATGGTTGCACTCAGGAGAGGGAGACGAACCTAACCATGTCTTTGGGGGTCGTTTTTATGGCCTAGAATTAATTTTAGGATCGACCTACGAATTTAGCTGCGGATCTAAATCTGCAGGTAAAGTTACAGGGGATGGAGGTAGGGGACGGAGACGTGGCAATTCCCCAGTGGACCATTCAAACACGCGCGCCTTTTTTTTTCTGGCATATTAATCCATTTTCTCATATTATTATTATTTTGTATATACTTAACAACTGAAACGCATTGGCCTAGTGGAAGCAAGCGCTGGCAATGACCTACTGGACTTGGGTTCGAATCCCATGTCCCCCATATGCCTTGTTATATTTTTTCTTCAGGTAATCAAGTGTTGATCCCAGCGTGAAATCTATCATGCACTCTCAAGCATTCAATGGACAAATGGCCATAGGCCAGATCTGAGGGCCAAGAGATGATGGTCCATTATGGACCAAGTCAACCAGCGCGCAGGGAATCCAGGAAAGTCAATACAGGGCCAGCTCATTTGGGCCACAGAATTGCTAAGCAAACCTCCAAATCAGGCCCAAACCTCCTATCTCTTTCTATTTCTTTTATTTAATTTTATTGTTATTTTTTATTTTTATTTAATCAATTAACCAATCAAATTTTTTCTTTATAAAAATAAAACCAAAAATATTTTTCTTCATTAAAACCAAATTTTAATTTTTATTAATAAATACTAATTATATTAATTTAGTTTTAATTAGGATAACTTTAATATATTTTGTAAAATAGTTAAAATTAACTTAGACACAATTAGGTTTTTATTAACATTAATTAAATTTGTTTTTATTTATTTAAATACCAAAAACCCAAAAATATTTATTTTTATTAATTAGTTTAATTAATTTAATTTAATAATTAACTTAGATTAATTTCTTTCTTAATTCAAAAATAACCAAAAAAATCTTTTCTTTAAATAACAAAGGGTCAAAACCCTATAATTCGCATTCGATTTAATTCTCCGCACGCGATCTATTTATCATATTGTATTTTTTCCCGGAATGTAATAGATAATTAGGACTATTTTTATTGCTTTATTTATTTTCCGCATTTAAATTTCAAAGGGTTGCTTTTGGCGATGTAAATACCCGACGCCTTGTAATAGTTAGTTAAATTTCCGCAATTTAATTTCCGCAACTTATAAACTGTTAGATGTTTGATAATAGGGATGCATGACAAGAATGAATGTTTAACCTAAAATCAACTTAGATCACCATTGACATGTACAAAGACAAAATTAACTGAAAATGACACACTTGCACATGCGCACTCTTAGGGTACACCCCACTTGGTTGCCTTCGTACGCGGTCATTGAGTATAGGTTATTTTAGAGGTCGCCCTCTTGTCCAAAGATCATAGTTGCCTCAAAACGGTAGCCTCGGATATTTTTGCCTCAAAAACAAATTATCTAAGACATTAGGGTTACCGCTAAGGCGTCCTAACATTGCTTTAGTGGCCGCATGTCCCTTATTCGAATTGACCCTTAAACTCCAACGACGGTGCTACCCACTCATTCATAGTGGGATAACATTGTCTAAAGGAAGATAGCATAGAACGATTCCCTTTTCGAGTAGGTAGATGGTTCTTAAGTACTTGCTCTTTCAAAAAACAAAAACTTTTCACACTTACACTTTTCAAACGAAGTTTCAAAAAACAAAAACTTTTTTCAAACCCACAAGCACAAAGAAAATCAAATTTTGAAAACAATATGAGCAAGTACCTAAGAGCCCGTGGATAACCACGGATAGAAAGGGTGTTAACACCTTCCCTTTCTATTATCTACCCCCTGAACCCGATAAATATCTCGAAAAAGGAATTTTTCTGTGCTTTTTTCCTTTCCTTGTTGGATAAAATAAAAGTCGGTGGCGACTCTTGCTTACCGCGACATTTTGCAAAAACAAACGCAAAACACAAACCAGTATTCCAAAAAACATTCAGTTCTCTCCCACCGTATCACAGCATGGACATGTAGTCATCTTCGCGCTCGTATATCTTGAATTACAACACTCCTCGCGGCGCAATCTTGGCATCATTAAAAAGAGGACACATCAAGGAACATTTTTCATGTTGGCCTCGCCTCGAAATAACACTCGTAGCACGTCCTAAAATGGCCCTGAAGTTATGAAATCATAACTAAAATAAATACCGGCAATTCGGTTATTATCGGCGATTATCCGTCGACGCTCCAACCTCCACTTTATGGCTCAATAACTTGAAATATAGCATTCTTCAGGATGACATCTCAACATTAAAGTTGAAGAATGAACTTCTCTAAACAACATTCATGTTAGAAATTTCTTGAAATAACACTCGAAACATACTAAAAAATGATCGCGAAGCCGTGGTATCAAAATTTTCCACAGTGGCTGAAAACTCATCATGCAGAAATCAATTCCATCATCATGATTTCAAAACCTCGCAACTTTCCCAATAATGATCTAAATGCTGCAAACGTGATACCGTTAGAAAGAGGACAAATGATAGAACAAGTTTATAGTTTGCCTCCAATCCAGACACGGCCTTAATCATAAAGAAAAATGTCATGAATATACGCCTTACAACTGCTCGAAAAAATGACAGGCTTGGCATGGAAAGTTATACGCGTGGCACATGCATCTTGTCCGCTTCAATCTTCCTACTTTGCACTTTGATATTTCTTTCCACGACGCATAAAACGAAATGAAGTTTAAACCCAAAATGAAGAGTATGCAACACACTCCAACTTTCATGTTCGACATTTTTCGAAACGAGAATTAAATCCATGATAAAAACGTCCTAAACATGCGCCTGTCACCTGCTCGATGACATGTTGGCCAGGCAAGGCAAGTCTTGGCAGCATTTTTCCTCTCAAGCCTTCAAAACGTAAGCATCATAACTTTCTCTACGAACCTCCAAATGGTACGATTCTTGAATCAAAATCGGAGAGGAGAATCTGATCTTCAACTTTCATGTTCGGAGATTTTGCATCTGAGTCTAAACGGGACCTTAAAATAGCCATGAAGTTTACCACATTTTGGAAAATCTTCTAAAAATTATTAAGAGCCCATATTACTTAAAATGCGAGAAACTTCAAATTCGGCTGATTCTTTCGATTTTTTCCCAACAACTCAACAAATTTTATCCCGTTTGGACTTTTATCAATAATCTTGACCAAAAACTCATTTAGTTGATCTTTGACTTTTGTTGACTTTTTCTCATACACGCTTAAATCTCTTTTTATTCAATCGACCCTGATTCTTTTGATAAAATGTGGAGACCAGCAGACCACATGCAGATACTTTTAATGCAGATAGAAAAACCACGAGACCATTTTAGACTTTACAAAATCAGTTAAATCATGTCATCAATCAAGAACACTGATTGCATCACAAAGATTGGAGATGCTGACCATAACTCCTAAACACTAATCCAACTGGAACATCCTGAAGCACTCTTGTACCCACATACCTCGTGACTTGAGATAATATTTAAGATGAAAAGACTTCAGATACGTGACCTTTGAAGATAAATATTCTTCTTTAAGGCAATATTCACTTATCTAGCCAAACCCTTGATTATATGTCCTCGAGTTAACGCAATGCAAATGATGAATATGATGGTGGAGCATAAGCCATTTCTCTTACAAGTAAGAGGGAAAATTTTGGGGTGCAACATCTGCCCCTATTTAATCTTCTTAAACCTAAAGGTGAGATTGGCTCTAGCCTTTCGAACATTCAAGGTGGAAGAAGATTAAATACTAAAAAGAACCCGGAAATTTGCACTCTAAAGCCAGTCAGGTATTATTATATTGTTTGGTTTTCTGTATATATTTTTTGCTTTTTTGGATTTCAGTAGTTATCTAGGTAAATTTCTCGGATGCCAGGTCAAATTTAGACACTCGAGACACAAATCAGATACTCAAGAAAAAGATCCACTACATTGGACTCTAACAGAGATATCTAACAAGAAAGAGACCTAACGAAGCAAACTCAATCGAAGGCGTCAGGAAAAGATGGGATCTCACAGTGATTTTACCCAAAGATGACAGAGGTAGATGAGACTTGAAAAAGAACACCGACTGAAGGTGAACTGGGAATACAATAACTTGTCTGGTCAATATTGGACACATATAAAAAAGAGGCCGATCAAAACAGACTCTAATTGGGAAAAAGGATGATTAAAATACAACCTGACCAAAAATGTTAGCTAAGCTGACGGAAAGTAAACTCGATCAAAATGGATAGACCATAGAGAATGAATTGACCAAAACAGAACCTAAACAAGGGAAGGAAATGATTAAAACATAACCTAACCGATAATGTTAGATAAGATAACAGAAGGTAAACCCGATCAAAACGGATACACCAAAGAGAAGGAACTGATCAAAATAGAACCTAAACAAGGGAAGGAAATGATCAAAACATAACCTAATCGAAAATGTTAGCTAAGCTAACAGAAGATAAACCCGATCAAAACGAATACACCAAAGAGAAGGAATTGATCAAAACAGAACCTAACCAAGGGAAGGAGATGATCAAAACATAATGTAACCAAAAATGTTAACTAAGCTAACAGAAGGTAAACCCGATCAAAACGGATACACCGAAGAGAAGGAACTGATCAAAATGGAACCTAAACAAGGGAAGGAAATGATCAAAACATAACCTAACCGAAAATGTTAGATAAGCTAACAGAAGGTAAACCCGATCAAAACGGATACACCAAAGAGAAGGAACTGATCAAAACAAAACCTAAACAAGGGAAGGAAATGATCAAAACATAACCTAACTGAAAATGTTAGCTAAGCTAATAGAAGATAAACCCGATCAAAATGAATACACCAAAGAGAAGGAATTGATCAAAACAGAACCTAACCAAGGGAAGGAAATGATCAAAACCTAACCTAACCGAAAATGTTAGCTAAGCTAACAGAAGGTAAACCCGACCAAAACGGATAAACCAGAAACAAGTAATCAACTAAGCAGGGCCTTCATAGAGCATCGATCAAAGGTGAACTTTACAAGAGAAAGAGACCGGTCAAAATAGACTCTAACAAAAATTGGCAAAAACACGTTGGGCTTTCGATAGGTTGCAAGTACACAAGAACTACAAAATCCCTTAGGCCAAAGGCAGGGTGTAATTCTTCAAGAGTGACAATTATCTAAATTACCACACACCAAGTATGGATACTCAAATACTTGAGAAGCGAGAAATTCTATACACCGACTCTCACTCGCACTCTAACAACAAAGCGAACATGGGTAAAATAACCAAAGGCTTGCAAGGACAAGAGAAAACCACGACTCACTGAGGAAATGAGAAAATACCGAAGACCTGACTGGTGGTAAGTCAAACAGACTCCGCTGGGGAAACAAAATATAATCACCCTAAGCTTCTTGCAGAGATAACTCAAATCTGAGTGCGCAACAATTTAGTCACCATGGGTAAACATAATTGGCTTATACTCATGCATGTTTGAATTTGTTTTTATAGCGTAATGCCTCATACAATGGAAATGCTACGCGTTTTGGTAGATGCAATGTAATGATGCATATTTAGTAATGCACTAGGAAAACACATCAATAATCGGCTGCTGAGAAGACCATGAACTTCCAAATGATTATTCTCGCACATATGATCTTCTGTAGAGAAAAGGAAATTTATACTTCAATGGGGAACCGAGATTCGGAACCACCAACCTCTAAAGATCAATATCACTGAGGAATTAACTTCTTGGGGAGAATACTAAAAAAATAAATTGTAGCTCAGTAAAAAATCCTGAATTTTGATCAGACTCCCAACCTTCTGGGGAATAAAATATTTATCCTTTGTTAGAAAGATGAGAGCTTCACTGGGGATGTAGACTTTATCATGTAGAATTTATTGACGAAGATAGCTTCTACTGGCGAGTATGGAAATTCTTAAATAAAAAGAAATCTACTCAGACCAAATTGGTGATAACATCACTGTGGGTAAAAAGTCTTCACTTGGGGAAGAAACAAACATCCCGGGACAGAAACTCCATCAGGGATATTTCAACAGAATCTTCTATCAACGGGGGTGAAAGAATTATGACTGGAGTTCCCATATACACCACACTGAGGGGGACAAGACACTTGCTCTACTAAGGAAAGAAATCTAGATCCACTGGGGAATAATAGATACCTTCGGTAGGTCCTCGAAATTCAGCTTCGACTTGGGACAAAGGACTACCTCTTACACTGGGGGGCCAAAAGTTTTTATATGATAACATCAACAATATCCGTTGCACTGGGTGTAGCCATCCCTGTAAGATTCAAGCCGACAAGAAGTTTTGTATCGTGGAGCATAAATCATTTCAATGCGGATGATGATCATCCCCATGAGGATAACAAACTAGAATCTCCTATAGGTAAACATGAGTCTCTTTAAGAACTCTGATATAGTAGGCCACGTTGGAGAGAGAGGGAGTGTGTCCCTTACTGAGCAGGAGAATGCATACCTCATGGGGATAATAAGCGCAAAACTCACTGGGGAAGCCGTAGAAAGTCGACTTTAAGGGGAGTATACCCAGAATCTCTAGTTAGTGAATAAAATGATTCTTCTGGGAAAACCTGAAAGAAACAGATTGCACTAAGAAGGAGGAATACTCGGGCGAGAGTACGCCTTTACTGGAGAAAATACTACGAAAATAAATTACAGTTCAGAGAAAATTTTGAACTCCGATCCAAATCCCAACCCTCTGGGTAAAAGCTCCAACATTTATTTCCAATGACAAAGAGAATCTTGTTGGGAACTGGCATCTTCTGATGTAAATCCTCAATAAAAGTGATTTCGACTGGGGAATCACAGAAACTCTTGAATAAAAGAATTCTACCCAAGCCACATGTGGAAAACCACTGTCGAGGGTAACAATCTTCACTAGAAGAAGAGAGGCATCTTTGAACTATAAGCTTGAGGTTAAGAAATCCACCAAGGAAATATTTCAACAATACTCTATCACCGGGTGTCAAAGAATTCTAAACGACATTCTTCCATGCACACTACTCCAAAAAAAATAGGAGACCTGCTCCACTGGGCGTAACAAACATGTTGATCAAACATCTCTTCAAGAAAACCTAACTTGGGCAAACTTCCCTAGGGAGAAAAGATACGAACTTCATAGAGACGATGAACAACAACCTCACTAGGGAGATAAATGTCAACCACGAAGTCACCGAGTATTTACTTCAAGGGGATATAATAAAGGTATATAATCCAATGAAATGATCTTTCCTAGATTTGTCGAAGCAAAGTAGACTACGCTAAAGAAGAAGATTATACAAAACCTGTTGAAATGCACTTCTTAGAAGATAAGCCCTCTGAAAGGGACAAGCTCTTAAACAGACTCTTGTCAAGAATGCCAACTTCAGCAGGGATCACACATGGGTATACTTTCATTGGAGATAAGGAGTTTTGTCTAGGCGGGAGTACACCTTCACTGGGGATGAATAATTCTGTTTTGAGCAAAAGTGAGCATCCATTTGGTAAATTGGATCCTATTCTACAGAAATCATCATGTTGGTCGCATACAGACCCTTCTTGATTCATTTTCTCATATGCTTCTTGTGATACGGTGGGAGAACTGACTTGAGGGTTTTGCGTTTTATCGCAAATGTTGCGGTTTAGCAAGAGTCGCCACCGACTTTTCTTTTATCCAAAAGGAAAGGTGAAAAATCACAGGAAAGACCTTTGAGATTGTTTCTTGAGTTCAGGGGGTAGATTATGAAAAGGGAAGGTGTTAGCACCCTTTTCGTCCATGGTTTTCCATGGGCTCTTAGTTACTTGATAGATCACTTGCTTTTGTTGTTTGAAAATGTGTTTGGTGTGGTTTTGAAAGTATTTTGTAAAAGAGGCCATCGTTTAGGCAACCTTTGTAATGATTCTCGTTCGTAAGAATGTATACAAAGATGTTTGTCTTTTTGAAAATGTTTTCAATGTTTGTAAGATGTTTTTGAAATGTGTGTGTTTGTTTTGGAAAATAGAAAGGATAGTTGTTTGAAGATAGAGCAAGTAACTAGAAGCAATCTACCTACTCAAATGTCTTTATTATGCATTTTATATTCCTTTGATATTGTTGTCTTACCATTAATTTGGTAAGCAACCTTATCTTTGGATGTAAACGGGACGGGCGTGAGTCATTGTATAACCATGATTAGCAATATTGCAAAGTATCTTATCATTTTGAGGGACCAAGATCATTTTGTAAGGCAACTTTGAATAGCGTCATCGAGGGACTATAATATTATACTTGTTTGTTTTGCCAAGATACTTCGCATGCATAATATGGCCATTTTTGTATAAGGCAACCAAGTGGAGAAACCCTAAGGGTGCTTGTGTGCAAGTGTGTTATTTTCATGCTTTGATTTTATCTTGAATTTAGGGTTTTCTATTTGATTTGTTTTTATCTTGCCATACAAACCCTAATTACTAACATGGCATGTAAAGCGGTAAATTGCGTAATGTAAAGATTAATAAGCTATTACAATAATTTATGGGAGAGGGAATACAAATTTGAATGGGGATTTGCAAGAATGTAAATCTAAATAAGCTATTACAACCAAATCGAATTTGTACGAATATTAGAATAAACAAATGCAATGTTTAAATATGCCATATTATGTACATGTAAGAAAAGATTTTTTGTTTTGTTTTTATGTGAAAAGGAATTTTTAACCTAATTCTAAAAACATATAAAAAAAGGAAATTATATTTTTTTAAAAGATTTAATCCTAATTTCTAGTTTGAAAGAAAATAAAGTTCTTATATATTATTTTTATGTGTTTTTTTGTATTAAAAATAATGAATAATATTTTATGAAAATATAAAGTTTTTATATATGCCAAAATAAATATTTACAAGTATGGAATGAAAAAGAAATAGAACAAATTAAACCAAACCTATTTTATTTATGTTTACACGTTTATTAAGAAAAATAGTTAATATATAACTAAGTGAAAATATTTTTTAACGAGAAAATAAAATAAAATAAACAAAAATATAAAGTTTATCAATTTTATATTTTTTATGATTTTATAATATTTAAGAAAAGAATATTTCATGAAATAAAATAAAATAAAAAATATAATTGAAAATGAATGGGCCAGGGGTATCCTGAGTAATCAGGAGGTGGATGTTAGAAAAAAAACATAAGGCCCGGCGTTGAGGCCTAAACCTGCAAAACAGCAAAAACTGAAAATGGAAAAATGTGAAAAAAAACAAAAGGTAGCACCAAGGTTCGAATCCATGACCTGGGTCTTACCAGCGCGCTACCTTGCCACTGGGGTGGCTATACATCTGTTGATTTATATAAAACAACAAAAACATAACACAAACAATATCCTTGCCCAGTACTTCATCTTCTTCCTCAAGCTGGCCAGAAGCTCTGTAACTTTCTCATCTCTCAATAAAAATGGAAACTGATAACATGAATGTTGTAGCATTTTGTCTCACGATTCTAACCATGTAAATCATGTAAGCTAACAATCAAAGATCAAAACGAATTTTAAAAGCCCTAAATTTAAACCTAATTTTTCAAGGAACTTCAAGTTCAAAATTCTCTCAATTCAGGCCAAATAACTGCAAGTTATAGATATGTACAACTTCGTAGCAATGAGGTCTACATTATTTATTCACAGATCGTGGCCAATGGAGGCCTGTATGAAGAGATATAAGTTGAGATTTTTACCTCTTTCAGTTGAAATCGTGAATGGAGTTTGAGTGATTTTTATGAGGGCCTGATGATTGCTTGAGCTTGCTTGAACCTCCCTGAGTGTGTTCCAATCCTTGCCTTGCTTTGGAAGTGCCTGAAACTCTCTATCCAAGTCAACCTGCAAGCTTTGAAAACAAAAATGGCAGATGAAGAAGGAGGAGTTACAGTGCAGGGATAATGGTCTAGATCTCTTAGATATGAATTAGGTAAAGTGTTTTGATGATTAAAACTTGAAACGCATGAGCCAAATGATGGATTGATATGCTTATGCATAAACTGCAAGTTTTGACAGTTTTTTGGTGATATGGAGTGTTTGAGTGTTTCATACCTTTTGCAATCATTTTTCTAGTTGTAATGTGTTTGTGTATTAGTATGGAAAAGGTTTCAAGTCAACTCTCCAACAGATTTGTGAGTTCTAGCCTTTTGGCACACTTTCTTGCTTTTGAAGCAAAGTGAAGAGATAAGTCTTCACATGCTTGTACTGGCCTGCTTGGGGTTGGTATAAGCTTTGTAAAATTTGCTTTAGGCCTGTAGGACGTGTGTGTGCAGAGAAGAAAGGTCCAATGCTCAAGAATTGGAAAGTTGCAAAAGTGAAGCTTTTCCAAAATGACAATGGCCACTTTATGCCATTTATGGAATTAAAACTTGGACAAAGGCTCTTGAGCTTGAATTAAAGCTTTGTCAACTGAGTAAGCATTAAATTATGAAGTGAGAAACAAGTTAGGGACCTTTAAAGCATGAATTAGGCAGCATAGGTTCAAATTTGAATTTTGTTCTTCATGAAATGGCTTGAATTCAAAGTGAGAAATTGCCAACTTCATCTCTTTGATTCTCCATACTCAAAAATGATCTTGAGGAGTTATTGGACATTTTGGAAAGCTTGCAATGTTCTCTATAACTCATCTTTGAAATGTATTTCAAGATTCCTCTTGGAACTAGGTGAAAAATTACCATGAAGTTGGGTCCAAAACCTGCCTAAATTAGGGCAAAATTTCACTAAGTTATTTTAGTTCATGGGTATGTGTTCATAAAATTATATATTGAGATCCAAGCATCTTTAGGGAAAACTTTGTGAATCAAAGTTTTATATTTCATGGAGATATACAACTTTCATGTTGGGAACTTTCTTTGAATCATCTTGTATCATGGTGAAAAAATGGCTTAAAGTTGAGAAAAAATAAGAAATTTTATATACTTAGAAAAATTTCTAAGTTAAGAAAATTTCCAATTTTAAAACCTAATCTTCAATCCTTGATTTCTTGATGAAAAAGTTTCACATATTGACATGTTTTGATGAATTATGATCCTTGGCACTTGATTTTGACCAAAAAGTCAAAGTTTGACTTTTCAGTATACAGTTGACTTTGATCAGTTGACTGCAAATTTCATCTGTCAATCCAATGAAATTGCAATGTTTTGAATCATGTAATTAGGTAAAGATGATAAAAATGAACCCTTTAAATCATGCTTTAACTCAATTGGTCATTTTCTAGGTCAAAAATCAGAAATTTCCCTTCCTCAATCAAAACCTTAATTTTGACCATTTTGCCCTTTTGATGATTTGATCAAATTTCTTGAGGAATTGTGATCCAAACTTGACAAAGTGATACATATGAGCCTATAATGTTGATATGGATAAAAAATTATGAAGTTTGACTGTTAATTGGCCATGGTTGACTTTTTCCCCAATACAGTTGATTTTTAGGTCAACTGTCCAATTGACTGATCAAAAATGTGGTTCAAGGCTTGAAACTTGTCATGGGTAATCTTAGGGGTCCATAATGATGTTTTAAAGTCATATGAAGCATTGATAGTCCAAAAATCCTTGTGCAAACTCAAACCCTGATTCTGGGTTAACTGTGTAAGATGAGATGTCTTGAGCTGACCAAACCCTAATCCAGTCTTGAGTCAAAGAGATCTTGTGAGAAAAGTCTTGATAAATGAGAGGGAAAATTTTGGGGTACAACAGCTTCCCCTGTTCAATCTTCTTAAACCTGAAGAGTTAGATTGGCGAGTTTTGCCATTCGTGACTCGAAGGTGAAAGATGATTGGACACTAGAGTGCCCATAAATTTTTACTCGATGATGTGTAGTTGAGGGCATGGGCTTAAAGATGCCATTTGGAGAAGTGATAGAATTTTGTTGGAGATGGGCTTGTTAGATGCCATCCAAGAATGTTTGTTAAATTGTAAGTTGTAAGTTGAAAGAATGAGTATCAGAATGGCGTTTGTGTCTGGAGCATATATGTATTGTATCTGAACTTTGAAATCTGAATGAGTATCAGAATGGCATCCGTGTCTGGAGCGTATCTGTACTGTATCTGAAAGGTTGTATTTGGACGAGTATCAGAATGGCATCCGTGTCTGGAGCGTATCCGTACTGTATCTGAACTTTGAAATCTGAATGAATATCAGAATAGCATCCGCGTCTGGAGCGTATCCGTACTGTATCTGAAGTTTGAATCTGAATGAGCATCAGAATGGCATCCGTGTCTGGAGCGTATCCGAACTGTATCTGAACTTGAAATCTGAATGAGTATCAGAATGGCATCCGTGTCTGGAGTGTATCCGAACTGTATCATGATTGCGTATTGTTAATGGTAGCTGTTTAATCTTATCCTGAAAAGGGTAAAATGTTAGCTGAAACAAAGTTATATTGCATGAAATGTATGATGCAATGTATTTGATTTATCAATGTTTATGATATATGGATGCAATGTATGCGTATGTAAGCTGATTTTTTATATTATTGTTTGATTGAGGAAAATAAATCCTTGAATGCTACTGAGGATATGTTGAATTTTCGTCTTGAAGTTGAAGTACTGGTGAACTCTTGTTGAGAGAAGTAAATTATGTTGTGAGGGAAATGCCATGTAATGCTTGTAAGATCTGCTTTTTTCGGGGAATCTTGAGAAATTTGACGATTTCTACTGGGGATTAATAAATTGAAATTTATTTCGCTGGGGATTTAAATGACGTGTTGTGGGGATTACTTATGGAATAGCCTAGAGAGGTTTTCATGTCCTTTCAACCTATCAGTAATTGTCTTTCTCACTTTGTTTATTTGTAAACAGTAATTATGTTCAAATGCATATGTTCATTAATGAATCATTGGACATTTTTCCAAATAAAACACAAGAGTAAAGAAAGAGACAAATAGTTTTTTGTACTTTCAAAGAGATATCTTTGTATTGACTTTGAATAATTATTTTTTTTTTAAAAGAGAGAAACATTCTAGTAAGAGAATGGTGCCATAAAATAAGAAAAAATTATACAAAGAAAGATAGATATGTGTAATAATCCCATGGGGTTCCCATTCTGCTATAGCTTTCATATCTCTGAGCACCTTATATATTTGTTGCTTCGTCCGAAGATGATTGAATTGATTCTAAACTCCTGAGTTTGTTAGTGGAGGTCAAAGGTTGTCTGCAAAGTGATCCGATGGGACATAGTCATACGCTTTAATTCCCTAACTTTTTCCTGGACCGCCCTTTCGGGTTTTCAGTCCACCGGGAAACCCTTTTTTGCCCAAGTCGCCCTTTTTGGTTTTCAACTTGCCGGGTATACAATTTTTTTATATTTTATCCTTAATTTTTGCCCGAACCTTTTTGGTTCGTCGGGATGCCCTTGTTTTGCCTAGGTGTGTCAACCTAGTGGGTCTCTTATGCATAGTGTGATCGGTGGAAATAGAACTGACTGTTTTTTAGATGGTTTCGCGAAATGTCGCGGTAAGCAAGAGTCGCCACCGTCTTTTATGTTCTCCAACATGGAAAGGACAAAAGCACAGCAAAATTCCTTATTCGAGAATGTTTCTCGGTTCGGGAGGTAGATTTATAGAAAGGGAAGGTGTTAGCACCCTTTCTATCCGTGGTTATCCACGGGCTCTTAGGTACTTGCTCTTATGTTTTCAAAATTGTTTGCTTCTTAAGTGTGTGTGGGTTTTGAAAAAAAGTTTCGTTTGAAAACATCTAGGTAACTCTTGTATCAGTCCTTAAGAGTGTATGAAGTGTTTTGTTTGAAAACTTTTTGAAAGTGTGGGGTGCGAAAAGATGTTTTTGTTTGTTTGAAAAAGAGCAAGTACCTAGGAGAATCTACCTACTCTAAGGAATTAGGCTGTGTAAGAGTCCTTTAGATAGTGCTATCCCACCATTGAGAGGTAGGTAGCACCATCGTTGGAGGCATTCGGGTCAATTCGATGATCGGGACAGTGTGGTCACCGAAGAAATAGTAGGACACCTTAGAAGTAACCCTAATGTCCTAGATCCTATTTTATCCGAGGTAACCGTTTAGAGGCAACTGGATCTTTTGGACAGAAGGGCGACCTCTAAGACACCCTATACCTGATGACCACGTTCGAGGCAACCAAGTGAGGTGTACCCTAAGAGTGGCATGTGCAAGTGTGTCAATTTTCAGTTATTTTACTCTTGCATGTCATGGTGAGTTATTGTTGATTTTTTTAAGTTTAAGAGTTAATCTTGTCATACAATCCTAGTTAGCATACATCTAAGCAGTTAATATATGTACAGGAATTTAAAGTACGGGAATTGTAAATCCTACGCTATTACAAGGCTTTCGGGGAGGGGGATTATTTACATGTCCAAAAATATTGGGGGAATAAAGCAGTAAAGCATAAAAAGGTATCAGCTAAGCTATTACAAACCAGTAAAAATAAACGCGCGCGAATCTAAAAAAATCCTAATAATAAGAAACTCTTTTTGTTGTTTTATCTTATTTTGGGAAAAAAATAATCTAAATCTATTTAATTTTAGTTTTGGAAAAATGTTAAGATAATTTAAAGGTTAATTAACAAAACTAATTTAATAGAAAAAGAACTAGCCTAATGTTTTTTGTGGTTTTTTTTATTTTAATGTTAATTAAAAGGAAGTCTATGAAAACAAAAATAAAATACAAGGGGAATCCTTCGATCCAAGGAGAAAACGGGAGTTTCGACCCAGGGAGAGAAATAGAAGCTTCGATCCAGAGGGGATCAGGGTCCTTTCGATTGGGCCAAACAGCAAGGCGTGAGTAGCCTTCGATCCAGGGAAGAGGACTGTCTTTTGATCATGGAGGTCATGGCTTTCGATCCAGGAATGAGATGCCTCCTTCGATCCAGCAGGCTAATGGGTTCGATCCAGAGAAGGGCTCTCCTTCGATCTGGGATGTTATACCTGCAAAAGCATGTTAGCGAAATAAAATGCAGGGCCTGGGTATTGGATCTCAGGCCCTTCGATCCTGCACTCGTTGGGGTCTCTTCAGGCTAAATCTGCAGCAAGTGTTAGCAAACAAAAAAAAATGACCTGGGTGCCAAACCCAGGCCCTTTGATCCTGTCTAGGATTGCAAATCGAAAGTAACAACAAGTATGAATGTATTATGCAAATATGAGGTTGGATAGTTTACCCTTTCTTACCAACAGATTGAACTTTTAATTTGGGCTCTTCCTGGATGTAGGAACCTTCGATCTGGGCACTTCCTGGATGTAGGAACTTTTGATTTGAGGGCTTCTGGGCGTGGGCACCTTCGATCTGAGGGACTGCTTTGGCTTGGAAAATTCTGGGCAACGTCTCTCCAATGTTTTGTTCTCCTGTAGATTTTTTTTTGAAGAAGTGTGTATAATTTTCGTTCTATGATTTCCGTGTGATTTTTCGTGTAATTTTTCTTTTGTGTCTTTTGTAATGTGTCACTGGCCTCCTATTTATAGGAGTGTGGGAGTGCACGAAAATGGCAAGGGACAACCATTAAAATAGGCATTTAACGCTCTGGACAAAAATCAAACACATTAAATCATTTCCTTTTTTGAAACATTCGTGTCCCTTGAATGAACCTGGACGCTTGGATTTCGAGTGCTTTCAGGCCATGCTCTTCGATTAGTCCTGATTTGCCTCTTTCGAATAGACTCCCTGCGTACCCTTCGAATGGGCCTGGCCCAAATATCAATCAAAGGATTCCAATCGAAATGCTTTGCTAACAGGCCAATCAAAAGGTGTTGTTCATGCCAAATGAAGGACATGGTTGACATGCCTGTCGACATTGCCTTGACATAATTCCAATTGAATGCTTGTCCATAATGCCAATCGAAATACTCCTTCAGAAAGCCAATAGAAATACTCCTTCAGAATACCAATCGAAAGGTATTTGAAGTACCACTCAAAAATCTTCTTTTTCCTTAGGCAAGAGTTTATGATCAACCAGGCAGGGGGGAGACTTTGGAAAACATGAGAGGGCAAAATTTGGGGTGCAACAGTTGCCCCTGTTCAATCTTCTTAGACCTGAGGATGTAGATTGGCTTGCGTGCCTTTCGTGATCCAAAGGTGGAAGATAATTGAACACTAGAGTGCCCAGAAATTTGCACTCACATAGTAGGATATCAGCAGTATGATGGCGGGAATGGGCTTATAGATGCCATTTAGAAAGATGGTGGATGGGAGGATGGGCTTATAGATGCCATCTGGAGATTGTTGGTAGGAGGATGGGCTTATAGATGCCATCTGGAGATGTGACAGAATCTTGTCGGGAATGGGCTTATAGATTCCATTTGGAAATGTAATGGATAGTTGTGGAGATGAGCTTATAGATGCCATCGGGGTGTCGATCGCGTAAGAGATTCCTTAGCGAGAACTTGCGTACCTGAGAAAGAAAGATAATTACCTGGCCTGTTACAGGGGTTGATCTTCAAACTCTTCATGCAGATGTGCCCTGGCTAGATACAGGTGTCGAATCTACAATCAGCTGCTCACAGATGTGCCTTGGCTAGATACAGGAATCGAATCTGGAAATTCAAAAGGTTGCTTACAGACGTGCCCTGGCTGGATACAGGAATCGAATCTCTAAATTCTTCATGCAGACATGCCCTGGCTGGATACAGGTATCGAATCTACAATTAGTCACTCACAGATATGCCCTGGCTGGATACAGGAATCGAATCTGGAATTCTTCGTCTACAGATATGCCCTGGCTGGATACAGGAATCGAATCTCTAAACTCTTCATGCAGACATGCCCTGGCTGGATACAGGTATCAAATCTACAATCAATCACTCACAGATATGCCCTGGCTAGATACAGGAATCGAATCTGGAATTAGTCATCCACAGATATGCCCTGGCTAGATACAGGAGTCGAATCTGGAATTAGTCATCTACAGATATGCCATGGCTGGATACAGGTATCGAATCTTCAAACTCTTCAGATATGCCCTGGCTAGATACAGGAATCGAATATGGACTTAGTCATCTATAGATATGCCCTGGCCGGATACAGGTATCGAATCTTCAAACTCTTCAGATATGCCCTGGCTAGATACAGGAATCGAATCTGGAATTAGTCATCTACAGATATGTCCTGGCTGGATACAGGTATCGAATCTTCAAACTCTTCAGATATGCCCTGGCTAGATACAGGAATCGAATATGGAATTAGTCATCTACAGATATGCCCTGGCTGGATACAGGTATCGAATCTTCAAACTCTTCAGATATGCCCTGGCTAGATACAGGAATCGAATCTGGAATTAGTCATCTACAGATATGCCCTGGCTGGATACAGGTATCGAATCTTCAAACTCTTCAGATATGCCCTGGCTAGATACAGGAATTGAATCCGGGATTAGTCATCTACAGATATGCCCTGGCTGGATACAGGTATCGAATCTTCAAACTCTTCAGATATGCCCTGGCTAGATACAAGAATCGAATCTGGGATTAGTCATCTACAGATATGCCTTGGCTGGATACAAGTATCGAATCTTCAAACTCTTCAGATATGCCCTGGCTAGATACAGGAATCGAATCTGGAATTAGTCATCTACAGATATGCCCTGGCTGGATACAGGTATCGAATCTTCAAACACTTCAAATATGCCCTGGCTAGATACAGGAATCGAATCTGGAATTAGTCATCTACAGATATGCCCTGATTGGATACAGGTATCGAATCTTCAAACTCTTCAGATATGCCCTGGCTAGATACAGGAATCGAATCTGGAATTAGTCATCTACAGATATGCCCTGGCTGGATACAGGTATCGAATCTTCAAACTCTTCAAATATGCCCTGGCTAGATACAGGAATCCAATCTGGGATTAGTCATCTACAGATATTCCCTGGCTGGATACAGGTATCGAATCTTCAAACTCTTCAGATATGCCCTGACTAGATACAGGAATCGAATCTGGAATTAGTCATCTACAGATATGCCCTGGCTGGATACAGGTATCGAATCTTCAAAATCTTCAGATATGCCCTGGCTAGATACAGGAATCGAATCTGGAATTAGTCATCTACAGATATGCCCTGGCTGGATACAGGTATCGAATCTTCAAACTCTTCAGATATGCCCTGGCTAGATACAGGAATCAAATCTGGAATTAGTCATCTACAGATATGCCCTAGCTGGATACAGGTATCGAATCTTCAAACTCTTCAGATATGCTCTGGCTAGATACAGGAATCGAATCTGGAATTAGTCATCTACAGATATGCCCTGGCTGGATAGAGGTATCGAATCTTCAAACTCTTCAAATATGCCCTGGCTAGATACAGGAATCGAATCTGGAATTGTGATGGTTGATAGTAATTATCTTTGGATTGACCTTTTCCCTGAAAAGGAAACATCAGTTGTATGCAATGTCATGATGTACGAAATGCATGATGTCATGATGTTCTCAAAAATAAATGAGATTGTGTGATATGATGCGTATATGCATGCGTATGGTGTATGATAATGTGATGTTTATGAATGTATTTTCGTCTAGGAAAATAAATCCTTGACGAATGCCGGGAAGATAACTCTTGGGCTGATGCTGAAGATTAGAGTTCTTCGTTTCCGCTGGGGATGTTAATTTTAAGAATAAACCGGTAGGAGAAGATGACTCCGTTGGGGAATAAACTTGTTGGAGAGATTACTCTGCGGGGAATTACTCTGTGGGGAGAGATACTTTGTTGAGGTTTTGATGAGAACTCCGCTGGGGATTCCAGTTGATCTGTTATGCTGGGGAATTGATGAACTCCGCTGGGGGATAGGAAGAACCTCGCCGAGGACGATCTTTCTGTGGTAATTGGCTGAGGATAACCCAGTTATAATCTCTGGTGGAGAATAACCTTTGAATAAAGCCGGGGAGACGCGTTTGTATTCTGCAGGGGACAAGCTTCCGGAATCTACTGGGGAGATGGTTCAACTCTCCTGGGGAGACTTTTGAGATTGCACTGGGGAGTGGCTCCACTGGGTGTCTGGATTCCGCCGGGGAACAATCTTATATTAAGACTGCCGGGGATGCTTGTGAAGGAATATCTGCATACTCCGCTGGGGAATGTTGAGATTTTCTGGGGATACCCAACTTCCTTAAGGTTGACAGTAGACTAACTCTGCTTGGGGAGAATGTCGCTGACTTACTGGAGATACTGTGCCTTTTCGGGGCTGATTGAAGACCAACTCTGCTCGGGGGAGAGTGTTGCTGAATCTTGTCTTACTCTGCGGGGAGTGAAGGTGTCTTGATCATGTTCTTCAGCTGAACCTACTTTGGTACCTTGGTTGACAGAGCAGCCAGATCGCTTAGACAGTTCTTATTGCCCCAGTTTCTATGGGAGAAGGTACCTGTGGAGGTCTTGATTGACAAATCTTCTTCTGGTAGACAAGTGACGGGATGCCGGGACATAGTCGTACGCTTTTAATCCCTAACTTTTGCCTGGACCGCCCTTTCGGGTTTTCAGTCCACTGGGATACCCATTTTTGCCCAAGCCGCCTTTTCAGGTTTTCGACTTGCCGGGTGTACATATTTTTTTCATTTCATCCCTTATTTTTCCCGAACTCTTTTGGTTCGCCGGAAAGCCCTTATTTTTGCCTAGGTGCATCAACCTAGCGGGTCTTTGATTATGCGCAGTATTTTTTCGACTATGTCCGTGGTCTTAGGATGTAGGGAGGTGCCCCTGTCAGTAGTGTTGCGTTGCCCTACTACCAGAAGATCTTCGTTTGATCGTCCAATGCTCCAAGTGATCCAGATGGAGATTTGCCCCAAGTTGGTTGGCCTTTTGAGAGATTCTCCGAATCTTGACTTAACTGCCCCAGATGATAGACCATGATCATGTCTGCCCCTTGGTTGGAAGTACTTTTGTTCACTTAGATATTCGTCGTGCGAATTTCTCTACTGTTCGAACAAATAGTCATATGCAAACAGTGTTATATCAAGAATGCAAAGCTTATGTCTGTCTTGAAGTTTTTGAAAATGCATTTTTTTTTATAAAAACAAGTGAATTTTTTGTAAACTGTGATGTCAACACGTTATTTTACCGCAAGCCTTAAGGAGTCAGGATACCTTTCGTAACTGTATGCTTTCGAACTAACCCATGCTTCAGCTAGGACTTTTAAAGGTTGTAGTGTGGCCCGGTTCACGGTTTAAGAAACAAAGGATAAAGGCTCAAATTTTTTGTACCCACCCATTCTTCGTGATGTTCTTCAAACCTAAACTCAGCTGATTGTGCGTTAGACCTTGTTTTAGTCTTTGCCTTGATATTCCGGTGATGGTTCGGATGTTGACAGTTTATTTTGAATAGGCAGTCATTTCCTTTTGTCGAGGGTTTGTAGGGTCTCTTTCTTTTTTTTATTTTTGTTATCCCTGTTTTTTTCCTGAACTGTTTCCTTTTTTGGAATTACAGTCAACGGGATGCCCCAGCTTTGTAAGTCTCCTTCATAGGTTTTGACTTATTGGGTTTTTATTTCTGAGGGATAATGACTGCCTGTCTTTATGATTATTTGGAGCCATCACTGTCTTTTGTTTTGTAAGGACTCCTCTGGTGCCATTCGTTGTGCACTTGGATCAGCTGAGAGAACTACCCTGCCCCAGGTTATGATTAAGGGTTTTAATTTTCGAAAAGAAAAACTCCTACTTCTTAGGCTCAAAGGGGTTGATGAGGGATTATCATCCTTATAACTCCAGTGTTTAGGAATTGAAACAATGCATGTACCTCATCAGCGGGGTCTGTTCAAAAGCATACTGTAGATTGTGGTATCGTTTTCGTCATCCTCCCTCAAGAGGCTTAGAATTATTAATTGAGAGTTGACATCAAAAAATGAAAGCAGTTTGAATATAGCGAATGAGAATATATTGATTCAAAACAGACATATGCGATGCATTGATAAAGTAAAATAGTTTGACATGAACAAATGTTTGAACAATCAAAGAAAAATACAACTTGAACATTCGAATGAACAAAAGCTTCTTAGTTTGCACTAGTCATGAAATTCTGGCTGCAGATACTCAATGTCACGTTCAATGTTATGACACCGTATCTGACTTTCTATAAGACAGTAAATACAAAAACAGTAAAGAACACAGTCAATTGTTTACCCAATTCAGTGTGCAACAACACCTACTCTGGGGGCTACCAAGCCAGGGAGGAAATCCACTATAAGAGATATTAATTCAGGAATAAACCAACCAGTTTATCTCCTTCACTTAAGACCTACCCAATGCAACTTCAATCTAAGTACAACTTAAACCTGAGTTCCTACTCACTCCCCCTCAATCACAGCAGTGATACTTAAAACAATTGACTAATGAATTGATGAAGACACTCTTCAAAACATACACTTGATTATGCTTCACAGCTTTTTAATCAAGCAACACAAACACTCTTGCTTCACAACTTTGAGTGATACATAAACCTAACTTGACTTTGCTTCAAAGCTTCAATCAAGAGACACAAAAACACTCTTGCTTCAAAGCTTTTAGTGATACACAACCCTTACAATTAAAGCCTATTCCAAGTCACTTATCACAGTGATACTTGCTTGGATTACAATAGTTAAAACTATACAGCTTCTAAATGATCTTCTGTCAAAAAGGGATTTATTCCAAAACAGCAACTCTGTTGAATATATAGCAGCTGCATCTTCAGTTAGGGTTTCCACAAAAAGCTAGGGTTAATTCCGTTTGACCTTAAGACTAGGTCACAGGACTTTATCAACCAGGTTAGGGTTGAGCTAGGTTAACCCCAAGTCCACGAGATTTTCTGTTCTGAAAAGACTGAGTCATAATCCTGAAAAAACTCAGAATTACTCAAACTGCATAACTGTTAGTTCAGAACAGGATGTCTTAACATTTGTTATGACATCTGAAAACCTGTCTACTGATTTAGGTAAATGTGATCTTTTTGCAAAATGCTCAGATACACACTTATAAACAGCAGCACCTGTATGACAATATTTTTCTGCAGAGGTACCTAATAAATCAGTACCTAATAAACTAGAATGTTATGACATCAGTCATGACATTCACACACACACCTGGTTTTACCAAAAATGCATGCCAATAACTAAACAACTACAAACTCCCCCTTTGGCATATTTTTGGCTAAAGACCCTAAGCAGTCAGAGATAGATAGAAGCAGAATAAATATGACTGCAGAAAAATAGAATGTCTAATAAAGTCTACCAAAATATATCTCCCCCTCTTTAGCCACAAATGGGCCAAAGATACATGTTCTTAAAATTTATACAGTCATCCAGAAAAAGTAACACAACAAGACAAAAACTGAACACACTTTGCAAACTCCACCAGGGACCAGCATCAACTCCACCAATCAGCAACTCCACCAACCTTTAAGCACTGTCATCAGACTCAGAGGAGCTAGTTTCTTCAGTATTGAGATGATCTTCAGCTTCTACACCCTCTTCCCTTCTGTTTCCTTCAGCTTCCTCCTTTTCTAACCTTGCAATTAGGTTTTCTAGGGTCTTTTTCCTAGCTTCCAGCTCTTTGCAGGTCTCTTTCAATACAGCTATAACATCAGATGTTTTGGACTGAGTCTTCACAGAAGATGTTTCAGCTGATGTTATGACAATATCAGGAGCATGAGATCCCTGAAACAGCTTGTAGTGTAACCCAAGAGCAGGAGCTCTTTTGCAAGCAGTATCTCTTGCCACCAGGATATCAGGGTATTGTGCAAGGATAATTCCACAAAGGAGGGAGGGAAAGGCAATTGGGCCTTTGACAGCATAACTACCAGCATGTTTTAAAGTTTGTTCAAAAATATACCTGCCATAGTCAAAAAACAGTCTTGGTTCCCACAGCATAAATAAATCTCCCCAATCCTGTGGAGATAGTTGATTTATGGTTTGTAGGGACCCAGTTGGCGGCACCAATCTTGTGCAGGATGGCAAATTTCATGCTAAGTTTGCTGGCATTCAGCTTGCCTTTCAAGGGCCAGCACTTCACTTGTCTTGCTGTGATGGTTTGACAAACTTCATTGTCAGTGACTTCCAGTTCAGGACAATCCTCATTTGATCTTCCAAGAAATTTGTTAATTTCTGATGGAGAGAAATTAACCCTTCTTCCTCTAACATAAACACTTTCAAAGTCAGCTGACCTTCCATCAGCACATTCATTAGACAAGTTAACTATGAACTCCTTGACCAGATTTTCATAACACTTGGTAAATTTTACAACTGTCTTCATCAGTCCAGCATTCTTAATCAGGTCCATGATATCCTTGCACTCCATGGCATCATTGTTTAGCTCTCTTTCTAAAGCTATTCTCTTCAAGCAAACATACTTCCATCTGTTTGCATTGTCAGGATGGTGAAAAGAGATGTTGTCTGTTGGGACTTTAGGAACTCTAGCAATTTTGCTGGAGGGGAGTTTTCTTCTGATAGGAATTTCTTCAGCATCAATCTCAAACTCTGATTCCTCATCAGAATCAGAAGATTCAGGTTCTTTTCTCTTCTTTGTAATTGGTTGTCTACCAGTATACACCTGGGCTTTCACCTTCCCTTTGGACTGACCAGTTTTCACAGATTCTACCCCAGCCTTGCCTTCAGCCTTGGATTTCTTAACAGCAGGTTTATCTTTGGTCATACATTTTGCATCATTCTGATTACCCTTTCTTTTCATCATTCTCCTAGCTATGCTAGGGTTTACATTGGAAATCAGATCATTGTCTGAGTATTCCTCATCCACATCAATGATAGGTGGATCAACAGTCTTTTCTGAAGGGTTCTGAATGTTGTCATTTTGTGTCACAACATTCTCAGAGACATCTACATTCTCAGAGACATCCACATTTGGGCTTGCTGATTCTTGATTTAATGGGACAGAAATCCCCAGTACAGATTGGTTTCCGCTTAGTATTCTTGTCACAAGCCTAGCAATTGCTTGATGAACTTGAGCTGATCCTTCCCTATTTGGAACACAGGAAGAAGGATGAGAAGGATTACCAGAAGCAGTAGCTTGAGCTCTTCCTGCATGACTAGTTCTCAGCTTTTTGACTTTGGAGGGGTCAGTTGCCATTTCTCTGAGAGGAGTGATCTCCAGGACATCAGAATCTATGCATGTGGTGATTGCTCGAGAATCTTGGTCAGATGATGAAGATGAAGTGGTCGCCTTGGTTGAAGATGATGTTTGAGACATTTTGATTGACTTAGAGAACCAGTAGCAATTTGAGAGAAAACTTTGATTGAGAGAAAGGAATAGGTTGCAAAGACGAGAGAGGTAGGAGGCAACTGAGAGTCTATTCAACTTCTTAATAATTTTGAAAGAATTGGAAAGACATATGATTAACCTACTAAAAATAGACTCAACACAAATAACTCCTTCAACCCTTGTTTTAAGCAAAATTAATTGCTATAATTTTTCACGTTGGCAAATACCCATCTTGCCCCTCAAGTTTTCAAGTTGATTTCCAACAAGAGCCTTGGTAGAAGAATCAGCTAGCTGAAGCTTGATGATACCATGTTCCAGTTTAATTGTCTTCTTCTCTACAAGGTCAATGTGCTTGGTCCTGCTATGCTGAATAGGGTTCTTGGAAATATTGATTGTATTCAGATTGTCACAATACAATGTCACAACATCTTGTGAGACATTATACTCAGTGAGCATCTGTTTTGTCCAGATATTTTGAGAACAGCTACTACCAGCTGCAACTATTTCAGCACAGAGTTGGGAAGGCATTCTTTTGACATGAATCATAGCTCTGGCAGATTCCTGTATGATCCTATTTTTCTTTTTGTCAACTCCATTTTGATGATGAGTCATAGGAGAAGAGACTTCATGACTCATTTTTTCTGGGAAACAGAATTTATTAAACTTGTTGTTTCCAAATTCTTTGTCATGATTACTTCTGGTTCTGACAACACATCCTTCTTCAAGTTTATTCACCACATCATAGACATGTCTCTTTTTACCAAGCCTTTCAATTTGAAGTTCACTACAAACCCTCCTTTTATCAATTTGCAGTCTTGGAATCCTTCTGACTGCTTCCATAGAGATAGTTCTTTTCATTCTTCTTAGATGAAGATGGCCAAGCTTATGGTGCCACAGTTTCATCTCTTTTTCTTCTTTGGTAATGGAACACATAGTGGAGTTATTAGTGTTCTCAGGCTGCCACAAGTAACAGTTATCTTTAGATCTGATTCCTTTCATTACCACTTCTAGTTTTTCATTAAATACTAGACATTCAAATTTTGAGAAGATGACCTTGAATCCTAGATCACACAATTGACTGATACTAATGAGATTAGCAGTCAGGCCTTTTACCAATAGAACTTCATTTAGATTTGGAACTTCAGGGCAGTCCAAATTACCAACTCCTTTGATTTCACCTTTAGCACCATCTCCAAAGGTCACATAACTAGTGGTGTGAGGTTTAACATGATTGAGAATGTTCTTTATTCCAGTCATGTGCTTAGAGCACCCACTGTCAAAGTACCAGCCTTCCCTTGCAGAGACTCTCAAGGAAGTGTGGGCTATCAGGGCAGTAGCCTTTTTCTTCCATTGAGGAGTATGTGGTACCCTTTTTGACTTAGGTTTAACACCTGAGTTTTGATTAGGGTATCCATGCAATTTGAAGCAGAAAGGCTTTATGTGGCCATACCTCCCACAATGATGACATCTCCATCTTTGGTACTTTTTCTTCATATATCTATGTTTCTGATGTTGAGAGTTGTGTTGAGACATCTGCTTTGACATTTGTTTAACAGGCCTGATCTTCTTGTCTGCACCAGATTTCTTAGCTTCCACAAATCCTAGTCCAGATTTGTTTCCCACATTTTGTCCAACTTGAAGAATCTCTTCCAATTTGTCTGTTCCATTAGTCAGCATCTTGACAGATTTGGTCATTTGGTTCAGTTGTGAGTTCAGTAATTGAACTTCCCCTTCTAGATGACTTATAGTTTCAAGGTCTTCCCTTTTTTCAGCCTCCAGCTTTATGATGAGTTTTGATTGTTTCTCATTCTGCACACAGATTTCAGCACTTCTGATACACAATTTCTTGTAAGTATCAGCCAGTTCTTCAAATGTCACTTCTTCATCACTTGTGTCACTTTCAGAGGTACAAACACCAGTTAGAGCAGTAACTAGTTTGGCAGATTCTTCTTCAGAATTACTTTCTGAATCACAGTCAGACTAAGTAACAGTCATTCCTTTCTTTTGTTTCTTAAGAAAGGTAGGACATTCAGCTCGAATATGCCCAAATCCTTCACAACCATGGCATTGAATTCCTCTGCCTTGATTTCCCTTCTCTTCTGACCTTGGTCTTCTGCTGGAACTGTCAATGTCAGAGGGAATGTTATGAACATTAGACCTTGACTTTGGATCTATTCTTTTGATGAGTTTGTTGAATTGTCTTCCAAGCATGGCTATAGCTTCTGAAATATTTTCTTCTTCATCCTCCTTGTTTTCAACATCAGTGTTGGATACAAGTGATATGCTCTTGTTCTTCTTGTCACCATTATCAGTGATCCCCATCTCAAAAGTCTGAAGAGATCCAATTAGTTCATCCACTTTCAACTTGCTGATGTCATGGGCTTCCTCTATGGCAGTTACCTTCATAGCAAATCTTTTAGGCAAGGATCTGAGAATCTTTCTCACCAATTTTTCTTCTGACATCTTTTCTCCCAGTGCTCCTGAGGTGTTGGCAATCTCCAAGATGTTCATGTGAAACTCATGAATGGTTTCATCTTCCATCATTTTTAGATTTTCAAACTTGGTAGTCAACATCTGAAGTCTTGACATTTTTACTTTGGAAGTGCCCTCATGGGTAGTTTTGAGAGTGTCCCAAACTTCCTTGGCCAGTTCATATTGATGTACTAGTCTGAATATGTTTCTATCAATTCCATTGAACAAGGCATTTAAAGCTTTGGAATTTCCCAGGGCTAACTCATCTTCTTCTTTACTCCAATCTTCCTCAGGCTTCAGACTGATTGTCCCATCTTTCTCAGATATGGTGGGATGGATCCATCCTTTGTCAGCAGCTCTCCAAGCCTTTTTGTCCAGAGATTTTAAGAAGGCAATCATACGAGGTTTCTAGTAGTCATAATTTGTTCCATCCAGAATGGGTGGTCTATTTCCAAAAACTCTTTCCTTGTCCATAGTGCCAGAAAGTGATATCCCTAGATCTCACCCAGTAATACAGGCAGGGTGCCTGCTCTGATGCCAATTGAAATTCTGGTTGCAGATACTCAATGTCACGTTCAATGTTATGACACCGTATCTGACTTTCTATAAGACAGTAAATACAAAAACAGTAAAGAACACAGTCAATTGTTTACCCAGTTCAGTGTGCAACAACACCTACTTTGGGGGCTACCAAGCCAGGGAGGAAATCCACTATAAGAGATATTAACTCAGGAATAAACCAACCAGTTTATCTCCTTCACTTAAGACCTACCCAATGCAACTTCAATCTAAGTACAACTTAAACATGAGTTCCTACTCACTCCCCCTCAATCACAGCAGTGATACTTAAAACAATTGACTAATGAATTGATGAAGACACTCTTCAAAATATACACTTGATTATGCTTCACAGCTTTTTAATTAAGCAACACAAACACTCTTGCTTCACAGCTTTGAGTGATACATAAACCTAACTTGACTTTGCTTCAAAGCTTCAGTCAAGAGACACAAAAACACTCTTGCTTCAAAGCTTTGAGTGATACACAACCCTTACAATTAAAGCCTATTCCAAGTCACTTATCACAGTGATACTTGCTTGGATTACAATAGTTAAAACTATACAGCTTCTAAATGATCTTCTGTCAAAAAGGGATTTATTCCAAAACAGCAGCTCTGTTGAATATATAGCAGCTGCATCTTCAGTTAGGGTTTCCACAAAAAGCTAGGGTTAATTCCGTTTGACCTTAAGACTAGGTCACAAGACTTTATCAACCAGGTTAGGGTTGAGCTAGGTTAACCCCAAGTCCACGAGATTTTCTGTTCTGGAAAGACTGAGTCATAATCCTGAAAAAACTCAGAATTACTCAAACTGCATAACTGTTAGTTCAGAACAGGATGTCTTAACATTTGTTATGACATCTGAAAACCTGTCTACTGATTTAGGTAAATGTGATCTTTTTGCAAAATGCTCAGATACACACTTATAAACAGCATCACCTGTATGACAATATTTTTCTGCAGAGGTACCTAATAAATCAGTACCTAATAAGCTAGAATGTTATGACATCAGTCATGACATTCACACACACACACACCTGGTTTTACCAAAAATGCATGCCAATAACTAAACAACTACAAGTCATCTCAGATGGAAGATTCTCAGCAGAAGATTTTCATTTTTCCACCCGGCATGAACTCCAGCACCCTTCCGTCGATCAAGTCCTGGATCTTGTTCCTCAAGCTCCAACAGTCGTCAGTGTCACGTCCAGGACTGTCAGAATGGTAGGCACACCTTTCATCAGGATTGTACTTCAGGGAGGTTATGTTAAGATTTTTAGGAGGATCTTTTAAACAATCAGCTTGACCTCCAACAAGTGTCTCATTATTAGTGAGGATGGCACACCAGTCTCCGAGAAATGTCTTCCAGACGTATTTTGCTTACGCCAATTACCCTGTTGACGCTGGTGAGGTTGATGCTGGGCTTGTGACCCTGAAGCAAACTGAGGAGCTTTTCCCTTGTCTTCTTGCCCCACGGGTGGTTGAATGATGGCTTGCTCTTCAACCTTAGATGTTTGCCCTAGTTGGTTATCCCGAAGCAGTTGGTTGACGAGAACCCTGAGCTCTCCTTGTCTTTGAGATAAGTCTTGGATAAGAGCCATTTGCCCCAGCATCTGGGTTCTCATTACATCCACCTCAACTTGCAGATGTTTCAGCCGTTCGTCCTTGTCGTCTTCGGGACTCTTCTTGACCAAATTCCCCATGAGGAGTGTTTTTAGCTCTTCCTGCCCCTTGGATAGATTTAGGAGGATCTCCCTGAACCGAGTCTCTTGAGCATGAAGATCCTGGTTGCCTTGTTGGGAAGCCATTGCTGAAATAAACAGCGAAGATGGTAAGTGACATGTCAAAGGAGTACCTGTAATGCAATGATATGTATGTATGCATGCAATGTTTTCAAGGATCTCGCGGGGTAAACAAGAAAATTGTTAGAACTTGAATTTTGTAGCTTGATGGAAGGGGCTTCATGTTGATGAGAGTCCTTCTTCAAGAGTCAAGGCTCACCATATCGAGTGGGTCATAGCCCCTGACTCAAGTCATTAACCTTGGCTAGAGGAAAATAAATCCCCTTTACCCCTTGCTGGACATTTGATTCATCATGACCTGCATCACAAAACCCTTGAGGTCCTTGAAATGGATCAGTCCTTATGTAGGATGCATGCAATGGTATGATCGTATGATGTTATGCTATGCGTGGAGTAATGTAGGTAAACCCTATTACGAGTCCAGATTAAGGACTGTAAACAAACCTACAAGAAACTCAAGTGTCAGATAACAAGCATGCAAGTAGTCAAGTTTGAAGGCACACAAGTCACACAGAGAACCCTTAGAGTTTAGGCCAGCATGAAGTTTGGGGTACTACCCTCTTGAAGTTTGGTGGGCTCAACACATGTCCTATAAAAAGTAATCGGGTTCTAAGGATCTCAATATCATTGGGTTGTTTTCTATGTTCATTATTTTGATTTAGCCACTGAACTGACGATCAAAATATTCCAAGAAAATAACCCTCAATGAGTGTAGTATCGAGTATCAACCAACTTCGGACTGCACCAAAGTCAGTCATCTCACTACCCCTAAAGAGGCCAGGATGGTCAAGTAAGGTTCCTAAGGTCAGTTGATGCTTCACGACACCATGCGGAGGCCCCGTACTCTCCTTGACTTGACTCAAGGGTTACTGGTACTCACCAAAGTGCCACATCAACGTAGCAAACTGCTTCAACCGTGTCGGTATACCCCGCACAGTTCCCTCACAGTTTGTTGCTACTTTCTAGAAGGTATCCCCCAGATCCGGGTTAGGATCTATGAAACTCCCAAAGCAGGCCCACAATGTTAAAGCAATCAAAGCAAGAAATTGAAAACATAAGAGTGGTCTAATCCTAAGGTACACCTCACTTTATGGATCCCAGCAGAGTCGCCAGTTCTGTGATCGGTGGAAATAGAACTGACTGTTTTTTAGCTGGTTTCGCGAAATGTCGCGGTAAGCAAGAGTCGCCACCGTCTTTTATGTTCTCTAACATGGAAAGGACAAAAGCACAGCAAAATTCCTTATTCGAGAATGTTTCTCGGTTCGGGAGGTAGATTTATAGAAAGGGAAGGTGTTAGCACCCTTTCTATCCGTGGTTATCCACGGGCTCTTAGGTACTTGCTCTTATGTTTTCAAAATTGTTTGCTTCTTAAGTGTGTGTGGGTTTTGAAAAAAATTTTCGTTTGAAAACTTCTAGGTAACTCTTATATCAGTCCTCAAGAGTGTATGAAGTGTTTTGTTTGAAAACTTTTTGAAAGTGTGGGGTGCGAAAAGATGTTTTTGTTTGTTTGAAAAAGAGCAAGTACCCAGGAGAATCTACCTACTCTAAGGAATTAGGCTGTGTAAGAGTCCTTTAGATAGTGCTATCCCACCATTGAGAGGTAGGTATCACCATCATTGGAGGCATTCGGGTCAATTCGATGATCGGGACAGTGTGGTCACCGAAGCAATAGTAGGACACCTTAGAAGTAACCCTAATGTCCTAGATCCTTTTTTATCTGAGGTAACCGTTTCGAGGCAACTGGATCTTTTGGACAGAAGGGCGACTTCTAAGACACCCTATACCTGATGACCACGTTCGAGGCAACCAAGTGAGGTGTACCCTAAGAGTGGCATGTGCAAGTGTGTCAATTTTTAGTTATTTTACTCTTGCATGTCATGGTGAGTTATTGTTGATTTTTTTAAGTTTAAGAGTTAATCTTGTCATACAATCCTAGTTAGCATACATCTAAGCAGTTAATATATGTACAGGAATTTAAAGTGCGGGAATTGTAAATCCTACGCTATTACAAGGCTTTCGGGGAGGGGGATTATTTACATGTCCAAAAATATTGGGGGAATAAAGCAGTAAAGCGTAAAAAGGTATCAGCTAAGCTATTACAAACCAGTAAAAATAAACGCGCGCGAATCTAAAAAAATCCTAATAATAAGAAACTCTTTTTGTTGTTTTATCTTATTTTGGGAAAAAAATAATCTAAATTTATTTAATTTTAGTTTTGGAAAAATGTTAAGATAATTTAAAGGTTAATTAACAAAATTAATTTAATAGAAAAAGAACTAGCCTAATGTTTTTTGTGGTTTTTTTGATTTTAATGTTAATTAAAAGGAAGTCTATGAAAACAAAAATAAAATACAAGGGGAATCCTTCGATCCAAGGAGAAAACGGGAGTTTTGACCCAGGGAGAGAAATAGAAGCTTCGATCCAGAGGGGATCAGGGTCCTTTCGATTGGGCCAAACAGCAAGGCGTGAGTAGCCTTCGATCCAGGGAAGAGGACTGTCTTTTGATCATGGAGGTCATGGCTTTCGATCCAGGAATGAGATGCCTCCTTCGATCCAGCAGGCTAATGGGTTCGATCTAGAGAAGGGCTCTCCTTCGATCTGGGATGTTATACCTGCAAAAGCATGTTAGCGAAATAAAATGCAGGGCCTGGATATTGGATCCCAGGCCCTTCGATCCTGCACTCGTTGGGGTCTCTTCAGGCTAAATCTGCAGCAAGTGTTAGCAAACAAAAAAAAATGACCTGGGTGCCAAACCCAGGCCCTTTGATCCTGTCTAGGATTGCAAATCGAAAGTAACAACAAGTATGAATGTATTATGCAAATATGAGGTTGGATAGTTTACCCTTTCTTACCAACAGATTGGACTTTTAATTTGGGCTCTTCCTGGATGTAGGAACCTTCGATCTGGGCACTTCCTGGATGTAGGAACTTTTGATTTGAGGGCTTCTGGGCGTGGGCACCTTCGATCTGAGGGACTGCTTTGGCTTGGAAAATTCTGGGCAGCATCTCTCCAATGTTTTGTTCTCCTGCAGATTTTTTTTGAAGAAGTGTGTATAATTTTCGTTCTATGATTTCCGTGTTATTTTTCGTGTAATTTTTCTTTTGTGTCTTTTGTAATGTGTCACTGGCCTCCTATTTATAGGAGTGTGGGAGTGCACGAAAATGGCAAGGGACAACCATTAAAATAGGCATTTAACGCTCTGGACAAAAATCAAACACATTAAATCATTTCCTTTTTTGAAACATTCGTGTCCCTTGAATGAACCTGGACGCTTGGATTTCGAGTGCTTTCAGGCCATGCTCTTCGATTAGTCCTGATTTGCCTCTTTCGAATGGACTCCCTGCGTACCCTTCGAATGGGCCTGGCCCAAATATCAATCGAAGGATTCCAATCAAAATGCTTTGCTAACAGGCCAATCAAAAGGTGTTGTTCATGCCAAATGAAGGACATGGTTGACATGCCTGTCGACATTGCCTTGACATAATTCCAATCGAATGCTTGTCCATAATGCTAATCGAAATACTCCTTCAGAATGTCAATCGAAATACTCCTTCAGAATGCCAATTGAAAGGTATTTGAAGTACCACTCAAAAATCTTCTTTTTCCTTAGGCAAGAGTTTATGATCAACCAGGCAGGGGGAAGACTTTGGAAAACATGAGAGGGAAAATTGTGGGGTGCAACACATAGTATCTTTTGACTATGTCTATGTTCACAGGGTGAGGTAGGTCATCGCCGTCCATGGTGGTCAAGATCATTGCCCCACCGGAGAATATATTTTTGATTAAAAATGGTCCTTCATAGGTAAGAGTCCATTTTCCCCTGGGATCACTTTGTGGCAAGATGATGCGTTTGATCACTAGATCCCCCAACTTGATATACTTGACGCCTGACTTTCTTGTTGAAAACCTTGATCATCTGTTTTTGATATATTTGACCATGGCAAACAACAGTAAGTCTCTTTTCATCGATTAAGTTCAGTTGATCAAGTCGAGTTTGGATCCAATCGTCTTCATTCAAACCTGCATCCTTCATAATCCTTAGAGAGGGGATCTGAACCTCAATAGGTAAAACAACCTCCATGCCGTAAGCCAAAGAATAGGGTGTTGCCTCGGTTGATGTGCGAGCCGTGGTACGATACCCGTGGAGAGCAAATGGTAGAATCTCATGCCAGTCTTTGTACGTGACTGTCATCTTTTTTATGATCTTTTTAATGTTCTTATTCACAGCTTCGACAACACAATTCATCTTTGGCCGATAGGGGGAAGAATTGTGATGCTTAATCTTGAATTGCTCGCACAAAGCGGTGATCATAGTGTTGTTAAGATTTGTACCATTTCCAGTGATGATCCTTTTCGGGATACCGTACCGGAAAATGAGATTTTGCTTGATGAAGCGGGTAACAACGTTCTTGGTAACAGATGCAAAGGAAGCTGCTTCGACCCACTTTGTAAAATAGTCAATGACCACTAGGACGAAGCGGTGCCCATTGGAGGCTGTAGGCTTGATCTCCCCAATCATATCAATTTTCCACATAGCAAAGGGACAAGGAGCTGTCAAGACATTCAGAGGAACCGGGGGTACGTGCACCTTGTCAGCATAAATTTGACACTTATGATAGGTCCGAGAGTGTTGATAGCAATCTGCTTCCATGGTAGACCAATAATAGCCTGCCCTTAGGATTTTCTTTTCCATCGTATGCCTACTGGAGTGAGTGCCAAAAGTACCTTCGTGTAATTCAGCCATAATCTTTTCCGCTCCAATCTTATCCACACACCGGAGCATAATGGAGTCATGATTGCGTTTATACAGGATGCCATTATTCAGGAAGAACTTAGCAAAGAATCTCCTTAAGAACTTTTTATCATTGATTGAAGCTCCTTCTGGATATTCTTGAGCCTCGAGATACCTCTTGACTTCATGAAACCAAGGTTGGTCCACTACCTCTTCAGTATTAATCTCGTGACAGTGTGTTGGTTCATCCATTCGTTCGATGGTGATCTGGGGAGCTTCGTTATCCCAATTAAGTTTAAACATAGATGACATTGTAGCTAGAGCGTCTGCTAGCTAATTTTCTTCTCGCGGGAAATGCTCGAAGGTAATCTTCTCAAAATGTGGTAGCAATGTCAAAACATGTTCTTTGTAAGGGATAATATTTGGGTGTTTAGTGTCCCATTCCCCTTTGATCTGACTGATGACCAAAGCTGAATCTCCAAACACATCTAAAGATTTGATTCCCAGGTCTATGGCAGCCCTGAGACCAAAGATGCATGCTTCGTATTCCGCCATGTTGTTCGTACAGTTGAAGCAAAGTCTTGCGGTAAAAGGAGTATGACACCCTTTAGGAGATATGAGTACAGCGCCGATACCATTAACAAGTGCATTGGATGCCCCATCGAAGAACAGGGTCCATCGGGATCCTTGTTCAGGTCCTTCATATGGTCTGATTTCTTCACAGTTGTCTAATGTCATGATATCTTCATCCGGGAATTCAAACTTCATGGACTGATAGTCTTCTACAGCTTGGTGAGCAAGATAATCATCCAATACACTGCCCTTTATAGCTTTCTGAGTAGTATATTGTATGTTGTATTCTGTTAGGATCATCTTCCATCTAGCTATTCTCCTAGAAAGAGCAGGCTTCTCGAAGATGTATTTTATCAGATCCATCTTAGATATCAACAAGGTAGTATGAGTCAACATATACTATCTTAGCTGGCGAGCAGCCCATGCCAGAGCGTAACAAGTTTTCTCGAGCAGTGAATATCTGGTTTCACAGTCGGTAAACTTTTTGCTCAGGTAGTAAATAGCGTGATCTTTTCGGCCAGACTCATCATGCTGCCCCAGTACACACCCCATTGAGTTTTCTAAAACAGTCAGATACATGATCAGTGGCCTTCCCCCGACTGGTGGCATCAAAACACGAGGCTCTTGTAGGTACTCTTTGATTTTTTTGAAAGTAGTCTGGCATTCATCATTCCATTTGACTACTTGATCTTTCTTCAATAGTTTGAAGATTGGCTCACAAGTAGCTGTTAAGTGTGAAATGAATTTGGTAATATAGTTCAGGCGTCCCAAGAATCCTCTGACTTCCTTCTCAGTACGAGGAGCATGAATTTCTTGTATTGCTTTAACCTTGGCAGGATCGACCTCAATGCCTTTGTTGCTGACGACAAAGCCTAGGAGTTTATCGGACCGTACTCTGAATGTGCACTTGTTTGGATTCGATCTTATCTTATACTTCTTCAATATTTCAAACAATTTTTGCAAGTGATCCAAGTGCTCTTCTTCTGTTTGTGATCGGGCTATCATGTCATCTACGTATACCTATATTTCATGATGTATCATGTTGTGAAATAAGGCTACCATGGCGCGTCGATAGGTTTCCCTAGCATTCTTCAGTCTGAATGGCATCACCTTGTATCATAATGTGCCCCACTGTGTGACAAATGTAGTTTTCTCCATGTCCTCAGGTGCCATTTTGATTTTATTGTAACCTGAGAACCCATCCATGAAGGAAAACACTTTGTGTCGGGCCGTATTGTCAACCAGGATATCGATTTGGGGAAGTGGAAAATCGTCTTTAGGGTTGGCCCTATTCAAATCTCTATAGTCCATGCATATTCCTACTTTGTCGTCCTTTTTAGGCATGGGAACAATGTTGGCAACCCATTGAGGATAGGAAGTGATGGCCAAAAATCTAGCATTGAATTGATTCATGACTTCCTCTTTGATCTTCTCCGACATGTCAGGTCTCATGCCGCGGACTTTTTGTTTTACTGGTGGGCAGTCTTCTCTTGTAGGCAGACGATGTACCACGATGTCTGCATCAAGTCCTGGCAAGTCTTCATATGACCAGGCAACGATCTCAACATAATCAGGCAACAGCTGAATCAGACGCTCTTTGACACTAGGATCCAGATTGGCACCCACCTTGACCTCTTTTATATCCTCCTCGGTACCCAGGTTGATTGTATCCACAGGTTCCTCGTGAGGCTGAATGGCTCTTTCCTTTTGTTGTAGTAGTCTGGCCAGTTCCCCCGGTACTTCACAATCTTCCTCACCTTCGTCTTCGGCTTGGTATATTAGATCCTCAGAGTCACAAAAGGCCATAGCAGTATCGTTATCCATGGGATCCGGAATGGAGGGGTACCTGCATTTATGAGTGTGGGTGTGTGTAAGGGTATATCCATCTTTAAACAATAAAATGTAAAAGAAAGACAATGAGCACAAAAGTTTGTATGTGAAAAACGTCCATGATTCATTGAATGTCATATGAAGATGAAATAAAAACCCTTACAAATGGACCATTGTGTCTCGGGTAAGACACCAGGTTTTAAATGTGTGAATTGTTTGTGAATATTACAAGTCCAACAGAAATGTAAAAGATAAATTACTGAGGGATGAAAGTTATTGGGACAAAGTCTCTGGCTTCCCAATTCCGAAGTCCTCCGTTGACAGTAGGAAATATCCAATCCTCCAAGCTGCAATCCTCTTCAACATCTTCCACTGCATTGACCTCTTGGTTGCTAATCCTCAAGGGTGGCCCTCCAGCACGGGCATGGCGCACAGCTTTCTGAGCACTTGAAGTAAACCCTAAGCTAAACTTGTCAGATTTATATGGAATATGCGAAAGTTGCCCCCAGATGGTGCATCCACCCTCCTCTACTACTGCCTTGACGTCCTTTAGAGATGACATCCGGAGCGGAGGTCTCATAATCTTGGGAATCTGGGACACAGTCTTGGTTACTGCTACCTCTTGGGGAACCTCTTAGAAATGTTGAAAAGGAGTTTCAATGAACTCGCCATCCAATTCCACATACCGGAAAGAATTGAGGTGGCTAATCATATACTCTTTCTCTCCGTGGATAGTGATAATCTTTCCCTGGACCGGATATTTCAGCATCTGGTGTAGTGTAGAGGTGACAGCATTGGAATTATGGATCCACGATTGTCCTAGCAGACAGGAGTAAGAGGGGCAGATTTCCATTACATCGAAGGTTGAGTTGAAAGTTTGAGTCCCAACCTTTATGGGGATATCCACTTCCTCGTGCACCATCCTCTTTGAGCCATCAAATGCTCTCACGACTATGTTACTGGGTTTCAATGTCAGTCCTTCACAGTCCAATCTGTCGAGAGCTTTCTTCGGTAAAACGTTCAAAGATGAGTCGGTGTCCACCAAGACATGGGCCACGTTGTTCCTCTACATTCCACAAAGACATGCAATGCCTCATTGTGCTTTCTCTCCCTTGGTTTCAAATCAGCATCAGAGAAGCCTGGGCCGTTATCCACCGTCAAGCTGGCCACGCAATCTTGAAATTGGTCAGTAGACGTCTCTTGAGGCACATGGGTTGTCTTTAGGAATTTCACCAGGGCTTTCGCATGTGCCTCGGAGCACAGTAACAATGCCAGCATGGAGATTTTGGAGGGAGTTTTCCCCAACTGTTCAACTACGTCGTAGTCACTCTTCTTTATTATTCTCAGGATCTCCTCCATTTCCTTCTTGGAGGTTTTGGGGATAGTCAGTGGTTGAGCCTTCGTCCGGACAGGATCTTCTTGAATACTTTTTCCTTGAGTTTCAGCAGTAGGATTATTGGTAGGAATGACAGAAGGGGTTGTGTCATCTTTGTCAATAGGAGCACTTGCAGATATGATTATTGGTACGAAGGTAACCTTTGGAACAGCCACTGGTCCAAAAACTGCCTTTGGAGGGGCAATTTCTAGAGAGAAGATTCTACCGCTACGGGTAATCTTACTGGTTCCAGTAATATTGCTAATGCCAGAGTCTTCTTCTTCGGATCTCATCTCTTCGGCAGCCAGCCCATCTTGTTTGATACTATTGTACCCCAAAATTTTCCCTCTCTTTTTATCAACATTTATCATCACAAGGCTCTTGGAACTCAAGACTAAGCTAGGGTTTGCACTGCTCAAGACATTTCCTTGCACTGATGACCTAAACTAGGGTTTGAGTTTGCACAAGGATTTTTGGACCTTCAATGCTCAAATTGACTTTCATACTTCATATTGGACTCATAAGTTTGTCCATACCAAGTTTCATGCCTTGAATCAAATTTTTGCCCAATCAATTGGACAGTTGACCTAGAAATCAGCTGTATTGGGGAAAAAGTCAATTGTAGCCAATTTACAGTCAAACCTCATGAATTTTGACCCACATAAACATTATGAACTCAAATTAACCATTTGATCAAGTTTGGACCACAATTCCACAAGAAATTTGATCAGATCACCAAAAGGGCAAAAAGGTCATTTTTAGGGTTTTTACTGTACAAAGGCAATTTCTGACTTTTTGACCTAGCCAATGGCAAATTAGGTTCAACCAAGGACTCAAGGACTCAATGTAATCATCTTGACCTATTCAACAAGTTCAAAAGATCTCAAATGCATGAGATTGACAGATGAATTTTTCAGTCAACTGATCAAAATTTGACAGTACACTGAAAAGTCAAACTTTGACTTTTTGGTCAAAATCAAGTGCCAAGAGTCATTTTTCATCAAGATGTGTCAAATTATGAAACTTTTTCATCAAGAAACCCAAAATTGCAAATTAGGGTTTGAAATTGAAAATTTTCATAACTTAGAATTTTTCTAAGTTATGAAATTTTCTTAATTTTTCCTAACTTTGTCCCACATCTTCACCATGATGAAAATGGATTCAAACAAAACTTACAACATGAAAGTTGTAGTCCTCCACAAATTCTACAACTTTGATTCACAAAGTTTTCTCAAAAGAATCTTGGATCTCAAGTTATGATTTTTGGAACAAGGGTCCCTAAAACTTTTAACTTAATGAAATTTTGCCCTAGTTTAGGCAGGATTTTGACCTATCTTCTTGACCATTTTTCACATAGTTACACTTGGAGTTTCAAGTTGCATTTCAAATATGGATTATAGATCATGTTGCAAGCTTTCCAAATTGTCCAAGAACTCCTCAAACACATTTGTGGTTAGGGAGAATCGAATGCTTGAAGTTGACAAAAACTCACTTTTTATCCATGGCAAAATCATGTTCACTCAAGTTGCATTTTCAAACCAGCATGCCTTACACTAGTTTGCAGGCCTTTAAACAATTTCACACTCCATAATTTAATGCAAATCCATTGAGCTAATGCATTGTCTTGGTCATTAGGGTATTGTACACAAGTTTAATCCCTAAATGGTAAAAGGCACATTTCCATTTTTGCAAAAGTGTGCTTTATGTCAAACCACTAATCCTTGAGCATAGAGCCAAATCTCTTGCAGCTAAACAAATCCACTGATTAGGGGGGCCAAGAGCAGAGGTTAGAGGATGTTGTATAGCCTTCATAAGCTTGTTACATATCAAGTTCACTTTTTTACTTCAAAAATAAGAAAACTTGCCAAAACTTGAGAACTTGAAAACCAGCAAAGATCAACTTACACAAACATTCAAAACATCTTTCTCACAACCCTTTGAGCTAGAAACACGAGTGCTTGAGCCCCAAAACACCCCATAGCCAGAAATCACACTTCTTTGGCAAAACAGGGCAGGTGCTGCAACTTGAGTTCCCCTGCTCATTTGGCTCGTGCGTTTTGCCCCATTTTGCTTCAAACACTTTCCATTCAACTCACTCAAGCTATCCCAAACCTCCATTGCCAACTGTAACTCCATTTACAGTGTTCACCATTTTCATTTCAAGCTTGTGTAGGTTGAGTTCTATAGGCTGATTCAAGGACATTCAAGGCAAGCTAGCTATTGGAAAAGGTCAAGTGGAGTTCAAGCAAGCTACCAGACATCTCAAAACTTGTTGAGAAGCACTGCATTTCCCTACACGAATCCAACTGAAACAGGTTTTTCTTCACTTTCTATCTCTATATTTAGGAACATTTAGCCTTAGGTTTGTGAATAAAAAATATAGTGTTCATTGCTAGGAAGCCATACATATGCTCAACTTTCATTTATATTAAGTGTGCTAGGAGAATTTCATCCATGAACATGCTGAAAAAACTAGGTCAGATTTTAGGGCCAGAGAAATTCTCTCTGGTCTTTGAGAGTTAGGATTAGTTTTTTATATGGTTGGAATCGTCTTGAAATTCTCTACAAGTTTGATGTTGTGAGTTTTTGCAAAAGATCACGTATACAGGATCTAGTGTTTGAACAGGGCACGCGCGCGTTTTTCAGTCTGAAGGTTGAAGATGAAGTTGGCTTGGGCTGGGCTTGGGCTGGCTTGCTTCTAACACCTCCCATTTTCATTTTTGCACCCCCTGGCCCAATTTCTTATATTTTTACATTTTTGAATTTTTGTTTTCTTTTCTGATTTTGTTTATTTATTCCCTAATATAAAAAATGCTCAAAAAATATTTTCATGATTTTTTACATTTATTTGGCATTTTAGTTTAATTTTTTTCAACATTAAAGGCATTTAAAATATTCTTTTATATTATTAAAGACTTGAAAAATATTTACAATTTATACTTTTATTTTTGTTCTTTATTTTTATTCATACTAAAAATATTTTCCTAAATATATTTTATTTTTGTACATATTTTATTTTTATATTGTATATATTTAATTTGATTAATATACATATATATACATATATACTTTTATTTTATTAAATGCTTTAGAATAAAAATATAAAATATTACATTTTATTTTTATTATTATTTATACTAAAAAATACCCTTTTTTAAAATATATTTTATTTTGTATATATTAATATATTTTATTGTACATAAATAATATAACATTTTATTTTCTTAAAGAAATTAGGGTTTCATCCCTTAAACAATTAAAATAAATCTTTTATTTATTTCTTTATACCTTTTTACATTAAAAATACTTTTACATACATAAACAAGCAAAAACTTTTTTGCATAATTCATATTACTTGTTATATTTATTTATTTTGTTTATCTAAATATGGTCCATTTAATATTTATGCCTTGGGCATTCAATTTGGATGTAATTGTAAATTAGGGTTTATATTTCTTGCCAAATACCCCATTCAAAGATTGTACCCCCATCCCTATAATCATGTTGTAATAGCTTAGAATTTTAAATTCTCGCATTTTACGCTTTCAATTATGGCATGATTAGAGAATTAGGGTTTGTATGCCAAAAATCAAAATCAACAAATAGTTTGACCTAATCAAAGACAAAAACGCATGAAAATCAAACACAATGCACACTTGCACCCTTAGGGTTACAATCCACTTGTTTCCTTAAAAATGGGCCATGGTATGCATGTTGGGTACTTTGGCAAAACAAAACAAAACAAAAGATCATAGTCCCTCGATGACGCTATATTGGTTGCCTAAACAAAAATGATCAAGTCCCTCAAGAAAATTGCCCAAGATACTTAACACAATTGCTATCATGGTCTATACGATGACCTGCGCCTGTCCCGTTTAACATCCTAACACAAGGTTGTTCACCAAATGGAATGGTGAAACAACACTGTCAAAAGGGTTAAAAACATTAGGAAGGATCTTTGAGTAAAATAGGGTAGATAGCTCTTAGTTACTTGATCAAAAATCTTGTAAAAACCTCCTTGCTATTTTCAAACACACTTCACAACACAATTTCAAAACATTTCCCAAAACAAACTTTCAAACTTTCAGACATTGAAACATCTTTTCAAAAGACAAAAACACCTTTGTATACATTCAAACAATAATCATTACAAAGGTTGCCACAACGATGGCCTCTTTTCAAAACATTTTCAAAACCACACACAAAGCACCATTTCAAACAATTGAAAAGAAAAAGCAAGTGATCTAAACAAGTAACTAAGAGCCCATGGATAACCATGGATGAAAAGGGTGCTTGCACCTTCCCTTTTCATAATCTACTCCCCGAACCCAAGAAAACACCTCAAAGGTCTTTCCTGTGCTTTTTGACCTTTCCTTAGGATAAAATAAAAAGTCGGTGGCGACTCTTGCTAAACCGAAACATATGCGAACACAAACGCAAAACCTCAAGTCAGTTCTCCCACCGTATCACAGAATTGGCGACTCTGCTGGGAAGAACTTTAAAAGTGGAGTAACCTTAGGGTTTAGATCACCTTTGCATGATTATCTTGATTGCTTTGATTGCTTTACATTTGGTTCTCTTGTTTGGGTTTTAATCCTCCACCCGGATTTTGGGAAACATTCATAGGTAAATATAATACGTTGTGGAAACTGTGCGGGGTATACTGACATGGTTGAAGCAATAGCTATATTAGTGAGACATATTTGTGAGTACCGGTAGCCTTTGAGTCAATCAAAGAGAATACGAGGCCGCGGAGTGATGTCATGAAGCACTAATGAACTCTTAGAACCTTACTTGGCCATCTTGGCCTTTTTTTTAGGGGTAGAGAGATGACCGCCTTTGGTGCAGTCCGAAGTTGGTAGATACTCGATACTACACTCATTGAGGGTTGTTTTCTTGGAATATTTTGGTCGCCAGTTAAGTGGCTAAATCAAAACAATGAACATAGAAAATAATCCAGTGATATTGAGCTCCTTAGAACCCGGTTACTATTTATAGGACAGGTTGAACCAACTAACTTCAAGAGGGTACTTACCTATGAAACCTCATGCAAGCCTAAAACTAAGATCTTGTGTGACTTGTTTGTACATATGCTTGTGCATACATCATGAACATCATAAAGCATCATATGCCTCCACTAACCATTTCAAGGGTTTGGATCTTCATCTTTGTTCTTGTTTTGTAGGTCATGGAATCTCTTCGCAGGAAAACAATTCAAGTCAACCTTGTGATAATCCCTCCTCAACTCAAGGAGCTCACTTCCAAGATTCCAGAGAATTCTCTCTTCAGTGAAAGACATGGTAGACTTCTCAACTTGGTCAAATCCAACATTGAAGAAGACATGGTGAAAGTTCTCTTCCAGTTCTTTGACCCCCTACACCACTGTTTCACATTCCCTTATTACAACCTAGTACCTACTTTGGAGGAATTTTCTCAACTCCTGAGGATTCCTATTCTCCATCAACTACCCTAAAACGGTACGGAAAGAGAACCAAAGCCTGAAGATGTTGCTCAAGCCTTACACTTGCAACCATCTGATATCAAAGGTCATTGGGAAACCAGAAGTGGTGTCAAGGGTTTCTTGGCAAAGTTTCTGTTTGAGAAGGCACAAGACTGCTGGAATTCTCTAGATCTACAAGCTTTTGAGGAGATTGGAGCACTTCTCATCTATGGGTTGGTCTTGTTCCCAAACCCTGATCAGCTTATAGATGTGAATGCTGTCAAGATTTTCATATCTCGGAATACTGTGCCTACATTGCTTGGGGACATCCTACACTCATTTCACACACGAACAATGAGGAAAAGAGGTGTTCTCGTGTGCTGTACTCCTCTTCTATCAAGGTGGTTTATTTCTCACCTTCCCCAAACAGTTTTGAAGAATGAGCAGGGTTTAAGGTGGTCACAACGGTTGATGACCCTCACACATTCTGATGTCCATTGGTGTTCTTGGTCCAGAGAAAATGTCATCATCATTGATCGTTGTGGAGAGTTACATAATGTCCCACTACTTGGCATTAGGGGAGGCATTACCTACAACCCCTGTTTAGCTCTAAGGCAATTTGGGTATGCCCGGAGGGATGGCCCTCATGATATGCTGATTCTTGACCTAGTTTTTGACTTCGACAACGACGCTCAAGGACTTCGACAAAGGTTTATCAGAGCTTGGAGGATGCCCAACAAAGTGGATAGTAAGACATTGGGGCACAATAATTCCATCTCCCTTGAGCCTTATCTCAAGTGGGTACGAACCCGCGCCCAGAGTCTTATGATGACATACCCTTACATTCTCCCCGTGATCAAAGAGCCTGTTATGGAAGGAGAGGTTCCATACACCCTCCTACATCCAGACATGCCAACGTCATTGGAAGAATTAAAAAAGAGTTGGATACAACTCAAAGAAGAACGGAATACTTTTGAAGCCAGCTTCTATGCCAGTGAGAAGAAGGTTTTGGAACTTACCCGCCGGATTCACAAAGAGGAAACTCTCAACACTTACATCGCGCCAAAAAGAATGCGCAATGTCTTTTTACATTAAGAATTTTGTAATATTTGGCCCATGGGGCATTTATGTACTAACAAAATTCTTCTTATTAATATGACGTGTGTTCTTTTTGTTTGCAACAAATTTGAATTTCTGAATCCTTGAATGCATTACATGAATAACATATCTTCATCATATGCATAAACAAGTCTTCACACCAGGTTTCCTTATCTCTCTGCTGTTTATTTCAGCAAGATGGATTTGGAGCAGACGGTTAAGGATCTGCAAGCACAGAATACACAATTCCAGCAACTCCTCATGACCTTAGCAAAGGGTCAAGAGGACCTTAAAGCACTGTTAGAAAAAGGGAAAGACAAAGATAAGAAAACGAAAAGGACCAGTATGGCCACTATGGGAAGAAGGTTTGAAAACCAGGCTAAAAGGATTCTCGAGTTCCCCTCAACATCTGATGAAGGGGCTGGTAAAGGTAAAGGAGTTGCAATTCCCTCTGAATCTGAAGCTGAAGAAGAAGAAGAGGAAGAGGATGAAGATTACTCCGAACAGCAATATCCCCCGGCGGATGATAAGTATAAAAATATTGAGGATCGGTTGGCAGCCATGGAGTTGCAAAGGGTTCCCGGGATAGATTTCGAAGAACTAGGGTTGGTCGCTGGGATCGTCCTTCCTCCCAAGTTCAAAGTACCTACTTTTACTAAGTATGATGGTTTGTCCTGTCCAAAGATGCATCTGAGGTCCTACGTCAGAAAGATCCAACCTCACTCCTATGATAAGGATCTTTGGGTCCACTTTTTTCAAGATAGCTTGTCGGGTACACAATTGGACTGGTTCTATCAACTTGAGAGATCGGATGTTCATAACTGGGAAGATTTAGCTGCTGCTTTCTACCGACAATACCAATACAATGCATATTTAGCGCCTACGCGTACTCAACTATAGAGTATGGGTATGGCCTCTAATGAGGGATTTAAGGAGTATGCCCAGAAGTGGCGGGATTTGGATGGAAGGGTGCAGCCACCATTGTCGGATAGAGAGCTGGTTGACATGTTTTTAGGGACTCTGTCAGGTCCATTCTTCAATCATTTAATCGGGAGTTCATCTGCAGGATTCACCGAATTAATTCTAACCGGTGAAAGGGTCGAAGCTGGCATTAAAAGTGGTAAAATTCATAAGGATGCCTCTGCTTCCACTGCTATTAAGAAGACCTTCCCAGCTAAGAAAGAAGCTTCTGTTGTTTATTCCCAGAAAAATCAAGGAAGAACGGAGCGCCGACCAACGGTGGGGGTTGTAATGATCCAAAACTCTGCAATCGATCAACCTCGCAGCAATCAACCAAGATCTAATCAGCAAAGGGTAGAAAGGCCACAATAGCAATTCACCCGAATTAATATGACACCGGCTCAAGTCCTCCCTCATCTGTTAAAGTTGAACCTTACCAACTTGAAAGAAGCTCTGAAAAACCTTAATACCTCTTCTCCTTATTATCATTCCAATGCAAAATGTGCATACCACTTTGACAGTGTAGGGCATGATACCAACAACTGTTGGGCTCTTAAAAACAAGATCCAAGACTTAATAGACACCAAGGAGGTAGAATTCGATGCGCCCGAAAAGCCGAATGTGATTTCTTCCCCAATGCCCAAGCACGGTCATAATGTCCATGCCATTATGGAAGATCTTCATGTCACTGCCGTTAATGAATTAATGACTCTGTTATCAGTGATTAAAGTGAATTTGATGAAAGCTGGGATATTCCCAGGCTGTGGAATAGACTATTATTTTTGTTCAAACTTGCAAGCTGACTGCCCACTGTTGAAATCAGGCATCCAACGCCTGATGGATACCCAAGAGATCCTCTTTCAAAAGACTCATGTTGATACTATCACTCATGTTACTCCTGTTACCTTTGATATTCCAACCAATGACATTGCCATAATAACCATCTCCGACGATCTTTCCAAGACCTGCAAAAGGCCTGTTAAGATTACGCCTGATCCTAAGTTTGTACCTTTGAAAATTACCATGTCGGGGCATGTCCCGTATAAATCTAACAAGACGATACCATGGAATTATGGAGGAGAAATCTTCTATAATGGTATCAAGCAGATTGAATCAGTCCAAGAGAATTCCGATGATGAAACCCCTAATATAGGGAATATTGCAGGAACGAGCAAGATAACTCGCAGCGGAAGGATCTTCTCTCCGGAGATTGCTCCTCCACGGGCAGTCTTCGGACCCTCGAGAGTTTATGTGCCTGTCAAGCCATCTGTGAAAAGCCCGGTAATTGAAGAATTTGATGCTCTCGAAGCTGGACCCTCTGATGTTACTACCAATAAGGGTAAGGGGATACAAGAAATGCCTGTCAGGATGAAGGCTCAAACTGTGGTTATCCCCGAGACCACCCAAAAAGAGATGGAAGAAATTTTAAAGATAATCAAGAAGAGCGACTACGATGTCGTGGAGCAGCTAGGGCAGACCCCTTCCAAAATCTCCATGCTGGCTCTCCTACTCTGCTCTGAGGCTCATTCTAAGGCCTTGATCAAATTTTTAAAGACGGCACACGTGCCTCAAGAAACTTCTGCAGACCAGTTTTAAGAGTGCGTGGATAGCCTTACTGCCGATAATGGTCTTGGTTTTTTCGATCCTGATTTGACCCCTAAGGGAAGGAAGCACAACGACGCGCTGTATGTCTCAGTAGAGTGCAGAGGAACCACACTTTCCGATGTCCTGGTGGATACCGGTTCATCGTTAAATGTTCTACCGAAGAAGGCGTTGGACAGGTTGGACTGCGAAGGTTTGACCCTAAAGCCCAGTAACATCGTGGTTTGAGCCTTCGACGGTTCTAAGAGGATGGTTCACGGAGAAGTGGACATTCCAGTCAAAGTGGGTACAGAAATTTTCAACTCTACTTTTTATGTGATGGACATTTTTCCTTCATATTCATGCTTATTAGCAAGGCCATGGATCCACAATGCTGGGGCAGTCACTTTCTCTCTACACCAAATGCTAAAGTATCCAGTTCAAGGTAAGATCATAATGGTTCATGGGGAGGAAGAGTATATGATAAGTCACCTTAACTCCTTCTGCTATATGGAGTTAGATGGCGAATTCATAGAAACACCTTTCCAGCATTTTGAAGAGGTTCCTCTTGAAGTCACAGTTGCAAAGACAATGGCAGATGTGCCTATCATTTCCAAGATGCGGAGGCTGTAATCAAAGAAGGAAGCAGTACAGTGTGGGGAAAACTGCTTGATTTTCCTCACAAGACGGACAAGTTCGGACTAGGTTTTACTGCTGCTGGCCAGAAAGCTGTGCGTCACTCCTGGGATGGAGGACCACCCGTAAAAATCACTCACCATGGAATTAATGCCTTAGAAGATGATGATGAAGAAGACAACTTTGAAGATTGGATCTTTCCAACCGTTGAAGGAGGATTAAGCAACTGGGAAGCGAAAGACTTCGTTCCCATCACTTTCATCAACCAGTAATTTATCTTTGAACAATTTCCTATTTTGGTCTGTAATAATTAAACAATTCGTACACTATTTTCACCTTATTCCTTACCCGGGGCATATAGGTCCATTTGTAAGGGCTTGATTTCTTCATTATCATATGTCATTTTTAAGTGAATCATTGGACGTTTTCATCTATAAACTGTTGTGTTCATTTTCTTTCCTTTTACATTTTGTTTAAGGATGGCTATCCCTTACACACACCCACACTCACAAAATGCAGGTACCCATCCACTCCAGATTCCATGGGTGACTATTCTGCTTTAGCCTTCAGTGACTCTGAAGATTTGGTCAATCATGTCGAGTTCGAAGGTGATGAAGACTGTGAAGTGCCTTGAGAGTTAGCCAGACTTTTGCAACAAGAAGAGAGGGCTATTCTGCCCCATGAAGAGTTGCTAGAAACCATCAATCTGGGAACAGAGGAAGACAAGAAAGAGGTTAAGGTGGGTGCCAACCTGGAGCAAAGTGTCAAAGAGCGTCTAGTTCAGCTGCTGAATGAATATGTTGAGATCTTTGCCTGGTCCTATGAAGACATGTCAGGACTAAATACGGATATTGTGGTTCACCGTCTCCCTACAAGAGAAGATTGTCCACCAATCAAACAAAAGGTCCGCCGATTGAGGCCCGACATGTCTGAAAAAATCAAAGCTGAGGTGATGAAGCAATTCAACCCTTGATTTCTGGCTGTTACTTCTTATCCACAATGGGTTGCTAACATTGTGCCCGTGCCTAAGAAGGACGGCAAAGTCAGAATGTGTGTGGACTATCGGGACTTAAACAGGGCTAGCCCTAAAGATGATTTTCCACTACCACACATTGACATCTTGGTTGACAACACAGCTCAACACAAGGTATTTTCTTTCATGGATGGATTCTCGGGATACAACCAGATCAAAATGGCCCCCTAAGACATGGAGAAGACTACTTTTGTCACGCAGTGGGATACCTTCTGCTATAAGGTGATGTCATTCGGACTAAAGAATGTCGGGGCAATCTATCAGTGAGCCATGGTATCTTTGTTTCATGATATGATACATCATGAGATCAAAGTCTACGTAGACAACATGATAGTCCGTTCACAGACAGAAGAAGAGCACCTTGACCATCTGAAAAAGCTGTTTGTCAGATTGAAGGAGTATAAGCTCAGACTGAACCCTAGCAAGTGCACTTTCGGAGTCAGGTCCGGTAAACTTTTGGGATTCATCGTCAATAACAAAGGCATTAAGGTTGATCCTGCTAAAGTCAAAGCTATACAAGAAATGCCCGCCCCCCGCACTGAAAAGGAGGTTAGAGGTTTCTTGGGACGCTTAAACTATATTGCGAGGTTCATCTCTCACCTAACATCTACCTGTGAGCCAATCTTCAAGTTGTTGAAGAAAGATCAGGTGGTTGAATGGAACAATTATTGTCAAGTTACTTTTGATAAGATCAAGGAGTATTTGTTGGAACCTCCTATCTTGATGCCGCCGGTCGAAGGAAGGCTGTTAATCATGTATCTGACTGTTTTGGATAATTCAATGGGGTGCGTAATGGGCCAACATGACGGGTCTGGTCGAAAAGAGCATGCCATTTATTACCTTAGCAAAAAGTTTACCGACTGTGAGACTCGCTACTCACTGCTCGAGAAAACTTGTTGCGCTTTGGTATGGGTTGCTCGCTGGCTAAGGCAGTATATGTTGACACATACCACTTTGCTGATTTCTAAAATGGATCCGATTAAGTACATCTTCGAGAAGCCTGCTTTATCCAGAAGAATCGCTAGATGGCAGATGATCTTGACTGAATATGATATTCAGTACACAACCCAAAAAGCTATAAAGGGGAGTGTACTAGCTGACCATTTAGCTCATCAAGCCGTCGAAGATTACCAATCTATGAGGTTCGACTTCCCAGATGAGGAAATTATGACATTGGACAACATTGAAGGTAACGGACCGTATGACGGACCTGAACAAGGATCCCGATGGACCCTATACTTTGATGGTGCTTCAAATGCACTTGGAAATGGTATTGGTGCGGTACTTATTTCTCCGGAAGGTTGCCACACACCTTTTACTGCTAGACTCCGCTTCAACTGCACCAACAACATGGCCGAGTATGAAGCTTGCATCTTTGGTCTCAAGGCTGCAATTGACCTAGGAATCAAATCTTTGGTCGTATTTGGGGACTCAGCTTTGGTTATCAGTCAAATCAAAGGAGAGTGGGACACTAGACATCCTAATCTTATCCCATACAAAGAACATGTCTTGACTTTGTTGCCTCATTTCGAGCAGATTACCTTTGAGCACTTCCCGCGAGAGAAAAAATCAGCTAGCAGATGCTCTGGCTACAATGTCTTCCATGTTTAAACTCAACTGGGATAATGAGGCTCCCCAAATCACCATCGAGCGAATGGACGAACCTGCGCACTGTCATGAGATTAATACCGAAGAAGTAGTGGAACAACCCTGGTTTCATGAAATCAAAAGGTATCTCCAGACTCGAGAATACCCTGAAGGAGCTCCATTCAATGACAAAAAGTTCTTAAGGAGATTTGCTGCCAAGTTCTTTCTGAGCAATGGTATCTTATATAAGCGCAGCCATGATTGTGTTCTACTTCGTTGTGTGGACAAGGTTGAAGCAGAGTTGATCATGAACGAAACACATAGCGGCACATTTGGCACTCACTTAAGCGGACGTACGATGGCTAAGAAGATTCTAAGGGCAGGCTACTACTGGTCTACCATGGAAGATGATTGTCATCAACATTCCCGTACTTGTCACAAATGCCAAGTCTATGCTGACAAGGTACATATTCCTCCAGTTCCTCTCAATGTCTTAACAGCTCCTTGGCCATTCGCAATGTGGGGAATCGAAATGATTGGAGAGATCAAGCCTACGGCATCCAATGGGCATCGCTTCATCCTGGTGGCTATTGATTATTTCACCAAGTGGGTCGAAGCAGCTTCCTACACCTCTGTTACAAAGAATGTGGTTGCCCGCTTCATCAAGCAGAATCTCATATGCCGGCATGGTATCCCCGACAGGATCATCACGGACAACGGTACAAATCTGAACAACACTGTGATCACCGCTCTGTGCGAGCAGTTCAAGATTCAACATCACAATTCATCTCCCTATCGGCCAAAGATGAACGGTGTTGTTGAAGCCGCGAACAAAAATATCAAGAAGATCATTCAAAAGATGACAGTCACCTACAAGGACTGGCATGAGATGCTACTGTTTGCTCTGCACAGATATCGTACCATGGCGCATACTTCAACTGGGGAAACCCCATTTTCTTTGGTATACAGCATGGAGGCTGTTTTACCTATGGAAGTTCAGATTCCTTCCTTGAGGGTTATGAAGGATGTGGGTTTAAGTGAAGACGATTGGATTCAGACCCGGCTTGATCAACTTAATTTGATCGACGAGAAGCGACTTACTGTTGTTTGCCATGGTCAGACATATCAAAAATAGATGATCAAGGCTTTCAACAAGAAAGTCAGGCTTCAGGTATATCAAGTCGGAGATCTTGTAATCAAGCGGATCATCTTGCCGCAAAGTGATCCCAGGGGAAAATGGACTCCTACTTACGAAGGACCATTTGTGATCAAGAACATCTTTTCTGGTGGGGCAATGATTCTGACCACCATGGACGGCGACGACTTGCCACACCCTGTGAACGCAGACATAGTCAAAAGATACTACACATAAACGACCCGGCAAGTTGAAAACCCGAAAGGGAGACTTGGGCAAAAATGGGCATCCCGGTGAATCGAAAACCCGAAAGGGAGGTTCAGGCAAAAATTAGGGATAAATAAAAAATTTGTACACCCGGCAAGTTGAAAACCCAAAAGGGCGACTTGGGCAAAAAAGGGTTTCCCGGTGGACTGAAAACCCGAAAGGGCGGTCCAGGCAAAAGTTAGGGAATTAAAGTGTATGACTATGTCTTGTCGTATCACTTTAAGGATAATCTCTTCATGACCAAACTCCAAGCTTCTAATCAATCCAATCACCTTCGGACGAAGAAACGAATGGACAAGACACTCAGGGTTATGAAGGCTATAGCAGAATGGGAACCCCATGGAATTGTTGCACATAGCCATCTTTCTTTTGTATAAAAAATTTCTAAATTTTTACGACAACATTCTCTTACTAGGATGTCTGTCTCCTTTGTATAAAGATACTTACAAAAGTTAATACAAGAATACTTCAAAGTGCTGAAATTTGCTTGCCTTTCCTTTCTTTTTACACTTGTGTTTTATTTGAAAACGTCCAATGGTTTGTTAAATAGGCATATGCATTTGAATATAATCACTGCTTACAAATAAAATGAAATGAGAAAGGATAATTACTGATGGGTCGAAAGTATAGGAAAACGTCTTTAGGCTATTCCAGAAGAAACCCCCCCTACAGTATGTCATTCAGATCCTCAACAGAGCTAAAACCTTGAAATACATATCCCCAGTGGAGTTAAGTTTCAAAATTCCCATCAGAATTAAGTCTCTAAACTCCCGATCCCCAGCAGAGCCAGAGTACTCTAAACTTTCTTCCCCAGCAGAGCCCGAATGCTCTAAATTTTCATCACCAGCAGAGTTCTCCATAAAACAAGGAATCCCCAGTAGATTGGCATACAACCCAAGCTCCTGATTTCCCCGGCAGAATAAGCACTCTCCCCGCAGAGTTATTTCCCGACAGAACGAAGATTCTAGTTCCCGTTTCTCCATTTAAAGCCTCCCAGGTTTTAATTCCCCAGTAGAGGTTGTCGGATTTTTCCTTATTTCCCCAGGAAAGTCATGAAGGATTCTCACATCTCCATAGAAGTTGTCAAAGTTTTGATAATCCCCGCAGATTGCCAAGGATTTTCTATCCCCAACAGTAATCAGCAAGGTTCTCTCATCTTCAACAATCAAAGATTTTTTTGGAATCCCTAGCATCGGTCAAGGATTTACTTTCCCCGGCAGCAGTAAAAGATTTCATTATCTCCAACTATCAAGGATTTATTTTCCTCAGCAAGATAGCTAATCAGCTTACATGCACATCCATTACATTCATATATCATAAACATTGATGGGACACATTTTATTGCATCATACATATCATGCAACATAATTTTATGCTTTAGCTAACATTCTACCCTTTTCAGGACAAGATTAAAAGCTACCTTTAACAAATGTTCAAAGAAATCAGATACAGTACGGATACACTCCAAGACATGGAAGTCATTCTGCTACTCATTCAGGTCTCTTATTCGGATACAGTATGGATACACCCCAGACGCGGCGGTCATTCTATTACTTATTTAGAATTTCAAGTCAAAATACAGTATGGATACACCCCAGACACGGCGGTCATTCTATTACTCATTCAGACTTCAGCAATCAGATACAGACTAGATACGCTCCAGACACGGTAGCCATTCTATTTCTCATTCAGATTCAACTATCAACTTCAAGTTCAGATACACTCCAGACACAGAAGTCATTATGTTGCTTGTCCGGATCCCAATTACAGTACGGATACACTCCAAACACGGAAGTCATTCTGCTACTCATACAGATCTCAACTTCAGAAACAGTCCAGATATGCTCCAGACACGGTTGCCATTCTGTCACTCATTCGGAATTTATCTCCAGCATATAGAGGCCTCATACACAGATGTTTCTCTGTCATCCATTCAGAATACAGATACACTCCAGACACGGTAGTCATTCTGATATTCATTCAAGAATCAAATACAGTTACAGCTCAGATACGCTCTAAACACAGACGCCATTCTTTTGCTCATACGAACCCAGTCTCCAGATACAACTCAGATACGTTCCAAATACGGATACCATTCTGATGTTCATTCTACTGATTTTCGACAAACAACTTTTGGATGGCATCTCTAAGCCCACCTCCAGCAAGATTCTACCATCTCCAAATGGCATCTTTAATCTCATTCCCTCATCTACATTTTGACGAGTGCAAATTTATGGGCACTATAGTGTCCAATCCTCTTTTACCTTCGAGTCACGAAAGGCAAAACTTGCCAATCTAACTCTTCAGGTTCAAGAAGATTGAACAGGGGCAACTGTTGTACCCCAAAATTTTCCATCTCTTTCTATCAACATTTCTCATCACAAGGCTCTTGGAACTCAAGACTAAGCTAGGGTTTGCACTGCTCAAGACATCTCCTTGCACTGATGACCTAAACTAGGGTTTGAGTTTGCACAAGAATTTTAGGACCTTCAATGCTCAAATTTACTTTCATACTTCATATTGGACTCATAAGTTTGTCCATACCAATTTTCAAGCCTTGAATCAAATTTTTTTCCCAGTCAATTGGACAGTTGACCTAGAAATCAGCTGTATTGGGGAAAAAGTCAATTGTGGCCAATTTACAGTCAAACCTCATGAATTTTGACCCACATCAACATTATGAACTCATATGAACCATTTGATCAAGTTTGGACCATAATTCCACAAGAAATTTGATCAGATCACCAAAAGGGCAAAAAGGTCATTTTTAGGGTTTTGACTGTACAAAGGAAATTTCTGACTTTTTGACCTAGCCAATGGCAAATTAGGTTCAACCAAGGACTCAAAGGCATCATCTTGACCTATTCAACAAGTTCAAAAGATCTCAAATGCATGGGATTGACAGATGAATTTTGCAGTCAACTGATCAAAATTTGATTGTACACTGAAAAGTGAAACTTTAACTTTTTGGTCAAAATCAAGTGCCAAGAGTCATTTTTAATCAAGATGTGTCAAATTATGAAACTTGTTCATCAAGAAACCCAAAATTGCAAATTAGGGTTTGAAATTGAAAAATTTCATAACTTAGAATTTTTCTAAGTTATGAAATTTTATTAATTTTTCCTAACTTTGTCCCACATCTTCACCATGATGAAAATGGATTCAAACAAAACTTACAACATGAAAGTTGTAGTCCTCCACAAAGTCTACAACTTTTATTCACAAAGTTTTCTCAAAATAAGCTTGGATCTCAAGTTATGATTTTTGGAACAAGGGTCCCTAAAACTTTTAACTTAATGAAATTTTGCCCTAGTTTAGGCAGGATTTTGACCTATCTTCTTGACCATTTTTCACATAGTTCCACTTAGAGTCTCAAGTTTAATTTCAAAGATGGATTATAGAGCATGTTGCAAGCTTTCCAAATTGTCCAAGAACTCCTCAAACACATTTGTGGTTAGGGAGAATCGAATGCTTGAAGTTGGCAAAAACTCACTTTGTATCCATGGCAAAATCATGTTCACTCAAGTTGCATTTTCAAACCAGCATGCCTTACACTAGTTTGCATGCCTCTAAACCATTTCACACTCCATAATTTAATGCAAATCCATTGAGCTAATGCATTGTCTTGGTCATTAGGGTATTGTACACAAGTTTAATCCCTAAATGGTAAAAGGCACATTTCCATTTTTGCAAAAGTGTGCTTTATGTCAAACCACTAATCCTTGAGCATAGAGCCAAATTTATTGCAGCTAAATAAATCCACTGATTGGGGGGGGGCCAAGAGCAGAGGTTAGAGGATGTTATATAGCCTGCATAAGCCTGTTACATATCAAGTTCACTTTTTTACTTCAAAAACAAGAAAACTTGCCAAAACTTGAGAACTTGAAAACCAGCAAAGATCAACTTACACAAACATTCAAAACATCTTTCTCACAACCCTTTGAGCTAGAAACATGAGTGCTTGAGCCCCAAAACACCCCATAGTCAGAAATCACACTTCTTTGGCAAAATAGGGCAGGTGCTGCAACTTGAGTTCCCCGGCTCATTTGGCTTGTGCGTTTTGCCCCATTTTGCTTCAAACACTTTCCATTCAACTCACTCAAGCTATCCCAAACCTCCATTGCCAACTGTAACTCCATTTACAGTGTTCATCATTTTCATTTCAAGCTTGTGCAGTTTGAGTTCTATAGGCTGATTCAAGGACATTCAAGGCAAGCTAGCTATTGGAAAAGGTCAAGTGGAGTTCAAGCAAGCTACCAGACATATCAAAACTTGTTGAGAAGCACTGCATTTCCCTACACGAATCCAACTGAAACAGGTTTTTCTTCACTTTCTATCTCTCTATTTAGGAACATTTAGCCTTAGGTTTGTGAATAAAAAATGTAGTGTTCATTGCTAGGAAGCCATACATATGCTCAGCTTTCATTTATATTAAGTGTGCTAGGAGAATTTCATTCATGAACATGCTGAAAAAACTAGGTCAGATTTTAGAGCCAGAGAAATTCTCTCTGGTCTTTGAGAGTTAGGATTAGTTTTTTATATGGTTGGAATCGTCTTGAAATTCTCTACAAGTTTGATGTTGTGAGTTTTTGCAAAAGATCACGTATACAGGATCTAGTGTTTGAACAGGGCACGCGCGCATTTTTCAGTCTGAAGGTTGAAGATGAAGCTGGCTTGGGATGGGCTTGGCCTGGCTTGCTTCTAACACCTCCCATTTTCATTTTTGCACCCCCTAGCCCAATTTCTTATATTTTTACATTTTTGCATTTTTGTTTTCTTTTCTGATTTTGTTTATTTATTTCCTAATATAAAAAATGCTCAAAAAATATTTTCATGATTTTTTACATTTATTTGGCATTTTAGTTTAATTTTTTTCAACATTAAAGGCATTTAAAATATTCTTTTATATTATTAAAGACTTGAAAAATATTTACAATTTATACTTTTATTTTTGTTCTTTATTTTTATTCATACTAAAAATATTTTCCTAAATATATTTTATTTTTGTATATATTTTATTTTTATATTGTATATATTTAATTTGATTAATATACATATATATACATATATACTTTTATTTTATTAAATGCTTTAGAATAAAAATATAAAATATTACATTTTATTTTTCTTATTATTTATACTAAAAAATACCCTTTTTTAAAATATATTTTATTTTGTATATATTAATATATTTTATTATACATAAATAATATAACATTTTATTTTCTTAAAGAAATTAGGGTTTCATCCCTTAAACAATTAAAATAAATCTTTTATTTATTTCTTTATACCTTTTTACATTAAAAATACTTTTACATACATAAACAAGCAAAAACTTTTTTGCATAATTCATATTATTTGTTATATTTATTTATTTTGTTTATCTAAATATGGTCCATTTAATATTTATGCCTTGGGAATTCAATTTGGATGTAATAGTAAATTAGGGTTTATATTTCTTGCCAAATACCCCCCATTCAAAGATTGTACCCCCATCCCTATAATCATGTTGTAATAGCTTAGAATTTTAAATTCTCGCACTTTACGCTTTCAATTATGCCATGATTAGAGAATTAGGGTTTGTATGCCAAAAATCAAAATCAATAAATAGTTTGACCTAATCAAAGACAAAAATGCATGAATATCAAACACAATTCACACTTTCACCCTTAGGGTTACAATCCACTTGTTGCCTTCAAAAATGGGCCATGGTATGCATGTTGGGTACTTTGGCAAAACAAAACAAAACAAAAGATCATAGTCCCTCGATGACGCTATCTTGGTTGCCTAAATAAAAATGATCAAGTCCCTCAAGAAAATTTCCCAATATACTTAACACAATTGCTATCATGGTCTATACGATGACCCACGCCTGTCCCGTTTAACATCCTAACACAAGGTTGTTCACCAAATGCAATGGTGAAACAACACTGTCAAAAGGGTTAAAAACATTAGGAAGGATCTTTGAGTAAAATAGGGTAGATAGCTCTTAGTTACTTGATCAAAAAGCTTGCAAAGACCTCCTTGCTATTTTCAAACACACTTCACAACACAATTTCAAAACATTTCCCAAAACAAACTTTCAAACTTTCAAACATTAAAACATCTTTTCAAAAGACAAAAACACCTTTGTATACATTCAAACAAGAATCATTACAAAGGTTGCCACAACGATGGCCTCTTTTTAAAAAAATTTCAAAACCACACACAAAGCACCATTTCAAATAATTGAAAAGCAAAAGTAAGTGATCTAAACAAGTAACTAAGAGCCCATGGATAACCATGGATGAAAAGGGTGCTTACACCTTCCCTTTTCATAATCTACTCCCTGAACCCAAGAAAACATCTCAAAGGTCTTTCCTGTGCT